>CM065180.1:19891522-21091522 GCA_033026295.1 Channa striata | reverse complement strand
TTCTCCCCGCACACTTCCTGCAGACCCAGGATATTCTCTGCCGTTTAAACTGCACGTCTTTTTGAACTCCTCCCACGGTCAGCTGAAAGCTCTCACCCAGGCCCCTTCTCCCACAAGCCCCCCATTCTATAGATCTGCCACCAAGATCGAGAGAGGAAAAGTCCATAGCAATGTATTTCCCATCTCATATCTATCCACTACAATCACTAACGATCTCCTTCTCCCCTTGAGCTGCAAATTATCGGGAAATGCCAGCGAGAAGCTGAGCGGTAATTTGTGGAGAAGCAGACTCTCATCTCCTTGACCTTCTCTCCCACTCTCCATCTGAGACAGCCGTCCTCTCTCCTATCAATTCTTCTATCTTATTTTTTTCCCTCCCACTGGTTAATGTCACCCCCTTCCTCTCTTTTTCTCAACCTCGCTTTTATCGCTCTCTTCCTTCCTTTACTCTCCTGTAATGATTTACATACTCACTCCACAATAAGGGTGAAAGAGGAAAAACGTCTAAGCTTCAATAACAAAATATATTTTTTATCAGCAGCCAACTGATTGGTAATTCAGAGGGAAAATGCTTGACAGCTGTAAGGGCTGCAGAAAAGAAATAAAATATGAGGTTTATGTGTATCAAGTGTGAGTCTGGCCATGTACTGTAGCTGTCAAACTCGTGCTGAATTACCAATCTGCAAAATCAATGCGAAGGGACAAACACTGCCATCACATGACTTAGAAGGTTATATTCTTACAGGAGAGGGGTTAAATTCTGAGAACACACACACACACACACACACACACACCTCTGTAAGCACAACAGAGGCATGTAGAGTTGCTTGCATTCATGATTAAATTAGAGCTGGAAAAATACTGAACAAAACTCGGGCTTCGGCAGTGTAGAGGGCTTTTCTCAGCAATTTGGCTCCGGTGCACATAAGGAGGAGGAGAGTGGTGTTAGAAGAATGAGTCAAGGAGATACACGCATTAGTGGTTGAGAGTGAACGTGTCACTGTGACGCCCACATGCAACGGCCTCGCTATGGCAGACAGCACTGATTGATCCAACTCTTCAGAATCTCCGACGAGGCATCAGAAGGAGAAGAGCTTCAACACGCACGTGCCGTACAGGTTTAAACAAATCAAATTTACCTCAATTTCACTTTTTGACCTTTATAAAAAATAAAAAAAAAGACATACCTTTCCTCACACACACACACACAGCTGACAGTGGAAAACTGTCCTAGTCTTTATTTTATCTGGCTGAGCTAAGAGTGACAGAATATACAGTCATTAGTCTAAACCGTAGATACAGTGACATTTTCCATGAGCTCATCCAGTTGGACGAAGGGTCTCCAAAGACCCTCCTGTGACACAGCCCTTTAAATTTGTCAGGAGCAAAGGAGGAAGAAGAAAAGAAGTGATGTTGTTATAGAGCAACAAAGTCGATTTGCTGCGGAGATCGAGGTGCATGAGAACGTCAACCCTTTGCTTCCCGCTCTCTGCGTAGGGAAGTAGTGAACCGCTGAAATATAATTTTCTGTAGTTTACAGGATGTTACACTACACTCATATCTGCATAGCGATTTTGGCAGGTAAATGACCTTTTTTCACTGTTTTTCTGTATGTAACTACAGAAACAATGCACAATTGGCTCACGTATGACCAGCGAACAGGTACTTCTGCGATAAACTCAACTGAGTGATAGTTCTGCTAATTTTGTTTATATAACATGCGCAATGTCAAAATTAGGTTTTCCCTCTAGGTAGTTCCTCAATGTGGTCGCACTATAATTAAGTGGTTATTCTAAACATCATTAAGAAGTTAACGCTAACTTTAATAAAGTCCTAACTTTATCCCAAACCAATTATGTTTTTTTGATAAAAAAACACCCTCAGGTTTAGATGATGTTCATTGTGGTAGGGGACCAGAGTCCGCCCACCTGTGTCGTCCTGAAGAACATGGACTAACAGTCTATCTACAGGACTCACTGGTTTCCCAACACTAATGAGAGACGAGTCAAACACTCACCAGAGTCATCTCCGAGCCCTGCTACACTTGCAGGTTAATTGCTGGACCTTGTTAAGCCGCCTCATCTGACCAGCTGCTGTGTAGACCCCTGAGCCCTCCAGCTGGCTGCTGCCATGTGACACCGGCATCTGGTATCGGAGCGGTGGCAAAGGTCACAGGGCTTCCTGTCCTCTACCTCGCGCCTGTAACACCCAGCACACCTGGTGCTGTGTAAGACCCGAGACTGAAAGCAGTGACCAGACACTGATCGGAATTAAACCCGCAGGGATGTTAAGGCCTTTAAGCGCATGAACAAACTGACATTTCTCTCAGTACTATCCATTAATCACATTACTAATTGATCATAAACACAGTCTGCAATGAACAGGAAACAAAAATGGATGGGGTTTTAAAATTAATTAACAACGGCCTCCACGGGTTTAACAGCAGTAAATATATCACAGTGGTGGTTATCACGGAGGGGTTTTGCTAAAAATCACACAAATGTATAACTAAGACAATTCAAAAGAATGCATTTAAAACTTTTCACAACCTGCACAAGAAGCAAGCACAGAGCGAGATTAAAATATGAAAAAACACGCTGAGAACATAGAACACAGGGTGATAGGTCAATACAAAAGGTCAATCCTACATGAGAACACACGTATTGGTGGTTTTTGGTGGGGACATCAGGGCTCAAGCGTCCCGCCCCTTTTCATCCCTCCCCTCACTCACTGTGACTAGAGGTGAGACGGAAGCGGCACTCTTTAACCCCCACATTTATTCAGGCAAATGTCAAATATTTCACATTTTTATCTGTGTGAAGGTCTGGCTTTCAGAAAAGACATGTTTAGTTTCCTGTTCAGTTCCCTTTTGAAGAGCCGTGCACTAGTGCATGCAATGGAATGAAAAAATAAGTGATCAAAATAAATCAAACACAAACCACGACCTGTGCATCAGTGTCGGTTTAGCATCGTGACTGTGTGTGTAAATACCATCACACTCAAAATACTGTATGGATGACTTGACTTGTAGGTGGAATAAATCACGCCGCAGCATTTGCCATCTGATGTGGAAACACAAACTGCACTACCGATACACGCCGAGTCAAATGGCTGATTCACTCGCGCTTTCTGAAATTCCCTAACAATGACATCACCAGGCCGAAGTTTTACGCCCGTTTGTTCTGGCTCCAGCTGTATGTGAAGCGCAGATGAAAAGGTGACGGAGAGGCGTTCGGTTGACCGCATCTCAACGGCGCACAACCCACACGCAGCTGTGCGAATGAGGACAGCCCTTTCCCAATAACATACCACTGGCCTCCAAATGTGGATGGACACAGCCTGGAGGTTACAGAGATGGAGAGAGGAGGAGAGACACAGAGAGGGAGAGGGGGAGAATGTGTCAGTTCTCAGCTATAAACTAGTTCCTTCTCTCTCGGGAAAACTTTTCTTTTTCCTCTCCGGATGGAAATATAAACTCATGAATAAACAGGAGGACGGTGCATGTGAATGTGGCAGCACATGTCTCGAGCTGGTTTGAATGCAGAAGCCTGTGCTACAGAATGCTTTAACTGTGTGAAGATACTGAGCGGCAAGAATTCACAAAAGCAACTGCCAAACAACCTCAGCACTGGGATTTGTCTTGTCCACGGCAGAGGTTCGTTGTGCAGGGGCTGCAGTGGAGCTCCACGGGTTTATTGACGACAGTCAATCAATTCTTAATGGATTCACTTGTATCAAATTGTGCTCGTCATGATGGATCAGCTCTTTCGTTGCTTGGCATCGATGTGTTCTGCCTACAAGGGCCAAACCTTTGGTGGTTTCGGGGAATCTTTGTAAAACGGCAGGCGACCTAGAGAAAAAACATCTTTCAAATTGTCACACAAATAAACAACAACACTGAAATGGTGAGCAGCAGCTGATGGGAACAGGTGGAAAGTCTACGCTGCTTAAAGAGTAATGAGATGTTTTAGTCCGAACGCACGGACGTCCTACTGCAGACGTATGACCAAATCCCAGGAGCAACTCTCCCATTGTACACTTTTAATAGTTTTCTAGTAGATGCTGTGTGTTGTCTGGTGCAACCAAAGTGTGCGATTCGTGCACGAGAAACTGTGTCAAGCCCAGGTAGACTCACACCGTGGAAGGGGAGACCTGCGAATTCCGCAGTATTGATTCAAGTGAAGATCTGGGTTAAAAACATGCATCCTGTGCGAGTCTTGCTTTGTGCCAAAGTTCCACGCTCTTGCTATCAATTCAAAACTTGAGTTCACTTTTCAGGAGAAAACAAAGGAAAACGCTGAGCTGCACGTCCAGAAACCTGAAAAGACAAGCCACAAATGACGGTTGACTCGGTTTCCAGTGTGGGGGTGACTGAGGAGCGGGAGGGTCGCAGGATTTGGAAAAGCCATGTGCGGACAAAAATGGTAACGTGGGAGCACGTGAAAACACAGTGATTAAACACAAACTCGCATAGAGCATTCAAAAACGACAAAATGTGTACAGTGTTTTTATTTTTTAGCGGCTTTCATCACGCCGATACGCATGTAAAATTCCTTCCAATAGCTAAACATTTTCATGTACAGCATGTGGTTTCATCCTCTACGACTGTTTACAGAGAGGAAATAACACAGTAATAGCTAGAAAGCCAGTTTAAATAAACTGATGTGAATCTGACAGGCGGTTATGAATTATTAAAGGAGGGAAAGCCTCTTATTCTTATTGCACTCGGTTTTTAGGACGTGTTGTTTAGAGTTCTGTGCACAAGGAATATTGTGGCATCTGGGCACTGGAACAACATCGGCCTTGTTCTAATAAATTAAATCTTCATATCACTGAGTTATTACAGACTGCGCAGGATCAACAGAGATTAAGATTTTAGAGCCCAAGTAAAATCTATGAACTTACTAAACCAACGTTGCAGGCGTCACCACCACTAAACTCAACATTTATTAATTAATTTAGCTCCCTCTCCTATGATGACCTGATGTACCTAGTTTAAAACATGAAAACATCTTAACCCAGTGGTAACTACAGACCTTATTATGGCGTTTGAGGATTTGAACTGAATTGAATTGTTAATAATAAAAAATATCCTGACTCAGGTAATGAGGACGGCATTAACCATCACTTACATCAACACGAGGAGGGGCTCTCTTTTCTTAAGGATACTGCATGTTGTGAGCTGCAGGAGGCTCTTTAATTAGAGGTGGGAGCATATGTTGCATGGACATGTTGCTCCGCACTGCCATGTTATGAGGAGCGAGCAGTAGGAACACAGGTCAGAAATGTGCTTTGTCCAATCAGACAATGACCTTTACAAAGAGAGGAAAGGTAAAAGGTCACAATTAATAATCCAATACCCTGTTATGCAAGCTTAGCTGTGCTCGGCATCTCCATCTTAACAGGCCATACGCAAACATGCCAAATGTGTGAGCGATCGCTGGCAAAGCTCAACGCTGAAGACCAAAATCGTGATTATGAAGCAGCAAAGCACACATCTCTTCCACTGCCCCTCACTGTAAGGTTAGTTCTATTCCTACCCGTGTCTTTCATGTAGCAAATTGGCAATTTTGCCATTTAGTTGCCCTAAATGGAAACTCCGTGGCCCCGTCCATTTGGAAAAGGAATCGAGTGCAGACCGAGTTCTTCCTGATAGATACAAGCCAAGCCTGGGTCAGATAAACAAAGCAGCGGGAACAGAACACAAATCGATAGGTTGAGAAAGGTCAGGAGCAAGTGGGGACGGAGAGAGTCAGGTTAGGCCAGAGCTGGGAGAAGTTTATCCAACAGTGCATGTTTCTTTGACCACTGGCTTTAGTCTGTGCTGCTAAAAAAGCCTCTGTAAAATTCACTTTACACTTGCGTTTTCTTCCTTCTTTACCCTAACTTCTAAAATCTTTGAGACGCCATCAAGAAAACATTTTGCTGCGTTACGAATGTGCTGCCGTGCAAACAACATATGTTTTTTGGACAGTGGACCGTCCAACAGACGGAAACAGCCAATGAGGCCGGATCATTTTCAGGTTACGAGATGAAAGCGATCGACAGCAGGTGTTTCTATCCCAGATGCATTAGACGCTCATATTAAAGAGTGGGCATTGTGCTCAGAGCCTTTCAGTCTGCATTTCCTTCCAGCGCTCCCCCGCCACTATGTAGGAGGGTCATGACCGCTCAGCCAGAGCTACCTCTCCCACCAGAGATCAAAAAGATAGAGCGGGCCAGGCACTGTGACCATGCCGCCTTAAACAGGGCACACAGATGCCTGCTCACACACACACACAGTGAGTCACTATAGCTGCTCTGGGGAGGAAAATGATGATGAGGATGCTTTTTTTTTTTCTAACTTTGCTGGATGTCACACATTTGTGTTATTCCTGGCAGGTTTGTGTGTGCAGCAGACATTTCACAACACAATCTAACGTTTAATGGCTGGACAACGAGTGATAATTTTGATGCTGTGTTACATGCTATGGTCAATCATATTCTTATGTCACTGCACAAGAGCTTCACTCCATCTTCAGACTGAAGAGAAAACAGTCACTGTTTGAACACAAAAGATTTACTGAAAATATTTCTTGCATAGTTTTGTTTTTTGTTCTGAATTGTCAAGAACCAAGAAAAATCCAGAGGTCACAAGCCAATGGGAATTATATTCAATGAATTTCTGCACAACGCACATCAACAGTTGGTATTTGGATATGAACCAAATGTTTAAATAAGTTACAGTTATAAAATATAACCACTGAAATACAGGAATAACATTATATTGAATAAATCCAGGGCCTAGTGTTCAACATAAGCTATGTTAATCATTCTTTTTTTTTTTTTTTTTGGATATCTTGGTACAAAAGAAATCTTACAAAAGTGACACGGACCTTTGTTTTGATACAGGCAGATGACAAAGTTACGGAAAAAACCTTGTTTGTCTTGCTACATGAACATGTCTGGGACTCTCCTGAAGGGAGGGAAGACAATTCTCCCAGAAGATATTCTCTCATGACGGTGGCTGTCTAACGCGTTGGCCTTAAATCTCCCTTACGTGTCCAGATTGGGCTGCAAAGGCCACAGCATATGATTCACTCCCATCAGGAAATGCCTCGTCACAGGACAAAGACGATGACTCACCGCAGCTTTGGATTAATTTGCAGCCACCTTCCCCTCTGTGGGGACAAGTGGGCCCCGACAATTCCAGCAAAATGGCCCACACAGTATTACAGAGCTGGAGGATCATCTCAGTGTAGAGGTCAAGCATTCGGGCCCGTGTTGGTCTCTTGGTGCAACGCCACACATGCACTCGCCCACTTGTTGAGAGTGCAACGAAGGGTGACTCATCCGCATCTCCATAGATCACGGAATCTGTTTTTTGTACCAGTGAACTCTGAATGTGCTTCTTCTCTGTAATGAGGGCTTGTGCACCGCAGCTCTCTCAGTTCAACTGTCGACAGGCTCTTCTTACAGAGCGTATGATCATTCTTGGTCCATGAGGAGGAGCTGCCCTTCTGGGTTTTTTTCTTACACATCACACTAAAGGACGAGCAACACTGTCGACCATGATGACGTCTTTCCAACAGATCTAAACGCAGAAGTCACTTTAGTCGCCATTTCCATTGAAGCCAGTTCTTTGTGACTCAGGCTTTTGTCATCAGTGCCCCAACAATGAACCTTGTTTCAAAGTCACTTCCATCTGCACCTCCAACATTTGAGCCAAATTTTGAATCATCTGGACCTGCTCAGCATTATTTGTGTATATAGTATCAGCATTCGTTATGTTTCTCACTTATCCAGGTTTGTCCTTTGTCTCCCACCTATAGGCTAAACTGTCTGCACTCACACTGCTGGAGTTTTGCAGCCAGGCCACCGCTGTGACAGTCATTGGACCTTCAGTGGGTTAAGAGACCGGTCAGTTTGGCTTTGAAGAAATGTGCAGCATCGCATTTTGAATAGCAGACGGGCAGGTTTGCTTTGATCGATGCACACAGGCTTTTAAGCTGCAAAGAGGAGCTGGCACCTGTGAGGCACACGGAGTTTGAATTGACAGCTTCTCAGCTCTCAGGTGAGTCTGCGGTGTAGGCAGGGGGATGAGCCGCAGAGGCCGTATATAATCTGCAACAAACCTGAAATACTCTGCTTCAGTAGATAGCTTGTCTTATAAAAAAGTCAGAGTGACATCAATAGAATACAGCAGTGTAATAATCCATAGTACTTGGTGCAGAGAGTAATATTAAATTATCCTTACTGAGACTAATGCAATAAAACTATTGAAACCTTCAGAACTGGTAACACATGGGATAACCAAAAAAAGGGCCTTTTCTACCATTTCACACTTAGGTGCTGAACTACGTAAATTCATTTATACTGGGCGTGAAGTGTGCCAGTAATTGTCACTGTTCGAGTTTCTGCTCGCACCGTCATACGAAGGCATTGGACAGCAAGATGCTACAGGTGCACGGAATAAAAAAAGACATTTTTAAAAACACAGAGGAGTTAGAAGTGTCCACATTTCAAGGCGACGTTTGATGCCTCGTCCAAAAGCATCCAGAAAGCAGAACACGCTGGGCTTTTAAGGAGTAAATATAGAGGTGGATTTGTGTGCATGCAGAGCACCCGCAGGCCGTTTGTGAAGGTGTACTACCAGAGAATATGGCAATGCCCTGCTCCCTCTCCTGGGAGGGTAAGGCTTTTAGCATTCGCCCAGGCACAAACATCCCAGAACTCTCAATGATAAAATTCCACTTGTGTTACAAAACTGCCAGTGAGCATCTCTCTGAACTCCTGGTGCAGCTGCAGTTCATGTTTAGCAAATGTACAAAGCGTGTCCAAAGCATCATTGGCGTAGCACGCGGCATGCTAATGGCGTCTACCTTCGGTGTTTACATCACATCGCTACTGCTGATGTTTGGGGAGAACCGAATGAACGTCTACATGCAGGGATGTCAAACCCGTGAACAATGGCTCAGCGAAGTCTGAGATGAACATGGGAAGGAAAAGGGAGAGGCAGAGGCGGAAAGTGCCAAGACATAAATCGACTGAATATAGAAAGGAAGGAGAGGAGGGGCAACGGAAAGAAAGTGGTAGTAAATAATTGACGACGCGAGGCAATGAGAGCGCTCCAACTGACCCAGTGTTATACCGAGATATTTCCTACTGACCACACGGGGCCCGGAAATCAGTGAAACCTTACCTTTAACTTGGACGTACACCAGTCCCCCGGCTGCCCGGATCGATGGTCACTGATCGTCCTCCTTGCTTGCCTGTTAAGGCCATTACTGTTGCCTCCATTGATCAGTGGAGAACCGTGTGTGTGACAAGGTCCCAACTGACAAAGGATGTTCGGTGTCAAAGAAGGTCCGCTCGTCCTCGCCTTCCATGTGTCCTATAATATCGGACACAGACAAAAGCACTTTATAGGAATTTCACCGAGGAAGTTCTTTAGAAACAGTGACACACCTGCCCTGTCTCCTCAAATTCACATTTACTTCTTAAATATATATTGAGTTGCCACGTAGCTTTTGGAGAAAACGTGCCTGGATTATGGACTTTTCCACTGGACAAGGAGGCCCTGAGACAGACGTGTCCAGGGTGAACCCCACCTTTGCTGGGATAGGCTCCAGGCCCCTTCAGGACTCTGAAAAGGATGAGCAGTTACAGATAATGGATGGATAGATGAATGCATGGACAAGTTTTGTAAAATCCAAAAGTCAAAATCAGTAGCAAATATCTCATGGTGACAAAAAAATAGCTGATGGCCAAATGCTGTATAATGTGGAAAAACAGATTATCATGCTTCGATATGTTGGAGTCTGGATGAGGGGACAAACATGTTTCTTGAAAGATATTTTTACTTTTGCAACCTAGTAGCATAAAGACACCCCTGACGAGTCCTTGCATGCACAATAATGTATTCATAATTATTTCATTAGGTTTAATATTTGCATCCTCAACTTTCTGCACATGAAGTAAACAATTCGTGCCCTATATTCACTGATCTGTGTGACTAATTCTACGTGACTGTACATTAATCACTTACTCACAACTGACTGCTGAAACAAGGCGACAAAAGATGCTCATGCTTATGACACAGCGCGGCATCATTAAAAATTTTTCCACAAGTGAGTACGTCCATCTATTAACACCAGTTCAGTTACTGCTGTCACGAAGTTCGAGCCCAAGCGGATAATGGAGCGCTCAAACAGACAATGTACGAGTACATTCTCCCACAGACTTAAAAAAGTGTGTTCAAACTTTTCACTTGCAAACAGACAGATGACTCAGAGGTCAGTGAGGGGGAAAAAGAAAGCGTGTGTGTGAAGTTCAGTCTTCTGAGTACGCAGGGATTTATGCTGTGATTGATTTTAAAGTAGGTAGGTTGGTTACTGGATCCAGTGCTTTTGAAAAGTCCCCACTGATATCACAAATCTGCAGTTCCATCCAAGATATTTATATTTCAGAAGTGAATGCATCTTTGCTGGATGTACTATATTTTAATCATCTAATGCTTGAATACAATTCCTTTTTTTTGCAGTAGAATTACACGTAGTACTGAGGAACAACATTGTAAACGTTTTTTTCCTTTTTACTGCCGCTACTAATTTCATACTGTATTTTCTGCCTTTGTCTAAATTATGGTTCAGAATTTCGTTGTAAACAAGAAACAGCATTTAATAAATGAACAACCTCCATCATCATCCGGTTAAGATCTCCATCCCTGACTCGTCGGCCTTTTACAAGTACTACAGTAATACCGCTTGCCAGAAACAATTTGCACACCTCATTACGCTGCGCCTGTAAAAACATTCTTGTAAATATCTTAAGACAATAACCCCACATGATTTATGAGGCTAAAACAATGAGAATTAATCTACTTTTTACTACCGTTTGAAGTTAATGTATCGAGGCAGAAAGCTAAAAGACATGAATAATGAGCAAAGGGAGTGCTAAATATTTAAATATATACAAATAATGCGGTTACTAAATTAGTCAAGACAGTATGGATATTTGGTGCAGCTTTTCGTGTAACACTGTTTTAGAAGAAATTAAAATCACAACAACCATTTCCTGGAAAATAAACGATTTCCAATGATTTTGGTTTCTAGCCGTTCTCTTTATTCTCAACGTCTGATATTAGTACAGAAGCTGCTCGCAGAGATGAAAGGCTGTAAATAACAAACGAAGGCATTGATGGGGCTGAATCCAGCACCAGCACCGTCTTCCCTGTGTGCCCCGTTAGGAGACATTACATAACAAACACCAAGTCAATCCTCAGCAGAGCGTTCGTCTCCTTCTTTTGCTCTCAATCAGTCGGAGGCAGCATTCGGGAGACGTTGGCAGCCTGAACCACAAAATCAGAGAGCGCGTTAAAACTAAAACACACACAGCAGTGGGTTTGGTGCACTCAACCACCTCTGAAATCACCTCCTGCGTGAGGGGAACTCTGTTTGCTCAGTGGGAAGAAAGCGGTTTGAGGCGTCGGGAGACTGTGGAATTGCGCAATGCACGATCGACTGTAGTTTGAACAGATAACCTCGTCTCGGGAAGCGTTTTCCTTCTGCTGGTATCTGCCAGACTGATCAGGATAAATGCTGTCGTGTCTCTCTTTAGCTCCGGTGTGAGAACAAAATGAAAGGACGCGACTTTTTTTGTATGATTTATTGATCCCAGTGGGAAATAGTTGGTGAGAGAGCTGCATGTTTTAGGTGCTACTTCAGTGTCTTGTCTAAAAACATTTATTAAATGACCACAAATGTAAAATAATAAATCTAGATTAACCACAGACTCAAAGTGATTCGCAAAAAAAAGCAAGAGGTGACAAAGTCTGGGCTAAAGCAAAGGCTCCTAAACATGGACTCTAAGGTCTAAAACTCCATTCTCATTTTTGAACATTTACAGTCGGCTGCAAATTACTGCATCAATTATCAGAAATTAGTCAAAGTTAATTATTAATTAATGGTGCAAAGGGGATTTGCTTTATCAAATTTAAATTATGTCAAAATATACATATGTTCTAACGAACCTTCAGAATTTTTTCACAACCCCCACCCCAAAATAAACACTAAACAAAACTGGGGATTATTACCTTTGACAGTTTCAACTTAATAAACTGAGAAATTATAACCTTGTAAAAGTCAAAATTATCACAGAGCAGCTTTACTGGACTGCGTTAGATTGTACACGTGTGCCGTACGTAATCAAGGGGCATATAATATGTTCAAAACTTAGTAACCTAAAGTACAAAGACAAACCGACACGTACTGTACGGGCTGCAGAGAGGCATGACTTGGCCACGTAGACGGCGTTCTGATTAAATGGAGGCTGTGGGTTTGGGGGGCAAACACTGAATACTTGATGGGAAGTAAGTGGGAAGATGGAAGCACAGGCTCATCTGTTGACATATTTTCTCAACACTTATTTAAAGACAATGAAGGAAGAAAAAGAGAAATCGATAGAAGGGGCAAATGAAATATTAAACAACAAAAGGAGGCGTATTTTTAGAATCAAGTGGTGGTGGTGGGGGGGTGCTTCAGTTGTATTATTGATGCTGCTGTGCAAGTTGGGGCTCTCAGGTTTTCGCCTGAGAGACGCCCGGCAGAGGCGAGCGAGTGTGTGTGTGTGTGTGTGTGTGTGTGTGGTGATAGTGGTTCTCTGCGCGTCATTGCAATAACGAGACAAAATTGAGCGATAAAACAGAACGAGACCATTTTTAGACTTTAAATCTGGGCAAAGACCACAAAACAGTGAAAGAAACCAGGACAGGTATTGAAAAGTAGAAAAAAAAAAAAGGATTTTGCTGCAGTCGTCCCCACAGAGACTGCTGCTTTACAAAAATATTTGCCTGCACCTTTTGACACAATTTTTATTATTCCGCACAGATGTGAGGCTGGCTCTTCTCTGGCAGAGATTTGAGGAGGGAGCCTTCATGTGGAGGCACTGATTCCGTTTCCCTTTTTTTTTTTTAAACCACACACACACACACTCTTGCTGTGTTACACCGCTCTTAGAGCGACGGTGTGGGAGAGGCTGTGAAGCACAGATTTATGCATCGTCTTGGGGTTTGCAGTATTTACTAAAAGGTTGGCGATCAGCATCATCTACTGTACAAGCAGTAAGTCATGACTCATTCATTTTGGATCTTTTCAAGGTTTGCATGTTTAGCTCAACAAGTATTTTTTTTTTGGGACACTGATAATCTGAGCTGTTGCAGTGACTGTACAAGCATCAAAAGTGCTTGAGTTAATTATTATGAGGCAAGAGTCGTTCCTGACTCTGGCATAGCTGAGCAGAAGCTCAGAAAAATCAATATGTCTTTACATGCACAGCGTCAGATTATCGGTGTCCACATGGCATCCCGGCAATATCCCTGTGTTTGGTTCAGGGCCAGACAGCCTCAGCCGTGACGTACCTGCTGGACACGACAGCTGGAAGCCATTTATACTGACAGTACTTATGGATAGAAAGTAAGGAGGAGTCCAGCAATCGACTGCAGTCATGTGTCAGCTGTGTGGACTTGACCAAGGACATGAAAAGATTGTGAATCGTGGATGGATTACTGAACGGACCCCTGGGCCACAGGCTTGCTACTGGATGACTGTTAATGTTTCTTATCCACAAAAAGACACAAAATTGCAAAAAAGTTATGGGTGCACTGCATTCGCCAAAGGAAAAATTGTTTTTTTATAAATATGACTTTGTATCTAACATATGATAAGATCTCAAAGCAATGAGTTACAGATCTCATATCTATGAGATACTAAGTTATAATTATGATATAAGGTCTCCTCAAAAAGAAACAAAAACATGACCAAAGAGATTTTAAAAATGACTTCAAAAGAGACAAAGGTGTCAACAGAATGTAAAACTGTCAAAATATTCTATATACAAAAATGAATCAATCACTGGACTGGTGAATTTGAAAGTTAAAGTTAGTCCCAGGGAATGAGGCCGATGAGTCAGTGAATTGTGAAGTTAGCTGACCTGATGCTAGGCTAACAAAATGTTTGTCCGGCTCGTTGTCAAACACAAAGTGCTGCTACACTCCAGTGGCCAATTTATTAGGAACACCCGTTTTCCCAGAAAAGCTTACTTTCTGACTCCTATACTGTCAAGGTTTTTCTTTTGTCTGAAATGGCAGAAAGTACAGCTGAGCTGCTGCTGTCTGCCCTCTTTCACAAATAACCACAAACAAGCTGTTTTTCACATACAAGATGACTCAAGTTTTTCTGAAAACACACAATCATCAGAAACCGACATCAGCAGCCTCTCGCTGAATCTTAAAGTGTTTCTTTCACATTTGTAATTGCTGGTGATCAGAGACAGTCAGGAATCTTCTCTAACAAGCGTTGGTGGGTTGGAATCTTAATAAGTTAGAGAGGCACAACTTTTCTTCTGCAAGCTTTACTTCCCCTCCCCTTTCCTAGGCGTGATCCACTGTGATGTCTTCAGTCTCCTGCAGAGAGAAGGTGCCAGACAGAGGCCTTGAGCAAGTCACTCACTTTCCCTTTGTGTTGCTCAGAAAGAGTACATCCCTTCATTAGACTTCATCTCTTGACAGCACTTCATGCTTCCACAACTTCTTTGACAGCAGAGTTGCGCACAAGCATGAGGATCCTGCCTCCACATTGCTCGTGCCTGGACACATGCCAAAAACATTTCGATATACATTTCGTTAACACGGCATACTGGAAATTAATTTTGCTTTTACAAAACAATGGGAAAATAGTTAGCGGAGAAGCAGGGGTAAGTGTGTGGCCTGAATTTGTTTACATACAGTTTTATGCTGAACCCTCTGTTCCATACTGTCACTTTGTTAAACTGGAGGGAAAAAAAAGGGTAGATTAAAATCATAAATCATGCATGCAGCACGTTGTTTTTGAAGTCTGTGTTCATTTGGATTTAGGGTACGTTTGATAACCGTTCGGTTAGGATTATTCAGCCCTTGTTTGTCAAATTGCTGCAAAGATCATCACGCATTCTGTTACCGAGTGCATCAGGAAACCAACAAGAACGGTTTTGATTCAAAGCATTGAATTTGAGCAACATAGTGTTTTTTTATTTTTGAGTCTGCGGTCGGCCTTCGACAGAGCTGAAGAATCTGAGCCGAGACAGAAATCAAATTCACAAGGCCATTTGTGATGTGGACCTGAGAATGCCTGATGCCTAATTCATAATGTTACATCCCTTGAGGTTCTAAAATCTACTGTGCTGCTTGCATTCTCTCCAAAACAACAGTCAAATACAATAGCAATGACAATTTTTTCCAATGAGTGGCACTGACAATGTGAACTATCTGTACAATAAGTCAAATCTCCGGAGACTCTTTCCATCGAAGCACAAATTCCAAACATAGTTCTGTCTCAAGTCTCCGGAACACACTGTAGCTGGGCCGCATCCACATCGGTGCTCTTATTTTCAGGTTTTCCTACAAAACAGAAATATCCCCAAATGGAGCAGCCAAGCAAAACCCCTTCATGTCATTAGAACAGAACCAAGTGACCTGTATCATTTGCTGAAGAGTGTAAATATTAATAATGCAACGCAATGCCCTTTAGTGTTTACACATGCTAATGGTATTGCTTGCAATCACGACACACTAGCATTCAGAGATATGAACCTCCTCCCCTGCCTGCTTGCACTGCCTTCAGAGAAGCGACAATGTGTGATGAATGGACAAAATGCTAATTGAAAATGACAAGATGCAGAACAATTGAGCACATGCCATAATGTCAGTAAACATTACATAGCTAGCTGATTTATTTTTTGTTCTGTTTTTGGTCAAGAATATGAACATAGTACAATGAAAAAACATTAAACTAAGATAATCCTGTGGTCACAGTAGTTTTAATGGGAATATCTATTTTATTTATAACTGTTAATACTTAAGCTTAGTGTAGATAAGGTTACATAGCCGGTGTCCTCCCCACTAAAGTGAATTTGAACACCACTGCACAACAAATGTACGTGCAAATCAGAGGTTTAGGACACAGTGAAAGGGGTAATGGGAAGAAATGGGATTAGGAATAATAACACCGCATCCAAACAAAGAGAGGCTTTCAGGAGTCAAACTGTGGTAAAGTTTCTAAGGGGACAGTGCATGGCAGTGTAATACACACACACACACACACAGATCAAAAGTGACCAGACCATCAGAAAATCAATCCAATGTCATTCAGTGAGAGATAGAACAGCAACCTAATCACAGTCACACACTTTGCAGAACGCAAGACTCTAATCAGCAAGCGTTTTGTCGTAACAGTTTCTAGTAGTAAAATCAGAGGACGAGGAACAAGTTGTAAGGAAGAGAAACAAGCCCTTATGTTAAAGACACCTCAGCATTCCACAGAGACAGAGTGAAAAACTCCTATTTACCAATGAGCCCAAGTTTGACATGGATGGCAGTAATGAAAGTGACAAGACGGACACGAGAGGGTCTGACAACTGCCAGCGAAACAAGCAGGAGAGAAAATTCAGGTCTGTACCAAACTGACTACATCCTGACCAGGTGTAGAAGTACAGCTGCCTTCTTCAGACACTAATCATGTTGTGAGAAAGGATTCATACTGCAGACCCGCACACACTAAAATCGCAACCCCATGGAACAACAGATTTGCAATAGAAATTGTGACAGACAAAAAAAGTATCATAAAGCCTATAAAACCCTGACAAAGAGCAAAAGAAAGCAGTTCTGCCGAGTGCATTACAAAAAGCCGGTTTGTTAATCGACATGCCATTAATAAATCAGAAAGCTTCCCATGAACATGCAGTTTGTTTGCGTCTGACAGAAGATTGGATTGGAAGAATTAAACGATGACTCAGTGAGCTGTAAAAGAATCCTAATGCACAAACACAACATACATTTTGAGATTCTGTATCCAGTCAACCTACTGTTTATTCTGGGCTGTGGGGTGAAAAACATAGTCATCCAAGTGAACCCTGTTATGTTTCCTCATCTTTTTTTCCTGCAGGAGGAAAAAAACACCATCGCATCAGCAGACAAAATGATTCCAATGCCAGATGATGCTCGTATCAATTTCAGATGGTTGCTCAGCTCATGCAGAAGAAAAAATAATTAAATCACAACCTTTAATAAAACATAAGCAAAGCAATGACACCATATGGAAAATTCCATCTGCAGATCACGAGGGAATTAAGTAAAAGAAAAAAAGAAGTGATGACTACAAAAGTATTTGTCTTAATTAGCCTCACTGGGCTATTATTTGCACTGAGCTGGCAACTGCCTGACATTTTCTTCGCCCGTACCAGTCACTGCATACTAAAGTTCCAAAATGGCAGCCGCTTCCTTCCTCTGGAATCGCTGTGGCCCGCAACACAAAGAGGCAGCTTAATTAGGCTTTTGTTCAAAACCAGATTCAGCATTATTGGCCAAGTATGTTGGTGCATGCAAGAAATTTGACTCTGGTTTCTAGTGGGTCTCCCTTACACACAGTTCTCATGCCAGTGTCACGAACACAAGCATGAGCATACTGCAAAAATGAGGAAAATGTACACACACACACACACACACACACACAGTGTATATAAAGAAACATTTTTAAATGTAGAAATACTTTGCCGTATTCTGAGGAAGTGTAAGTGCATAAACTCAGATAAATGCAGTGAAGTAAGTATTTTCCTCTAAACTGCAAGTAAGTCAACTTCGAGTTTGAGTTACACTGGAATAGAAAACCTCAGCTTTCAGTGACATTTAGCTGCAGTACGTGAGGCCTGCTGTAAACATTTGTACAGTAGGTGTTCAGCTAATTCCTTAAATCGATGGGATTTAGGCAGCAAAGGGTTTTTAATCAACAACATTTGGATACACAAGACTCGCTGCAAAAACTCGCAACTTCAAGTTCTTTGTGTAAAGACACTGCTTGAACATACAGTATTCGTGTTCCCTTTCTATATCTATAAGACCAAGGAGTCAACAAATGTACACCGTTTTTACTGTAAAAGGTGCACAAGTGTTTCACACGTTACAGCATCTGCTTTTATGTTATGTAGAGGTAAAGAGTTTTCCACTCTGGTGGACAATAAAATTCTCAACGTTGCAAACTGCAGTTAGATTCCCATTCTAGAATACTCCCCACAGGTTCTACTATACGTGCACGTAGCTTATTACAGCTCATGATTGCATTTTATCATTAGAGAACATATGTAAAGCAAACATGCATTTCTAACAACCATAGCCATATTTCTTCTAAAAATGATGAAGCAGCTTTTTTTTTTTTAAACTTTAAAGTTAGAATATGGCTAATTTCAGCTAGTGCTAACCTGAGATTTGACTTCAGTCCATTCTGCTCCACGCTCCCCTCGTTCTCCCTGCTCTGCCTGTCACTAAAGTACTTTTAGAGGCAAATATGTCTGCACTGCTGGTCGGACTGTTTGGTTCACAGGAGGCTTCAACAGCGCCCACCACTAAAAAGGTTTTGGAAAATGCTTGTTCTAAATCAAATAAAAAGTTACATGATGTAGCTCATAGATTCGAACAGTTTAACCTGTGGCATATTTTCTGTCACAGTCCGGGTGCTGATTCGGGAAACGCTCCTATTACTGGACACCGACAATATGCTTGTTATGGTTGCGGGACTTGTTGACCCAACCCTGAAATCCCCAGTCAAATGCTCAAACCGCTCTTTGATCTGGGGTTTAAAATGCTTTAAAACACAAAGCCAACCTTTACCACACTACAGCAGAAGGTGGTACAGCTGGTGGAAGGGGGGAGGAGAGAAAGCAAGGCGAGGCAGAATGCCAACATGTGAAATTACATCTATTGATCTCTGCAGCTAGAGAATGCATTTTCAATGTGTTCAAATGCATTATTAAGGAGATTCTGAGGGCCACAACAGGTGGACAGCGGCCCAGCAGCACAGCCCTAACAGACAAAAGTGTAGGACGGGGATAAAAGCTACTGGCAGCTGTTTGTAGGACTCAGAGTGTCACACTTGTTTTTGCTGCCATGACTAGTACAATAACTTGAACAGCAAATAATAATTTGACCCCATTATTATTTCATGCACACCAAGGCATTATAAATTCATCAGTTGCCCCCCTCCCCTTTTTTTAAAATCAAATGATAACTCTGTATTTTTATAGACAGAACTAGTGGCATCCAGAGGAACATGTTAAT
Organism: Channa striata; assembly: GCA_033026295.1. NCBI lineage: Eukaryota > Metazoa > Chordata > Actinopteri > Anabantiformes > Channidae > Channa > Channa striata. The sequence goes on along the minus strand of CM065180.1, from coordinate 21,072,402 downwards.
TTGCGAGCTGGGAAAGCTACCGAACAACAGTGTTCTCTAAGTGTCTTTGGGTTTTGTGTGCTTGTAGGAGGAGAGGAGGGGAGGGATGGAGAGGTGATGGGAAGACATACAGTTTGTTTCTACGGAGCGCAGAGGAGTGGAGGTTTTTCTACTTTAAGCATATGGCTCTGAGAGCTGTTTGTGTGGGAAGCAGTGAATAATGAATTCATAATGAGAGCTAGACTTTGGACATTTTACAATGCTCTGTTGGTCCTGCAGGGCAGAAGATGCCTAGATGTTTCTGCCTGATTATACAGCACATACAGTTGAATAAACTCTGTCCAAACAAACACTTAAAAATTACCCAAGCCAACATTTAGTCGCTTGTCTTTTCAGCTCATTAGAAATTTAAACATTTGAGCAACAATTATCGCTTCGGCAAACTGCTTTTTTTTTTTTTTTTTTTTAAAGAGGTGGTTTACAGTAGATAATGAATGTCCTTTGCATACTGTGGTTTATTACGCACAATTACATAACCAACACAAACTCACAAATCTACCAGATGGTGGACGTCGTGGAGAGAAAAAGTTGTTTACTCACACTTCTTGGTGAGCTGCAAAAGGGCCAGAGTGGATGGCTCCACGTTGCGTAATGTCTAATAAAGTTTTAGGATTTCGGCCCAGTCCTTTCACGCTGACCCCGACTCGTATTGTTTTGCTTTATTTGCTTCTTGCTTTCAACAAATCCCAGACAGTTATGTCACTTTCAATCCACTTTTTCTTATAACTTTCATGCTACATTAAAAAGCTTGAAAGAAAGAAAAAAAAATCTCGCTCACCTTAGTATATGTGTTTCATAGTATGAAAACACACACACACTTTTAACTGTGGATTAAGAACACACTAAACCGCTCCCCCTTTTCATCGCGCTTAGGTGCTGTTGCATCATACACAATAAAAGAACAATATGTAAATGCTGGTAAGTTATGTCACACAGTCTAGCACAGTTTAGTTTGCCCAGTGCACTTTAAGGCTGCTACATCTCAGTGATGGACCAGCAGAAAGGCAAATCACCTGTTCTGTGCTGATAGAACGTAACAGAAGATGTCACAGGGATCCGTGTTGTAGAATATGATTTAGTCTAAAAGCTCTCATATGCCACGTTAAACTGCTGATTGGTAATTAATATAAATTTTTTGTATGGTAATAGTCTGTTACACCAGCTTTTATGATGTTTTTGGCATGTTGAAAATGGGCCCTTCCTCCTGACAGCAATTTAATAATTCAGTGTTGATATCTGGTCTGCCAAAGGCACCTGCAGCTAGTAACCGTTTAGCTTCAGAGACTGAGTATGGATGGTTGTAATTCTGCCATGATGTATCTAACCTCCTCTAATGTCTATTTGTCACATGCAGACATTAATGTCTCATGCTGGGCACTTTTCCCTGTGTTCATCTTTTCCAAAGAAATCAATTTTAATCTGCGAGCCGATATTGTTTCATTACTTATTCAAAATGTTTTCATTTTATTTTCAACGTGGACCGAATAAATAACAGCCGAGTAGGTAATGAAAAAAAATTATGATAATAAAATTTGTCATTGCTGAATAATAGATAAGGTAAATTGCTTGGGGACAGATTATCATTTTAGAAACTGAATTATTGAGATGATTATAGCAGTCATGTGGAGAGCAGAGCAGTGCAGAGAAGAGCCCCGCTGCAACAGAGGATTTGTGGGAATACGGTCCACGAGTATAACCCAGGATTTACACCGAATAACTAAAGACAGACAGAATTTAAAAAAAACACCCATCAAATGTAATCCCAGAGTTCAAATGAACGGACTCAACACACAAGTCACGGCCGAGCTGAACGCAGAGAGGCGCCGGGAGCTGGACACTCCATGTACGGACGGACGCTGCAGCGTGATGCGCTCGGAGCTCGGAACTGTCCACGGTGCTGAATCCGCGGCCACGGAGCCCCGTCCACCTGCTGTGTGTGTGTGTGTGTGTGTGTGTGTGTGTGTGTGTGTGTAGGGTTCATTGCGTGCAGAACTACGCACTAACCCTAGCTGGCACAGCGCCACACAAGCAACCCCCCCCCCCTCCCCCGCCTACAAATAGGCGTTTTCCAGATGAATAATACACAGCGAGAAATGACAAATAGTCGAAGTGGTGAAAGATTAAACATGTGGGAGCCTGAAAGCGAAGTGGGCTTCATCCAGTGACTGTGACGCGGCTTCTGGAGCCGAGCGGAGGGGGACAGCGCGCCCCCCCCCCCTCCCTCTCCTCCCCCTCCCTCTCCTCCCCTCCGGTTGTGATGCAGTGAACCTGCTCTGCGCAGACCCGTCGCTCGCCGTATAAAAGCGGCTGCGCTTCCACAGACGGGAGCAGAACAACAAGCGCCAAGTCCGCTGCGCCTCCTGAGCCGAAGCCCAGCAAGACGCCGCCATGCAGGCCACGAAGAGCGAAATCTGCCGGAGACTTTTTCTATTTTCCTACCTGTTCCTGAAGAGTTACTCGCAAGACTTTGGCGGGCAGACGCAGTTCATTTGCACGTCCGTGCCCAAGGATATGGACATATGCGCGGCCACTTTGCAGAACAGCGTGCCGGGGGAGGACCTGAAGACCACCGTCATGCAGCTGAGAGAGACGGTTTTGCAGCAGAAAGAAACGATTATGAACCAGAAGGAGACTATCCGAGAACTGACCTCAAAGTTGGCTCGGTGCGAGAGCCAGAGCGGCGCAGAGCCCGGGGACGCGCGGCCCGGGGGCAGGAGGAAGGAAGCCGGGACCAAAAACACAATGGGGGACGTGTCGAGGGGCCCCGCGGACACTTTGACGCAACTGTCCCAGACTTTACAGTCGCTGAAGCAGAGACTGGAAAACCTGGAGGTAGGCTGTGGCTGAAGGGGACTCTGCGCAAAGCTCGTTCCACACACACACACACCTTGTTCAGTAATATGATATTATTAATAACCATTTTGCTGCAATTGCGCTTTCTCTTGCAATGAGCCTCAATCCGAAAAGTTTATCTGTTACCGATCGTCACTTCTTGGCATCGGGCTAAATAACGTCTTTGCCTCCCTGACAGCAATTCAGCAGGAGCAACAACTCGGTGCAGGCGAACAGCCTCAAAGACCTGCTCCAAAGTAAGATCGACGACCTGGAGAAGCAGGTGCTGTCCCGAGTGAACAGCATCGAGGAGGGGAAGCCGGGGCTCCGCAACGAGACGGAGCAGCGCGGGAGAGTGGAGTCCACCCTCACATCCCTTCACCAGAGGATCACGGACCTGGAGAAAGGTGGGTGCCGTCAGTTAGGCAGTAATAGAGATGCGGACATCAGACCGCAACGGATACGCGTGGGGGGCGTCGAAATGTCCAATTTGGCTCCGTATTACACGACATTAACAGTGGAGTTAATGTGCGCTCATCCGCACAGATTTCCCGCTCCGGTTCAGGCGGATTAAAGTCTCCCGAACTCTGCGTCCACTTGAGCTGCGCCATTTGAGAATTTGCGCGCACTCGGTTCCGGGCACTTCTGGCGTCGTGCGGCAAACGGCTTTACACGGCAGTAAATTAGAGAGGTGCGGAAAAACCGGAGGTGAAGGTCGAGAGCGTCACCAGTGCTCCTCTGCTGGCTTCATCAGGCGAGATTAAGGCAAATCTGGAGCGTCACGAGTGTGGATCTGTTGTGTAACATATAATTCCTATGTAAATCCTCAGGGTGTGTGATGCAGGAGTGACACGCAGGGATTTCTGCAAAGTGTCTGAAACCAACGGCTTTCTGTTGTGATGTGCGCAGGTCAAAGAGAAAACAGGCCTCTGGATAAATTCCAGCTCACGTTCCCACTCAGAACCAACTACATGTACGCAAAAGTGAAGAAGAGTTTGCCAGAGATGTACGCCCTCACCGTGTGCATGTGGCTCAAGTCCAACGCATCTCCAGGAGTAGGAACTCCCTTCTCCTACGCAGTGCCGGGTCAGGCCAACGAGCTGGTCCTCATCGAGTGGGGCAACAACCCAATGGAGATACTGATCAACGACAAGGTAGGTTTGAGGCCCCGGGAAAGCAAGTCCGTTTGGCTCACTGGAGCAAACCTTCACGTCACGTCTCTTTGTTTGAAACAACTCAAGGTGGCAAAGCTGCCGTTCCTCATCAACGATGGAAAGTGGCATCACATCTGTGTGACCTGGACCACTCGTGACGGCGTGTGGGAAGCTTTCCAAGACGGCGTCAAGAGAGGGAGTGGAGAGAATCTGGCTCCATATCACCCCATCAAACCGCAGGGCCTGCTGATCCTTGGTCAAGAGCAGGTAGGCTACAAAAGCTTCCCTCATCCAAGGAACCTTTTCAGCATGATGAGCAATATTTAAAGGCAGGAAATCCTAAAAATTTGCTTTGTTATATACAAGCGATACGCTAAAAGGATGGAGGAGTACATTTCAATTTCTCTGTGACTTAAAAAAAAAGATTAAATTTTCTAATCCATCTTCCAGTGTAATTCACCTTAGATGTTTAACAATTAGGTGATTAGGTCTTTACTGGGTCCCACTGGACTGGAGATATATATCCCTCATTCAATTTACTCCAGCACAATAAAAAATGAGGATCAGATAATCGAAGAGGCAATTTTGTTCTGTCTATGGGAAAGATCATATCATCCTTGATTAAATCCATTTGTCTTTAATCCAGGACACGCTCGGAGGAGGGTTTGACGCCACGCAAGCCTTCGTTGGAGACCTGGCAAATTTTCACATCTGGGATCGGAAACTGTCGGTGGGAGAGATTTACAATCTAGCGACTTGCAGCAGCAAAGCACAAGTGGGCAATGTTTTTGCATGGATGGAGACCAGCCTGGACATTTACGGAGGTGCCTCGAAGTGGACATTCGAAGCTTGTCGCCAGCTCAACTGAACTGCAGGGAAGAGAAGATGGAGGAGTTCGTTAAAGCCACTGTTGCTGCAGCATCCGTCAACTAACATAAAAGATCAGGAGGTGATTTCAATAAATAGCGTCTGGATTTGTTATAGATAGTTGAAAACACCATTCTCATGTGGGACAGCGCACTGGAAATGTAGAAATGCACATCGGGCCAACTTGTGGCTTCATTTGAAAAAGCAGCTGAGCCCACCCCAGAAGTCAGGGGATGCTCTCGGAGACCAAAGTGACAGGCCAGCTTCATAAGTACAGTAGGGGGCCGTGTAGTTGTTAGTGAACAGATGTCACGTGATCCAACGAAATAACTTCTTTAAACGTCCTTTCTGTCGCGACTGCCAGGGATTTCACTGTGAAACCGGACAAAGTGGACTTCTTTAACTGGAATGTGTTCCTCAAGAGGTTATGAAATAGACAACGTTGTTTCTCTCTCACTCCGCTTTCTCTGCCACCACCTGCTTGACGTGATTTTGTGTAAAGAATGACATATTTATTGCCAACATCGGAGCCTGAGTGCCTTGGGCTGCTGAAAAAAAAAGAAAAAGATCTCAGCACATTTGATTATGATTTGCAGAGTGTTTGTGTTTATTTTTCTGTAAATTTATTTCAAACAAGGTGTTCTACTCGTAACACTTCGAATGAGGCTGGACTAGATTGTTGATTGTCAAATGCAAATTACAGATGATAATGGCACATTTTGCAGATGTTTGTATTTCAGTGGGAATGTTCTCTGTACAGTAACAGCATGTCTTAACTTCTGTAAATGCTGCGTCAGCATCTATGATCTTTGCTTTTACCTTCCTACTTTTGGGTTGAGGTTTTATACTGTATTGTTATATGCTTAAAGCATGGCAACACTGACAGATGAGAAAAGTTCTAGTTTTTGTAATAAATTGTGATACTTGAAGAATCATATACAAGTGTAAACACATAATTATTACTAGCAGAAAGAAAATTTTAGACTTTGCACACACATTACGACAATTTTATACTAGATTTTCTTCAGTAATAATCCTAATTCTAATCTGCAAATTATAATTGTTTGGTTATAGAAGGCGAAAGATCATTTCCTAAATTGATCACATTTTCAACAATTCTTATTCAGAGACCAAGACTAACTATAAATGAGCTCTCCTCACAATGAAGGTCTGTCAGTCTGCAACCTGGATTAGTGGACTCATCTCTGCTGTAGTCTAGGGGTTCTTCCCTGACTCTTCCATGCCAAGGCCCCAAAATAACACTAGCTTCTTGTTGAAACCTCGTTTTTGCTCAATATTTTAAAAAAGAATTAACAATCTCAGCTCAAGTTGTTTTTTTTTTTAAACAAGATCAAACATTTAACATTTTATGACCAAGCATTTTGAATTATGGCTTCTGGACAACAAGATCAGCCACAGCGGTGAACAAGCGCTACAAGTTTAAGTGTCTGTATGGGGATTGTTGAAAATATAATTATTGTAAAAAAAACAAACAAAAAAAACACTTAAATTACTCTTTTAAGTCAGAAGATTAAATACACACCATAAATCCCCATTCATGTCACTACTTTGGTGAAATAAAATAGACTTCACTTGAAATTTCCAAAGGAAATAAAATCAGCCAATCCTCACAGTGAAGGTGGAACTAAAGAATGCTCTGCTTTTATCCTGTGAAATTAATTTACAGTCTCTAAATGCTCTATAGCATTTTTAACCTGATTTGGTTCGTGACACACACACACACACACACACACACAGAGTAATCAGTGAATCAAATATCTGTCCAGCGAAAAAAAAAAAAGATTTATTACAACAGTACATTTTTCTAATGAGACCATGGCTGCATCTTCAAATTAACTGGCTTCGTTTTACACAGGCCAAAAAAGAAAAATCCCTTATCCTTTTAAAAAGCCTTTGAAATTTTCCCTTGGGTGCACACAAGTCAGGCAATATAAGCTATATTAAAAAAAAATTTAAACATCAGCTGAACCACAACCGCTTATTTTTTTAAAGCTTAATTTGCACCTATAATAATTGGTAAAAAGTGAAGTTTTCCTTGGGGACTTTTTACAAAATGAAAAAAAGACATGGTCCAGCTTATCTAGATTTGATACTGCAAAGCAAAATATGTTAAGCAGTTTGTTAATAAGGATCTTCACCCTAAATGTCAAAGGCAAAAATTTGTGAAATCCTATTTAATCCCAATAACAACCAATAAATAGAAGTCCCACAATATGGAATAAACAAATACATTTCACATGTGATGATCCCATAGCTCCATTAGCATCTATTCAGATATTTATCAGGGGTACAAATGCCCTGTGCATTGTCACTATAAAAAACATGTCTGCATGAGAGATTTTTGACTGAACACATCCGCATTTCAAAAACATTGTTCTTTCACAAAGATAAAGTCTGTCAAATAGAGACGTCAGAACCAAAGCCAAACAGAAGTCTGCCCAAGTACAGGACAGGAGTACAGACCAACACGTGCACCCAGTGTGCAAGAACATTACCCCGTACAATCACAGCTACTGGCGCTAAAGTTAGAAACTTCATCTACACACTTTCCCCACAAATGAATCCTAGCTGACAACGCTCCTGTAAGAGAATTTGGGGTCTGAAGGTCCCCCCTTTGTTGTTAGTGAGGTGGTCTGCTCCCACCACAGTCCGGTCACGTGTCCCACAAATCGGTTTCTATTTTCTTCAGCTCAATAGGTTTCTCCCCAGATACCACGCCAACTTCAGCTCATAGCGATTGCACAGCCATTACAGACAGCTACTGTGACACATCTGGGGTTACATTTCATTGCAAATTCTTTCTGTGGAGAACCAAAAGTCACTCGCAATCACAGGAACACTTCATATCCACCCACCCACACACAAAGTCTCTTTCTGAGTGGCCACCAAAGGCTTCACCAGAACTAAACTTCCACATCTTCGTCTACATCAATCTGGCCCTGATGACCCACAAACCGCATTTGTTCAAATTAGGTCTTTTTATGTACTTCAATCTCGCCCAAGAGTTAGTCTGCTTCATAATAGCAGGCCAGCTGACCTTTTCCCAGCCATCCAGAGCCCACTGAGGAACATTATCAAACCTCTTGGAGCTCACTTCACATCTCTGCTTAAACCCAAGTTAGGCATAACACCCAACAAGCCTGATAATAACTGTTGATTCTGCGTCATCAACTTTTATCCTTACAACTGCGAGTCTGACAGTGCTGTAGGAGTGTAAGTCTAGACTGGTCGAGTGCTCTCTTAATGTGAAAAGTGTGTAGCCGTAACGTTTGTCTAATTTATTTAAATGTCCTTTAAGTCCTGACAGACTTTTTCTAACAAGGCAGAGGTAAGTAGAAGAAAAGCTATCAGATCCTGTCTCCTGTATCTTAAAGCCACTGTGGCAGCGGGACAGGAAGAATATCATCTACCCAAAGTCTGCTTTCCGCGCTTTATCAAGACAAACACATGAAATGTTTCATCAAGTGCCCGATGAAAAATTCATGAGGAGGGAGTGGGAAAACAAAAACTCTATGTGGGCATGAGAGAGATTTAGCTGTGGAGCTAATGCTGAATAAAAACATTTTAGCTGAAAAAACAAAAACAAAACAAACAAAAAAAAACAGATATTGATGACATTGTCAATCTGCTGATAAATGTTGAGAGAAATGCATTTTTAATGGCAAAAAGATTACCCGCACAAACAGGGAAACTCTGATATTAGAGGCGGATTGGGTTATCTGCTGCTGCCATGAGTATCCCTTTATTACATATATGGGTCTCATTGCAAAAAAATGCTGAGATGTGTTTTTTATTTCTCAGGATTTTTTTTGCATTTTCTAGCTGAGTGAAGAGTGGGATGAATGGGACTTATAAGATTCTGGCTTTGAGACAATCGAGCTTTTCAACATGTCTCTGGAAGAACAGTATCATGTGATTTTTTAGAACCTTTCGTCGCTCAGTTTCTGTCTCATACTGAAATCATGGTCCACACTAATGCTGCATTTTGAAATACTATTTAATACTATTTTAAATAGTGCAACAAAAAGCAGCATACCTGTGCTGATAGTAGTTTGTGGTTGTTGGGCAGAGAACCAGGAGGAGTTTGGCTTGCGTAGTGTAACAGAATATACATGAGACACACATCCATCCATACTTGCCCTTAATCTCAGTGCTACTTCTGCTGCTGTCAGGGTGGTGCTCAACCCTCCATGCCACAAAATGAATAATTGATTTCCTGCCGACATGAGAAATTCCCTTCCAGAGTATCACCCAACAAGCTTTATTTCAAATACGTCTAAAAATGTCCTTCCTCCAGGGAAATGCAAACAGGAGAAAAATAAATTAAAAAAAACACATACCTTTTCCTTTAAAAGCTTCCTTGAAGTGTTTGCCAGATGAGGGGGGATCTCAACTCTCAAGTCTCAGGATGAGAAATATTTTAGTTTAGGTTTTGAAGGCTATTGCTCAATTGGTTTGTACTTTACAGAGATATTATTTCTATTATTTATAAGACTGTTCACTTGTCAAGAAATATTGGGAATGTGCAATGCAGTGTTGTGTCTGTTGGAAATTCAATTTGAACACAGGTGCTGAGGTAATGATGCCTGAAAGATGTGACAAGACAATCGCAAAGGAAATGTTTTTACATATCAGCAGATGTGGTAGAGGATGCTGGCTAATCACTGCACGTGTGTGACTGCCAGTTGATCCCATTTGTTAAGTTGTGAAACACAAAAGTAGGGGGGGGGAGGGGTGGCAGGGTGTTCAAAGCAGCTTTCTTCCCCTTAAGGCGCTTTTGTGCTGGAGTTTACAGTTAAATGAAGCCAAGCACATAAAACTGTTTTATATCATCAGCAAAAAGTATAGGACAAATTAACAGTACCTAGTCCCGCCCTCAGCTCAGCCTTGGTACATCACTGGTATAAATTACTAATCCAACGGGCGATCAAACCACAGCCTTCAGAAAACACACTTGTGGTTAAACAAGCACCAGGTGGCTTAAGTAACAACCTTGGCAGCTGATACTCTCGCAGCGCCCAAACAAACCCAAGTCTCCCTCAAATCGACAGTCTAAGCTCACGTGGTCTAGACACCACATTGGTGCAAGACAACGTCTTCAGGCCTGTGGCTCAGAACTCTGCAGTACTCACTTTGAAGCTGCTGCTTGTTGCTTTCACACTCTTAAGTCTGAGGTTTGCACTGTTCCTTTCCAGTGGAAAAACTATGGATAGAACATATTCACAAATGGGCATCACTGGGTGGCTTGAAAACAACAGGTAAGAGAGAAATGCACAAGTATTACTGTAATGAATCTACACAATTTAGAACTGACTGGATTATACTGTCTGAATTGGACTCAAATGTTTACAGAGTATTAGACAAAGGAAACGCTGCAGCCAAAAGAACAAAACATCGCACATACAATATCCTGAGGATACTAATTCTAATAATGTTCACAATGATATGACATAAGTGTTGCATAAATAATCTCCTCCTCATCACCGACCTCCCTTAATACCGCCGTTTCCTTCTTTAAAATGTGCCTCCCTCGCTCCATCTCTCGCTCTTGGCAGACTGCCACTGCCGGGCTTTATCCACAGGCATCTTGTGACAGAAGCCGGCACAACAGGAATATTTTTCACGAAGATGCCACAATCCCTGCATCCTCTGGGAGCAATGCCAGGGGCTCTTTTCCATAATCAGGTCAATCACAAACAGCCTCCGCAGAGCCTTCTATCCCTCACCTCCACCCTACACACTCCAGGTGGAGCTGAGTGCGGTCTGCTCCGTGTGATGGAGCTGTCACTAAGAACTAGGCAGCACCACTGAGACAAGTAAGTGTCCTCACCTGACCTGAAAGAACAGGAGCATCATGAGGCAGATAACTCGGATACAAGTGAAACTGACTTCAGTCTACTCACAGTTTTCCCCATTTTACACATAAAAAACTGAAGCCATGCACACAACTTTAAAAAACATAAAGCTCATGCATCGATAATGGGACTGCAAAAAGCTAAACTCTAAGCACAATTCTCCCGGTCTCACTCAAACGTAGTTTTAAATCACAGTTGCAAATCCTTGAACACCAGGCTCAACTAGAAACAGGCTTTAAAAATGCGAGAGTCTGATTACCAATTACCAAGTCCACTCGTGTTGCATTCATGCAAACTCAAATGGAAGAACACTTCAATCATGTGTCACAGAATAAAAGTGGCCTGTCCACAATCGACCGTGTCATGAACGAACATCAGCTGAGGGTGGACCGGGTATATTGTTCTCAGTTGGAGCCCAACTCTGACCAAGCAACAATATGAATATGGACATGCGAGTACAGCATCTTGTCTGCAGGCTACTCCGTCCCTCAGTGTTCCTGTTTACAAGTCTTCTGTCTGATATGGTCATTCTCCTTGTTTAGAGAGAGTTTGCACTTTATGTCAGTAGAGTTCCTGAATTTATCTTCTATGTCTGGGCAGCGTGACAGAAATGTCATCATGCGGCTGTTGCTGTAGGGTCATACATCACCGTGCAGAACTTGGACCCTTGCGCACCCAGTTTGCTAACATTCTTTGACAATGTCAAACAATCCTCATCCTCCAGGAGGAAGAGGAACTAGAGCAGCCCACCTACGTAGTCATTCAGCATTGCAAAAAGTGCGTCAATGCAGACCTAATGAGCGCGTGCTACCACTCCAGGCATCAGCCATGCCTCCCACTGCTCGTCTCATAAAGCCAAAACATACATAAAAACTTTTGATTGTAGTGGTTCGAATTCAGCACGTCAGTGTTTATTTTCTTCTCTGTAAGAAACGAGCACATACCCATTAGCTGCGTGTTTTGTTTTGGCTGAATGAATCGGTTTTGAGAAAAGGGAACATGGCTTCCAGTTACAGGAGCTCTGACTAAGATTTCACACTTTTAGTTTGGAGAAATTGAGTCACTGGAGTTTCTGGAAATCTATGTAAACATTTGAGAAAAAACTAATAGCTTTGGCATTCAAAGGATGACAATTTCAAAATCAATTTATCCTGCAAAACAGCTGAAGGTCATGCATTTCCCCAAGTACAGTAAAAACATATTCATAACCTCCTTTGTCCTCCATTTTTGAAAGCACTCTGATAACAATGTGTATTTACCAAAAATAAAACTGCTAAAGAATGGCTATGTCGAGGTTTAACACACAAATCCAAACTCTTCACTTCAAAACTTAAGTTTCAAAGGAATTTTGCACTCCCCACAAAAAGGCAAGGACATGAGAATAAATAAAAAGAATATTTTTATTAGGACTTTTAGGTTGCTGGTCCAACAAGAGAACTTTTATTCGCTGACAACTTGACAGCTGCTTTTTCTAAGCAGCGAGCAGAGTAGAATTCAACATACTGCTCTAGCCACTGTGAGACATTCACAAAAACAGGGTTCTTAAAAGGAGAAAGGCACATTTTAAAAATGGTTAAATGCAATAATAAAATGACAAAAAATGAATTCAGGAAATGAGTCAGACTAAAAAGATTCTTTATAAGGAATACTAGTATTATGAAGGTGGGGTAACCGAAGAGTTTTTATGTTTAATTAAGTTTAGTAGGGGTTTTAATGCCACGACACGTTCCCACGACACAACCGAAACTATAACCAACAGGTGTCCTGAAAGGTGCTTCCCAGCCAAATGAACAAGAGCCTATAGGAGCTCTGCAACGGCAGCTTCAGACGACAACCTGAAGCTGGCTTCAGAGACTTCAGAGAACAAAAAATAATTCATCTGGGATGAGGAATGGGGATGCTGGTTAATGAAAAGAATATTTTGCAGAAAATGCTGCACATATTTCCAAGAACAACAGAAAACAAAAGCACAACCTCTTTTAAAATTGCATGTTTAGAAAATGATAAAAGCTCCCTTAGAAGATGTTTACTCAGAGAACAAGGAAACAGAAAACACAGGAAAGCAGATCTTCACTATTTTATGACAGACTGTGCTCAATAAAAAAATAAAAATAAAAAAAAAGGAAAGATCAGTGCTGCCAAGAACGAAGACAATGACATGTTGAGAGAAATGACCTGAAATAGGTCAAATCAGGTTAGTAAACAGGTATGCAAAGACAGTGAGTGGGAGAAAATGATCGCAGGTGGGGTGAGAGACTAGGAAAAAAGGCAGTCTTAGACAAAAGGCCTTTGTGCAGAGACGAGCTGAAACTGACAGAAGAGCATTACGAAAACAGAATGCGACGCTGTGAGCGAGAGCCTCCGTAAAGATATTGCTGAAGGACAGCTGCAAGATTATAGCACGTAAAAGCTACAGCAAGCCTTCAATTTATCCTCCGACACGGTGAGACCACACTGTCTCGAGGGTGTTACACGCGCTGACACGAGCAGGTTTTTAAATAAGCCTGAGCGTGAGGCTTTCAGCGGTCTGTGGGAGGGACAACAAAAGCCAACGTCAAAAGGCCCTGTGTATTTGTCGGGACAGGAAGGAGCATGGAAAACCCCTAATGGAGTCCATCAAGTCTCTCCTGACTTGACAAAGAAGCAAATATTAACTTTGACCTCGGCAGGCTGTTTCCCAGCTTCAGGGGCCACAAAGATGCACCGTCTCATTATGAGGACTGAGTGTGCACACACACATAGAATAAGACTGGGGAGACCAGTGGTCACCACAGAAAAAGGAACAGAAACGCCACATTCTTTATGCGCATGATGCCTGGTTGAACGAAATCTAAACGCAGCACAAATTGAATACAAGAGCAGAATTTGATTTCATTAATTTGTTTTGAAGTTGGACATTGGAAAACGTTGAGTTTTAATTAAATACTTGGAAAAATGTGCTTTGTACGTATGACCTCCTGAAATAATTTACTGTCTGTCGAAGGAAAGGCACAGATGTAGACCAACCCTTCCACGCATTTCTAATTAAATTACCTTTTACTGCTTATTGTAATTCAGTGAAATTTTCAAATTATTAATTTTTTAATTAGTCTTTGGAATGCTATCTAGGTGTGTAAAAACACATACAAAGTGCAACTTAACCTTGAAATGAATCCAGTGTTAAACTCCACCACGCTCTGTGCGCCATTTCTGGTTGTGGGTCAAGTTATATATCAAAAAACGAGACTGCTCAAAAACTTGATAATTCTAGCACATAACAGTAATCTCACCGGTGTTATTGGTGTTCACCTAAACACTTTCTGAAGCATTTATCTCGACACTACTGGTAGCGCTACTGTAATACCCAGTTCACCAGTTTCTCTGCCCCCTTTTCCTTCAGTCTTCAGCAGCTGAAGCTGTATCCACACGTTAAATAAGCATATCTGCAGTTCATGTGCCATGCAGTGATATAGAGAAAAGAAAAGCCTATAATTGTCCACATTAATCTGTTTTACCCATGCAGTAATCAGACCTGATGAGGGGTTTGTCCTCTGTAAACACAGAATCAGTTTAAGGCAATTGTTGGTTGATTCCAAAATAAGACAGCTCAATCCACCTCCTTTCAGAGGCTGTCACGACCTGCACAAACGTTGCAGGACTATTTCATCATTTCAACCCATTGAAAAATCCACAACAAAATAAACGAGTTTTATTTCTGCAACGCAACTCGCATTTCCTGCTGCCACGACTAACTACGGGATAGTGAACTGTAGATAGCTAAAGAAAGAGTAGACATGCTGTCAGGAGCAGAGCAGAAAGACTTCTCGCCCGGGGGAAAACAAAAATATCCAGGTTTTAACTTTTGCAGTGAATTTTATTTGTCACAGGCTGGTTTTCTCTTGAGTGAAAGTAATACAATCACTGACACACAAATTACAGCATCACAACAGGCAGAATATTTCACTGTATTATTAGTAGGAACTAAACTCCATCACCAGTGATCATTCACCGGCTACAAACCCTGAATATCTGACAGCTGTTTTTGTAAACCTGATGCAACCAACCCTGTCATACTTGCTGGAATATAAGCCACACAATGGAACTGCATTATACCCGCTATTTTCCATGAATAATCCATGACCTCAAGGCACCGGGGGGAAAAAAAAAAGCTTTGAGAGACGTTCACTAAAACAAACTGTCAAAACAGGGACGTAGGCATTTACATGCGCTCGACAGAAGGTGGGAGAGGTTACGCAGAAGCAGCAGCACCCTTGGCTGTTTTACTCATCACCTGACTGATGAGGTTTTATTTAAGGGGAATTTCTTTGTCTACTTCACTTGTGTCAGTGAGCGTTAACGTGCAACTCAAGGACATTTGTGAAGGATGCACATAGGCTGCTGCAAATATTGCACACTTGAATTTCATTTCAGCGGATACAGATCTGGAAGGAGCCAGGCCTGATTCTTTTCTTCTGTTAGGAGCAGCAATGGGAGTGGTGAGCAGGTTGCATTTTAGTCGAGTCAACCACAATGCTTCAGCAACACGTGCAAGGCCTAAACAACCTTACACCTATCCACTGTCACCTCACGGAAGTTCGTTTCTCAAGCAAAAAAAAAAAAAAGGAACAGGCTACGCAAAGTGACTCATCACTCATAGCCGCAATGAAAACCTGGAATTCAAAAGCACGTTTTCATTTCAAGGTCCAAAACATATCCATGACATGCCTGTGACTTCAGACTCCAACTATCAGTAACTTTCATTTATGATTAATCTGCTAAATGTTTTCATCGGCTTGACACCAAGACATCAGTGAATGGTGAAAAATGACTGTTACATTTTCTTTCAGCCCAAGGTGATGTATTCAAATAGCTGATGTTTTCCCAACCTACTCTGAACTCAAAGATATATTCAGAGAATTATGATAAATGAAAACAAAAAAAGCAGCAAATCTTTATATTTGAAAAGCTCGAACCAATGAATGTCTGGCATTTAGGCTTGAAAGCAAGAATCTAAAATGAATAACTGTCCAAACAGCTGCTGATTTATTTTGTGATGACTGTATTAACATTCCAGACTTCAACTGTTCATCACCCTCTGATAAACCTCGAAAATACATCTAAATCACAGAAGATACTCATCTGTCCGTTTAGTCTGTCAAGATAATTATTTACTGTTTTAATAATTTTTATAATAACTAGAAAAAGTACAGCGACCAAACACAACAACAGTTACATTCACAACTACAAGAAACATTTTCCAATCTGCCTAACATGCCTCAAAGTTGGAGACAGGTCCAAGGACAGGTGGAGGGACAACTATAGTGCCACCTACAGGTCATTAAGTACCACAGCTTGGACAACACTTGCCAAAAAGTTATGTGCCTCCCTTAATATAGTGTGTTCTGACAGGGACACTATAATGGCACAGTCCCCTGCTTCAGCAGGTGTAAAACATTCCCCTGGCAATGACTGTCCCGTCTTTTCTCCACATTCTGCAGCACAACACTGCAGCACCAGGCAGGTCCACACACCAACTCCCTCTATCACACTTAATGAGCAGCCTGCAGAGTGAGCATGTGCACCGCAACTTTTTACAACTTGCCGCCTCCGCCAAGCCTTCAGCATCATCTCCTGACTGCTTTCCCCACACTGGTCCTCCTGTGTGTGCTGAACACTCTTCGTGTTTGGGTGTATGACAGAAACAGCTTTATTTAGAATTATAATCGTGCAGTGCTGTCTATATATATTCATCAGTTCCTCCGGGATTTCATGGATGTTTTTGTAATTGTTGCGGCGTTTCTAAAATATTGTAATGCGCGTTTTTACGAGGTTCTAAATTACAAGGTCATGCAGTATTCACAAGGGATTAGTTTAAATTGATTGTTCATCACAAAATCCTGCAGAAGCTGATTAATAAAGGCAACAATTTATGTCAAAGAAAACTGTCACTCTTGTAGGGCTGAAGGCTTTAAGAAAGATTATCATTAGACTGAGGGACAACAGCCATTAAAACATGAGAGAGAATCGATCTTCAAATAATCGCTGCCACCACGGTGGACAGAAACCTCACGTGTCGGTCAGCTCTAACTGGGATTAAATGAGAGGGTTCTGTCATGTAAAACTTGAGGTTCGTTTTAGTTTGTATTTTTTATTCCACTTTAAATTATTATTGGCTAACGGTAGTTTTTTGCAGTGGTATGAGAATAGAGGAGTATTTACTTAAACTGTCATGTGTCAACCAAACAGGAAAAACAGCCTTTCTACACAATCTCCACCATCTGGAACAGGTTGCTGATATTCCTTAGTAGAAAGTAAAGTAGCCAACATAGCAAAAACATCTCATCTCAACATCCCAATTCAACCAAGGTCGCAAGAGCATTTGGTGCGATAAGGTTTCTTAGCTTTAGATTGGCTTCTACAATGCCACATTGGTAAAATCCTAAGTAATACACTTTGCATCTTAACTACAAGTTTCTTCGATATGACCCTCCGGTTATCAACCCCCAGTCGTGACTGCTTGAAGACAAATTCACTACGACAAACAAATGTTGCAGCATCACATGCCAAATCAAACCTGGAAAAATTCTGTCTCCAACTGGAATAAGGCGGGATGCTCTCAGTTGTGTTCCGTCTGTGGTCCTGTATCACGATCACAGATTCACCTGTTTTTCTTTCTGAACCTCACCTTTGCCCTGCTTCTCTCCCCTGCTGCCCCCCCCTCCTCCCCTCACTCTGTAGCTCATCCTGTGATGGCTGCCTGCTCTTAAGCCTGCTGCTGACTCTGCCACACTGTCTCAGCTCATCCTCTGTGCCATGTCCTCTGCTCCTGTTGTCGTGCGTATGAACTTTAGATTACCCATCGACCTTGTTATCTGCTGGTTTGGTCAGGTCATTACTCTGAGTTTGTCTTTCAGTCGTGCTGCATGCTGAGCTACTCACCAGGTAACGTCTGCATCTCACATTCGCTGTGTACAATTATGGCCTAGTTGTAAAGCTGTTGTAGCCTTTTGGATGTTTTCATGCCAAGCTTCCATCTACTTGTGATGTGCATTTGGGACGCAAAACCTCTTCCATTTCCTCTCTACCAATATTTTGTGCGGTAACTTCTGTCTGGCTCCTTCTTCCAGGGCAAGTAGTGTTTTTGTCAGGAAAATGTTTAACAAGCTGGGTTTTGTTGAGGACTGGCCTTGGGCCCCCTGTGTATTTTTGTCTTGTACTGAATATGTGATGCAGTTTCTGGACAGAAAAGGTTTCACCACAATTAGACACCCGCTGAGACAGCCAAACAGAGGAATAAACACACCTGGGAATAATAATGTGGGAAGAGGTTTTTTTGCGAAGAGGTGTTTAAATATGGCCACATGTTCTGTACTAAAAGTATTGCATAGGCAGAGTTTAGGAATTACTTTTAGTGCGATGTCCTTCTGCTGCTGGCCAACCTCATCGAGAGCAGCTCCACTGACTCAAACTTCCAGGAGGAGCCACAGCTGTTCAGGAGCCAACATCCACGTTCATACAGTAGGTAGCTGCAGTCTGAAGTTCTCTGGCAAGCACCACTGAAAGAGAAACAGTAGGTCATCGAACAGTGCAAACTTAAAAATCATCAACAATCTTGTCGCTCAGGGTGTTTGCAAAAGTACAAATGGCTGGTTTTCTTAAAAGGTCGTTGGGTTTTAAACCGTTTGTTATACAAAATATGTTTGGACAAGATACCCTAGCTTATAGGAACCTCCATAAAATGGTAATTTGATTAAAATTAAAGGTAATCCTTAAATTATTGCAGTTGCAATACACACAATTTAAAGCTCTATAATATGTGTATTTACATTAAATAAAATAAATAGCCCACAGTATCACATCTGAGTGTGTGTAAGATTTACAGATATGTGCCTTTTTCTTTCCCGTCAGTGAAGACTTATTGTAAGACTTAAATCTATACAAACCCAAATAATGATTTTTGCGTCAATCAAACACTTAAGAAAACACACAACACCTTGAGAAACAACAACATGAGCTTTTTGGCTTTAGTTGTTGCACATTTTATTTCTCTGTGTAACCTTGACCTCAGAGTTCTGTGATGAGTTAACTAGAATTATCCAAATCTCTCCTCTGGCACTGGTTTAGGAGCGTAGGTATAATCCAACCATGCACATCAAAAAGCCAGCAGGTTTTTGCCCAGACTGCATTCATTTAATCTGGCATGCTGTGATAACAACAACAACCAGGGCAAAGGCTTCTCTGATTAACTCGAAATAACTTTCAGATCCTGAATGTCTCACAACTGACTTAGAAATCGGTGAGGAAATATATGGCATTATTTAACTCCGTTCACAGAAACCCATAATTTGGGCACTTCATCTTGACAGTGTAAATGCTCCATGCTAAAGTGGGTCAGCGTTTGGGAGTTTAAATGTTTCAGAGCATCAGATGTGACAGCTCAGAGGATTTTAGATGCATCACGTACTAAACAAGAAGGTGCTCTGATGTGCTTGTTATGTTGCTCTGATAAAACTAATGGAGCAAGTAACATTAAAGGCATTGAATTACAACGTTACATTTTATGATTGCTATAACACAAAGCAGTGATATTTTAGGTACATTTTGACAAAACCCAAATGGACAACATTGCATTAAGGCACAAGTATAAAACACATTTTTTTGGGGGGGGCAGCACATGAACTGACTTGTCCTTGACTCTTTAGAACCTCCTGAACCCCAATTGAGTGGTGAGTCCTGCAGGGATTACTTGCTGCCTCAAAACTATGGCAACAAATAATCCTGTGTGTGATATTGGCAGAGCGTGGTTTACCATAATCCCAGGACATTGGCTCCACCCCCAGGTCAGCGTGGAGGGGCTAGGTTCTAATCCAAGGTCACTTTGTCATCAGTGCCTCAGCAAACCCGTGATTATGTTACATAACATCACTTCTTGAGAAGTACCAATTAAAATTGTACCGTCAAGAGCTGCATTTCATTGATCGCTTTGTTTTGGAAGTGCTCTTAAGCATTACATCACTGACAGAAATGGTGCGCAGGGACGTAAGCCGACTGAATAAAAAATAAAAACAAATCTTTCTAGAGATTTTTTTTAGTCTGAGTCAAACCACAAAGGGGAGCCACAACAGAGATCAAAAGACTGTTGCAAGAGAACACACAGGAGAAAACAGGCAATACAAACATGAAAAGACTGTTTAGTACATTACATGTGGACTCGGTCGCATTACTTCCATACTGCCCCTTATTCCTACAAGCTGTGCTTATACATTTTAGAAATGAATGTAGGATATTTCAATCAATGACAAACAACAAGGTCAGCCATAACATATGGTTAGTAAGCACAGTAATTTACAATTACAATTGACAATAACA
Organism: Channa striata; assembly: GCA_033026295.1. NCBI lineage: Eukaryota > Metazoa > Chordata > Actinopteri > Anabantiformes > Channidae > Channa > Channa striata. The sequence continues at coordinate 21,052,286 of CM065180.1, read as the reverse complement.
ACAGTTATGCACACCAAGTTTCATTGGGAAGTCATTTTTTTAACAGTTTTCCATAAGGAAAAGATACAAAGGAACCATAATGTGTCACCTGTCTTGTTTTTCAACCCCCCAACACAACCCAACCAGCTGCTTGCTGTCAATGACAACATGCAATTTCTTTTATTGTAGCTGTTTTGATGTATATAGTACATTAGGATAACAAGATCGTAGCCTGATCACCTCTTCTTCCTTCCATTTACTAAGACAAGAGTTATCACACTCCAAAGTAATTAACATAATTCACTTCCTACAGCCAAAATTTTGCAAAAATGTAAAGTTGGCATGATGTCTTATCACAATTAGCAAATATTTAAAATGGTAGACATGAACTACTGTTCCTAGGGCTTCAACTAATGTTAGCACTAGAGGTGTGTTTGCATGCTTGCAGCTCTCTGCTGCTGTGTTGCTCTCTGTACACTCAGTGCGATGGTAATGTTACCTTGTTAAATTATGGAAAAGGTCAGAGTGTCCTGGTAGCTGAATGGTTACAGCACAGGACACATAGCTGCAACATCCATCCATAGTTGATGTCTGGCTGTTGTCCTTGGTTACATGTCCTACAGTCTGTCCCGCTCACTCTGTGTTTCCATGTTTCCAATGTAAAAAAAAAGGAAAACAAATGAAAGGGGAATGGATTGTTGTATTTGGTGACATAATTCTAATATCTGTGTTCCTCCAACCCTAATCATTCTCTGACCTCTCCCACTGTGTAGGTTGTATGGCCGCACACATACAGTATCAGCTACGCAACAAACATAAAAGGTTAACTGCAAAGAGGGTCGACCCAAATGCAGAACAGAAAAATGCACCAAAGCCCTAGTTTATATAGTGATGAGTAAAGAAGGCACAAATGGAAAAAACTGTTTATGTCAAACAAATGATGTCTGTACAATCAGAGACCTTCACAAAAATGGGCACAAAATCTCAGCAATAATGGAAGCTTTCCACTGTAATGCAAGCGTCTCAATTCTCTGAAAACACAAGAGGGCCGAGCACTTCACATTTGGACAAATTGTGGCACGGCTCTAGGTAACACACACATAAAACTATTGTGTTAATAAACACTTCATTGGGCCCTTCATCTATTCAAACCTAATCTAAAGTTGTGTTCCTTTATGCTGCGCTCTCTCTCTCTCCAAATAACAAATGGGGCTGAACTTCAACAAATTAATCTAGTCTGCAGATTTGGAACATAATGAATCACACTGCCACCCACAAAGCGCACTCACACAAATGTGTGCACACAGGCGCATAATACTGTAGGAACACACACACAAAAAGAGCAATGCGGCGTCCTTGGGGACAGGGCCAACGTGGCTGAAGTTGCGCTCATTCAGTGAGTGACTCAGTCACTGTGAAAACATGGGGAGACGTGGTCGTTTTCCAACAACCAAATTTACGGAGTTATTTTCCATTTAAACACGCTTGTTATTGTTGGTAAAGTGTATGCCGCATAGTAGCGTCGTCTCTGAGGTCTGCCCTGGGTTTTGTTAAGAATGCAGATGAATGAAGCTGTATTAAAGCGCTGCGTTTCCTGAAGATACGGTAAATTTGGGCTTTCAGCTGAGAATTCACCGACATCGGTGACACTGCATGTTCCCAATAATCTTTTTCCCCAATAAGGAGTGTTCCACACAGTCCTTTGGTCACAGTTCTGAGGTCAAAGTTGTGAAGAGGGGGGCAATTATTCCAAGTAGTGTAGATATTGAATTAGTACAACTCGTTTGTCCGGAAAGTATCAGAAGCAGCATTTAGATCCTAATAAAAATTTGACAATTTGCCTGCTATCCACCATAAGGCTTACAGAGAAACAATCATTTTTGTTTTTCATTATGTAACATACTGCTGTAACCATTGCCTCCTCCACCAAATACAGTGGCCAATTCCGCTTCTGTTTCTTTGAAGCCAAAACGAAACTACATGCCACTGTCAGACAGTTGTGTATTAAACAGACCGACTTCGCTCATCTGAAATTATTTATTTTCCAAGGATTACGATATGCATTTCTATTGGGCTACATACCTACAAGCTGCATGAAGGAGTGTGACAGAGCCGAGCGATGTCTAATTTTATCCCTGAGGTCCTCCTGTAAACAGAGTTGACAGGTTGCTTTATATTCAGCACATCTACAGACAGACACAATGGCACTAGAGCTACAACTAATAAATGTTTTTTCAGTGGCCAATAGAAAATATCAGAACAGCGTTCTTTTAAATCCAACCAAAAGTCTAAAATCTCAGAGATACTCCTCTTTAATATCACACATAACAAAGAAAACCATCAAATCCCTGCATTTCCGAACCTGGAACTGTGATTTTTATGTGTTCTAGAATCGCTGCCTAGTGACTGTGAGCCTCTGCCAAACAGTTACAACTGCAGTTCACGTGCATGTCTGTCAACACTACCCACTGTGTATATGTGGGGGAGACTTTGAACAAATATGATAAAGGCTATTAAGTGTATTTTGTCAAAACAGATGGTTAGCACTACATCACCGTGTGACGTCAGAGGGATGTTGACCTTTGTTCTTTTTAATGTAAAAGTTTATTGTTTCATAGACATTTGTGTGTACTGTGATTGTGTTTAACGCATAGTTTTTTTCCATTAACGTCACAAAAATTTTAAGATCAGTTACCTCGACGTAGAAATTTTAACCAGTACATCAACGAATCCAAGTGGAAATTTGTGACTGAACGTGAGAAATTCCCTCCCATCCTTCCAGATATTGCAATGACAAGAATGAGACAGGCATGTGGCCACAGAGATGCAAATCCGTTCACCCAAGTGCACATTTTTGCAGAATTAACATGTCTTAGCATTGCTGAGATATCGCATACACAAGAATGCAACAGAGTCTTTTGAGACAGAACCATAAAATAAATATATTAATCATAGTAGCTAGAGAGACGCTGGAAATTAAAACTGTAGTGACAAGAAACTCACACTATACCCCACAAGCTGTTTGTGAACAACAGAGAAGGAATGGCACAAACCCAAATGAAGACAGGAAACTGGAAAGGACTGTAGAGCAGCGATACAGAGTATATGTGCAGAGATTAGGTCGATGATCATATCATATAAGTCAATAACTCCAGTATCACTCAAACACTGTAATTCCAGTAAGTTAAAATTTTTAACTTGTCAAATAAAATAGCCCATTTACTTAATTGTATTTGATTATTTGAGATGTGTTAATATTTTCACAAGCAGTTCCATTTTGTTTGTAATAGACCTAATAATAAAGTTACATGTAGCTGCTTACATAAACATGTAAGAATTCTTTTTTTTTTTTAACAATTTTTGTCTAAAATGTACTTCCTTTCTAAAAATTTTACTTCATCTTAAATCTATTCATAGTGAGAACTATTGTTCTTTTTGTCACAAAAGACTACGATGCAATATTACTCTCAAGGCTCCCTGAATGGAGAGGGGGGCGCTGACAGCTTTCATCTGCAAAGCACTCGGAGCCTCAGTATTTCTTATGTACAAGAGCTGAAGACATCAGTGTTTCAGTCTCTGGCTTGTGCTGGGAAACATCAAATATGCGCAAATGGGAAAAAAAGGAAAAACTTTATGACAACACCCCATCTTATTTACGCTTTGATCAGGAGCAAACAGTAGCTTTGCTGCAGCTTCTTGCAAATGCTATAGCACAATATGTGGAAAAAACTCACACACACACACACACACACACACACACACACACACACACACACACGAACAAAGATGTGAAATCCATCAGGGAATGATGTATGCAGGGGATACAACCCTCCACGGCTATTAACATATTATGGTTTCTATCAAAGTACTTTTCATCCAATAGAAAAATGTAAATGTCAAAAATAGAAAGACTATTTTTTTAGAGAACTGGTTAAAAAAAGCACGGACTTGGTTATTATAACACAAATATCAATACCAGTGTACAAAAATAATACAGAATGTTACAGTTCTATATGCAAGCAGTCTTTATTATTGTCATCACACAGCTCACACAGTTGGAGACCTTAAGATCCTTACCAGACAGGCCGCATTTTCGCAGCCTGGGGTGGCTTTTTTCAGTCAAAGTGAGGATTTTTGCTAGACATTTCTGCATTTCTGATGCCTCACAGTTCTCACAGTTCTCTTTATGCGTCTTGTGTTTTTGCAGGAGCTCCTCAAGTAAAAAAGTTCAGCTCAGAGCAGAAAAGCATCCGACATCATCCGTGCTTTTCTGCAATGTTCAATCGGATAAATTGAGAGGCCTGATGATGCTGGTGTACTACCCACAATCTCTCTCTTTGCTCAAGCGCCCACACAGATTCTGGTTTCTGTTTCCAGTGAATTTGAGAGCAGCCTCTAAACCTCAATTAGAGCAAGTACCGTCCTCCTGTCCATTTTCATTAGTTTGTAAAAAAAAAAGTATGACTGTTTTGAGGTTTAAAGATGTTTAATGGCCTTTAGATTAGCAGTTAGGCTAAGGACAGTGATTTAGTGGTTGCCTAGTAATGGGGAAAAAAGGACGACACAGCAACTTGGTGTGTTTTATAAAGACTAACTAAATCACTTGATCTGAGCCTGAACCGTACCCACTAAATCAATTAGAAAATGTCAAAAAAGTGGGCATGGGCCTAAGTTGGGGGAGAAGGGAGGGTCTCAGAGGAAGCCTGTGAGTCTGGAAAGTATTTCTGATACTTGCATTTAGATCCCAATAGGCTGAACTGACAAAATCAATTTACCTGTTATCCACCTTAAGGCTTACAGAGAAGCAATCATTTTTTAAATTCATTATATTATATACAGCTGTAACCATTGCCTAAATACAGTGACCAATTCCACATCTTTTTCTTTGGAGCCAAAACGAAACTAAAAGTCACTGTCAGACATTTGAGTAGTTTAAAAGAAAACATTAACATACCGTCTACTCATCTGACAGTCATTCTTTTCCAAGGATTACAATATGCATTTCTATTGGGCTACGTAGCTACAAGCTGTGTTGGGGAGTAGAAGGGAGCGGCTGAGAGAAAGGCAGGTTGCAGATGTGGGAGGAAGAAATTGATCACTGTGACACGGTCAGAGAAAAATGGACTGTGACAAAGAATCACAGGGCAGCTATGGCTCGGAATGCTCACTCGAGGTGGATTCCCCTGAGGTGGAACCTAAATCCCCTGAGGTGGATCCTAAATCCTCTGAAGCAGCAACAGCCTGCTATAGTCCACTACATTTCTTTGTAGCCGATATGTCCCTTGCGACTAGACCAACCCAACAGCAAAAATCAATACCAGCAGGTTAGTTTCAACCACTAGACAATAGCCTCTATTAGGGTTGCATGATATTGAAAAAACTTACACTGCAATGCCTCAGTAAGGAAGTAGCATGAAGGAGACACGTTCACTTTCTCTGACCCGTCACTGCAGAAACGTGCACATTCAATGAACAGCCCTCTGCAGCACGTCCATGCTCCCCACTAGTTATGCAACCGATTTCAGTGAAATAGACAAGTAGGTGAGCAATGTGACTACTCTTCTAAAGTAAGAGAGAAATAAAGTAGTTAAATACTTTTGTTAACTCACCATGAAAGTACTGTCAACAAAGTGCCTGTTGGTCAAATATGTTCTCATTGAAATTATCACAAATGTGCATGCGCACATCGCAATGACAATGCAGCATTGATATATTGTAAAGCCTTGGTCCCTATGTATTTTATTATTGTAGATGACAAATACTTTACACTAAAATGTCAAAATTAGGACCTGACTAAATTGACCCCAAGCAAAAGAAAAATAATAAATAAATCAAGAAACTTGAGAGTGTGCTCCGCTAGATCATGTAACAATCAAACTTCGAGTGTTTGCAGTGTTGGTGGAGAACATTTTTCCGCACACCACTGGCTTTTTACATTTAAAGATGATGAAAAGGATTTTGTCAAATCATTTGTACGTGTCCGTCAACCGAGATTAATAGTTTTTTGTAATCTTGAATAAAGGAAGCACTTAGTGCAGGTTGATCCTGGGCCACCTTATTTATAGACGGTAACCCCGGACCATCTATAAAACACAAACACAGTTAATTACATTGACAGTCACAGCATCCAGCTCTAATGCTATTAGCATATGTGAGATCAAGCAGGCGCCACAGGAGAGCAGGATCAGTGGCTCAGTCAGAATCGGGAATTCAACAGAAACTCTCTACCCTCCTTCGCTCAGCTACAGCTCTTTATCCGTTCCCCAAAACCTGTCATCCTCTGCTGCTTTCTTGCACCACAGCTTCTTTTAATAACCATCCTCTTTATCTGTGTCATGTTGCTCCCTGCTGTCTCCATGCTGAACACATGACTCACTCCTAATGATACCTGCAATGTATAGAAATATGCCTGTGTATTATATGTGGACCAATTATCTGAGTCAGTAGGTGGATGAGAATGGGTGCTCCATTAAGAGGCAAGCTAGGGCTATTTCCCCCACATAGTTAGCCATGATATCGATTAGTGGAACTGCACATCTGAGAGAGGCATAACACACTGTGTGAGAAAAACATGAGAGCCCCAGCAAGTCAATAAAACACATCAGCTTCGCCCTGCGTGTTTACTGCACGGTGGTGTGAAATGATTTTAGGTATGAGATCATTGGCGGACTGTTAATCAATTGAGTTAATAACAGCTCACATTGTAATGAACAAGTTTAAAGGAAATCGGTAGAGTAATGAAAATGAGGAGCTAAAACTGGACTGAGCAATTAACTATCCCAACAAATAACATACCAAAGCAGACAGAGCTTAGAGTCACTGGAACCAGCACCAAAATGAGAAAGAACATCAGGGAGAAGAATTTATGACAGGTCTGATGACAGGTGCAATATTTCGAATAGAACCAATCCACAGAAGACTTAACAAATCGGGATGGCTTATCAACACTAAGCAAACTGTTTTCCCTCTATAGCTGCTCTCTGTAGTGTCGCACATTCAAAGAGATGGATTCTTTCTGCCTCGTCTCCCAGCCTCGTCCTGCTGACTCTCATAACGACCACCACGACCAACACTGTGTGTAACTGACCTCGGTCGTCCTAATTTGCGCCACAGTGAAAAGCAGTAAATCACCTTTGCTTAGTTGTTAAATCTGGAAGTTCAACCCACTGGTTCAAAGGCACAACTCAGTCCTCACACTGCAGAGAAAATTTGAGAGTGGAGGACAAAAAGACTGCAGTTCACTAATACTGATTCCAACAGGTTTGCAAATGTAGATCCGTTGTGGAACGAGGAGGAACAAGAAAAGTCAAGAGGAAAAGACATTTGAAAATACTGGGTACATAACCAAAACAATGGCCAGCGAAAAATGGTGGAAATATTATATGGATCTTTTAAAGTGATTAAGGAAAGGAAAAAGATTTTGGGAAAAAATAAATAAATAAACGAAATCGGAAATCAGTGAACTACTGTAACCAGATCAGAGGTCTGAAAAGAATAATTCACCATTAGAATCTCTATTTTTTTTGTTTAATTTAAGTTAATTCAGGAAGTTCTAGCCTTCCGACATCCGCATCTATACAGCCAGTTACAAAAAAGTGATTATTTTTCTATCCAACTACCAAGCGCGTTCATCACTACCACCAACTGAAAACAGGTCTATAAATAAATAAAAAAATTACACATTCTATTTCTCCTTTCTACTAAATACTCTGTTATTCCATATTATAAATACTATCCCTATTAAAATAAAATCTTAATTAAAAATAATAACTTGTTCAATGTATGCATACATACAAACATACACTGCTCTGCCTACATCTCTCTCATTATTCCACTATTCCACCATCTGCTACGCTTTACCACACTCTGCACAGCCCTTCAGGTATTGGTTATTGTCAAAATGCAAGAAATAAGAATGCTGCAAAACAGAAATTGCTGGAATTCTCCGGTTGGTTAGAGGGGCAAACCTCACTCAAAAACTTTTAGAAGTGAATATCTGCAGTGCACTCAGTGTTCTGTGAGTCTGACTTCACGAGGGGCGAAAGCATCTCTCCACTAAGAGAATATTTTTATAAAGTTATGCCGTTATACTCCAGCTTTAAGCTGTATTATGAATAGTCCTGGCGGTTTTACATTACAGAGCATACAAATTTCTTTCAATGTGAATTAAAAATGGGCAGAGGTCGAGGCCAAATTATGCACGACACATTTTGGCAGCTCTGTGGCTTGTGTACGAAATGAAAGAGTAGTTAAGAACTGCTGGCTTTGTTGTTTTCATGCAACATGAAAAGGTTGAGAACGTCTTGGCATCCTCAAAAATAAAACATCGCACTGGCAGGATGTGCTCTAAGTTATTCAGACACGTGTACTGTAGGAACTGTTATTTTTATATCAGACCCCAGTGATCTGAACATTTGCAGTGCCACAGCAATATGTGGCTCACGGGTTATCAAACATGGCAGGTAAACAAAATGCTGCGGTACAGCCGAACAGAACAACTGAAAGATAATTGAGAAACGCTGCCTGACACGTGTTACGGTAAACCTGAATCTTGCAGCATGAGCCAAGACCTCACAGGCCTCTGGAAAACTATTCAAGCTGAAATTATGTTTTAGTAGTGCAGCCCCCAGGAGCATGACAATGAAATTCTGCACATATCCAACCCTCACCTAAAGGGAAAGACTGTAATGAATTTTTATTGCTGTACCCAAGTACTGAATTGAGAGGAGATACGAGCAGTTGGAAAACTAATGGATATTTTCCAAATGTGTCAGAGGTGGGGAGAGTGAGAGAGGGGCAGCCCAGCCGAAATGATCAGGGGATGAAAGAATCATTAAATCACGGTACAACGAGGTCGCCCTGTCAAATGATGTAACATTGCAAACAATTAAATGATCAGTAGGAGTCTACTCTTTGGTCTTGCATTTAATGAGGAGCTGTGTTTTAATAGGATAAAGCCTTCCTTTGGGAATCTAATTAGCCTGAGAGAGAAAATCCCTGGCTTGGCTTAGGCTCAAGGCCTCCGAGTCTTTAGTTACACCTTCTCGTGCTGAAGAATCCCATCTCAGTGTGGAGCCTTTGATCCACAAGAAGAAAAAGTAATCTAAACTCAGACATAATGTGTTTGATCCGAACCTGGTGAATTCTTGATTGCCGCTGACACAGTGGTGTATCTTATCACATACAAACAAAGGGTGGAACAAAGAGCCATCAGCTTATGACACTGTGTGATCGATGTTGTGGGCTACCCAGGAGTACTACAAAGCCCCGAGAGCTTGACGTGAAATAATTATTATTTTAATGGCATGTCATCAGAGGTCACAAGAGTTATGACCTACTCAATCAGCTCTACAAAGTGGAGAGACAGGCCCTCACTCGCTGCGACAACCACTGTTACACCATCTTTAAACACATGAAGCAAAATTTCCAAATTCACATTATCCACTTAGATTTCACAATCAAAAAGATGTTTTAGGCATGCACAGGGATTTCTGGCCAACACGTTATCCAATTTATGCAGAATACCAATTTCAAAATCACTTTTTAAGACTTGCTCTGTAACATTTTCTGATTAGCTTTACAAGACAGGGTTGTTGTATTGCAACTGTCGTGGTTGACAATTCCAGTCAGGTAGATGATATTTGTGTTTAGGTTTGCTTTTGTTCCTGTAACAAGGTCCGACACTAACAAGCATAACAAATCCACAAACTCTGGAGCAATATAATGGTGGCAAAATATGGAAATCCAGATTTACAACACAGTAGGAGGTGCAACTATACAAAGAAATAAAACCGTATCGAAATTAGTTTTCCTCCAAAAGTGCCATCAAAAAAACTTCATGCAAGATTTATAATACAACTTTTTAAATAGTTACTACATACAGATATAAAAGATGGAAAAAGGTATTTACAAACTTAAGCAGCATAATTTACAGTCTGGGCTCTCCTCATTGCCCTGTGTAATATTTACAACATTAACACTTTTCCGAGCCAAAAGTTGTAAAAACACTTGTATTTATCTATAATAAATGAGATGCGTCTAAGAATTGAGCCAACACTAATTTCCACTTCACATTAGCTCCGAAATATAATACGACTTTTCAGACTGCAGATACTGAGGGAGACATAAACAACAACAACAGATGCAAAACTCTGCAGGACTCCTTGTTTAATCATGTGACGTGGGTCCAACAGTAGGAAAGAAACAGCACCCCCTCCACATATGGTGTCTGCCACATACACCCACACTCACAAAACAGTTGAGGCATTGAGGGAACGTAGATTAGAAACTCACTGGCAGCGAGTAAACATTTACTGCCCACATCCTCCGGCGGGTTGCATCGTATTTACATTAGAGTCTAAACAACAGACTGTATGTCTTCAGCGTGTATATTAAACCATTCACTTATTTTCTCGCAGCTTGTTGCTGTGGGCCATCAGGTGACCGTGCTGGACTACCACAATCCAAGGACACAGCTGACATACGAGACATGTCACCACAGTCACCACAACACAGTTCGCAGAGGGGAAAAAGATAATCATGTTCGGAAAAGTGACTCTACCATAGTGTTTCTTGTTCAAATAATGCCCGACATCACAAAATGCACAAAGTCAGAACTTTTACTTGCTTATTTTTCACAAGGTCACTGCTTGCAACCCCTTTGAAACACGGGATCTTTATAAGCCAGTTCACTCCGCCTAATGCACTTTAATGCAGCTGTAAACCTGCTGGTGCCCTCTATCATGACTTTATTCGGGGGGGAAAAGCTAAATAACTATACTGGATGTTGCCCGACTCGCAAGACTTACACGCCACAAATCATGCTAGATTACAAGTTAATAACGGGTTCCTTTAGTAAACTTTCAAGCATTGTTTTTTCATATTTTATTAACAGATGGTTTTAGACAGTTTCAGGTGCTTTTTATTTTGCAAATTTTGCAAAAAAATCCATCCTCAAAAGATCAAATCTATCCTCTGATTAAGCTAGTTCAGATTTTACATTCAACAAGTTGAATCGGCCGATGGTAGGATGGACACCAGAAAATTTGAGCCGACAGACGTTGGCCAAAGCCTTTCGATGTGTCATGGCCCTTGTTCAACAGCCACAACCAGCTGGTCTGACAATCAAAGACTTCTGAATTCATTGCTTTTTCAACTCCGATTTGAAGTGCTAATGATGCACAGAACAAAAGACTTGCACTGTATTTCAGCACAGACGGGATGTGGTGATGCCAAAGCAAGTGGCACAAATTGGCTCTCGCACTCCGGCTTTCATCCACACAGGATTGTGTTTCTTCACGCAACAAGTATGTAATAGGCTTAACAGATCACAGTTGAAAGATCCTTGGTCCAGAGCCTAAGCCAGTTTTGAAGGCAATTACAACCACAATGCCTTCACATTGCACAGCAGGGGGATGAACGGAGAGAGGGTGAGCCGGCAGGGGGAGTGATCGTGAAAGCCTTCATCGCTGTCACACATCCCCTGCGACTCTCAGTGAGGGGAGACTGTTCATTTCAATATCCAAACATGGAATGGAAAGGCAAAAAAACATGGCTAATGCACCAGCCCAAAGTCATTTTGGCCCTGACAGGTGATGAGTTTACCTCAGGCACATACAACAGACAGACCTGTCATGGTCCATATCTAATCTCTGCTGCTTGTCAAAACCATTTCCCCCCCAACTGTGGGCACAACAGTCACTTTCTACGTTTACATCTCCTTCTAGAACACAACTGCCCCCATAGTGTGAATGTAAAACTCACCAACTTCATCTTGGAGCAGTACAATGCACCAGGGCACAGAAATTAAAAAAAAAAAAGGCAAGGGGAGGGAAAACACTTCAACATTACTGTCACATTATTACAGTAATTATAAGTAATTAAGCTTAGCAGCTGCAAAGCAGATTCCACTCTAGATTCCTCCTAGTGCTTGTAAATGTGCAAACTGACATTTTTATATTAGGGTTTTGTATTCTTTTGGCAGACTTTGTGAAATTTGTTGAAATGTTGTTAAAACTTATGATTTCCATTCAAACACCATGAGCTACATCCTAAACCCTGGCAGATACACAGAGGTCCACACACATGTAGCTCATCTCTTGCACAAGCCACGAGAAGCCTCACACTAACTTCTTGGGTCTCAGAGTTTCAGCAACATGTGTCCGTGCCAGTTTGGACCAATCAACCACTTTTAATATTGTGCAGTCAAAATGAAAATAATGATGACTATTTCACTGTCAGCAAATAGCAAAGGTGTGACTTTAGGGTGAGAATACTTGCAGTATATTTTAATTTGAAATATTTTAAATATATAATATTCACTGCAATGAAACAGGTGGTTCAAGGCTGGAGGACTCAGACACTGCAAAGAGACTGAGTGGTGCAGTGCCAGAATGCATCTAGGGATCGCTTATGGGCCTGGCTTAGAGTAACTGCCTCATAATGTCAGCGAGAAACAGAACGAGAGAGCAGCTGATAACAGTGCCAGAAAACATTTTTACACACACACACACACACACACACACACACACACACACAAACACATTTGGCTGTATTTCATCTGCTCGTATTCTCCGCTTACCTGAAGAGATCCCGAAAAAACTAATACACAGACTTGACATGTTCTGCCTAATGTGTATTTAAAGCAAATTATACTATTGCATATACATATGGACATTAATCTTTTTAAAGATAAACTGATTTTCTCACTAGAAACAAGATTAGGTGAACAGTTTATCAAAATATAAAGTTGATTATTATTTTTATGTTTAAGTAATTTATTTACTTACGTGTTGTCTGTCACTTTATTTCAATAAAAAGGCTAGTCCTTAAAAATATTTAATTCAGGTTGTGTCCAAAGTCACTTCATAATAAATATATTGTATACTCAAAAACAATACATATTAAAATAAAAAAATTGTAGGTGGCAAACAATCCCATAATGCATTGCTCCCCATTTTAGACATGATACAGTTAAACAGCCATTCCTGATGATTAGCGAAAAATCTCTAAAAGCTCATTTTATCGCTCACTATGATGTGAACTATAACGAGGAGAGATTAGTGTTGAATACAACAAAAAAGCAGCGGCTCTTTACATTGAAAATGTAGCTTGCAGGAGACACACAAGGGCTTTTCAAAGTCCAGATTTGCCTTGATTGCGCCGCTTCCCTCCTCCCTAATCCTTCCTTCAAGCCTGTATTTCTTTCTCGCCATCGTTCCACCTCTGACTTTATCCACACCTGCTTTGAGCTTTCTTCTGCAGACACCTACTTCATTGGAGTGTGCAGGGGATTCCTGCCAGGCCTCTGCCTGACAACACGGCCAACCCCTGCTCAGTGAGGGGTGGTGGGGCTTGGCGGCTGGATGGATGCTTTAAATGCCACTCTGTCCTCTCCGCCGGCAGAAACACAACGCCAGCTTTCTGCTACACGTCGCCGACCGAGTGGAAGCTTATTAGACAAGGATTGGACAGTTTAGCATTTCACTTCTCATCTCACAGTTTAGCATCTCACCATAACATATCAAAGTGCAGATGATATGATTCTTTCAGCAGCTTGTGTCCAGAGTCTGTCCTCAAAGCGTTTTCTGTCAACAGTCACCATGTCAGCCACTTTTTGAAATATTCAGCATTCGTTTGGGGTTTTTATATACAGAGTCACAGTTTGAGAGTTAGTCTTTGAACCAACAGGACAGTGACTGTTCCTGGTCCTGGTCCTGGTCCTGGACCTGGACCTGGACAAGCTCCTCAGTCCTCAGTGAGATTCGTAACTAGACCTGCACGTGCCTGCTGTGAACATCCCCAAATGCACCAACACGGCGGGAAAAACCGTATGAAAATCATTTCAAAAATCACCTGAAAATCATGACTTTGTGTACATGCTGCTGTTGTACTTCATAACTTTACTGGCTTGGCCCATTGTTTACAACACACAGGTAAATGAAAAAGCTGAACGAGCAGAATTCCCCAAGAGTAAGTTTGTAGAAACCAAAAATCATAAATCCATAATGTCATTGTTGGAAGTGCAGCACGAGCACCACTACGGTACCGTTAAGGTTGGTTAGCATGCTATGTTACCGGCTAAATATGTGACGTCACATCTTTTTCAGGGGTTCCCCGTGTAAAAAAGTGAAGTTATCACAAGTTGGAGTTTTCGGTTTGTGTTTACAGTAAAAAATAGAAATAAAATGCATTATAGTAACAAAAACCGCTAACCTTTAACGCTAAGTTGACGTTAGCCCTCGTTATGCTAGTACTGTAATGTCACAGCTAGCTATCGTTGTCCCACCACCAAGTTATTTGTTAGCCCGCATGTTCTGAGAACATTTAACTCACCGCAGTTATGGAGGTTTTCCCTCTTTTCTCAGACTTGGATCCGGCTGAAAAACCAAAACATGTCCTTTGAGTCGACGTATTGTAGCTTATTATTAACACCCGTTTCCTCACATCCTTCCACTGCTGAAGAGTTATGGAAACCGGAAGTGCTTCACCGGCTGTACCTGCTGTAAACCAGTTAATTTCCCCCTTGTTCATCGTAGCCACTGAATAAATTCATTTCAATATATTTTATTATTAACCTAATTATTTCCTGACTAATCACCAGGCAGAACATTTAAAGTCCACACTCACTGGCCACTTTATCAGGTGCACCTGTACAATCCAATGCAGCAGCTCTGCCAGGAATTCCACTTTTATATTTCACCACCATTTAAAATGAATGAGGGGGAAAAACCTTTTTTTATTATAATGCTGTCCACTGACCGTGATAATAGTTATAACAAAGCAGAATTGATGGCAGAGCTTCTGTATTGACTTGCATTAGATTGTACAGGTGTACCTAATAATGAGGCCAGTGAGTGTATATGACCATTCTGCAGGCCAAACCTCTTATTTGCTTTTATGTGCATTAAAATCTAATAGTGGCATTGACAGGGTTGAGACAAAGGGCCACTGGCCACAGGGCCTCCACCATAGTATTCTGTGACTGGCAAAGGTTAAGTTTCCTTATTTTCTCCGTGTTTGGACGAATTGTGTCACCTGTCTGCTCATGTTCTCAACTGACTAACATGCAGAAGATCATTTATTTGGTTAACCCATTAAAATCTGTTTTTTGCCTTTTATTTGAGCGTTGGAATGGTGAAAATAAGCTTCTTCCATAACGTCTGACATTATTATAAAGTCTGCAGCAGGTTGTATTTGGTGATTACCTTTTTCATAAAAGCAGTTTACTAGGCTTAAATATCAGTTAGATAAATGTCTTCCTGCTGTAACATTTAAGTTGGGTGGGTTCACGTTGACCTGAGTAGCTCAGTGCCCATTTAGAAGGGAACTGGAAATGTCAACTATAGAAGTCAGTGAGCCAAGAAAATAACAAATAAAACTAGATCTGATGTTCAGAAAGCAAAGGAAGCGACATTTGAATAGAGAAAAGCTCCACCTTCATTGCAAATGAGGGCAGTGTTTAGAAATTGTTCTAAATCAAAGCTGGATTGTTGGCGTGTCCTGTTACAGTGAAAATCAATGTTTGAAGATATGAGAGAGAGTACGAGGCATCAGAGATAAATAGATGTGACGGCATCTATTTGTTTGTGGACATATTAATCAGGCCCAGGAGTGCATCAAGTCAAAAATGAATTCCACCCCAGCCGATATGAGATTAGTTAAACAGACAAGTCCACAACTCAGACGGAGGAGGCATTCAATTTTTACTGTATTTCAGGTTGCACACATCAAGGTGAAGAAATGCCTCAATTCAAGCTGAACAGCTGTACACACAAACCGTCCTGCACAAAGTTTCTCTTTCGGTGTGACAAGCCTCCTAAAAATAATTTAGTGCACACTAATCCAGAGCTCTCCTTTTCAATTAGTGGGAAGGTCAGATTTGTCCAAAGAAGCAAATGAAACATGGGCTTAGGTTTTAATGAGGATCCATGCTACAGCAAGACTCTACATCCCTGTGTCTGATAAGATTTACCCGCTGTGATCAAATCTAGTTAAAAATAAAAAATAAAAAAGTCAATTTCCCTGTACGTTTGAGAGACAAATGGAAAGATAGTTTGGTGCCGACCCTTTGCATCACTCTTTGTATTGTTCATACCTGGCATGTGAGAGGAGCATGAATCGTTCTATACAAATGTTTAGCTATTGTGATTTATAATTTGTGAATGCACTAATCTAAAAGCCTCAAATCAGCTCCATGCTGACTATACTCATGTTTGATGCTGGTATTTCTGAGACAAAATTATTAATCATCTTGTACATATTCCCAGTGAAGGATGATTTATATCAGTAACAAGATTCAGGGACTGTTTGAGTTAAAATATAATGAGAATGATGATTATTAATCTCTGCCTGAACCGTGTTCACCCAACAATTAAGAGATCTTCCTTTTTTTGGCAGTATTATTTAAAATATAAATTAACTTCCATATCATCAGTTTGGTGAAAAACAGTGAGTCAGTAAAGACTGCCTTGTAATGACTGGATGACCATAAAACCCGCAGCGATTAGCAACAAAGTAAAACCCTAAAATAGATGGCTTCACTATCTGTCAGCATGTTCTGTACGGCATGACAGTTTTCTATTTTGATCTTCAGAGGAACTTGAGGCAAAAATCCAAAAAGAAAAGCGACCCAGACATCTAGTGTTTAAACAGCATATGCCACAAAAAAAAAACAACAACTAACAAACACACAGATTGATGCTTAACCAAGTAAAGTCACTGGCCACTATGATCTGGTCTTATGATTGGAAAATTACCTGCACATATCTAATGCTGGGCTGCAGCCTGAATCCAGATTAATGCATCATTTCAATCAAACTCTAAAAGCCGTTTGGAAAATGCTTTCTAGAAATATTGGTTTTTGTTATTATTTAGGAGGGTTTAATATACTTCAACGTCTTGTTACCTGCATAATAGAGCTACTTTTTCCATCCTGTGGAGGTCAGTATAATATTTCATCCTTAAATCTCATTACTGCTGAAGAAGAAGAGGGTTTAATAGCGCTTTAGTTGTTTCTGGAGAAAGAGTTGCTCCTATTTATGTGAACAATGTGTGTCTTGGGAGGTCATTAGCCCAAGCTCAGTAATTCACTAAATAAGCTCCTGGAAAAGTCAGTGCACTTCTTCTTTTTAACAACCCTGGCGTGCCAGCATTAAGTCAGGCTCCTGTTCAATCCAGCCCCTCAGAAAACTCAGTCCACCTGAGTTTGAATCGTGTCTGGAAAAGCAGCTACATGACACAAGTTTGCAAACTAAGAAAAAAAAAACAAAAAAGAATACCAAAGAAATTCAATTAAGCTTTAGCTGGAAGCATCTGATAAGTTTATGGAAATTAAAGTTTTATGTAAATCAGTTGTCTGACTGGCTCTGTGCCAGATCACAAGGGGCTCTACTATACTGCATTCAAATTAGCTGCCTCAGAAAACTCAGCAGCTATGCCTAACAAGCCAAAAAACAACATTACATGGAATCTCGAGAGCATCCTGCATATTTTAATAGAGATTTTATATTATCCGTTCATTAAAGCTCACCTATTGCTGTAAAAATGATTAATAGCCCTCTAAAATAATTCAAAATTAATACTCCAACACAGCACCACTATTGCCATCATTTTCCTGAAATTCAGTACAAAGGCACATTCTGGAGGATACATCAATGTTCATTTTTGTGATGAATTATTTATTATTTATTTCTTTGTTCCTCTTTGAATTTCTTAGAATGCCAGACAAATGAGTGAGTGAAACAGTTATGTGCCAAAAACACACTGCAGATCTGAGAGCAATTCTAGTCACGAGAGTACACTGACATCTTGTGGACGCTGAAAACTATTTCAGTGATTCAAAACGGAGGCATCACACAGACATTTTCTGCAATCAGTCACTTTGTCTTGTATGATCCCAAAACCGATCTGCTGTGATAATCATCCAGCCAGTGTGCAGCAGATACTCCTCAGTGGTATCATTCTCATATCTCTAGTTCATAATCAGACATTTAATAATTGCATCGTGGATGTGCATTTGTACACTGTACAAAGTTATATATTGTATTGTAGAGTGCTTACTGCAAACTTATACAAACAAAAAATAAAATCAGTCATCAAGCTGACAAACTGCTACTTCAAGTACATGATTGTCAAGACACAGATCTAAAAATAATAATAACAATAACATTCCTGCAACATTTGTTGCTAATTTTGAAAATGTTGTCCAGGAAAAAAATCATTTATTATCAAATATGTCAGAACATTTTAGGTAAGTATAGCTCTTGGACATCTGGACAGATGCTACCTTGATACGGAACTGGCGTGTGATTGGCTAGAGGATGTAGTAGCGGCACTGAGCTGAGAGAAGCCACTTTGACAAGACTCCAGACTGGTCATTGATCCCCTAGAAATATGACAAAAGAAATGTTAGTTCTCAGAAAAGATTACTGAAAAACCCATGAGTACAGTAAAATGGTTCTAAACTCTTTAGACCCATTATACTGTACTCGTGTGTGCTCACATAAACTGCTAAAGTGTCTGCAAAACTCAACAAAACGTCATGTCCAGAAATATCACCACACAGATTTTTGATAAACCCACACAGAGCAGCTTCAGTGGCATGAAAACTTCAAGAAAAATGCTGAACTGACCTGAAGTCCTGGGAGGCCAGCACCTCGGTGTAGTACATGATCTTACACTTGTGGGAGGAGACCTGCAGCGAGGCCAGCACATCATCCATACGGGGCAGGCTGGAGGCGGCGCAGGCTGGGGAGCTATGGAAACGCCACTGGAGAATGTAGAAGCCGGGCCAGCGGGTTATATGCGAGCCCTGTTTGAACAGAGGAAAAGTGCAAGATCAATTTAAGGAAGCCTGGACGGATATATCAGCTGCGTAGATGCAACAGGAAGCAAAAGGCGAAAAACAATATATTGGTGGAAACTAACTATATTCTGCCTCACCTGTACACTTTCTCCTTCCCTGCAGCTGAGAGCTTTCTCCACTATGCTGTAGTCCTGGCCCAGCACCCAGCTCCTGTCTATCAGCTGGGCATTGATGGCCCCTAGGGACGTGATGCCATGGGCTCCAAGCGTATCCTTCCTAGCAGGCTGCGGGGCCCTCTTCGAATGGTAGATATTGAAGATCACGTCTCCTTTACACACGTCGAAGTCCCAGGTGATGACGGAGGAGGCCTCTGTGATCTCGATCAGCATCTGTAGCAATGTAAGGAGATATGAACGCTGAACAGCACACAGGAAGCCGTGTTTTCCTGCAAGCCTGCAATGTAGATCTGTACCAGATGGTGGCGCCCTAATCCACAGCATATATATCATTTATCATACAGGTAAACGTAAATACATTTCCCTGTTGCTGTCACCTTCGTAAGGTCATAGAAAATGAGAATGGATCCGGGGATGTGTTAAAGGCTGTACCTCATATGGAGCTCCCTTGAAAATGCTGGCACTCTTATAGATGGAGTCAGTCAACAGGCGGTTCTCCTCACTCTCCAGCTCCTCTGCAGCCCTGTACAGAGATTTGGGGACCGTACCTCCCTCAGGGATGTCACACTAGACAAGAATAATGATTGGTAAGGAAAAAAAGTTGGCACTCAAGCAGTATCAAGCACAGACATCTCACAACAAAATAAGAGCCGTTTTATGGCATGAGGTCAAATCATCTCCTTTCATTCACGCCCTGTGAGATTTAAGGCAGTTTGACGAAACTTACTGTACAAAAGGTAATGACTTTATATACCAGCCGGTGATGAATTACCCAGTATTCAGAAAAAAAAACTGTATTCTGTTAAGAAATGTCCAAAAACTGTGATACACATACTTCACGTGTCGTTTAACAACGAGGAGATGTACTGAGGAATAAATCTCACCATGCATTTACCACCCAGGAAATCAGGGATGATGTCTTCGTCGATGTAATCCACCAGGCCACCTGGGCCGAGATAGTCGTTTCCAGCATAAACAAGAAACTTCTTCCGGGTGTTCTCATCGATCAGGGGGCTGACCTGGAAACAAGGCAGCAGGAGTCATCTGACAACACCACAGCAACTGAAGCTTAGCTTATATGAACTTTAAAATCGGAATTATTTGTTACGGCATCAATATTCAGATTAAATATGAATTTTCTCATCACAATAGCTTATTTCTGTAGGACTACGTAGAAGTAAATGTTTTACTTGCTGATAATCTTTAGAAGTCCCTTTTTATATCACACATAACTCATCAACTGTACAGTTTTTTACGTTTATGATTGCATGGGCTGATTTTCATTAATGTGTCTGTGTTCTATCACTACTTTCGTTCTTTGCTGTATGGTACTGCTATCTGCATATTGCTATAGCAATGAATTTCTCTCGTGGGAATTGGTTATATCTCTGCATATTGCTTCTCTATAATTAACTTCATTTGTTGATATTAGATGGCTCCGGTATCCTCCTTCATTTAAACTTTGTTTAACATTTGCACTTATTCACAATATCATCTCCTATCATTGAGAACATATCTGCGAGATACAGTGTTCATGAAGAGTGCAGTGAAAAAAATTTAAAAAAAAATCAACCTTCCTTTGATTTCTTCTCTTTTGTGTGTATTTCATATTAAACCATTTCATCTTTGAACAAAATCTAACATAAAACAAAGGCAAACTGTGCAAACACAAAACGCACATTTTAAATGATACCTGCTTTTATTGACACAAAATAATACTAATGAGACCTGTGAGAAAAAGTGTCTGCTCCCTTTGTTACTACATCCACAACACTACCAAAGTGAAATCCATCAGTCTGGGAAAGGGTACAGAGCTATTTGTAAGACTCCACAGGTCAACAACGTCAGACTGGAGAAGACTTGAAGTGAATTCTCCCTGAAGGGGCTGACTTTCCAAAATGAGTCAAAGGGCACAATAAAGACTCAATTAAAAGGTCCAAAGGAAACAATCAAGAAATCACAGGCCTCTCTCACCTGAATAAAGATCAGTTAGCTACCATTTGGAAAGACATAAGGTCGAAATGGCATCTATGTGAAAGTGGCAACGAAAGGAGCACTGGTAACCCAGAAAGATCATTAAGGCTCATCTGAATTCTGCCACAACACACCAAGATGAACCTAAACCTTTTAGGAGAAGCGTCTGTGGACCGATGAGTGCAAAGTTAAAAACAGAGGTCCGGACCTGTGCCACATTCTTTGTACATAGCTTAACGTGCGGTTGTTGTGCGTCAAAAGTATCTGCTGAGAGGCAGTTCTATAGGCAAAAAAGGGTTGTTGACGCCAGAGGTCAAAGGAGAATAGTCAGACTGGTTTGAGCTGAGTCAACAGTAAACACACACACACGTAAGTAAATAATTAAAAAACATTTGTTGAAACCAAGGTTTGCCGAAGTGAATGCACAATGCATCAAACCTTGAAGCAGATGGGCTGTGGCAGCAGAAGACCACACTGGGTGCCTCTCCTGTCTGCTAAGCACAGGAGTCTGAGGCTTCTATTTAAGAGGGCTCACCTCTGCTGTGAAATTCAGACGGCAGAGTCACAATCTGGCATAAACAACCTAAAAGCATGGACCCATCCTGCCTTGTATCAAGGCTTCACGCTGTTGGTGATGGTGTAAGGGTGGGGGATATTTTCCTGCCACAGTTTGGGCCCATAGTTCCAAGTTAGCATCATTAAAATCCTACAGCCAACCTGAGAATTGTTGCCGACCATGTTCATCCCTTCATGATCACAGTGTACCCACTTCCAGCAAGACAATACATCATGTAGATAATAAATAGGCTGGTGTGTGAATATACGGTGGGTGCTTCGAAATCACATCATCAGCTTCATGTCAAATGTAAGTGCAGAAATAATTCTCACCAGAGTCCAAAGCACTGGAAAAACTCTAGGGGCTCTCAATATGAGTAGGCGACCCAGAGTCTCTGGGTAGTTGGCTTCCACCACCTCGATGATCCTCAGCAGAGCCTTTATACCGGGTCTCCACAGGTGACGCATGTTAAGACCCTCCAGATCCACCAAGCAAGTCCAACAGCTGATCCACAGGTAAACATACACATTATTTGAACAAGCCTGTGTACATCTGATCAATCACTGACACGCCAAAGAAATCACATTAATCGTCACCTAATGGGTCGTCCAAAGACTCTGGTGTTTTCTTCACATCGTCTCAGCCCCTCCTCATTAATGGACAGAACCTGGGTCACATTCACCACGTTATGGTTAATACGTCAGAAGACACAAATCAATGGAAATGTTGACGGAGAAAATAAGACATGAATCTTGTGAGTGTTCTCATATAACCTGTCTCAGAAGCACTTCCTCTCCCAACGCTCGCACCAAACCTTTGGTGTCCATTTGACCCAAAAGCAAAATATACAGAGGACGGCCATCTAGATACAAAAAGACACACACGTACAGATCAGAACAAAGTGAAATCAATCTGCACAATAAGTCAGGTCCTTTATTAAATGTGAAAACTATGCTTAGCACTCGCAGTTGCCTGCATAAATCAGCTGTTTATCTTTCTAACATATTAGCTTAGCATGTGAACATTCAAAGGACTCGACACACTTCCTGTGTAACAACTGTAGCCAGGTGGACCAGCTGAGCTCTTAAAAGCAATGACTCACTTTCAAACATGGGAGGCACAACAGATGGTGCCTAGAAATCTCAGTCAATAATTAACATCCTGTTTGAACCCATATGGACTTTCTAAATACAGAAAACGAAATCCCTCTGCCTCTTTATCTTTACATTTACTGATAGGTGTGTAGACAAACCTTGGCAACAGCAAGCCGTGTAATAAAATGGAACAATGTGAAGATAAAATAATCATGTATTGTTATGTCCGTACCTCTGTCATGGTGGTGCCACCTTCCAGTGCAGTAGTCCTGAAGCAGTCGCGGGCACTCCCATGTGTCCAGAAGAAAATCTACCTGGTGTTGCTTCCTCCAGGTAAGAGACTGACACAAGAGCTCCCTGGCCTTATCAAGGTTGAAATCTCTGGCCCTCAGGAAGCGCAGCACATGTTGATCCTTGGGAATCTGTTTGCGACAGACAGGTGTTACAATTCCGACTTTGTTTTTGGCCAATGGATGTTTGCTGTCTGTCTGTAATTTACAGTGTGAACGGCACAGAAGAACAGGCTGTGTTTGTCTAGATATAAATGTGCATTCATAGAATTGTTTAAAGCGCTCGATCTTCAAATAAACTGCATTTGTGTATATGTGACCTTGCCCTTGTGGGTTTCCTGGAGCCACTGGCGCAGTCGAATGAGACAGCTTTCCTGCAAAGGCGTTAAATCACCTAGGTAACGTCTGATGTAGTCGGCGTCCAACTTGTCTGCAGGCCAAAACACACACAGTCCAGAATACAGTGTATAGTCAGCACGTAGCACATAGAGTCAGGGATATCAGGAACTGCACAGAACAGTCTACAGAACAAATACAACATAAAAGAAAATGAGGAAATAAGAGTTTTTTGCAAGTTTTCATCTGTTCTTGCCAAACATCTAACACGTTTACTGGTGTGGAGATTGAAAGCTCTGCCATATTACATTCAGCTTTAAATAAATTCAAATGTTATTGTCATTATGTAAAAAAAACAAACCAACCCTGATTTACTGTTACTCTAAAAACAACTCAAGGGTATAACCAGAAAAGCTGCGTCTTGTTATTTTGCTCTGTAAATATCTCGGTGAAGGCATTTACAGTCTGACGCTGATGTTAAATCCTGTTAACTGCAGGGGGACACGGGTGAGATTCCCCCTGCTTGTTTGCTGCTGAGTCGGAGGCCGTGTTGTGAACAGTGTCACCACAGTGTGTCAGTGCGAGACGGCTGCCTTACCTTCGTGCGTACAACTACAAGAGGTGACGAATTTCGCATGAAGCCACTGAAAATCTTTTCATGTAGTATTAGGCTTTCCAAACACCATTGCTCATTTAAACTTCCTCCTACTTATCTCTCCAAATTTGAATGATTTAAACTATTTTGTAGCAAGACTAAAGATCCGCAGGTAAATTACTCTAATCACTGTAGCAGACATAAGTAAACAGACGACACAGGTCACACGGTGGCACTTGTGTGCCGGCTGCTTCTCTGTACTTAAATGTGATGCACTGACCATCGGGAGAGCCAGACAGTAGCTCTGTGGGGCAGGCTGGGTCTTTACTAGGTAACCCATCCCTGGCACTGTTCATTGGAATGGCTCTGGCACTGGAGAGCGGCGGCAGCTGGAGCCTGGGATTGCCAGTGCCAGAGACAACCAGCGGCGTCCAACGAGGTATGTGAGTTACTCCTTCTTCTTCCAGCTCTTTGAGGTAGTACTCAATGATTTCTTTACCCTACAACAAAGAAAGACGATAGATTAGACTGTCCAAGTCGACGTTATTGTCAATACAAATGAAGAATCCCCTCTGTGCAGAATTTGAGGCAGATTCTAAGCACTGTGTGTACTGTGTTAGTGAAAACCAACGAAGAATCACAGACCTTTTTAATGCTACTAGCATACTGCTTCATTGCAATCTTCTCTGCTGTGCTCTCAAAGCCAAAGAAAGACTTGATATCCAGACTCGCTGTCTGCTCAAAGCATGTCCAGTCCTCATTTTCTGGATGAACCTGTGGGGGAGGGGAAAGTGTCTTCAGGCCACCACCCACAATCCCAACAACAGTTTAGAAAATACTAAAATAATTGCTGAATAAAAACAAATTAAAGTAGGGAGAAGTTTCAACTTTACTTTTGGGCAACCTACCAACATAGTTATATTATAAGAATATATATTGGCTATTAAATAGTTGCTGTACATTACAAAGGGAAAGGATTACAACATCACATCACTTCTCACATGCATCCCAACAGCTCAGACGGTCGAGACCATGAGGAAACCTCTACAACAAGACAGCACGGTGTTTCACAGGACCAGGTTCAGCCCAGAACATTTATGTGCCCTTGCTGACCTCTGTGTGACTCTTACCTATTTCAACTATAACAACATTTTTTACAGACTGAAACCTGACTGCAGACAAAAACATCAAGTTCACATGGGAGGATGTCACAGGGAATTGTCTGACACTCTTGACTTGTGCAGCCTCAACTGTGAAGCATACAGGAAACCCAGACACACACACATATCAAGATTTACTCTCTCAAGCACAAACTGGGAGTAATCAGAACACCACACCACTGGGCTGAGAGCGTGTTGACAAGGGTGGAGCGAAAGGAGACAAAACACAATCTCATCAAGGAAGCACTCAAAACCTGTAGCTACCTAAACAGAACCTTTGTTAAATCCACGAAAAGAGCTGGTAGGAAAGCCAGAAAAGACGAGGCCAGCAAATGGAACAATGCCACAACAAACACCACAACACCCTCTACGTTTCCAACCCAGCAATACACTGAGGCAGAACCGGGTCCACACAAAAGACAAAAGAGCAAGACGTAGGCAGACCAGTGGAGTATATGCAGCCAAATACAGCGAGTACTGTACTGATGTGTACACTGGAGAAACGAAAAAAACACTTCACAAAGGCATGGAAGCTGCTCAGGACACGGCTCAGCTGTCTGCATCTGAAAGACCAGGGTCACTTCTTTGAATTCAGAAATGTCTACATTCTGGACAGGGAAGACCGTTATTTTGGAGAAACTGTTGAGGAATCAATTCACATGAGTTCTTCCATCACTTCCAAAGGCAGCTCCACGGTCATTTACAGCCTAAAGCACGTGTCTCCAACAGCCCCCAGAAACATTTTCACAAGCACGTCCCGCTGCCTCTGAACAGTACTTCGGCAAACACTAGCATTGTAAAAGTATCACACTTTCACAATAAAAGCACCAACTGCAATAAAACTGTGCAACAACAAAGACATAAAGCTCACATGGGCACATTCCTCATGAGCATCTGTTCACTTTGTCTGAGACTCACCGTGTAGTTGCAGCACTCGCGAACAACGACTCTATTGGAGAAGGTCTCATTGTGGACCTCGATGTGGAGTGTCCTCTCTCTGCGGTTCAACGTGTTCTTCTGAATGAAGTAGAGGTAGTCTACCCCAGCAATCTACATGTAGGACAAAAATGAAAAGTTCTAAATGATTACAGCAAATCTTAAAGCACCATTTTGGTCAGTTTCTAAAATAATCACATTGTCAACAATCACCATTCGCTGTTATTCTAAAAGAGCTGATGACTACTGAAGTAAAGGGAAAGGTGAAGGGATATGCAGATCCAAAGCCCGCAGGGCAACATTTGTTGAACACACAGGGATTCATGGCTCAGAGGACAGATACCCTTTTAAGAAGTCGTGGAGCATCAATGTCGATCATGCAGCGCCTCTCGGTCATCAGAACAGATCCATCCTCGCTTCGGCTCTCCGTGACGATCTCACTGTCGACAAACACTGGGATCAAGGGGCACTTTGGGAACCTCCTCACATAAGCCTGAGCGAAAGAAACACGTGATTATTCTTTTAAATAAAAAGATAATTATCATTTTGTGCTGTTCATGCACTTTTCCCTTTGTTTCATTTTTTGGTTTTTTCACTTCGTTGTCATTTTCTTCGCCCTGTTTTTGTTTTGTGAGGCAGCTCTGTGACTGGCCAAAGATGAAACGCATTTCAAAAACTCGCTTATATTTTACCATAAGTGTAAACTAAGTTTACTGCTTTATAAATTGAACAGCATGTGATTTCTGTGTCAGCTTTAGATGCATTCAATCGTTAGTGGCTTTAACACTTTGTATAAATACTTAATAAAGTTTTATGTTTTGCGCACAGCAACAGCCTGCACCTGTGGTAGTCTTTATTGGCAATGATTACTTTGGTTTTACTTCCCACAGCATATTATACAACCATCTGTCTGGGCCAATTTCTGCAAGGCTTTCCTGTCAATATTGATTCAGTCGCTAAAAAGGCGTTTCAGGATGTGCAAAAACTAGTCTTCAGCCTATGTAATTAGGAACATTGCAGATTTTGCACAAATGGATCACAAAACATGCCTCCAGGGACCGTCCTATCTTATCTATTTGGTCATTTGGATTTATTGTGGTCATTTTACACTCGTGTTTGGACATTTTGTGACCGTTTCTATGTTGTGTAGTCTGTTTTAAGTCCATTTCTATTGTTTTCAATCATTTTGTGGTTATTTTGTGTCTTTCAAACAGAGTTAAAATAAAGACCAGCGAAATATGAACAGTAAGCACAGAGGTTCTGGCGGGGTCTGTGCCGGGTGGGCCATATCAGTAGCCCATGAGCTTCTGCTGATAAACTATTAACACATAACCAAGAGCAGGGAAGAAGCTGGATTTCAATAATCAAACAGCTGCCTGGTATATACTGGTTCATCTTATGGTATAAAACTACTGCTTAACAAACGCGACTTGTACACGCAGCAGCTACTCATAAAATAAACTTGTACACGCATGCAGCTTAATATTCTAAGTATAAAACAGCTGAAAGGCACAAAATGTTCAGCAACACACACACACACACACACACACAAAGACATCCTATTTGTATTGATACAGCACAGCAGCACGAGCAACGCAATCAATATGACGACATTATTCACTAAGCAAATTAATGGGAGAGATTTCCGCAATAAAGAAGCAGCATTGACTGTTGCTGTGTAACAGACTCACTGTGCAACAAGAACAATTTGTTTCGCAGATTGCAGACAAAATGAAATCTTTGTCCTACCTATTTCTTTTACAGCTATAAGCATAAAAGCATAATGGGAGCTCAAACTACAAGAGAAGAGCAGAATGCGTGAGAGAAGAATTGTCAGTGGCCCCAGAAGACTCAGTATAAACACAAAAAAAAGAACAGTTGCCACTATTTCACACCATTATATTTCACATTACGAAGCCAATAAGAGTCTAATGACTGTAGCTGTGGAGCAAAACAAAGTTTTATTTCCTCAGGCAATACAGATTAAATGCATTTTCCTGAGTGTCAACCATTTACATAGAGGTGGGTTAGTGTACGCACGACTAGACAAATAAGAGCGCATTTCTACTCTGAAAAAAAAAAAAAAAAGTCACACATGGGTCATGAAATGAACGACGATGTCACTGGTTAAACCTTCAGTAATATCCAGCAGGACACTGGCGGCGCAGTGGTAATAACCATCAGTATCAGCATCAGCTGGGGAGCTAATGAGAAAATTCGGAGATAAATGGGAGTGGAGGAAGTGGCAAACTATTCACTGGATTCTCTCCTTTATGCTGCACAGACCTGAATCCTTTCACTGAGACCCAATTTTGCAACCCCTTTAAATAAGCTGCTGTGACGCAATGCACGCATACATTTCAAGACACGAGATGTTCCACGGGTGATGAAGCTTCTGCAGTTGTTAAACTACTTGGACTAAGGAGCTGGAGAGCAAAGTGTCACTGCAGCATCGTGCTCTTTACCCTGCTCGAAGGACATTGCATAAGTCTTTAGCTTAATATATAACTGCATAGAGCAAGAAACAGCAGCATGAGCCGACTGCGGGCGAAAGCAGACCGTCTCTCATGGAAATCCTCTTTTCAATTTCCTTTTGCCCTACTTTTGCAGAATGCTAAATCTTACTATAATCATTATGAGAAACTTTCCACACAAGCAAAGAAAGTGTAACATGTATTGAATAAATGTTTAGAAACTGGGACCTCAGTTGCTGCAGTATTTCAGTGGATTTCCCAGTACGACTGTTGAACGGTGCTGCACTAAAAAATCAATAGCCGCTGAAAGTTAACACAGCTGGAAACATTTCTGCTGACAAACTCTGTTGTGGCCATTTCTCATCTCAACCTTACATCATCTAAAGTTCATTCTGTCAGCTGTCTGAAGGAATAAAACTGTAAACAGCTGGCCCAGAAATCTTAAGTATTTCATGTTCCCAAAAACTTTTTGAAACTTTAACAACGAAACTGAATGGACGACTAACCCTTTGGCCTCTTATTAAGCATCAAATAATGACAAGAAAGCAATGAAAATGTGAGAACTAGGCCAGCTAAAGATGCTTTCAAAATGGACTTTGCCTAAGAGAAGAAGAGATAGAAAGTTTAAGAAGCTTTCTCACAGCGTGCAGCCCACAGCATTCGCCACAGCAGCAGGAGAGAAAAGGAGGCGAGACTCCATATTCTGTACAATACCACAGCAGTTAAGTGTGCATCAAGCATGAGACGGATGGCCCTGGGAGGCAGACAAGGATAGAGAGACGTTTTGTTGCTTTCTGAAAGTGTCTGGCTTGTTCTATTAAGCCACCGTTGAGCCCAGAAATTAGGTGAAAGCGTTGCATTTTATTTCACATATAAACATCATATTTTCACTGGAGCCAAAGCAAAAGATGTTTTGAGTGCACAGCTCAACAACACACCTGATAGGAGACATACACAATGTCCCCGGTTTAGTTATGCAAGAGCCAGAAAAGTCACAACAGTGATGAAACCTGCTGACAGACAATCTGCGCACACTACTCACTGCCATTATCAACTCGAACGGATGCTTGTAGATCCGAACCGGGGACTGGTATTCCTGCACCATGGCTGGAGTTCTCAGTTAGATATCTGCAGGATATGACAAAAAGATGACACAGCAAATGACATAAGGCTGACATGAGATCTGTGTGTGTGTCATTGCTCTGTGTGACTGTCATAAAGAAATCACATCGTGTCAGCCGAGGAAATGCAGCTTCCACTTGTGTTTATATTCATATAAAAAAGAGCCAAAGTCAGTTAAGTGAGTGATGTGTAAAATCCCAAACGCCCCAAAATGTTCTGATGGCTCGTTTCTCTACGATCCAACAATCATCTTGTCAAATTCTGGATCGTGACACGAACATTAACGAACGCGCGAGCGTGGTTCCGAATCACAACAAAAATGGCGGACGGCCTCCTGCTGTAAGGGAAGCTCGGGCTCGAACCAGGTAAATGATCCATTTTATGTTCATAAAAAGGAGCAAAGCTTGATCCAGACGGTTAAATTTACATCTGAGGATTTAGAATGAGTTGTCGTTAACCCAGTAGGGGTTCGTACAGAACCGTGCTGGGTTAAAAACCCATCCGGTCTAATTAACTTTAACACACAGTGAAGTTCAGCTCTGCGACGAATGTAAGCGAACACACGAAGCGAACACACGAAGCGAACACACGAAGCGCACAAAGTTCGGCTCGGGTCGACATGGACACAAAACATTAATAAAATACAAATATTAGCATTGAGGAAAGAAGAACAAGAAGTTTGTCCAATCAGCACTTTGTATCATTAACGTAGTTATTGACAGTTATGAGATAAGGTCAAAGTTTATGAGAGTTCCAAAACTAAAGACACTAGAGACGAAAAAACGACTTACAACGAACTAAATCCGGGCGGGTAAAAAGCTTCGGTGTGATTATCCGACCGTCCCACTGTCCTACATCCTGTCAGCGTGTCCACGCGTCGGACGGGTCCGGTACAGGTTGTTCTTCGGCCGGACCGGAGCACAGAAACTCCGCCTCTGTCACACAACCCGGAAGTGAGTTTTTCATTGGCTGGTTTTGTCTTTTAGGGCCAAACGCGATCACGAGAATAATTAATATTCTCAACAGAATGACAGTATCATTTAATGTAATGTTTGAGTGTGACATGTTAAATGCCACTCACCGATGGATGCATCAGGCCTCTAAACTCAGGTCCATGGGGCCTCATCACCTGAACCAGAATCTGTTATTGTCCAGATATTTTAGAAATGCAAGGATAGGATGGTGAAAATGTTTTCTGCTCATGATCCAAACACACACACACATATATATACACATACATACATACACATATATGCATACATACATTAAAATAATGTTTTTAAACGTCATGATCTCATTCCTTTGTCGTACCAATGACACCTCTGGGGCATCAGTTGGCAACATTGACGTGAACTAATGCATATATGTATGTACACATTTAAAAAATCTCGACACCTTTTTTATTTGCTTGCAAATCTTGCCCTGATTGTGCCTCTCTGATTCAGCCGTGGATTTGCACGGTTTTAGCTTTGTAGCCGCTTCTGCTCTCCACAAACAAATGACTAATGATTCTGCAGCTAAGCTCTTTACACACATGCCCCCTGCAGCAAATACTGACATGCTGTAATAATAGCTCTAACATTTCATCCGGCCGCATTATTTGTGTGGAGGTATTCACTGTCTCCTCACTGCCTCGCATGAGCTGTTGAAGGGAGATGCAGCTGGTCCCACACTGAGACTCCTGAAGCAGCATCTGGGTGGGTGGGAGGTCAAAGCTTCTGGATCTGGCAGCCCATAAAAGGGACTGGAGTCCAGCAGGGGACATCCTGGAGTTCAGGCAAGCTCATTTTTCCTAATCAACCTCAGGCACAAAGACTAACGTTCCCGTGGAGTAAACTGCTCTCCGCAACGGTCCTCACACAATTCCGGATTAGCTTGTGATGCCTTTGTGGCATTTTTTGACAAAGTATTACTAAATATAGATGATTTGCCTTTGTCCATCTGCCTGGCTGTGGATTGTGAGTCGTGGCACCAAGCTGAACATGTTATTTTGGTTGTTTAGCTTTTGTTATGAAGAAGTGATTATAATGGTTGTGACGGTCATACACACTTAAATTGGCTTCAGTACGGCCACAGAACAGACTTAACCCTCATGTACAGAGGAATAAAATGAAGCAGCACCTTTTCTTCCTTTTGTTTTGGCTAATTGCACAAAAGTTGTAGCACCATCTCCATTTGATGCTTAAATTGGGATCAAGAGCCATGACATAACCTCCTCGACTCTAGTGCGACAAAAGTTATTACTTTGAAATTCATATCCTGCAGAGTCTGAGCATCTCACAAACACAATGACTCATCTGCTCCTCCTGATTAAAACAATCACCTGTATTCTCCGTTGTTTGCACTAATAGTAGCAGAGAAGAATGTGAACACTCGAGTTTACAGGTCGTCTCCTTTCAGCTCGGCTCATCACCTCCCAGAGCTCATCATCCTTTTTATAATCCTCTTAGCTCCCCCGTCTAATTAACTCTAATTGTGATTAAAGCATATTGGATGTATTTCTCTACCCAGACTTCACAGTGGCTCCGCACACCTCAGACGCTGCTTGTACAGAGCCGAAACCTCTGGCAATAAATCCCATGGAGCTTGTGCAGCCATACAGCTTTTTATTCATGCATTGGTGATCCAGGACATAAATAAACTTCTATTCATCAGCTGTTCATCTACACGAATAAAAGAATAATGAGCACAGTGGACCTGTTTAATAAAACTGTACATTACCCACACGACTAAGCAGTGGCTCATAAATAAAAGGCCTCAAATAAATGACCTCCAGATGATCAATGTAAAGCAAATACATGGAAATATTTACCAAAATCAACAGCTACTGCAGTTGTTTCCTCATTCAGTATAACTTGGATCGAGTCAGCATAACAAATACAAGCGTAAACTGCACACATGGAAATGCAGATGAGTTTGGGGCTTTTCGGCTTCAGCAGTTAGTTTCCTCTTGCCTCCTAAAACTTCACTGTTTTCCTGCTTTATTTCTCCGGGGGCTCAAGGATGAAGTCAATTTGAATCAAAACAGGGCCACCTCCGAAAAAGAATAACAGAGCCGAGCTTCAAGGAATTTGAAATGATTTTTCTAACAAACAGCATTTATCCCAAAGCCTCAGAGCTTAGTGCTGTGAATTAGGTGATTTAAAATTCAATCAAAGTTTCTCCTGAACCCTTCATAGCCAACTTTCAACAATATTTCGGTGAAGTGTGTGTGTGTATTGCCATCTTTGTGAGAACCACCAGAGCTTTGTACCTGTGCGGGTTTTACGACAAATAATGATTCTCCACCAGAGGCCCTTCAGTTGTCAGTACACTAAACTCGTCTTAAACCCTTGTGACTTGAGTCAAAACCCTTCCAAAAATATATATATATAATTGTAAATCTACAGTAATCATTGAGTAATCAACTCAGTCAGCTGTTACCTCAATGAATACAGTAGTTAGTTAAAGTGATTTGGACCTGGACTCCTTCTTAGACAACAATGGAAGGTCTGTGGCACAGATAGACAAGTTGATCACGTCAGCAGACTAACAACTAATCAAACATGAGAAAAAAGGATTTGATGCATGACAATGTTAGCTTAAACGTTAAGCTACTGTAGGAACCTTTTGGTGATCGAGCCTGCGACCCAAAGTCCAATACCGACGCTGTGTCCAGGCCTGTGGAGCCACAGATTTTTTTTTTTCATTTTAGCAATGGCGCAGAAAGTTTGGGCTTCTCTGATTGGTTAGAAAGGTGAGCCTCTGTCAAAAACCTTTAGCAGAGAATATCTCCAAAACAGCCTTTGAAAAAAGATAATATACGTTAACCAAACTAGATTTCCTAGTGTAGCAGTGTTCAGCGTCTTTCAATGTGAAATAAATGTGGCGTAAAGACAAACAGCTTCGCCAACACTGGCAGCAAACATGTGGACAAAGAGTTGGACTTGTTCCAGTAACACTGGTCCTCATTTGCTTTTATAAAAGGATGAACAAAAATATATTTTTCAAACTCCTTTACAATAAGAGGATCACACCCTTCCCAGTTAAATAAAAAAAGGCTATTTTCCTCTGCTTTAATGAACTGTTGATCTGAAGATTTACCAGCTGGTCTGATGAGACACCATGAGACACACAGTGTGATGACATAAAGGTCAAACGACACAGAGCAAGCGTGGGTGGTTTGATTCAACCCCTGCAAGTTCCCGAGAGATGATTTCCCTGTTATTATGTATGTGAGAAGGACGTACTGTACGTTAGATAAGTGGCCGTAGACTCTGCTCGTTTTTTTTGTACGGACTGGCTCACAGCAGGTTTGTCTTCTCTCACAAAGAGAAGTGTTGTTCTTTAACTGTCCACTTGAGGTCCTCAGTCCATTAGCAATAATTGGAAATAAAAAAATAACAAAAAAAAAGGATAACCTTTTTAAAATGAGAGGCTTTAAAATAAGCAGCTAGGAGGTGATTTTACAAATATAATCACATACGAACACTGGGCCAGAATAGTCTATGTAAAGGTCCCTGTAGGAAGGAGTGGGATCGAACTGAAGCACCAGACTGAAACAACTTCTCTTGGGCTTCGTTCATAAGGCTCCCCCAGACTGTGCAATGTCAGATTAATATTAAAATTCAGAGCACCAAATGTTCTCTGAAGTGCCGTAGGTCCGTGGTGTTTTTACACTGTAGCATGAGTGGAGACCTTTGTCCGGGTCCCAGCAGAGGTAGAGCAAAGCCGGTCAGAAGGATAAAAGAATAAATGATTGTGTTTATACATCTATACGTGCTGGCTGATTTCGAATTCAAATCAAGAGAATTCTGGCCCGAACGCTCACATGAGCCTACACGGTTTTGCACGGTGGCTGTGAAATGGAAAACACGATTAGCTTCATTACTTTAACGGAGCAGTAACACAGTATAAAAAGACAATGCATGTGCAGAACCTGCACCAGGCCTCGGGGAGTTTTGGTGAGAGGGTATTTTCTTGAAGCTGTGTAACTATTTAATTCAACTGGTGCAATATAAATATAATGTCTGAGATACCCCCCCCCCCCCCCCGTTTCAACAGTGAAATGATTTCCTCCTCTGGTCTCCTCCACCCACACACACTAACCCTGTGTATTAGCACTATGCTTTTTGCTCAGTAGCTACACACTGAATTTCATCTTAAGGCGTGCATGGTGAGCAAAAACACAGCAAGCAAAGAGAAATGAATGAGCGTTTGGGTTTGGCTGGAAAAAATGGTTTAGCGTTTCGGCCTGATTAAAGCTGGACTTCAATGGATGCCGGTTCTCTAGAAATAAAATCATAAAACATACCTTACAATTATTTACAGAGGCACATACAACATTGTAAAGGAAAGTAAAGTGGGTTTTTTCGGTGGCGTTTCCCTTTAGGGGTTGTACAAAGTGTCGTGACTGCGCCTCTTGTCACCGTGAAGCTGTTATTTTTCCAGCCCTCCAACTATCTCTGTGGTTCCTTTCCAGTGACTGTTACATCCTATCCATCCCCATCCACTGTACAAAGCCCAAATCAAACCTTGCCAGATTGCAGCACACCCCTAACAATAAAAACACTCAGGAAAGAACGAGGTGTGTTTCATGTGAGCCCTGGCCAGAGTACGATTCTTAAAATGGATACTCGTTTAAAGAAACATCAAGCAGAGCCGGGAAACTTCAAATTAACCATGAAAAATCTCTGCGAGACGGAAAATCCTGTTACAGCCCAGGAGCGGGCCAGAATAATTACATCTGAAAGCAATGCATTCAAACAGTGGATCAAAGAGGCGACGGAGACCAGGAGACAGAGCGTGCAGAACGGGAAACAAGACAAGGGACGTGACCAGCTGTTTCAGGCGCGAAGCTCTGTCCTGGTAAAAGTTAAAGTTACAACAGATGCTTCTTCAAGCTTCACGGGCATGTTAGCACACGCTACTACAACGCCGGTGCCATTTTTGGACAAAATACCCCCCAGTCTCACCCCTCAACGGTGTGTTGGGATAAGAGCTTGACTAGTAGAGCAACACTAACAGGTGAGGTGCGGATGTTGGCTTCAGTCATGTGCCAAACTGGTCCAGATCTTTAAAGCTGGCAGCTGCAACCACTTCCATTTCAGGTCTGGTGATGATGATGATGATGATGATGATGATCTCCGAATAGCTAATTAGCAAATCTTCAGTGAGCTGGTCTTGTGATATCAAGACGGATTGCAATCCTCTGGACTCTGAGACACAACATGACAAATGACTCTTCCCACAATTTGCTCAGAGTCAGTCAGCGTGATGCATGCTTCCAGTGCCCTTTCATATTGAAATGAGGAAGATACTGGAGCCGGCAGGGCCCGGGCAGCTGTGGAAGGAAGAAGCCATTCAGGAGATTTAAAGAAGGGATCATCATCGTCTCATCACTGGCATCTTGTCTCAGCTCCATCATTATCTATGAGGCTGAAGACGCCGAATTCTTCAGCGTTTGTTGACTTAACGGAGGTTTTCGACGGTCCTCCGTCTTAGCGTTTTTACGTTGTGCCAGCATTCAGGTTGTCTTAACGTTGCAATTGACACGTGTGTGTTTCATTGCTGGTTGTATAGCGTAATTGTGTAAGTCATGTAACGCTGCCATCTTGGCCAGCAGCTGCCCCTTGTCTTGAACGCCCCGACTCACTGACTCACAAACTCACTCCAACTCACTGGACGTTCGAGTGAGTTTGTTTTTGATCGTCTGCTTTCGATAGTTTCAGGTCACATAATGTTTGAGTCTTTAAAAGGAAACATGAACAGAAACTTCAGTGGCTCTGGGCCGTGACCCTCTGACCTCTCGGGCTCCCAGCTTCATTATCCATCCACGTGCACTGATTTAAAGCCTAGGGGGTAATAAAAGATTAACCTGAATTTTGTAGCATTAAATAAAGCATAAAACAAATTTTTAAACTGATATACACTATTAGTATGGTACAACGAGAAAGAAATGATTGGATTTAAGAAGCTTCGCATACAGACTAGAAACAGCATAAATAAGTCACCTAACATTACCTTTAACTCTCGACACCGGGGAGAAGTGTGTTTTATTCACTGTGTGGCCACAGGAAAGCTTTGCCTCCCCCACAGCCTCATTCACTTTTCATATACTCTTGCATTTTCAGTGAAGATATCACCAAGCGGAATATTGCATAAGACATCTGCATATATACTGTATCAACATTTATCCTGTGTGTACAGATAGCGAGAGCATGTAGGAGAAGATTTAATGCCGTGTTCTGCTTAGAGCTGCAGGCTTCACAGCCTCCGTGGTCACAGGTGATGTTAGAGAGACAGTAAATAAATGGATTTTAAAAATCTAGACGTGTTGTTCCGTGAGAACGTTGATTGTTGACAGATGCGACTCGATGTCACATAACTGTGGTGACGTGTAATTAGTATGTTCTGACAAGCCGGGCAACAGCTGTGTCCGTCAGCGCCGGGGAGCCACGACCAGCTCAAATGGGATCAATTAAATCCAATCAGAGTGGGAGATTATAGCAGAAAGACGAGGCAGTAACGCGCCACCCTGACTTATTTGTTCACGTCATCCAAGGACCGAGCGCCGATACACACTCGTGGACACATCCCTGCTGCATGTTAGCGTTACTCTGTGTTCCATGAAGAGTAATTATTGGGCCACGACAAATATCTAGCAGCTCAGGAAACAATCCTCTGTAATTACATTGTCAGCCTGTATGAAATGACTCGTGCACGCGGCTTAAGTGATTGGAATGACTCCCGAAGCTTTATTGGATTTCTCAAAATCGCTGATATACCATGCAGATCATTTCAGATAACCGGCACGATCATTGTTTCTCTCTTCAAGAAAAAAAAACTGGTGCCGCAGGAACAAAGCAACCAAACGTTGTCTGTCTGTTTCTGCTGCCGACTCATTTGGGAAAATGAAATCCTGCACACAGAGGTCAGGCCACGTGTCCAACAAAGGCGTCTCACATCCCTTAACTGAGTCAAGGGTATAATCTCAGCAACAACCAGGAAGTTGGGGGAACTGATTAGCCACGTGTTGAATCACACAAACATCAAAGATCATCTTTTGCATGCTCACTGTAGGCTGAGGTACATATCTGAGGCATAAAGAACATCTTTAATTATGGGTAAACATCTTAATCATTTACCACACAGGATGTGAGTTTTGGCATGGGGCCGTTTGCTGCTAACAGGCAAATCTTCTGCCTACAAGGAGCTGACTGAGGAATCACAGCAATTTCCAATCACAGCATCAGATGAGCAAAGATATACAGGAGTGCGCAGGAAAAACCATGCTCACGTTCAGATTTAACATAGTTTTTATTGTTGGATGGAGCGTATGACTCACATAAGTTATAACTGTAGCTCAGACAGAGCTGGTCTGAGCAGCCACTCCTCATGTTTTCACACCGCTCAAGGCTGCCTGTCATAAAAACAGCGTGGGTCTTTATTTACCCAAAATGCAACGTATACAGTGAAAAATCAATTGCTAATAAAACTGGCCTTAAAACAGGTCAAGAAAAGATTGTCAAACTTAAATTACAAGCTGAACCACAACACAAGTTCCAACCAGGAATGTAGACAAAACTGACCTACAACATACGTATATGCTGGTCAAACCAACATGAGACACACGGCAACTAAGCAAAAACACACACTGGACAAACAGTTTACGAACATTCCTACATGTTAAAATAAGCAATAACTAAATAATGGAAGCTTTAGATGACCTGTAGCAACTTAACTTGACCAATATTTTCCCCTCCCTACATCCAACGGGCTGAGAGGAAAGTGTTTAAGGCGGCCAAGGGCCTTTTCAGAATGGTAATTCAAGAAAGAGTGAAATTAAGTTAATACAACTGTGCTGCTTT
Source organism: Channa striata (assembly GCA_033026295.1). Taxonomy (NCBI): domain Eukaryota; kingdom Metazoa; phylum Chordata; class Actinopteri; order Anabantiformes; family Channidae; genus Channa; species Channa striata. The sequence goes on along the minus strand of CM065180.1, from coordinate 21,013,940 downwards.
CTTTTAAATTTGACAACTTAAAGTTAATAGTAAAAACAAAATCAAATCAAAGTGTTTATGGTCATGAGCAAAGTGATGAAAACTAAATTCTTCCTTTGATGTCCACAGTTAAAAAAGCATAAACTAGATAATAAATAATACTAGAAAGAACAAAAAGATGGATTGTGGTTAACTGTAAGTGCAAAGTAAGTGTGTATAAACAACTTATGACTTAAGTGAGATGAGAAAAAGGTGAAATTAAGGTTAAGTGAAAACATCGCCAAACACTCAAATATCCGCAGTAACAAAGAGTTTTCACTCATCTCAAGTCAAATGTTTTGTCAGCCGCCCATCTGCTGCAACTTCCCCCCGACAAAAACTTTATCGACACCAAATGCAGCTCTAGTGTGTGCAGCACTAAACACACAGGCTTCCACGCACGGCTCCGTCACTCCAGGCACAACCTACAGCCGTTTCTTCGCTGGTTGGAACATCCTCGACGGAACCTTCGCTCGGCCTCTATCGCCTCGCTTCCGCGGCCCTCACACCTGCCGCGTCAATCCACAGTTCGCTGAATAACTCATGAGAACATGCAGCATGCTGACTGTAAGGCTGCATGATGTCTTTGATCTCTTTCAAAAAACTTTTACATCAAGGTCCAAGAACACTGATCGGAGAAAACATGTTTTTCTATCGCTCCCATTCGAGAGCTCGGGCCTTTCACTGTTCAGCCTTTGTATGCTGTTTGTCGATCACTTTGAAGCTGCCCACAGCAGCGCTAATAAATACCGTCATATACACATACCGACGTTCTTTCTTCTCTCCATCAACTCTGTCCTACTCGCTCTTTCCCGACTCTTATAAACCCGGGACTCTAATCCTTCAGCCTTGATTTTCATTCCTACTCTTCAGTCATTTGTCTTCTTATTTTCTTCCCCCTTAATTCATTCTCTCGGCAGGATGGCCGGTCTTTTTCCACTTCTCCTCCTCCTACGCCCATTTCCTCTCACACCTTCTCGATCGTTTCTATTACAGCTCGACAGTCCTCTCAGACAACAGGGTCACCGTGCTCGGCGGACTATCTGCGAGGGAGGAGGGCCTCTTTCTCCTGTCACTCTCTGTGCTATGAGCCTGTCTTATTTGTCTGGACTGAAGGATCACTGTGACCGAGCCTTTCAGGTCCAGCTAAAAACCGTGCCGCCGACAGCCAGGCCCCGTCTTCACTAAGGAGCTGCCACTTCTTTCCTATGAAAAATCTTAGAGGATTGCTTCCTGGGTCCAGTGAGCTTCACACATTCGACTCTTTAAATTCACTAATGGAGAGGCCTTTGCAATTGTGCAGGGGCTGACACGGAGACAGCTGTGACAGATGCAGCCTGAATTTCTGTAGCTGCAGTTGACAGCTGAGGCACGGCTGAGGATGACTCAGTAACTGAGAATGACTGTGGAGTAGCCTCTTGACTTCTCATTGTGCTCTACACTGCCTCTCAGAACGCGCATTACCGAGGAACTACGTGCCGATAGGTCCCGTTTAAAACGTTCCCATTTGCTGCGAGAAAGCGGAATATCGTGCACAACGAGACACTGCCTGGAGGACATCAGTCTGTCAGCAGGAGGTGGGAGACGTACGAAATATGAAGCGGAACACACACAAAAACACGATTTATCAGGATTGTGACCGACAGGATGTTTTGAACTTAAGTGGGACAATCACAGAAGATTCACACAAAGGGAGCGTTCTCGCTATTCAATCAAGACGAGTGGCGCAATTCAAATGAACACATCAGCGTTTGGGGAGAATGTGCTCGTTCAGTGCTTTGATTGAAGGGTTGGGGTTTCTCTCATGTCTCGTGGCAATAACTCGGCTTTAGCCATCCTGACTGAAACAAGGGGAAAACGGACACGTATGCCTCTAAATCTTTGCACAATCATTTTAAATACGGTGGCCGAACGTTACGACACCGTGTAATACAATTCACTACGGCCTCAATAATAAACGCATAGCAGACTGGGGAATTGTGAGCACGTAGAAAGTAGAATTCACGGCAGAGCTGCTGTGCTGGATTGCCTTAGATTGTACAGGTTTGATTCCTTCCTGGTTGGGGAGTCAACTGACCTTATGCTGAGCTGAGTTGCTGGATGCAGCTTCACATTTTACCAGACAAACAGGATATTACTGTGGTTCTCATCACCTTAATGCCAATAAGCACGTCTCTTTAGCTTTATCTTGAGTTGTTTTACAATAAGAGTAAAGACTTTAAAATTAGTTTGTGTGCTGCTCTTTTTAGGCCTTAAAACCAACACAGACTTTGTGATTCAGTATCTGCTTGCACTGCTGCCTCACACCTACCTGCGATGCCTCTGGTTGGTTTGAAATGAAGCTGACTCCGCTGGTAGACAGCGGCGCTTTATCATATACCAACAGAGCTCTCTGTAAGGGATGAGCAATCTGCCACCTCAGGTGCTGCATACTGTACCACACAGCACACACCCGAACCTGCAAAAACAGGCGCACAGACCCCGGGCCAAGTTTCCACTGCACCTATTCACTTTGTTGAGTGCAACAGAAATATTAAAAGCAGTCACCGTGGGAGATGAAGTGGGTTCCTGCTTTTTCTGCCTCAAGTGGGATTTGATTGGCAGCTGAGCTCAAATATGGAGAATGCAATTACAAGAAGGCTTCATAATAGGAAAACAACATATCTTTGAAGTTATCGTCAGCACCTGGTGAACTTTACTTTTTAAAAAATATTTCATATGCGATGAAGAAGCTGCAAACAGTAATAAGTGGAAGTGAAACTAAAGGAATTAGCTGGCAGGCAGAGAGAGATAATCACATGCACACAATCTAGTGTGAGCTATCAAAGACGCTGGATGACTCTCATACTCATCTCCAACCCTACTATTAAAACCAACCGAAGTCCAACATACGCAAAATCTGTCAGAGACACACATCACAAACCTCACGCACCATGGAACGCACATTAAAACATCTTTCAAACGGACTAACGTTTCCTCCACCCCGCAGTCACAACAGGCTGACTCCATTTAGTAAAGTCTATGAAAGTGTCACTTTTTCGCACACCTATTATTATGGAGGAAGGCATCCGGCGTGCAGCACGCACACACAAAGAGCGGGGCACAGTGTCATTATGTGCGACGCATTTATCCCGGTGGGAAGCCGCGTGAGCAGAAGGCAGCGAGCCTCCACCCTGTCACCCGTGCTAAAGAGGCACCGGAGAGCAGAACCGATTAGGTGCACTGCACATGACGCAGCAGTGCAGACAATCGAGTGACTTCCAAATCATTTAAAGCCCATTTGTAAATGGTACAGAGACAGAATCAAATGCAAAATGCAGAAAACGTGATTGGTTTTTTTGAAAACTTGTTGCTCATTTTTAATTCGACGCCAACACATTTGAACCACTTTGTTGCGTTGCCTTTTTGAACTGGGGACATTAATTGTTTTCATTTTGAAAGCAATAATCTGTCCCATTGTTGCTTAATTAAGGATTTAAGATCCTTTCATTTTGTGGCTTTTTTCCTTGTTTTTTACGTTGTTTCCAATAGATGCAGCTCAGTTAAGCAGCCAGAGTCTTTTACTGTTTGTCACTGGGTTCCCGCAATAAACAAGGTTTTCATTGAAAAAGGAAGCATATGTTACTCCAAAACTTGTATATATCCTCAAATCCTTGGCAATTTCTTGGCAATTTTCCACTGGGAAATATCATTCTCAAGGCACTGAATTAGCATTCTTTCACAGACTTCTGAACCTCGTCCTATTCTTATTTTCAGAAGTTACGGATGGCATTCGGATGGTTTTTATATTTCTAATAATAATGAAGATCTGATGTCAGTTAGCAAGTCAAAAGGTTTCCAGTGATTCACAAATCACTCAGTTTTTACTTACACTTTACACGTCATCCCAACTTCTTCTCTTTTTGGAAAAATTGTCACAGGTTCAGTCAAAACATATACTATTAAAAAAATTAATTTATTTGTGTACATGCTGAAGGACCAAAATGAATCAGCACAACACAACCTACACTCAGAAAGGCGACCAAATTTACAGCTTTTGACATATGAAATGGAGATAGCTGTAACATGTAAGGAGTCGTGTATAATTGTTTGCAGAGTTACAGAACCTACAGGTGTGAATCCAGTCGAATATGATTACAGAGAGGAGTCCTCCCATGAATATTGAACTGTAAATCAGAGTACTTTCAGTAGCTTTCTACCTCCATGCAGCACACATCCCAGTCCACCATTAAGATCCGTCTCTTAAGGCAAGCGTGTGATATGAATGTACACACGAGTATGTGAATGATTTTCCGCGGCTAGCGAGATAAAAGGCCTCCGTAATAAACCACTCTTTCACTTTCAGCCCATTTTGATACCACCACAGCTTTCTGCTCTCTGACAGTCTGGAAACAGCACACTTCTGTAAACTGTGGGTAACACACTTAACGGCTGCTCGAAGTGATGAAAATCCTGGGAAAATGGAAATTCTCATGGGTTATTGTGCCAGAAAAACACGGCGGCGACTGGCAGCACTTACTTTTGCTTTACAGTTTAATGTGCAAGTCAACGTCGAACTACAGCCAGCGACCAAGACTTTGGTCCGATGTTGACAACAAAGACGGGGGGATAATGGAGAGTGTCAGTTGTGTTAGACAGAAGATTCAGTTCTAGCCAAACTAAGAGTAAAACACTGTTAGCAAACTGCTTTGTAAGATAGTTGAGTGATTTGACTATTTCCTCAACAATATTGGCATCATATGGTATGGTATGTTATGGTATCATATGGTACGGTACGGTATGGTGTCATGGGTCAGTTTCACAAGACGAGTGTTCACAGGAGAGTTGGTCCCGGCTAACGTACAGAAACGATGTGGATCATCAACATAAATGTCACGGCACAAAAAGAGTCGGACCCGAGCACCAAGAGCTGGTCTGGAGCTTGCACAGAGTCTCGCTGGCAAACAGAGTGATTCGCGGCACGGCGGGGACCAAACACCAGTCAAAGGAGCCCCTTTTGTCATTGTGCAATTTCTGCACTTCATACTCGGGTTTATTTTTTTTTTATTGTGGCATTTTTTCTTAGCAGAAAATTGAACGAAACTGCTAAAATTGAGCTCTGCTTTTATTTTCTCTGCTCCTCGTTGTATAGGTGCAGCTCTGTAGGCTTAGCACAGAAACACATGCCACTTTGCAAAACTCTGAAGCAGTGGTTTGTATTATTTTGTGCTTCAAAAGGTTTCCAACACCTGAATTCCCCACCATTAAAAACCCCCAGAAGAGTCAAAGCCCGCCTGACTATTGCCACCACACACGCACATTCTCTTGCCTTTGGTTTCTAATGATCAAGAATAAGTTCAATATTAGTCCAGAGATTATAGATCGCAGAAGAGAAATGGTTACATTGTGAAATGGTCCTTACTATCAGTCAAAGAGACACCAGCACCGTCATTAAATGAAAACCGGCAAATTTCAGCTCTATCTTTTGAGGATGTCTCATTAAAATCCTTTTATCTTAGCGAAGGCTTTCGGCTTCAGTGGAGCAGCAGCTCACATGATAATGACTTTAGTGACATTGCAGTATTTCTGTGCATATTATAAAGTGCGTCTGTAAAGGTGATTTAAAGTAGCTCTGAATATTCAACCTTATTTAATAGTTTCTTTCACAAAGACCCGCACAAACAAAAGAAATGGGGAAATGGATTAGGATGGGAATGCGCCTGGAAAGTTTCCGGTTTAAAACACTTCTGAACATTTGCCTTTGAAGACGGAAGTTGGGGGAAAACGCCAAATGAAAATCCGTCCTACTGCAATTGAGAAAACAAGTGCATATACCTAATCAGGAAAAGTGCATGAGCCGATTGTGTGTTTGAACATAAAAGAGGATTGTTGTGATGAAATTGATGAAAATGATGTAGCATCTTACAGCAGATTTCATTCCCTCATTTTTGAGGGAATGAGCTGGAGGACGATATCCACGGCCCTTTTCTGTGATAACATACTTCTAAAGGTCAAGTAAGCCCAAGACAAGACGTCAGCACCTGGAGTCCGACAAATCAAGTAAGAAACTTAGGTCTCCCTCAAGAAAACACAATGTGCAAAACGCTAAAAATGGAATTTGGACACGGTGTTTGGGAGATCTACTTCTCGCGTGTGGAACCTGAATCACTAACTCCTCAATTTAGCTTTAAAACAGCTGTGTAGAGGTATAATTTGTGTTGAAGTTAAACATGAAATAAAAATGATAATAAATGGTAAATACTGAACCCTGTGCAGTGAAAAAAGACCAGCATATGTTCCTGTATTGAGAGTTGGATGCGGTTTGTGCTAAAAGCAGAAAGAGTGGACGTACGTTACAGCTGTGATGAAGTGGTAAACACTCGAATCCTGAGGCCGCAGAGACTCACTGCACAGACTAACCTCGGGTTTAGAAGTCATTTTTTGCAAAGAATGATCACTGTGGATTTCGGACAGTTCGTTAAAATGCAGCAGAATCACAGCTGATAAAGAATGCACCAGTGTACAGCAGGTGTGTGTGTTTCATTTTCCAAAAATTCCCAAAGAGACGATGCAATACAAACGGAAATGTTTGAGCCACTGCTCCTGTCTCCCTACCAACAAGAATATGGCACTTCATTCATGAGCAGTATGTGAGCATAACAGTGTTTTGACAAGTTGAGAAAGCTGTGATTTCATGTGCTGTCTATACTGCAGCTGTGTCTGTATAGGACGTGGATGTCTGCCTCCGTAATTTCCACAAATGGTTCGGCTGTTAAAGAAAACACACCGTGGCTTTCTGCAAGGGCTAGCGCTGAGGCAAGTAGTACTATTTACATCAAATGCAGACCCTCCTCTGAGCTAAGCAGCGGGAATAAAAAGCCGGAATCAACCCAAACTCCATTGTCATCTTGTATCCGGACACTGCTCGATAAACGAATGAGTCTGGGCCCGCAGTGTTTGCTCATAAATCACACTGAAAGGAGTAATTAGGATATTTCCACACACTTGACTTTGTGAAATTGACCATAAAAGACATATGATATCTCATATTTAAATTTAATCCCTCTTTCGTATGAAGCAATTAGTTATAATTTCACCCGTACTGCACAAATAATGGCAACATTGTTTTTTTAATGTATTTTATTAAGCAACACTTATGTACAAATATATTTATTACAGGACATGTAAAATAGTACATCTCAACACAGAGTAAATGGCTTTGGGTGCATCTAGTACAAATATCCAAACTCCACGATGATACTGTAGGTATTCACACGACACTGAGTAAACACACTTGTGAAATTCAAGCATTTGCATTATTTTAAAATCACATCTTTCCTTTTTGATTGCTCATGATTTTTTCCCCTAATCTAACTGAACCTGACCTCTGTAGAGGCCGTGGCCCCACTTCGGCCGTGTAAACCTTTAAAAAAAACGAGGCTTCAAACCCACCACATTCATAGTATCATGCAAGTTCCCTGAGAAGTTAATAACACCTTACCCACTTTGCCAGCCGGTCCGAGATCTCGAGGTAAGAGAGCAGAGCCAGTGTTTGTGCACTACAGCGTCTCACCACAGACTCTCCTGGTTGAAGAGAGTCTCCGGGTCTCTCGCCAAGTACTAGAAAAGAGTCCCCGTCCACAAGGCCCTCCGTTGGTCATAAGCAGTCCCTGCATAGTGCCACCTGGCCCACACGGTAGTCCCTGCAGGGGCAAAGGCGCTGGTACTTGGCGCCGGCGCCGGCGCAGCTGAAGAGCAGAGCGTCGTGCTGCAGGCCACACTCGGCGTGCTCTGCAGCGAACGCAGGGTAGAGGTGGTTCATCTCCGACTCCAGTCCCTCACACTGGAAGTCCAGCCTGCAAGCGAAGACAAAAGAGGACGCAGTTAGTGAAACCCATAAAGATTCAGTTCTTTTTTTTTGGGATCTAATGTTGAAATTGCATTAATGGTTATTCAACCATTAAAACACACTATTATGGTTATTAATAAAAGCACAAATGCCAGAGGGCATAAATGATTATTCCACTAATGCTTTTAATATTATTATTATTATTACAGCGAAGCCTTTAGGACTTCAAGGACAGAAGAAATATATTACGAGGAAACAGTGCACCAGCGTCTTCTTCTGTGCTTTGTGTAGCTGCATAATTTTGAAAGTAGAGGGGCAAATGAGGTGTGACACAGTGCGAAGGCAAAGTTAGTTATTTAAATTTATTGTTTGCCGCATCGTCTCATTTGTAAGACGGCCCTGACAAGACATTACATTTCACGCAATAATCGATAGTGCACTGCGTCGGGTGGGAACACATTTAAGGGGCCAGTGTATATCACAATCACTGGCATAAAAATTGACATTTCAGAATGAATCTAAAGGACTTTCACAACATGAAGGATGGAGCTGGATAATGTCATGATAAACATTATCAGCAGGATCCAAATCTGCAAAAAAAAAAGGATCCTTTCTTAAGATTTTTATTTAAATTGATATTATTATTATTTTGTCTTAAATTGCTCAGCATCTGTTTATTTTGCACAAATTTCTTAAAATTCTAACTGAAACCAAACGCATCAGTTTTGTTATAATGAAGTGTTAATGTCTAATAGCCACGTGTTAATTTAAGCCAAAAAAAAAAAAAAAGAAAAAGCGGAGCAAAATTATTTCGATTAATGAACTCAACAAATGATCTGAAACAGCTTACGCGCTGAAGGCCTCCTTAATGTTGATGAAACGATAGAAGGCGGGTTCGCAGATTAGTCCCGCACTCTGGCACGCGCTCACACACGACTGGCCCTCCAGCGAGGCCAACAGCCGCAGCGCGCTGAGAGGAGGCCAGGACGCGTAGGAGCTGGCGTTGGAGGCCCACGTCAGGATGCTGGAGTTGGGCAGCAGGGCGAACGGACTGGGAGAGCCGCCCAGCCAACTCCGAGACGTGTTTGCAGACGGGAAGGGATCGTCGGGAGAGCAAAAGTCCTGCCGGTGCAAAGGGAAAATGACCCAGGTCAGCAGTATTTTCGGATTTGTGCTGCAGACGCTTTGACCTGTCAGCTGATCGGTGACAAATTCAACATTCCACACATACTGTACGACGTCTGGACGCCTCATCCAGCCAATAATAAAATAACCATTACAATACTAAGGTGCTTATCAGAACTGACAAGTCCTCATCAATCTTCCAGGAAATGATATGAATACAGTTATGCCATCCAATAACAAATGAGATTTGGAGGCAGAATTAGGCTCTGGTGAGCACCCTGATTAGATTCGCCCTCCAGCTGGGGCTATTCATAAGACCTGGGTAATAACATTTCTCTGGCATGTCCCCGTGGCCTCCAGACCCCTTTATTAAACAGGCTCCTAGTGCCCACAGGCAATAACCAGGTTTCCAAACTCTCCATCACTGCTGCGCCTCCACTTCTAAACACAGACAACATCTGCGATCCACACACATACAGCGTCGTGCAAGGCAACGAAAAGGGGGAAGGCGTCATTTGCAAATGAAATGGCTTTTAATTCGAGCCGTTTAAGTGCACATATACTTTAATATTTCCTATATGAGCTTGTGATTTTTTTATGCCAATTATTTTTTTGTGGCTACAGAAAACAGAAATACTCGATGCATTTTTGATGCAACCGCCATGAGTCATCAAAGCAGAGAATTTCCAAACACCCCTTGAACATCAATGAAACCCTGAAACAAACCTTGATCTTATTCTTAGACTTGGAGACAGATTTTTTTAAGGCACAGTTCAGCCGCTGAGGTCAACAAGTCCCGAAAGTTGATCCCGGAGGATGGAAAAACATTGTTTAACCATGTTCTGCATATATTCGGCGCTTAATTAGAGAAGAAAGTGCAGGCGAAAGTCATTACCCCGACTGTCTGTTTCAATCACGCTGCACATGAGATCTTGTTACTTACTTGACTAATCGCTGTAGCTGTGCACATTTTTCAATGCAATGGGTTTTTAGAGCATAATGGACATTTTGAATGAATTTTTGTGTTCACTTCTGGCCTCATTTGAATACTAATTTATGCTCATATTTCTGCCCAACTGGACTCAGTTCAAGCAATGCTGCTCCATCCTGCAGATCTCACCAGTGAGGCTGGGAGTCAAGTGATGTCAAAATGCGAGACTGTCTCGTGAAATCTTGACTCCCGGCCTCACTGGTGAGATCTGGAGGAGAAAACGAACAATGCGATCGTGTGTGACGGTGTGGGGCGACGCAGAGCAGCTTTGGCAAACACAACAAAGACACCTCGTATCTTGGCGCACCAAGTTGACGCCAAAAAAGTATTGCAGACGAAGCTCGTGCCGCCTTACTCTGGGCCGAGAGACGATGCTGGAACACACCACAAAGACTAGAGCTGACGAACATGCACATTCGGGACTTATGTTGGAGCAGCGGTTCTTAATCCGGGTCCTCAAGGCTCCCTGCTCGGCTTGTTTTTCCACCTGGATCAGGTGTGTTCAGCCAATCATAAGCTGGGGGATCCCAACTCACTTTGTCTCCCCCTCTTCTCTGAGATGGTATCTTCCAGCGTCTAATTGACTGAACACACCTGATCCAGGTGGGGACCGTTGGAAAACAAGCAGGGCATAAGCCGTAAGTTTGAACTGGGAGGCCGATGGGGATGAACGGGACAACAAAGGAGCCAAAGGACAAGCAATGAACCAGTTAACTAGAAGAAAAAGATTTGACCTGATCATGATTATTTAGTACTTGACCCTAACCAAACCATATTTATACATGTCTAATTCCCAAAATGTCAGTGCTGTGTACGAGTAGATGAACCCCGACGCTCACAAAAGAATTTTGTGAAAAAAAAAAACATTCATCACCTTATCTTCCAACCTCAAAGCAAACAATCGTTTTTCCTGTTTGCTGATTGTGTTTGTAGCAGCCTGAGCGGCTGCAAAAGAAGAGTCCGACTCCACCTGCCTCACTAATAAAATAAATGAGAAATGTCAGCTAATCTATTTTTCAGTTGACTGCTTTCATCCCAGCTGCTGGGAAAATGTAGAACAAACAGCGATAGGACGTTTAAAGCAGGACATTTAAGGGCGTGAAATGGCGTTTTACAATCCTACAACGCTTTCTATGGATGGGGGGGGGGCACGGAGCTGCCATAAAAGAACGTTATATGAGGATCACAGAGGGGACTGGAGCTCTGGCAGGGGGGGAGAAGAGGTGTGAGGACGTCTTAGTGGGAGATAACAAGGATCAGAGAAAGTAAAAACGAGGGCGAGAGACGTGAGCGACGGGCAAAGTTAAAATGAAATAGAGAAAAAGTCCGAAAAGTTGAAGAGAAGAAACGGGAGGAGAGTCTGATTGGGAGTCTGACCTTGTAGACAGGCGGGCAGTCACAGTCTCCGTCAGTCACGCTACGCTGACTGTGTGTTTGTGCGTTTCTGACAGCCGAGGGTGGAACCGTGTCAGAGGGTAGAAGAGGCCGACACATTTCTTTAACTTGACACTGGCAGCTACCGCACAAACCATCACAACACAACATGCCAGATGTCGTAAATACAGAGAATTCAGGGGGGGTTTATTTTTGTGTATCATGGCACCAGGACTCATGTATGATCGGATTACGGACGAACGCACTTTAACAGTAAATCTTGAACATTAGTTCCTTTTTTTTTGGTTGGATAACAAGAAGGTTTTTATGTGCGCGCGTTATTTTTCCCTTTCATCACTTTCCTCCAGAAGCATCACTGAGAAACATTAGTCACCGTGTTAGTGTATTATGCTTGCAGCTGGCGCCTGGAAAGGATTTAATAACTGACCCAGGCATAAACACTGGCCGATGGAACCCAGAAAGGGAACTCTCTAAATAGAACTGACTATATTAGTTTAATACAGATGAGCGTGATGGACACGTCAGCGCTTTAAACAAGGTTGTCACAATTCATTCGGTCTTCGTCCAGTTGTACATCGGCACCATCGACCTCTTCCTGGGCCCCACTCCACCCAATCGTCTGCACGTCCACTTCCTCCTCGTTCTTCTTTGTGCACGTTGTTTAGTTTTTACAACCAAGTACTCCAAGCACTCGTGCCTTCTGGTTTTTTAAGGTTCCACTTGGGTGATGTTCTATTGTTCTGATTGCTCTACCAACTGAGCTCCAGCCCTTGAAGTTCAATTTGGTTCCCGATACTGTTCTCTGCTTGTTGTACCAGCTCGCTTGGTTGTCAATCCTTCATAAATACTCGGCAGGAAGAGAATCACCGGTTTCCTCATCTGTTGGGGTTTTAATGTGGATGGAGGTAAATGAAGAGACAACCTGGTTTTAGGATGCACTTACTCACTCACAATAATAAAGACGTAAATGTAGAATCCTGATGGTCAGAGCCGCTGCAGCATAATGTCAAGGGCCTCAGAAAATCTAAAGCCCCGTGTAGGGAGGTGACTGAATGGATGGGCAATAACAGCTAGACAGCCTGGTCTTAGTGGGGATAATAGGTAGAAAGAGACCCACGAGGCGGTTCCACAGACGTTCTCCTTCTTAAGGATGTGACTCCGACAACATAAATGAAAGTGAGGTGCGTTGAAATCCCCCAGGTGACCATCAAAGAGACGAGGACATAACGAATCCCCAGAGTTTATGGGCCTGTCTCTCTGAGCCAGTTGGTAGGAAGTGAAGAACCCCTTCGATGAAACGTCTTCGAGATCCACTAACAAGCAGAGCTGCCAAAATATGGGCAGATCCTAACATCGGTGAACAAACTGCAGCTGTTTTTACAGCTTTGCCACACCTGTCCACATCTGTGTGGGCAACATGGGGAGGGTTTCCGCACTGACCCCCTGACCTTCCTCATTTGATTCCACCCTTCCACGGTGGCACTGTTTTTTGGTTTTATCAGATCAGAAGAAGTTTCGTCATTGAGTAGATACACATTTCCCACGTACAAGTTACAATAAAACTTGTCCTAGCATTTAACCTGTCCCCTGGGGGCTGGGGGGCAGTGGGGGACACCAAGTGTAAAGGAGATGAATGGACTGGGATATGAAGCAGGAGGCTTTTGATGCTTCACCTATTGAGTCACCAGGCTGCTCATTTATTCACGGATTATTCAGCACATTTACGCATCAAACAGTTGTTTTCATATTTTTCTGCTGTAGTCATAATGCAACGATTCTCAAACCTCCAAGTTGTAAGTCAAGCAGCATTGTTCGGAAAAAGCTCTTCACACTGAGCGTGAACCCCGTGTGGTTTTTGAAGGCTATTTCCACTTGCGTTCCACCCGTGTTTGCACCTGAGAGATCGATATTTCTGTAATGGCCTTTTAAAGGAAAATTATTGTTCATTTCAATCTGTTTCAAAACAGCTTTTACCGTTACTGGACATACACTGTCAAACATCTTGATTGTGTCTAATTTGGCGTTTGTGCGTGTTGCCTTCTGGAGAGGCTCACTTCACCGTGAGCTTATGGGAAACTTTTCTCTACTTCGTTTTGAAGCTGCCTCTTAAAAAGCAATTTATTCTCTTTTAACATGTATTTGTTAAGCACTTTAGCTTTTTATCGGTAAAAATAATCATGTCAAGATGTCACTTGTCAAATACAGAGTGTTCTCCAAAGACTGCTAATAAAAAACTGTCCAAGCTGGAAAACGTGATTTCCAGGTTTCTACTTTCAGTTTCTTAGGTGATCTGCAGCACAAAGCACCTCAGCTCCTGCTTAAACTGGTTAACCTCATCTCTCTTATGGCCAGGTCCTAAAAACGGAGACTCAAAGGCGATAATTTAACATTTAAACAAGGTGCATTTTTTAAACTCCAGTGCTTCTAAGAGACGTTCTGTGTAAATCCGACATTCTTGAAACCTGTGAAAACCTTTGTAGAAATGACACTGCCACAGTATTAAATGATTGAGAATATGACAGAAAACAAAAACAAGACAGAGGCTTGGAGTGTAGTTGACATGGGACAACACGAAACGTCAAAGAAAACGAAATTGATTGGCTCAGAAACAAGGATCCAACATGCTGTAAATCAGTGCGGGTTTAAAAAAACAAAAAACCAAAAAGGCAAAAAGTCTCTTTCTCCTAAAACTGAAGAAGAGGAAGTGAGTCAGCTCAGAATGAGGATCAGCCTGTTGTCAACTACTGCTGTCAGGAAACAGTTGAAAGAGGCACATTTGAAGTGGCAGGAAAAGATGGTGATGATGTCTGCAGGTATATTAGCTCATAAATGACCAATCAGCAGGTCTTAAAAAGGCCAGAAATCTGCTGTGACACTACAGATGCTTTGATCACAAATGATTTCAACCAGATTTAGGGTAATTTCTGTTGTAATAATGCTTGAATTGTAAAAAGCAATAAGACAATGTGTTTCTCCGCGGACGTGCTGAGATTTATCACCGGAATCTGCTGCTCGTTTGGCTCCACGGAGCGATTCCAGTGCTTCAGTTCATTGCAGCCTTTTGTTGTGGTTCCATCTCTCTGCTCTCTTAGTGTTATTTTTGGCGACAGGAGCTGTTTTCAGCCCAAAAAAAAAAAAAAAAAACCCTGTAGACTAGCTACCAAACAGAAGGCAGACACAGTGAGAAACCAGCAGAATAGTCCAGTGGACACTGGAGCTAAATTTGCTCCAAACGGTCAAGAACTTTAAAGACGCTTTAAATACAGTTTGATTGGTTTTGTTTCATTTCAAAATTCATTTTGATTGGTTTTGTTTCATTTCAAAATTCATTTTGTTCAAAAATTGTTCATTTGAACAATGAAACAACAAACCGGTCCCCATGTAAATTCAGTGTGCACAGCTCCCTTTTCTCTTTGTTGCACTAAACTAACTACATTTTCCCGGGAAGGGACGTGAGAGAAAAACAATCATTGTTGGAAAAATTTACAAACAGATTTTAGCGAGATCTCGCAGAAGTTGATCAGGCCACGTCAGGAAAAAAGATGGATTAGGAATTAGTATTAATGAGAAACCCCGGCATCCTCTTCAGAAGTCCTTCATGTAAGTGTCGAGCACTTCAATGCATATATGTTCAAGACCAGGCTCAAAATAAAAATATATGTACATTGCTGTCGTTTCCATGGTGACCAACTGACCTGGAAGTTTATTTGTGATGCTATCTTTCATGCTATTTTCAGCATTGTTGTATTGGCTACTGAAAACGCCTTTTTGTGTGATTTCACTTCCTTTGTCAGATTTCAAATGTATCCATGACGATCTGTCCCTTTTTAACGACAACCACAGTCTTCGCAGGTAAGAGGTCAGACTAGGCATTTAGAAACCGGATTAACAAGAAACACGTGTTCCAACACTTTTGCTCAGTTATAATGTGGGTCATTGGTTACAAAAAGGGCTGGACTCCTACAAATTTAAACACAAATACGGTTAATGTCCTTCAAAAGCCAAAGGACTGGCCTTTCCTGTCCCGATTCTTTGGAGCGGGAGGCAACGTACGCATTAACCATCATGGACCTGATCCGCATCGACGCTGCTCCGCACGTGTTTGGAGACCAACCTGATTCTGAATGTAGGCATGGACCCTTTCAAGCATCCCCTCACAGGTGTACTCATAGGGCAGGAAGGGCTCCACCTGCAAAACACAGACGTACACACGGATGAAGAAACAGCGAGGGGGGGGGGGGAGTCAGAGTGTTAGCCCGACTCAGCCATTGTAATTACAGGAACCGAGCATCTGATAGTTAATCAAACCTGACACATTCATTAGCGTAATTGTGAGAGGCCTATATCACACCACACGTCTCACATTAAAATCAATGACCTAATACATCACAGGTGACAGCTTTGAAAATTCATTATATTTAGTGACGACTATATCAATATGTCAAACAATAGATTAAACTGAACCACAGGTCGCGCGGCATTTTTTTTTTTTGTTTTCGGCTCATTCTGCTGACGCCTGTCACTCATTGGCTGACGTCTGACGCCAGATCTAAATTCACTGACATGCACTTTTGCTCTAATGCTGTGGGCTTCACAACAGCTTCCTGAAACGTGCGAGACCACCGCAGTGAAGGGAACAGACGCTGCAGAAACACAGCGAGTGCAGGCTGGGTTTTTTTCGTTTGAAGGTGCGCTTCTATTAATTCCTGCATTTTTAAGAACCACGAGGCTTTGATTGCATCAATAATTCCGTAATATATTAGGATACGACACGTTCTGTCTCCTCCGAACGTCTCTCGTTGCTGCTGAAGGGAGATCTCATTGTTTACTATCAGGCCACTGAAGCACTCAGGCTTTTAAATTGATAAATGGTTCCTTTTAGTGTTGTGTTCCTTTTAGTAAGCACTCGCTTACTACTTTATTTCATCTGAGTTTAATGAAATGTATCTGGCACTTCATCAGCTATTCCACAATGCAATTGGCTTTTGGGTATCTTTATATAATAGAAGCTGAGCAAGGGGGAGAAAAAAATCCTCACGGAGGGTGATTCGACTTGAAATGACTGTGTAATTCGCATGCAAACTGTAGACTGACTGCACGGCCTGGCCACGAAAAAATATGAGCAACATTCGCGTTTAATGGCCATCGCTGACGACACGAAACGAAAAACTTTGCACTCGAGGCGAGTTACTGTATGCTGGGAGCCGCCGCGTCCTCGGCAAAAGGAGCACGAGCCCAGCTGTGGAGTGCAATCCAGCAGGTGCCACAGACAGTGCTCAGTGCTTCTTTATTAGCTGCTTGTTTCTTCATTTCCATCAGGCACAGTTGCCATGGCGCCATTAAAATTGTTCAGACAGGCAAAGCGGTATCAATGCATCATCATCACTTAAGCTCGCTGACAGGAGGAGCTCAAACAGCAGCACTACCAACAAACCTCATCCACAGCTGTGAGGGGTTAAGGCGCAGTTTACACATGTAGAAATAATCGTTTCATGGTGGATTTAACGTAAACATCGCACGATGAACTATCATCATCCAAATATTCAGAACGTCAATGGATCGGATTTTGAACTAACTGGATTTGTTGGACTGGAGAAGCAGGATGAAACATCTGGCTCTGGCTGACCAGCATCTTCATATCACACAAACGCCTGTTTGATTCACACAAAAAGTACGCTGACTCATAACCCACGGACGTGACATATTGAAGAGACTGGATTCCAAAATAAAACTAAAAATGCCACCTGTTAAAATGGGCATGTGTACGTGAGGAGGCTTCCAAAAGACATTGGACTGATCCACTGAATTAAATATGGATAATAAAAAGTCTATTTATTCACCACTTTTTGGCTGATCCTTTCCCGAGAATCGTCTATGGAGCGAATGCTTTTTATCCCCTCAGTGTCCGTCACAATCTCGGTGATCAAAGGTCAAGGCCGCTGTGACCTCAAGTGTCTCCCATTCTTTTCAATACAACATCTCGGGAGCCGGTGGAGTGAGAGTGAAAGGTCCCTTGGACTAACAGAGGAAGTGAATGTAATCTGAGCCTGAACAGACACAGTTTGTCTAATGTGGGAGACCCACATTAACCCACAAGCCAGTGACACTCCAAAAACCAATTGGCAGCCCGATGTCATTTCTGGAGTAATTCGTTTTGTGCGTCCCAATTGAAGAAACTACAGACCGGGGTGTTCATTTGTGAGCTCTGGAGGTGCTGGCAGCTGCTTAGAAGGATTCCGTTACCTTTGGACAGACTTGGACATTTTTTTTACTTTTATTCAAGCCGATCTAAGCGGCTGCTCACAGTCACTTCATATCTAACACACAGACACGCAAATAATCACTTCCGAAAATGTGACTGTTCTCCTCCTCATTTATATGTGCATCCTTGTCTTGTTGGATTCTCTCTAAAATATTACACAATTATCCATAAGAGCCGGTGCGTGACTGAGTCCCGTCCACAGCTACCAATCGAATGATACTGTTCTTTTAATTCTGCTGCTACAGGAAGCAAAAAACACACGTACTGTACGTTTGTCCCGATCCCGAAACACAAAGCTGCTCTTATTTACATTTTATCTGCACGTCACCTGCGTGATTAGTGACGTTTTGTCCGTCTCCAAGGATCCTCTTTGTAGAACTGTACCGGTGCCATAGCCGGTACTTCGTTTTGCCTCTATCAGCAGGAAACAGAAGGTCTATTTAGCACACCTGGCAGGTGGAGGCGCACGCTGAGAGAGGCTTGGCTTTGACTCGCAGTTGTTTTTGGTGGGAGATTAAGCACAGCGTGATTGATTAATATGATCTGCTGTGGACAACGCTTGCTTGCAGAAGCGACCTTTGGAAAGCTGCCATGTAAACCCAGGTGTGGGCATGGTTTACCTACCGAGCCACTCAATATCTGAAGCAATTAGCAGTGCAGCGAGCGGAGAGGGAGCCAACTAAGCATTTTGCCGTAATGTCGGACGCCGTGATGAAGAGCTCTATTAATCGCTGAGGGCTTCAGAAGTGGGTCAAAGCAGAATGTGAAGTGTGCAGGAGCAAATTATGCCCTCACCCCTCTTGTTATGCAGCAGCGTAAAGTGTGCTGTGGTTGAACATAATGTTAGAAAAAAATCATTATTCCGTGGAGCGACTGGATGGAAAAACACCGTAAAAGTTTACTTACGTTCATCTTAATGATTTCCCGGATGGTTGCGTCAAACTCTTCAGATTTATTAAAGTCTATTGTGACGACGTGCGGCCTGCCGATGTACTGCTCTGCATAGGGGTGCTGAGAGGACACCTGAGGGAGGCAGATCTATTAACAATCACTCCGAAAGTCCCACCAGCAAATTGAGTCGAGATCCGTTAAACCTGTGCACTCAGCATATTTGCACTGTGCCAAATTAAATTTTAAAATAAGCTGATTGTAAGTGAAATTTAATTACTGTATATTCTGCAATAATCGTGTTAAATGCCACGTTATTTAATTGAAACAGCTGCTCATTCCAGTGGCTAAGATGGAGACAAGTGTTTGTACAGTACCTCCCTGGAGGTGGGCTTTCCTCTGAAGAACTCGTGATTGAGTGAGCTGTGAGGGGGGCTAAACTTGGGTTGCAGAAAAACACAGCCGTTGGCTATGGCCTCCAAAGGGGCGGGACCTTCGTAAGGAAAGCCAAATCCAACGAAAAGCTTGACGAAATGAGAGGGAGAGAAACACACTGAGCTGCTAATACCCAGGCGAACGCTTGCATAACACTTGGTTCAACTTCACAAAAGCAGCAAAACTTCGACAGAGCTTTTCAAAAATAAACTACACGTCATTTATGCAAACGTGAATCTTTTCTGAACTCACGGAAGCTTCCGAAATATTCCCACCTTGGCCTTTCTGAGAAGCTGCTGCAGCTCGTGCTGAGGCAGCAGGCCGTGGTTCTTGACGAAGGCAGGCACTTCTGGGGGACGCTGCGTCTCGTAGTACACCGTGCCGTGGATCTCCATGTGGCGATGCAGAATGGCCAGGAACCTTTCCTTACCCTTTGGAGACACACGGTATAAAGAACGCATTGATCACTGCAAACACCGCGGCGAAGGGGCTTCGTCCTCATTTGCATTCAAACGAGTATGTCTGTCACCAGATCCCCGTTGGTTAGTTTTAGCCTCCGACTGCTCACTTTGTGTTTGCTTTTCAGTCTATTGTCATGGTTCGAGGCCGTTTTTCCCTAATGCATCTAATAATTTGCACTTAAAGTGCACAGCGCTGTAATAGTCGACACACGCTCGCACAACTAAACATAATCTGCGATTAAAATAGCACGCGCCACCCTGAGAGAGTTTTGGGGAAAATTAAGTCTCCATTTAGGTTTTAATTTGCTTTGTCGTGCTTTTATTTGTGCTGTTTAATTTACACAGTTTATTCTCACACACCAGCCTCTTTGGGCGACGCTAACATCATCACCTGCAAAGTTATGAAAGACTTAAATCAATGAAAATTTTCCGTGTTGCCATGTGGAGAAAATTTGCTTGAATCACTCTACCAATATAGAACTGAATTAGTTTATCTCAAAAAGCCTTTCTCGGGGTAATGCTATGAATTATTTACTAACGCTATGTCTTCAAGGCATGAATCATTTATAAATGTCATCGGAGTGTTAGTCGTCATTTTTCATCTGGGGCCATTTTAATAACTCCCAGCAACATGGAGATGAAAATCCCACTTTTACTTAAAGTTCCACTTTCTTTAAGTGGAACTTTAAGTAAAACCAATAACACATCTTTAAACTGACCACAGAAACAGTTCTTTCTTTGTTCATGTCCACTTCACAGCGGATATTAGAAATGCAAGTATTTTGTATATACATGTATAATTAAACCCCATTTCTAGAAAAGTTATTCAAAATGTGAAAAATAGAATCTAAAATTAGCCAAAAAGCAAAACTAAGAATGGAGCAAGGTTCGAATTACATTTTTACAGTGAAATGGAAAAGTGTTTGAGTATTTTACATATCTATGATTCATAAAATCATTAAATCTTTCAAAGAAATCCACATAAGGGACCAGCCCAGGAACTGAATGGTTGAGGTCTTTTGCCCTCACAACCCTGGAGTGGAGGTCACCGCACGGGCTCAGGAACCCCCGAACACCACGATCGGCGAACGTTGCTTATCGCTTCATCCGCAAATGGCGCCACAGTTTACTTCCTCATCCAGTGAGTAATCCAAACTATTCACTGCACTGCTTTTACTTTTTCATTTCCATTTTACACCATGTTCCAATTTTTCTTGACATGGGGTTTGATTTATTTCCTGAACTGAAATTCAAAAGTTACACTCAGATACATCCAAATTCATGCCCACATAACGTATTTCTGAGTAACTAAAAAGTTTAGGAGCATTCTCGGTGTTATGTTTGGCATCTGGAGATTCGATAAAGCCGGGAAAAAGCAGGTGTACTTACTTGAAGCTGTGCGGATACATCAATGATGCATCATGGGATGATGAATAGAGAATAGTACACGACGTGAACAGAAGTATGAAGTGGAGGAATGTGAGTATGGAGAGGAAGATGTGGAGGAAAAGAGAGAATATGAAATGGAGTATTAGTCATTCCTCTCACAGGACCTTTCAAGCCTAAAGTCTCACATGTGCATCTCAAAAAGTGAGAGGCAGGAAGAAGCTGATCTCAACAAGGATTTATTCATTGTCTGGAGAGACCCTGACACCACCGGCTTTCACACGGCAGTCTTTCCAAGCTGCAAATGATACAGCGCAGCTCGCGTTGCTCTGAGAAACAGGGAACGCTACGGCAGGGAAGGAGCAAAGCTGCAGTCAGATTGGAGTACAGCGAACCTTGGGGGAGGCTACAGCACACTTCAAAGTTACAGTGAGAGCGAGGAACCTTGCCAGCAGCTCGCAGGGAAAATTTACTCTAAACAGAAAAACAATTGTTCCTCTGCCATCGCACTTCAGGCCAGAATCCTGGAGGAACAAAGTCGTTCGCAGGAAATGTAACATCAAGTGGGCGTTTCACAGCCGAGGAGCGTGATATTTAAAAGTTCTCCAAACTTTGCTTTTATCGGGATTTTAGCACATGCAAAGCACCTGCAATCACACACAGTGCCAGCATGTGCGAATCCACTCAGGGTCAACGGCTTCCTCCTCTCACAGAATAGAAAAAGCTACAGACATTGAAGGAACAGGGACCGTGCCGCGGGGCGACTGCGGGACACTGACCTTCCACATGCTGGCTTCTTTGCCGTACACGACGGCCATGTTGTTAACCTTGTTCCGCTGGATGTTCAGCCTCTCCGTGTCGTTCAGCTCCTCGGCCACAAAACCCATGAAAGAGTTGTCTGGAGTGTGGGCTGCCAAGGACAAACAAAGCAGTTGGCAACACAAAGTTCCAAAGTCCAATTTCATGTCTCGGAAACTAAAAGGACTGCGGTGGAAAACCCAACCGCTCACAGAATAAAGGCAGCACCGTGGGAGACCTGCAGATGTTTTTCAGGTATTGTTCCATTATTCCATCAGTACGATGGAGAAGCACTGAGTCACCTCTGTCTGCCACTGCTAACGTCATAGCGGTGGTTGGTTTCAATTGCACATTAACATCAGAGGTGAAACAACTCCACAACATAATGTTTCCCGGTCCATCATTTTTAGCAGTGCTAACAAAACAACAGTTCATTTGCGGCGCAGCTTTTAGCCGACACAAAACACACACAAATGGAATCGGCCACAGCGCGGAGACATCGAGTCTTTGAGAGGCTGCCATCTTTCAGTGTCGTGCTTCGTGACGGCGCTTGAGTGTTTTGGAAACAGTGTGGGGGTCGCCCTTTGTGGCTGAATTAATTTCAGACCCGCACAAACAGCTAAAATTTCATCCGCCACCAATTCTGACAACATGAGCCGCAGTTGCGTGTCTGTGTGCGAACATCCCTGTGTAAGGCTGGAGGTGTTTTGCCACAGCAGGTAGCTTTGGGCACAGCTGCTCTGAGACACGTTCTCCAGTGTGTTTGCGTCCTAAAGTCCCACCTGAGACAGCCTGAGGACGTTACAAGTGCACGCAATCTGCTCACACTCCCCGCTGCATAAACAGGGGCCTACGCACGTCCATGTACACGCATCGAAACACTTCATAGTCCTGCAGACATATAATCAAACTATTCACCATAAGCACATCATCAACCTCATACAGGGAAAAGCAGAAATCCACGTACGGAACATGGTCATGTACTGTTGTCCGTGAAGGTTCCAGTAGCCCCAGTTGGTTCTGTAGCCGTGCAGAGTGGCGTACTCCTCGTGGTTGTAGGCAGGCTCAGTGCCGAAGGTGTCAATCACTCGGATGTGGCACCTGGGATGAAAGAAGAAAGAGCTAAAATTAGAACAAAGCTGTCGTTTCCTTTTGAAATAATAACGTCTCTACTGAATGAGAGAAACACACAAAAAAACTGTCAGATTTCTGCTGATAACATATAATGCCAAGAATGTTACGGGGATTTGTGAAAAAAAGTCCACTAGCCTGGTTTATTTTGCCCTTTGTTTTTTATTTTCAAAATAGCACATCAGATTTAAAAAACTGAGAAATCGGATTGCTCCCGTTTCAAAAAAGTTGGGAAACAAAAAGCTGAAAAAGTTGTGAAATACAACAACAAAAAAAAATCACCTGGTGGAGGTGAAATTTTTGAATTTTTTTCTGGAGATCATGGACACCACGTTTCTAAAGAGAAGAGGGACCATCTGAATATTTTCAAAAGCCAACGTGCGTGATGCTGCGGGGCTGAAGTAATGCACCCAGCGCGGCTACACTGCACGTCTGTGAAAGCTGAACAATTACACACAGAATTTCACGATGACAAGCCACATTTTGTGCGTGTTGCCACAGCACGGCTCCACAGTAAAAGAGTCCTGATGCTAATCTGACCTGCCTGACACCCACTGAAGAGGCTGACACATTATAATAAATGAATCTTTAAGGAGCTGAAATCCTGCCGGGAGCGAGAACGGGAAAAGAGGCGACACAGACACATCGTTTTCCCACAAAAATGTTCCTCTAACCGACTTTTCGGGAAGTGGGGTTTGTACTAAACGTACAGCCATTAACAATAGGTAAACTAGACCCCAACATCTTTCACGTTGTAATAACAGAAAATGATTGACAGCCACGTTATAGCAAACAATATCATTCTCCGTTTGAGTTATGAGAGCTCATCTCAGCGTATAACAGGCTCTGCTTGTCACAGTCTTGCTCTGTAAAGCCGTCAGCGGTGATGGATGTCTATGTCCCCTGCCAGTCAGTCCTCAGTGATCAGGGCTCATGTGGTCTCCAAGGTGAGACGCCCGAGGTTTGAATCACAGCCTTATTCTGCAGCCGCCTGAACACATTTTAAGGAGATGCTAAACTCGTGTCTGTCTCTTTGGATTGACTGTAAAACGCTCGAAATTCTCTCTGATAATGTTAAAAGCTGCATCAGGGGAAAGCGTGCGCTGCTTTGACTCCATCAACAGCAAAACATCTTCAAATATGTTGCGTGGATGTTTTCCCAGATCAAACCTGAACAGAAAGTGGGCTGGAACTTTCTGGTTGTACAGCGAGCGGCTCGAGAGACGGCAGAAAGGAAGCGATCAGCACTTTATGAGCAGCGGATATTCGCACTAGGAAGTTACAAAAATCTATTTGTGTAACGCAGTCGGAGAAGATTTATCAGTTATTTCTAATCAGTGTCAGGGCCGGGGACGGAATTACAGCACTGGTGTTTCACATTTTAGCAGCCGAAGAAATGCTGGTCGATGGGCTGACCTTGGACCGAAGAAGAAAGTTTTCGCTGGGCTGTTTCAGAAAACTGAACGAGCAGGAGAATCAGGATGAATTACTGTGGAATGTTTCACAGTTATGCCATGAACGTAGCACCTTCCTCTCATTCACACATTCACAGCTGAAAAACTAACTGCAATGCAGCTACAGCACTAAATCTAAAAACTGTGGCACGCCCTAAATGGAAGGCGGCGCTGAGACCTCATGGCGCCTACGAATCGAGAAAACACGCGCAAATTCAAACAGCGACGTCATCAATTCGACAACACGGGCGCAGCATTTAGAAAGAGGCTTTAAGAAGCCACAACACAACCAAAGGACAAAACGCACTGCAACAAGCTACAACACAACGCAAAAAACTCCCGGAGAGACTAAAAATAATTTTTTAAACCTAAATGTCTTGTTACTTGTCCCCTGGAAACGGTTGCCGGGGCGGGGGACACTCAAAAGTCGTTTGGTTGTGTTGTGGCTGTTTGCGGTGCGTTTCTTAATTTGGTTCTGCAAACGCCACAGAACAACAAACTGATAAAAGACGCCACAAAAAGCTACAACACAACGAAATGCGGAACCGTTTCCAGCGTTTCCAGTGTTTCCAGGGGACACTGAAAAGCGTGTTACACGCGCCCGTGTTGTCAAACTGAGGAAGCTGGTTTTTGTAACATGCGTTTTGTGGATTTGCAGTGAGTGCCATGAGCTCTCAGGGCCACTGTATGAATAAATTATTTTCACATTGTTATAACTTCTGTTTCTTTTTCCTTGTTTCCTTTTTCATGAATATATTTTCCTCCCAGAGTTGTAATTTGCATTAAAAGCAGTTTGCATAGTTTTTTTTTTTCCCTTTTGGTTGGATAAAAAAAGAGGATTTGCTTGTATAGTGTGACTGCTCCAGCGCTGCCCAGCTGGAACAGAACAAAAAAACTTTAGCAACTGTATTTATTGAGAGCGAGCAGAGCCTGGAGCCATTCAAAGCGGTGGAATATGTGGAGTTTGTTTCTGCATTCACAAATAAATAAGCTGTATTTCATTACAGCAAACACAACTGTGCACTTGTGTCCATGCTAACACATTTATTTTAAGCAAATAACTCACAGTCACTTCCAATGTGATGGATACTGGTAAAAAAAACAAAAAACAGCTGAGTTTGTGATTCTGCAGAAAGGCAAGTGGCATCAGCCCAGAAGTCTGCACCTGATTCATTGATCAGCGTGTAAAGGGGCCAAATTAGATCCGCTCCCAAAAGGAGAATTTTGCTGATGCACAGTGAAGTTACGGGCCCAGTGTTTACCAGCCTGTAACACCGGCTAGTCGATATGCCAATAGCGACGCATTTCATCACAAAGGCAATTACTGGTGACCAAAATGGATGCAACAAAACAGTGCTCGCTAAATGACAGGTTTTGACAAAGCTAAAAAGAGAGAGACAAAAAAACAAAAAAACAACTGACTTGTGCTTCCTCAGCGACAGACCCATGTGCTGCTTCATTTGCTGCAGGCCGTGATAGTCGGTGTAGATGAGATCAAACGGCAGGGGTCCGGTCAGGGGGCAGCTTCCTCTTCCTGGAGGGACGCCCAGAAACCTGTGAACGTAGGTCAGATGTGCACTTTTAGCACTTGCAATGAGTCCGACAATGTGGAAGGAAAACAGAGAGCGACGCCGAAGAAAAGCTGAAAGACACACAAGGAAGGAAACAGCAAATGTCACAGACACTTGTCTCTAACACATTTAAAGGACAGGTTCACGTTGGTGCTTTACAGTAGCCATTCCTCCTGTTCACATCCATCCATACTTTCATAAATCAAGTGGACATCTTCCAGTTTGCACTACTGGCAAACTGGAGTCCCTCCTCGTGTCGTCCCGTTGAGTCGTGATGGGAGAATCATAACAAAATGAGGAAATTTCTTACTAAGTGACTACTTTTGAAGGGGGCAGCACAGTGGTGGAGGGGGCCAAAACCTTTCAGACACCTCTTCTTATAATGCTTATAATCCAGTACGACTCGACTACTCACTATGAGCTCAGTAATACACAGAGAGCAGAATTATTATCATTTTTTGACAGTTTCAGCTTCAAAACTGAGAAAATGTCTTTTTGTGTTGGCCTTGAGACAGACTAGAGACCTGTCCGGGGTGCATCCACGCATTAATAACTTGGAACGTCGAAGCCTTTTATTGACTTTCAGAAACTTGAGAAACATTTCTGGGGACGCTGTCTTTTATTGACGGTGGACAGTGTAAGGACACAGGCTGGGACATGCAACAAACCAGCTGATGGACTGTGGATGTCACGTTGGGGTTAGTACAGAAATGAAAGCTGTTCCAGCGTAAATATGAGCCCCTGGCTCTTGTTTTAAGACACGCTTAAAGAAATGTGAAGTCGTCCTTTAAACTCCGGCTCCATTTGCCTTTAATCTGCCTTTTTAACTTACTGCCTAATTTCACAGTAACGACAGATCGTTCCTCATAAAAACAAGACTAAAAATGCACTTTCAGACGGTGACAATCAATCATGTGACTGACAGATTCCGATGGGGGAGTCCTACTTTTCGTGGGTGTTTCTCTGAAGTGCGAGTGTCTGCGAGGGCACGCGTGTGAATTCAGTGCATCTGGGAGAGAAACCGAGAGGGAAAAAACAAGAACACAGGAGGAAAGAAGGAGCCCGACAGTTCTCTCAGCGAGACGACGGCAGAGCTGCTCGACCAAACTGCACAGAATTCAGCGGTACCAGGCTGCAGAGCCTCACAGCGGGGAGCCTCCTATAATTTGTCTGCACAGATTGTTCCGACTAGTGGACAAAAACACACGTCCAGGCTCTCGTGTGCCGGCTTTGGTGCAGTCGGTATTTGCTGTTGAAGCGTTGGCTCTTTTCCCAGATGTTTGAGCGATGAAGGCGCCGAGTTTAATAAGGCTGCTGCATTTCTTAATCCAGTTTTTGCATGTTTTATTTTGTGCTAATTAGTTCTAAAACTTTTCTTTGCCTAAATTATACTGAGATAATACGCCTTGTTTCTTTGCTGTGATGTGCTTGATAATTCGCGATATCATGAATCTGCTGCCTGAAGAAATAAGGGGCGAACAAAACCAGACGAGAGCACATGAAGGAGACTTTTGTTAGGGAAAACAGGGAAGACAGCAGATGTAAATTTGTTGTCTGCTATGACAAAGTACAGCTCAGCTTCAGAACATCCTGCTTTCAGTTACGATCAAGGTAGCACTTTGTTTAAGGGGAGCACAATCAAGCACGTCTGTTTTCATTGTAACAGCTCGCAGCGCTTTGTCTCACAGCCACGAGACGAAAGCAAAGACGAAAAGTGGACGTGCAGTTTGTTGTCTGTCAAGGTAACGTGACGTGAAACATTTGAGGCCATTTGTGAAACAGGAAAACTGTTGAAAAGACTGTTCTTAAATATAACAATGAACGACTGCACGCGACTGTGCCACTGCCCCTGCAGGAGTTGGTGAACATTCACCGGTAAATTCACCCAAAGCTCACGATAAAGTCAAGAACTTCTGTGAAAAAAGCTCAGGAACTAGTAAAGAAAAGCTCAGTCGCTGCTGACTGAGAAACTTTGGAAGTCGAAAGTTTTTAGTTTGTCAAACTGAATCCACTTCAGGGAAGTTTTTGCAGTTGTAGTTACAAGCCCATGACCTCACACACTCCCTGATTCTCTCACTACCTGCCTCAAAAACACACTGCACAGCATCCACACACACACACACACACACACACACCTGCAAAACAAGAGCCTATCGATTTTCCTGTGGACAGTGAACATATTTAGCCAGCGCTGCAGCCTTGTAGAAACAGGCACGGTGGCTGATTCCCCAACAGCAGATGGGATAATGAGCAAGACTGTGTCAGCCAACCGGGCTTTGAGCTGCGGTTTCATCAGGCGAGGGCTCCACGCGTCCGGGCCTTTCAGCGCTTACACAAACAAGAGCGCCTCGCTTCTGTTGCCTGCACTGTGAGCACGATGCAGCCAGGTGGATACAGCAGAGTCCAGCTGGCAGGATCCAACCAGTCAGCCTGGGAGTCAGGGAGGTACACGATGAACAAACTTTATTGATACCCTGCAGGTGACATCGTGCTGCCAGGAAAAAAAAAGATTTAACAGGCAAAAAGATGTGTACAAACTGTCTGTGACTTAACGTAGGAGTTAATTTAATATACAAATAAAGAATTTATTGGAAAAAATCTGTTCAGTGTTTAAAATGCATTTGTTGATTGATGTTTTCAGGGCGTCAGTTTGTCTGTCCTACTTGTTTAAACACTCGTAATTAATTTCTTCAAACTTCAAGTGTGAACTGATTAGATTTTGGCGGTAGTGGAGGTCAAAGGTCAAGGTAACTGTGACCTCCCTTTTGTCCCATTTTTGATAATAAATGTCACATAAATTAGGGAATTGAGGGAAATTGTTTGAATTTGGACACTCGCAGATTAACTGATTAGAGCCTGAACAGACGCGGCTGTAAACTAAAACTAACAATGAGGCAGAAATTATTTATTTTTATACACGTATGATACATTTTGTTTCATTTGTTTGCTACTTCCAGTCCCGATAAATGTAACAGCGTTAAAGGGGGAAAAAAGATCATAACAAACTGGATCAAAAACAGTTATTAATAACAATTATGTGACTACTACACTATGTGATATTTTGGACAAAACTGAAAGTGATCTCCAAAATATATGAAAACAAGTCTCACCAACACATACCAGACATGTTATATATGAGTCCATTATTTAAGCCTGCGATTTGCTTCGGGACATAAACGTATGGAACATAAATTATGCGCACGTGTTCTCGCCAGTATGAATATGGGAGATTCCACTGTGCGGCTTTATGTGCGAATTATGGCCTTCACTGTTTAA
Source organism: Channa striata (assembly GCA_033026295.1). NCBI lineage: Eukaryota > Metazoa > Chordata > Actinopteri > Anabantiformes > Channidae > Channa > Channa striata. The sequence continues at coordinate 20,984,921 of CM065180.1, read as the reverse complement.
TGCAGACGTGCATTAACGTGACAGCCGACGTGTTACAGTGACCGACTGCGGAGCCGCATGTGGCTTCGCTCTTCACAGATCCACTGAAGCCGCTGCTGTTCAGAGGTTTAATTGGATATATGTAAATCCAGACAAATTTTCAGGGAAGAGTAAAGAGATTAAAGTGCATTACAGAGCTGTGAGTGTGAGGTAGACACACACACACATCTCAGACGCACACACACTTTGAAGACATAGCACTCTGAATTTGTTTTTTTATTCCTGATTTATTACTTGCAGTTAAATTATGAATTACGACTGAATGTATTTAACTAACAAATACAAGATCTGATAGAGCAAATGCCTCCGTGATCCAAACGCACTAAACACACGTAACTGAGCAATAAATCGTCAGAATCGAGACTTTTCCTTCACCGTGATGAACATGTAGGCAGCACGTCCATGAGCTCGCTCGCTGACGTCTGCGCCGCACAAACTGCTCTTCATGAGTTAACAAAAAGCTGGGTTCATCGTGATGAAGGAACGCTCAACTTTATGTCCTGAAACGTGTTGTAACACTGAAGCTCAGACATTAATCCTTTTGCTTTACAGAGAAGCAGGATAAATTCATCTTTTATTCAATAAAAGATTAAATAATGTCCGCGTTCTCCCTTAAGACACCCATGTGCAAACACAGCATGACTGCGAGCTCTCCGAAGAGAAAAGATGTGCGCTTTAATGACCTGCTCAGACTTCAGAGGCGAGGCAAACGTTGGGAGAGGAGGACTGCACAAAGGAAAAACTGCAAACACAAGAACAAAGGTGCAAGACTTGCATAAATTCCCTGACACTACTTGACAACCACCATCGCGCACACTTTCTGTTTCACAGCTGGCCTCTGGCACCATGGCAACGCACCAGTTTGGGGAAAAGGAGCAAGACACAGAAACAGATGAGTGCACGGGAGTCCACAGTTGCACCGTGTTGTGGTATAAAACAAGTGCGTGCGGCGGAGAGAGGCGGAAAAGGCTGAGGCGGATTTCCACACACACGCGCCTGTGAGGGGCTGGAGCAGAGGGGCAACGAGTTTACAGGTGGGCTGCAGGGTAAGTGGAGCGAGGGGCTCCCAGCGTGAAGGAAATGACACGGGCAGGGACGAGAGCTGATGTGCTGCTGTGTGTAAAGCGCAGGGAGCCAGGTCTGGCATGCTAATCCGTCACTTGAGACAGCGGTGCAGCGAGGACGCGGCGAGAAACTCGCATGTTACGTCTGTAACGTGCAGCACCACATTTCATTTGAACACGGCTTGTGATAGTCGCCATCACGATGCACAAAAACGCTCAGTGGAAGAGCTTTGTGCGGAGTAAGTAGGGCTCGTTAGTTTGTTTTTGTTTGAAAAATCTGGAAACATATTCGCATTTATGGAGAAAAGCATTAATAATACAAACATCCAGGGAAAAACACATTTTAAACTTTGTTTTTTTTTTTTTTTACTGACTAAGACGGACTGAAGTGCGAAATCAGCAGCTCATTTGTGTTTTCTCCCCATTTTTCTCTCCTTTTCACTTGCTATTCTGGCGGCACTTTGTGAACTCTCAACATCACAAGAGGAGCTCGTTCTGTTAAACTGCACTAAAGCGTCTGCTTTCACTGCACAAAACACAGCCGTTTCTGCACACACACGCTATTATTATTTTAAACCACAATTGAAGAATATCACACAAAAGTTGATTGCAACAAACAGCCTCAGCACTATTGATGTGACTATGACGTCACGTCTGTTGTGGCTATTTTTAACGGAGATGCTGCTCGTGCTTTTTTCGCGTGTCAAAGCAAAGAAACAAAGGCCCATCAATCAGAGGGGCTGCAGAGTGAGAGCGCATCAGCACTTACGGAGAGGCGCAACCTGACACCGGCAGTTTAATACGACTCTTTGTTGGTGCTTCAAGGAAAACAGCCTTCGGTTTTTTTTATTTTACACTGCAGAACGCCTGTCATCACTCCCGCTGTTCAGCCTGGGTTTGTCGATTACAGATCCATGTGACCCCGCCGTCAAATTGATCACACAATCCGGGCCTGTGTGTGTGTGTGTGTGTGTGTGTGTTTGCAGCGAGAAACAAGGTGAAATTACCTCGAGGTTGTGTTAATGTGCTCTGTCAAGGGCGCCACAGAAGACTTAATTGGCACAGGAGCACCATAGGCAAAGTGTCTACGAGGCGGCGCTCACTTCCTGCACGTCAAACCAGGGAAGGGTTTGTGAAAAACGGTAAGATTCAATCAGCCTGAGACGGAGAGAGTTTGAGCGGCGCGTGGATTCATCCTGTTGGTGAAGGTAGGCTCTTTAAAATATTGGTTTCTTTAGATTGTCTCTGGATAAAAACACTAGTGTCTCTGTGTGTGTGTGTGTGTGTGTGTGTGTGTGACAGAATCTGACATGCTGCACCCTCTCGCTTCCCTTTCCCCCCTCGTCGCTCCTCAGGTGTTGAAACGCCAGCTAATTACCCGCGTCGCTCTGGGAGGAGATGAGGGGAGATCCCCGAGCAGGAAGTGACAGCTGTCTTTGTCGCTCTGCAAACTGCAGACGAGCCAACCCCCCCCCCCCCAGCCCCCGCGCCACTGACTGATATGATAACACAACCACTTCAGTCCCCGCCTCAATTAGGTGACAGATATTTCCTTTCTTGTTTTTCGATTACCACCCCGCCACAACACGGATCTTCGCATCCTCTTCAGCTACACGCCTCACTGCTTCAGCATGTGCTTGGCTGAAATGGAGGCAAACTGCCTGGTACTTTATGCATTAAGGTGGAAAAGTGCCACGTTTCAGACAGTAAGATTACTGTGTAATTGTCGTTTTCAACGTTAAATAAGTCAAATGTAATTAGTCCTTCCGGACTGCGGAAAAACTGAAACAGCGTCTTAACGGGTTCGGTTCGGGCTTCCTCTGCAGAGTTTCTTCTGGGTTGGGCCTCCTCCCACAGTCCAAAGACATGCACGTCAGGTTTATTAGCGACTCTACTTTTGCTGTAGGTGTGAATGTGAGTGTGAATGGTTGGTGTCTGTGTCGACCCTGCAACAGGTTAGGAACCTGCCCTAAGCGAAGCCCCGCCTCTCGCCCTGTGACAGCAGCGAGAGGCTGCGGAACACGATAAGTGGCTGCACGTAATGGATGGACGGATGGAGTCTCAGTGTGGTTTCTGGTTCTGAGTCAGACCTGCAATCAAACACGCATTTTTAAATGAGGTACTTTGACGGCTTCCTGTTAGCAAAACTCAAAATTCAAACTTCCCGTTTGCGCCTTTTTGAAATAAGAAAAATAAAGACTCCCTGAGTGAAGGCTTCCTCGTCTAAGGGGTTTCTGTTAGTTATGACTTTGAACTACACACACAAACACACAATTCACAGAGTACTACATCGCAAAACACTGTTCTGCACAAATCCCATCATTTTATACCTATTTATAAACCATAATTAAAATCATATTTTTCGCACAAGGCACAAAAGTAACTAAACGACATGTCACAAACCACAATTTCCTGCACCGACGTTTCACTAAATACATTTTACAAAAACAAATTTCCATTAACTTTATACTTTATAATGCTTTGGTCGTTCTATGTAAGCATTCCTACTACCATCACAACTCGTATATTTCTGATGGTTGACATCCTGAGAGTAACACTCAATAATAATGAAATCCAAACCATAAAAGTCTTCAGCAGTGTCGTTAAGATTCAATGGTTTGTGTGACCATGTATCCAACTGATATAAAATGCAACTCAATGCAGCCCAATATCCATACATGTATTGATTTTTTCCGAGCAGAACATTTACACTGGGGTTAGGCCTGTTCATTTCTGCAGCTCTGATGATCAAGAGGACGGGTTTGCAGGTGAGGCCGTTCGTCCAATCCGTGGAGATGAGGAGGATGGGGTCGTCTTTAATTTGTTCATTTTAAAGCATCTCCCCGTTCTAATTCTCAGTTTCTTTAAAACGTCACCAGCTTTTTGCTCCCTCTTTTCCCGATGGCTGGATGGATGGATCGCTGTTTGACGTCCAGTTTGCCCTTCATTTTTCTCTAATGTTAATATTATTATTATTGCTTATTAATGTTAATCAGAGTAACAAGTATACTTGCAACAAGCGTAACATTGCCAAGGACCTTTGTGTAACCCAGTGATTCTCTCCTTCTCTGTCTTGTAGGTTGGTGTTTCATTTCCACCTTAAACGCTGCTCTGCAATTCGACTTTAAAAAAGACAATCCTATATTTTCAGGCTCAGCGAGCCTGTTCATTCACGAGGCCTGAGGTCACTGTATCTTCACACATTTTGGGGTTTCATATTCTAGAGCAAAGCTCGCCGTTCGTCTACTGTTTTACACGGCAATGTGGTTCTTTTCCAAACTCATACAATCCAATCACCTATGAACTGAACCACAAGTTACAGCCTCCAACATTGTTCTTTCTTCAAAAGTGCCTCCGTCGAGGAGAAATTGTCTGTGTTAGGCTGATTTTGTTGGCTGTGTCAAAGACTGGTTACTGTTGGTGACACTCGGTCCAAGGTTTGTCTGGGGGAAAGTGTGGGGTGAGAAACGGAGTCACCGTCGTCATCTGAATACTCGCTCAATGTGTCAGAATATTTAGTGAGTGACTCTTCCAGCACCTCAACATCAGTGTCCTCTCCTTCTTCCTCCTCCTCCTCGCCACTAACCACGTACAGATCAACCCCATCCTCCTCATCTCCACGGATTCAATGGCCTCAGCTGCAACTACCTCTTCTTAAATGTAACAGCTGTAACCAGTGTAAATGTTCTGCTCTGAGAGAGATAGATCTGAAAATATATATACATGCATATATATATATATATATATATATATATATATATATATATATATATATATATATATATGTATGCATGTATATTGGGTTGCAAAAGAAACCATCCATCATAATCAAGACAAAACAAACCTCATCATCAGTGAATCTGAGAAATAAAAGTCACCTCTAACTGATGCTCCCACTGAGGATCTGAAACATTTGTCGAGCAGCCTGGTGTCTGTCTGGACCAGAACAGGTGGAGTGTAAACTGCCGCTTGACTGTTCATGTGTTCATGTAGCCTGCTGTGAGTGCAGGTTTAATTCATGTTGTGTTTAAAGCGTCTAGACATTTGAAACATCAGGAGTTTAAAATCAGCGCTTGGGGTCTTTATTTATTTGTAGATCTTTATTTTTTCGATTTCAAAAAAGGCAAAACAACAAGTTAAAATTTGGAAATAAGGCACTAACAGGAAGCGGTGATGTCATAGGTCGGGGGACAGGAGACAATGTTACGGGGGGTGGGACCAGAAGACGATGTCATGGTGTGTGTGCGTGTGTGTGTGTGTGTGTGTCGGGGGGGTCAATGTCCCTGGACTAAAGGTCAAAGTCATAAAGCTGTCACTTTAACAAAAAGTACATCCTTGCATGTCTCTCACAGCCAATGATCATCAAATATCAACACTGAGATCCTACAGCCAAGCCAGCATCTCTGTGAGAGGGGAAGAGGGCGCCAACGTCCACCCACACGGACACCATGAACCCCTTTAAACCCCAGTACAGGCACCAGACTGTGCACTGATGCTGGGATGTGCTAATTCGTATTAAGCGCCAAGTGCAAACTGGACAAACATTCGAGCCGATGGTGGTGAATGAAGAGTTATTACAATTCATCTTCTGGGAAAGTGAAGGCCCATACAAAATTGTATCTCAAACCATCCAGAAGACGACAATTCTACCAACATTTAAACAACAAAACAGAGCAGGTGATGCCATAAATAAAAACGTGTAGACATGTCGTACTGTTCCCTGATAAACAGCGAATGATTCACAGACAGCTACCGCAGCCGTCTGCTGTCAGCACTGTTCTTCGGGAAACACTTGGCAGACCGTGTTTGTTCAACGTAAGATTTAACAATGATTTCAAATCTCAAAATATTGGAAAACAGAAAGGTGCATCTACAGAAGCAAAATGACTTGAACGACTTGAATTCATCCTGACACGTGAAGCACGTCACCTTAACGTCGGCTAAAGCTTCTGCTCCAGTGAAGATGCAATGAAGGGAAACAAGGCGGAGAAGTGGCAGCAGACGCAAACATCACATCATCATAGAGGAACTATTAAATCAACAGTTTAAACGCTTCTCAATGTTATTCCTGATTTCTACATCGTCACTGGTTTGAACGACACTTTGTCTTTTTCCATCTTCTACCGCAGCAATTGGGGACTTAACGCCACCAACTGTTAATTATAATGAGCCAGTCTCCCACTATTCACACAACACAGGGGCGGGACAGAAAAATGCCTTCATACTCGTTTTCTCTCGCAGAGCTGTGTAAATTTTGTGCTTCACATATTATTTCTTAGTGGTCGCATCGTTTTAACAAACTGATTGTATTAATTGCACTTGTATAATAATGACAATAACAACAACTGCATAATCAATCAGTCACTAAACCGTTTCTTGCATCGTGTAAAAATAGACAAGCGTCGTCCCTCAGAGATCGTGGAGGGAAATGTTGCAGTGTGTGAGCTTTAGTCTGAGCAGTGAAGGCACGACTGCGTGCAAAGCTACTGTCAATGAGGCAAGAAAAGCCGAGTGTTGCCAGTGAGCAGCAGTCCCAGTACGTGCTGCTCACCATCAGCTCGACTCCCACTGTAACTGGGCTCCCGGTGCGGCTAATCGGTATCGTTGGTGGAAACACAAAACGTATCAACGAGTCTGTCTACATATGAACCACAGCGGGCTTTCCACTGAGCCTCGGTGGAAAAAGTGAAGAGCAGGAAATGTAAATAGATACACGCCGGAGGGAATCTGTGGGAGCACAACCCACATAATGATCTGTCAATTTAATAGCGTGTGGGAGAGTAAGAGATGGAGAAACACATTCTATTTTTCTATTCATTAACAGTCACGGAAAGGACATTTGTGGATATTCGGCCTCTGCTATTAACTGACCAATTTAAGGAGGCTATAAAACGAGTGGGCTGTGTTTTGTGGGGTTTGAAGCACAAAGGGAACACGCCGTCGGTGAAGCCCCTCATTTCATTTCCTGTTGCAGAGAGACCAGTCTGATTCTCAACACTTCAGACCTACATAAACACACGTGCATCAATTAAATCTCACAGACAAACACGCGCCGATGCTACTGCGCTGCTGGAAGGCCCTAACCTCGGCTGACGTTTCATTGCGAAAACTTTTCGGAACATTTCTGACGGTGCTCCCAGTGGAGACGGACCGCAGCGATTCAATACACCGTGACACCAATTAGTGGGGTAAATAATAGCGCGGCCGGCAGAACCGTTCCCACTGCGGCGTCTTCCCCACCTCGCTGATCTCTCCAGTCTGTTCTTATCAAAGCGGCTTTTCTTCCCAGCCTGAAATGTGAGATCAAAGGGCAGCTCTAACTCATCAATGCTCTTACCTCTTCCCTACAGCAATGCGAACGAGGCTCAATAACAAGCGCACATTATCATCAGGCCGTCCGCTCCGGCTTCACACCACCCACTGGCAGAAAGGAATCGACAGCAAATCTAGTCTGGTACACAGTTATTTTCCTGAGCGGCTGGCGTGAAGCTGGAGCGAGATCAGGGTGCCGAGAAGATGTCCAACCTGTCCGCTTGCCAAAGTCCAAACTGCACCTCGCACCACTGGGATAACTCAATTTTAATTTACATTTTTTTTAGATGAAACCATCTCGTCTGCCAGAGTGGAAGCCACTGTGTGTGTGTGTGTGTGTGTGTTATCCACTGGCATAAGCACTTGTGTTTGAGATGTCAAGCCCGTTATCGCTATGGAGTCAGTGAGCAGCGGCAGGAAGGAGGCGCACAAGCTGCAGAGATGCTGTGGAGCCCTCAGGCTGAAACAGCGCTCCGCAGGTAGGAAAGATGGCTCATCTGCGCCCGGCCAAAGGCGATCGAGGCAGCGCGTGGGCAACGGGGCTCCGATTGGGCCGCCGATCACTTACAGAGCAACCAGAACGAACAGCAGTGAGTCTCCCGACAGCAGAGACAAGCTGAACCGGATGGTTAACAGTAACAGATGTTTCCTCCACAGACGCCCTAAAGAATCTCACACAACGTCTGGTGTTTGGGTGGAACGTCGGCACGCGAAGAAGGAACTTTGAGAAAACGCTTCACATACCCATGCAGCTCCTTGAGAGAAACCGAGATCTTGAGGTCGTGTCCCAGCACGTGAAGGGCTGCGACGATGTCAGCCCATTGCACCATCTCGCCCAGCGGACCGCCCTTCAGCACCTTGGGGCTGAAGACGTCCCCAGACTCCTCCGTCAGAAACCCCACGTGGACTAGAATCTGCACGCGGGAGGGGAAACAGACAAAAGTCACGTCAGGATATGGGGAGTGTACGCCAGCACAGTGTAAGGCAGAGCGTTCCTTTTTGCCAAACCACCGCTGCACTGTTTTTGTAGAAAAGGAGCCATTATTTCCATAAATTTTTGATTTTTCTATTCAATCTCCAGTCCCGCATGATGAATAATAGAGATTTTGTGGAAGCAATTTTCGCAGACTCTTCAAAAGGACTCATCTGAATAAATCCAAATATTTGGCATGGATCAGTGATGTCAAATTTTAAATATAATTGAGTATCTAATGAAAGCGAGAAAGCAAGTGACTGCATATTCACACTGACACAGCTCCTAAGAAACACAATCAGCTGTGCACGGAGTTGAAATGAAAATTGACCTGCTGAAGACTAATTCATATGCAGAATGACACAGCAGCGCTTTTAACTGCTGATGAGGAAGGATGAAATTTCTGCGCTGTTAAATATGTAATGAAATTAGATTTTTTTCAACAGATGGACGGATTTAATTATTTTTTACTCGATTCATTTTGTCTTGAAAAAACTTTGAAAGACATTGGACTCATCTGGAAACCCGAGCATTTATTCACCTGTATGTTCAGGGGAGCGACGGTTCTACGCGTAGACTTCAACGCGAACCCCTCCCACTCTCTGATATCCTCCTGAATATCTTTAGCTTCTAACTTTACCTCAGCAGTTTCATTTTTCAGTTCACACCAACACCTGTTAGTGAAGTTTTGAACTCGAGGCATTTGCATAAATATCGAGAACAAATTTGCTTTTAAATGGATGCTTCTAGACTCAAAGGCTTACCGGACTGGACCTGATCATATTGAGCTGCTACTAGTGAACATGGGTAGGAACATGGTGCGCATTGATTTTATTACTGTGGAAATTAACAGTCTTGATCTAATTTAACTCGTATTAAAGACACAACAAGCTCCGACTGCAAATGTCTGTTTAAACCCCAAACAGTAAGTTGAATTAGCTTGAAATTGCTGTTTTAAAGTTTTAAACACTAACCGTTATCGTGGTTACCAACATTTTTTAAATAAATTTTACTATTGTCAAAAAGATCAATGTAATAACAATAAAGACATAAAAAAAAGACAAAAGTTTTAGTAGCATTGTTGTAACATGGGAAACCCATGCACAAATGTTCTAATGTCTCAATACCAGTTTACTAGCTTTACCGGTAAGACAAATTTTTTTAAAACAGCATATTAAATGTTTCTCTGTGTATTATAATTTGTGCCTATGCATATCACATTTCTTACACTGCTGAAACAACAGATTTGAGTGTGTGAACCACAAAAGCGGTTTCACCGTCAGCCTCACATGTCAGATTGAAAACTCGGCACATCAACAAAAATGCCAGTGTGTCCGCGGTTCGGCTGAGGAGGAGGAAACTTGTGTATTTCAACAACCACAGGAGTCAAATTTTGGCAACTACAAAAAAAGTCAATTGAAGAAGGTGGAAGGACGGAAAACGGATATCGACAGACGTCACCGGAGGCACAGTAAAGCTGCAGTTGTTAGCAGCGGTACCTCGACCTAAATCAACCGAACTTCCATTTACAGGCAAGTTTACATGCTGTTCAATGTGCTGCATCTGTCCGGCTAATTAGCTCTGAGGCCTGCAAACTGATGCCAGCGCTGCACTTTCCCCCTCGTGGACGTGTGGTCACTCGTTCAACAAGCTTTGGTGCAAGACAAGACGTGTGTTTACGGGCTAAAATTAGAAAGGAAAGAGACTACAGCCGGAAAAGTGAATGCAGACGTTGTCGTTCGCAGTCTGTGGCTCGTGCTCGTCCGCGCAACCATCCGCCCGAGACGTTCACGTTAGTATGACACGCAAAGAGAACATGCAATTTCATGTCACTGTGCTTCCTGTGAGGGAACAGCATAATGGAAGATGAGCATCTCTCATGATTCATAGGTGACTCAAACATTGAAGGGACACAAAGGATGGAGAAAAATATGTTGTTGTTTTTTTTAAAGAAAATGCTGTGCTGAGAGATAGAGACAAGAAAAGACGCTTCAAAGACACGGAGACCAAAAATATTCCATTAAACATCTCTTTCTTTCTACAAATCGATCTATTTCTGTATCTCAGCAGTAATGGAAGCGAAGCTTGTAGAGTCTGTTTAATGGAAAGAAACCAAGAAACTAAGAGAGAAAAAAACGATCTGGCGATGAGCCACTGGAAACTGGAAAATAGATATTTTTTTCCAGGTAAGCCCCATTTTCTACATCTTCATCTCTTCTCCATCAAATTTGGACAATTTAAGCAACTTTTTATCCAAACGAACAGTTCACTCATTCGAACCACTGTAACTGGGTAAACAGACCACGTAAATCTGACAAGTTTCGCTGCCTCGATGAAAAATGCGACTGTAGCTCAAACGCCAACTACCACAAATCCTGCGAACACCAGCTCCTGTGGTGCACAGACCAGACAAGAAAGAAAGTGCTGAAGGAGATTTTGCGATAGATGGTGATGTTTTAAGCTTTGCAATTAGCGGCTTATTGCTGTTTTTTAAACCTCTGCGGATGCGAAGCAAAGTGAATTGAACGACTAGTCGAATCCGTGGCTGTCAGAGTTAAGCGCGTTGTTATTTTACCTCCGTGTGAAACGAAAAAACAGTCAGCAGCGTAAAGCAGACTGAAGCGCTGGCACCTCGCAGGCAGCATCAGAGGAACATTTTAACAGCGTATAATTTACCGCGTCATCAACATATGAAACCAACATAAAACAGACGAGAGTGCAGCTGTTATGAACCTCGACTGGGCCTTGACTAATTTGTCATGGAGCTCATGACGATATTAGCTTTATTTTTCGTGATGCTGGTGTGTGATAGAACATTTATTGTGTACGTGCAATCCAACGTGGCCACTTCAAGGGCAGGAGAAGAAATAACACTTTTCCTTTTACGTTATTGTATCTTGTAAAAGGTTTTGAATACATGCGCCAGGAGGGGCTCTAATGTCGTTTCACGAGACGTGTGCTGCGGCAGGCGGCGCATTAACACTTTGTGCAAATGTCCCTGTAAATGTCAGCGGTGAAAGTGCAGCGAAGACAATCAAGGCCCGCGAGCAGTTACGCTCCATCATTACCTATTTATGTGTGTAACTCGGCATACGGTGATTCACATCAAGTAGGTGAAGATGAGAGAAGAAAATGTGAGTGCACCAAAATGTCACAGCTGTTTTGGTAACGTAGTGGCCCAGTATGTGGGCATTAAAGCACCGTCTGGCTCTCTAACAGCTGTTTGATCCAAAACATCCCGCGCGTAGTTATTTTTTCTGTAATGTTAAAAAAACAGATTTAGATCAAATTAGAGTCTGAGGAATGTGACTGCGGAGTTAAGACGTATTCAGAGAAAAAAGGAAAAAAGTCGCTTGGATCCGACGAAAGCACTTTGCCGCGGACCCGTGTGTGCAGATGCGCGTTTATGCTCCTCGTTCACCCGTTTTTGCTCTCTCCATTGGTTGTGGAGCCTGTCGTGGAGCCGTCGGGCGGCGGAGGCCCACTGCGCTGCCAGCCTGCGTATACGTCTCTTCATGAAGCTGAGCGACTCCTTCCCGGTGCCCACCTGCTCCAGCAGGGTCCCAATGTCAGACTGGAAAACAGCCTGAAATACAGGAGGAACAAAAAAAATGAAAGATTTGTAAGACTAAACATTTTCTGATGTGGGCTTTTCTTTTACTCCTTTATTTACGGCAGATCTTGCCGACGTTCTGCACTAGAAAACACAAAACAACAGCGGATGTTCATCTACACTCCCCCCTAAAAGTATTGGAACAGTTCCTTTATTTTTGCTGTAGACTGAAAACATTTGGGACAGGACAGGAGACAGGACATCGACATTTCTGCTTTTATATCCTGTTTCATACATAAAGTAGAAGATCGAACCTTTTGTTTTAGCCCACCCATTTTTCCTGAGAGCAAAAGTATTGGAACAGATCATTAAAATAGATTAAAGTGAATAAAACAGAATATTTAGTTCCAATATCAATTTTAGCCTTTCCATCACTGCAGTAAAAGTTCATGTTTGCCAAATCCGTCCATAAAACGTTGAGGCTGATCTCTGCACCTTCTAGCCTGGGCTCTCATGGTGTCGCCTCTGTCCTTTTGCTCATGAGGTTTTCTGCGAACAGTAGATTCTGATCAGTTTTAGGATCTTTCTTTACGGCTCTCTCAATGTTTCATGTGAGAGACTGTTTAACTGCTGCTGTTTTCCTCGGTCTACCCGTTAATTAGTCCGCTGGTGGCTTGTTTCTCCTTCGGGACAGTCCAAATGGTTGGACGGCCAATGTTTGTGCAGTGGCTCTGACTAAATTTTCAGTCTTCTCTCGGCTTCACAATCGCTTGTCTGGTTTCCGTGTTGGTTACCGCTCTTAACTATAAAGTCTGAAAGCGCAAAGCCTAAATCTGAAACCGAGCGTAGACAATCGGGGCTACTTGTTGTATGAATCACCAATGTTGAATCATCAAACACTGTATACGTTTAATGCCTGATGTCCATTTTTATAACACGGTTTTAAGCAGAAGGGCGAAATAAACATTACAAGTGTCTGTTCTCAGATTGGATCCATCTTTACTGGTGCTGGTTTAAAGTGTACGCCTGCGTGTGCCCTGGGGCCAGGCCTCTCAGACAGCTTTGCTCAGGGACTCCTGGATCATCCTCATAAATAGCGTGCTCTCGTTTTGCATCCCGCCCCAAACCCACTAATCACTGCATCATAGCACAACAGCAGCATGTGAGTGTTAATCAATGAAGTAGCTGCGCGGGGGAGCGCAGAGCTCTTATAAATATACAGAAGAGAAACTGATCAGCACGTAGCCAAACCGGCTGTCTCTCCCACAGACGCTATGAAAGAAACTGAGACTCTCTCAAAGACAAAATTAAGATGCACAGCTGTACTGTATTCTCACAATGCAGGTGAATTATTGCCTTGGGATTAGACTCGCTGAATACAGGCTGGCAATTAGAGCAGATGGTCGAGCTGCCGAATTAATTCGCAGCAGGGCCGAAACGCAGTGGTCTTACATTACTCTGGAGAGAGAGGAAAGCGAGAAGAAACGGTGGCGAACGGCGGGATGGACCTTGAGGAGCGATTGTAGGAAACGACACAGGAAGAAAGACGGCAATGAGCAGTGTGAGTGACAACTACTGTAGCGCACAGTGAGAGTAAAGTACAGCTGGATATTCACATTAATTTCCTCATTATGTCCCTGTATTAATACCGCAGACAGTGTCACTGGTAGGAGCTGGACTGCCTTGGTCCTACATTGTTCGTCCTCTTTCTCAAACTCTCACCCTACGCTCTGCTCTTCTCTGTTCACATTCAGATTTGATTTAGAAATGTGCCGTTACCTGTCTCCTGGGTGGAGGCTTCAGTGTGGGTGTAGCCGTCTGGTTCCTCCAGGCCAACGGGGGGCAGAACCACTCAACTTCACTCAGGTAGACGAGGAAGGAGCAGTCGGAGCCGTCCACTCCGTAAAAGGCGTAGCAAGGGTCCGAGGTCCAGCGAGCCCGCATCCACTGCAGGGAAAACACACAACCTGTCGTTTCTCGGAAAGCGGATCACATCCGTAAAGGTGCTCTTCTTCCCAAATGTCTCCAAAGTCCAGGAAATCTAATCAGTCCCAGAAGACTGTGTAGACATTTTGACCTAAATTCAAATTTGATGAGGTCTCTGGTGACTCCTTTAATCACACGTGTGCTCAGCTAAACCCCGGCTTTCACTTTAATTGATTAGGTCCTACTTGGGCTGAGCTGACCACAGTCACCTTTGCTAAATTGAGAGTTTCTTAATTGGTTCCCACTGAAAAAGGGCGTCAAGCAGTGCGAGAGGAAGAAACGAGTGCCGAGAGGAAGGACTGGTTCAAGCCCTCCAACATGCACGGTTGTTTTCAGTCGGCTGTGAGTCGAGGAAGCGGCAGAATAATTAAACACCTGGCTCTGTTACTGCAACCACATACAGAGCGGAAGGACGACCTCACCAATCTCCAACATGCTTCATGTGATCATAGTTTGGGACGTGCATGTGCAGAAGTAGGTGACTAGTATTAAATCCTGCTCTTTTTCTAGCAGAAAAAATCCTCCAGGTGATGTCATCAGGAGCAGTTTTTCAGCTCAGATGTCATCTGACCTGAGTTTTGAAGGAATAGGTTGGCCAAGACTTTTGTGCCAACAACAACACATAAAGTATGTCATTCAAAGACATTTTTCAGCGAGGATCAGAGCTTTTTTTTTAATATAAAGAAGGCAGAAGGAAGTATAATAGCGTTCATTTGCTCTACATGAACTCTCAATAGAATCGTAGCTTGCAAGTTCAAAATCCACATTGTCCCCTTTAACCTTTGAGCTTAACTAAGACTGGAAGCTCAGATCCAACAGTTCCGGAGGAGCTTCAGGCGAGACCAGTCTGACATTCCATACAAGAACTCTATTAAAAGTCTGTGCACTTCTGTGAATTGGGGATTTTAGTTTTGGAATTTTCATACAGCTGTAAACATGTCCAAAGGGTTACGGAGTGTCGATCGACGGGCAAATATGACATTCGGATCCGTTTAAATCTACAGCGAGTGCTCAAAGAGGGAAGGGTCTGAATAGTTTCTCAAGCGTCTGTAACGTCTGCAGACTTTGCTGGTGATTAATGCTTTTATCCAAAGTGCTTCACAATGTCTCACACACACACACACACACACACACACACACACACACACACACACACCATGTAGCATGTCAAAACACTGATCATGTGGAAATCTGAGCTAAAGCCATTTATATTGACAGAAATATAACACAGGCTGCGATAAATGGATTCACTTCCTGCATGTGTGTCCACGCTCGTGTATTTGTTCACTGCGGCTGTGAAAAACTCGTTTAAACAATATCTCTATACAGAAGAGTTTCCGTATAAATCCTGTTTGTTTTATCCTTTTCTATATTCTCTTTATCTTTGCTGTCACCCGATACAATTTGTTGCCGGGACAACCCAGTTTTTCCCCAAGGAGCCTCTAAACGGCCTCTTATCTTATTATTTCAAATTTATGTTGCATCAAGGTGAGTCACGAAGAGAGGACACAGAGATGTTTACTCTCCACGTGAAACCGTTCGGACTTAAGTGAGATATAAAGACTTACATCCATCTTGCTTGGACAGTCTGGATAACGGGGATCTTTAGGAATCTCACATTGTCCTAGGGCTCCGTCCCGAACTGCGGGGAAAAGAAAAGCGCAGGGCATCACAAATCAGCAACAACAGCAACAGACAGAAAGGTTCATTTAGCGACGCACAACCCAGCGCCACAAAACGCCCCGTGACCTCTGAGTTAGTCCTGATCCATCGGGTCTTTGCAGCGTCTCTCCGGGGGATTCGCTGTGTATGTGCTGGGCATTACGGTAGACATCCTCCCGCGTTTGGGACGAACACAGATAAATTAGATTGTGGAGCTAACAAGCTCCTGGAAAGGCTCTTGCTCCCTTGCTGAAAGGCCGAGGCTCTGCTCCAACCTACTCACTGGATTTACTATAGATAGACTGCATTAGTGTGATTCATAACCATCATCTTTCTTTTTTGTTTCCTCGTTACCTCTTTTTTTTCTGCTCATCAGCTGACTCGCTCTCCTTCCTTTACCCCCCTTCATTTCTTTCCCTTGAAGCCTGGCCCCTGCTAAGGAAGCCTAATTAAAGAAGAGGTCGCAGCTCCTCCACCAGCGTCCTGCCTACAGATACCCGCCCTCCATTCAGTCTGATCGGCGCCACCTCACGGCCTGCCGCCGTCGATCCTCAGCCAGGTTCCGATCGGCCTCATTTAAATGACATCACACATTACGACAAGAAAAGTTATTGGAGGCGCTGTAATGAGACAGTGAGCTGAAGTGTTTTCAGCCATAAAGTGCAGCGTTGTGTGTACAGTGAAGGAGTTTAATTGTGAATTAAATCATGCTGTCCGACCTCCATTCTGTGCCCAATAAAGAAAACGGGAATGAAAACTAATAAAGAGAGCTGACGCACGCCGATCCCATTAACCAGGCGGTAATTCATCATTGTGACTTAAACATCCTGCAGTTGTGTAGTTACTGTACGGCGGCGACTTTGTTGTGGCGCACCAGCTCCGCCACGCTGACACGAACAGCGGCTGGCTATTTGAGCGGCTAATGCGCCATGAATAATGTCTGTCGTGTTCTATGTGATCAACCAGCGAGAGCATGTCAGACACGGGCTGCGCACTCAAGCGTGCCACCGGATCCAGGCTTGACAGTCGGGCTCATGTGGGCAGAGACGGAGAGCGTCTCTAGATTGGGCGGATTTGAAACGCTCCGCAGCCATATTTGGTATTCTCCAGGTGTGTGTGGCGGCAGCGGGCCGGCCGTGTGCGCGTTACTGTACCTCTGCTGCTGGCCATGCTGCGCTGCAGGATCTGCTCCACCCTCACTGCCATGTCCGACATGTTCTGGGCTATGGCCTGGATGCGCTCCACCAGCCCGATAGGCTGAATCCTGTTCGGAGACACATGCACGAAGACATGAGATGGTGAGCGTCTAAAAACATTCCAACAAGGACCGTTTTGTGATGACCTGCATTCTGCTCAGGCACCTTCAGAAGAAAGACGACACCACATTCCTTCCTTCCGTGCAACAGCATTTGTTGTTTCCCCACTTCCTCACAGCGAGCATGAAGAAGTGGAAGAAATGCTAATTGTCTGGAACTTGAGGCGTGAAATCGAAAAAAGCTTTTAAAACACTGACAGATAATTTATTTGCCGAGATAAAAACAAAAAAGCGAGAGTCAGCATATTAAAGCTCGTCCCCACGAGACAATTAGGTTGTTAGCAAATGTGCTTCACTGCACTTGACCTCGGTGGCCTAAACGCTGTTGGCAAAAGCAGCAGTGTTTACAGTGGAGAGGGAGGGAATCCAGAGAGAGTAAAACACTGTTGCAGTGCCGCGTTACAGGTCCGAGAGGGTTTGCAACAGAAACCATCAGAATCTGGGACCATCAGAGTCCAGGGCTGCAGACTCGGTGAAAGTTTAATTTCCCTCCACACCCCAAGTCCTGCTCTTCATGACACATTAACCAACTCCGAAGTGCAAACACCAAAGGAGAAACGGCATCTCACCAAAGGTCAGCGCACCAATAAAGCTCGGCAGGGGAAGCACCTCGTGCTGCTGCAGCCTTTTATTCACGGTTAATGTTATGATGCCATAAATTATGAAATATTCTGGAGAAAGGCTTGTGTTTCGCCCTCAGCTACAGAAAAACAAATCGATGAGTTGGTCCTGGTGCGTGAAAGGAAACAAACACAGCTTTTTAAAAGTTCAGTTGGCTTGAATTGTCCACCGTGTGCAGCAAAGTACAGGCGGTGCAAATCTGTACGAAGCGGAGCCACAGCACCACCAGCACCGTGGAACTGCTACGGACCATTATTTTGTTCATTATTCCACCGATTCTTTACTGATTTACATCAGCGTTTGATTTTTAAAATGTCAGCAAATACTGAAGAATGCCTCAAACGGTTTGTTTCGTATGAGAAACAAACTGAAATAAGGAAATAAGTCTAATCACATCATAGAAGCGGAAAAAAAAATTATTTAAATATTAAAACGTTTAATTTCTAATCGACTGTTTTCTTTATCTCTATGAGAAAATCAAACCAACTGGGTCATTTTCTGTTGACTGACTGACGTACAGCCAGTTTTATAGTGTAATTAATTATATAGGCTGCAGACGCTTGATTTATCGCATGTTGAAGGTGCAGATGTAAAAGTTTATGTTGTCGATATGACAAATAGAACCAGAGTTATGATAAATGTTTCCCATGTGTTCAATCGCAAAAATTAGGACGCATCCAGTGATGCTTCATCTCCAATATTCTGGTTGTAGTTTTTACAGTAGGTCAGAATGAACAATAACTGTCACACATGTGAGGTTGTGCTGAGAAAAATGACACCAAATATTGGCGTGGTAAAATTAAAAGTATTAAAAATGACCAAATATACCCTGGACTCTTATTTCGTTTGATATTTCTTGTTTCTCTCATTTTATTTATTCACCATGGTCTTATATAAGTATTGTCAGTAGAATTATCACTCCTTACTCCAGTCCAGTGACTTCACACAAGTATTTCTGAAAAATAAAAGCTTGTAAATGCTTGTAGTTGTGACCCACTGAATAATATCTGACATGCGGTAACAGAAAAAGGAAAATGTAAAACTTTTGTATTTCAGCGCGTTATTTTAAAGACACGTGCTGCATCTGTTATAAGAAGAATGAAACTGCAGCATCATTTCTCCATTTCACACATAGCAAACACTTAAAAGGCTTGTTTTCATCAGCTCTATTGTTATGTAGTGGTATTTGTGGAATGTATAATGAGCGCTGAATGTGTAAATCCAATCAATCTAAATGTGCTTATGTGCATAGCTGAAAATAATCCATGCAGCGCCCAGGGGATAAACCTTTACTTGCATCCCGGTCAGCACAAATTAATTGCCAATTACACTGATCCACTGCAAAACAACACACACACACACACACACACACACAATAATTTGTGATTATTTTACAGTAGCTCAGCAGCTTTCACGTGTGCAGACGGACCGATACAGACATTCCCGGGACTCTGATGAGCTGCTGAAGAGCAAGAGGACAACCTAATTAATTTTTTTTATATATCTCAGCAGGTGGGTGAAGCGTTTCCTGCCTCGAGATCTCACACTTTTCTTAAGTGTCAACCTTAACCCCGAGCCACGCAGAGTTTTTTAATCACCTGAGCGAGGTAAAAATTAAATCAAGAAGTATCAGCACGCGGCGTTTTCACCACCGAGTTGGTTTAAAAACTGTTTGGCCTTTGTCGCAATAACATTTCCAGTTCAGTCCCTGAGAGGCCAATTAAACGACTGTTAGAACAATATTACGGACATCCACGGGGCATTTTGCAGAGAAAATTTAATTCTGTAGGTGTAATATCACATTTCCGATAAAAATAATTACACGCAGACTTTTGGTCCGAGTAAACCCCAAAGGCTCCTGAAGTGACTCGGGTCCGGTGAGGTGCTGAACCTGTTCTGTCATTCAGTCAGCAACAGTCGCACAGCGGCTGATATAGATTGTGGGCACTAGCGTAACACTCATTCACGCACAGCTGTGCGAGTCTGCCGGTTATGTCCAGGAGAGAAGCAAAGGCAAGAACAAGGAGACGCTTCCTCTCCTCAAACCCCACGAAGGTGCAGGCAAGGTCTGTTGCCATGGAGACCAAGCAGCGCGCACACACACACACACACACACACACACTTGGCTCTGGTCTGGCGGTTTCCACTTGTCCGGCAGACTCCTGCACTTCCTTCGTTTTTAAGGCGACAGTATCTTTTCATTTCTCCAGCTGCCCAGAGAGAAGAATCGGCTTTGTTCTGACACAGGCTGAATCTTCGTCTTCTGTGACACAACGCTCCTTCCACAGCGTGTCCCGGCTCTGCTGGGACGTCCCACGGCTCCGTTCTTGGTCTTCTTTCTTTCTTCACACTGTGTTTCTCAGGTTCCTCCTCACTTTTCATCTTACCATCGCTGTGCCAGTGAATTTCACCTCCGGCAAACAGGAGCTGGAGAACTAGAATCTCCTGCAGACCTCCTGTCCAAACTTTACAAACTTTCACCTGCTGTTGTCTCCCAGCCTTTTTTTAAATCGATACTGCCACAGTGTCCAAATGTAACTTAGACAAAGTGGATTGTCCAAACTTCGCTTGTAAAAACTATACTGGCTTTCACCAAATATGGCAGCACCGTAGCAGCTGGATATTTTCCTATAAACAGCTTTTTTATTAGTGTGTTTGTGCAAAGTAATGAACACTGCTGTAGGAGGCTGTCTTTCATTAGTAGTTTGCACTAACAGAACTACATTCGTCTTTGTTTTCTATTATTTTCTACAAAACTCATTAATTCACACGTGGAATTGTTTAGTCAGCAAAAAGTGTCGAACAAAGCAAAGTTTCGTTTCTTCAAAGGAGCCGCTGCTTCCTCGATGACAGCTTTGCGCTCGCTTCCTGAGGTCGTCGCGCTCGTTGCCTTCTTAATTAATGCGCCGCTTAATGCAGTGCAGAGTAAAGACAAACACAGCCAGCCAACGCTCAGCATGCGGGAAACCCTCCAAGACTGATGGGAAGCCATTGGAGAATGCCAAGAGTGTGCAAAGCCGTTATCAAAGCTCAAGTGTTTGAACAATCTGCAGTTTAAAACACGCTTTGATTTACACTTTTCCTTTGCTGACGGCACCATTCCATATGTTCCTGTGTTCTTGTTATATCCTCCATATTAATGCACGGAATAGAAAATAATAGCAAAAAGAATGTGACCATAAGCTGCTCCATAGTTGTCAGTAAGTTATAACTGCATAATGTTTTAATTTCTTAAGTACTTTTATTACCATATTCTTTGACCTTTTGGCCTTGAACAGGGAAGTGTTCGTCCTCCAAACATGCATGCAGACTCTCAACTGGAACACGAAAACTGTTTAAACTGTTTAATTTCTGTTTTAAATTTGCAACATCCACTGTATTGATTTTGGTGGAGGATCACGGCGATGAGCGAAGCTCCCACGTTTCGTGCACAGAAATCTCATCCAAATACAAAATGTTCTCAAACATATTCGATGTGCATTTGTCAAAGCGGAGACACGCACTCACACTCGTTCCTCCACTAGCTCACTGCAGTTTTCTACAGGCTTCCCCACAAACCTTCAGAGACAGCAGCTTGTCTCTGGCATTAGCTGAAGCGATGGGATTATAATCCACAGTGGGACTGGCTGTTATCATAAATCAACACGCCGACCACGTCCGTACCTGTCCAGTGCTGAGCTGAGCTCATCCAGCCTGTGGGCGTCCGTGGTGTTGCCCAGTTTAGACAGAGCGTCCATCCTCTTCATAATGACCTCCAGCATGTCACTGATCTTCCTCAGGACCCCACGAGACTCTTGTCCCCCAAGTACTACAAAGAAAAAAAAGAACAGAGACAATGTGCAACTAATGCTACAGATGAAGATGATATGAAATGGACATTTTTAATGGCACGATACAGTGTGTCTCTATACAAAACGTCAGTTTACAGAAACACATTTAGCTACAGGTAATTTTGAGGACAAGGTCACGGGAACAAGGCAAGCTGCTTGTTGTTCTTCAATCAGAATATTCATTTCCTCTGAAATGATTTTTCTCTATTAGTGGTATAATTGCACCAACGTAGAGCCGAGTCACCAAGGCCATGTTTTAAACGACAATTCGACGGCCCAGTTTAACGTTGGTTTACTTTAAAACATCTTTTGCTCTTCGTGACTAAAACGGTCACTTACTCTGACAGCGTTGGTTTTGTCTTCCTGCTTCGGCTTCGAGCATTAACGGCTTGACCGGTGCTAAACCGGAACGATGCCGTTCCTCAACAGCGAGACAATTAACCTGCAGCTCCAGCTGATCCCGATCAGCCGCTGTTTTTCTTTGATCTCCACTTAGTGCCAACTGGAATTATTAAGTCCATCGCTATTAAAAACAAATAATCACCAAAGGCTTCACATGCGCTTCCGATGCCAAGAAAACACAATTAGCTTTTTGCCTCAGGTAGAAAGTCTAAAGGAATCGAGATAAATAACGCCACCGTCGGGACTCGGGAGCAAATTTGTGGTTAGCACCCCTGAGAGAAATAGTAGAAAGCAACAACAGCGCCACATTGCCTGTCTCTCAGTGGTCCCTCATCAATTGCATTAGGCTTTAGAAACTCTGTGTGTGCAGACTCACTTCCCCTGTCGGAGTTCATTTATCAGTGGACAGGTGAAAGTCGCCCTTCACAGAAAGAGGAAAAAAAAAAAGACGGAATGAGATTACAAGTAAATAAAATAAGGAGATAGAGAAAAATCCCACTTCTTTGGTCTGTGTGTGTGTGTGTGTTTGTGTGTGTGTGTGTAGGCACCAAAACAGTTGCGGTGCACTGCAGCTTAAAGGTGAATTGTATTAGGGGAGAGCTCCCCGAATCTCTTCCCTTTATTGCCTGCACATATTTTCTTCTGTGGCTTAGTACAGTTTCAGTCATTTCCAGAAAATCTTCAATCAAACGGGCCTAAAGATGTGTGTCTGTGAATAATTCAGCAGTTACACGACTATATTTTTTCCCTCCGCAGACAGAACGGAAAGAAACTAAACACATTTCCATTTACATTTGCAGCTTTACGGCAGCAGTTTAACAATAAATTTAAAAAGACTGATACAGTGCAGAGAAGGAGCAGAGATTTAGGATTTGGGAATAAAGCCCTGCAGGGCGACACACAACATTACTGCTGCATGTAATTCCCAATCTATTAAAAACTGATCTATTAAGAACCGATCATTGCATCGTGATACGTATATGTGCTTATTTGTGGGAAAGCAACAACCGACGCGGGCTGACGAGGATTCTGGGGACGCGCTCGCTTCGGTCGCAGCGTACTTTGTGCAGTAAATCCAAACACAGCCTCTGGGCTAAAGTGAAGGAGAAAGAGCTCACATTTCTTCACGGTAATGCTCCTCGCACACATTGTGCTCATAAATCACCATTACCGAGACGCCCGTCCAAGACAGTGCCTTCTTAGAACAGAGTCTTATATATGTTTGCAATCAACTGTTCATCAGGCTGCCTTTAACTCTTGCTTCTTGCGGCCTCTTGGGACACGGCGGCTAATTTGTTTTTACCAATGCACACACACACACACACACACACACACAGTCGACGGTGTTAACAGTGGTGAAAGCAGGACGTGACAGTAGCAGCGTGCTCACGCAGGTTCCGCCTGCGTGTCGTTCCTCATCTGCTGCTTAATAAAGGGCCGACTTAGCAGCAGCTAATCTCCTTTAACGGCTTCATTTTGGAAGTGCCACAGCGAAATCGATAATATGAACCAACCCCAATTAGATCACCGTTAGTACTGAAGCCTGCTGTGCCACAGTGAAGCACTGGCCAAGCAGCGACAACAACCGTGAAAACACTCATCTGATCAAAATCTCACTGGTGACTGTGGAAGTGTTTCAATCGTCATAAAGCTACAACCATCCGGGCGTCGTCGTGTCCTCGGCAGAAGGAGCACGTGCAGGGAGAAGGTGTGAGCGAACGATGATGACACAGCCGGAGCAGCTGCCAGTCTCTAGATGCAGCTACTGTCAGCACGGAGATGTGTTCCAACATCACAAACCAATAACGTGAAATATCTCTGCACGTTCCCCATCTAAACAGCTGGACAAACATCTGTGCGTTCGGTAAAAACCTGCATTTTCACTGTATGTGCATGTCGGGAGGTTTGTGCTCACACGCACACAGTTTGTGGCAGTTTATCTGACGTCGAATTTCCTTTTCTCCTGATGTGAAATGTTATTTGCTTATGAACTCAATTTTCAGAAAAACCTGTGCAATGCAAATGAAAAAAGAATATGAAATAGTTGGCAAATCAGCATCTTTGTACTATTTACAATTTTAAAAATGATATTAAATGACTTTCAGAACATTCAATTCTTTTTATATTAAACCCTGTTCTAACTTAAAGTGTTCCACAGATTATGTATTTTTGAAGGTTTTGGAATGCCTGCTTTATTAATCGTCCATTTGATGGGTCTTACAAAACAAGCATTTCCAACGTTACCATGAGACAAACTGACACTAACACAAGTGTTTCTCGTCCAGAAGGAAAAGCGTAAAAATGCTACATACAGTTTCTTTTACTATTAAGAAACGGATAAAAACATTTTCCTTGATTACTTTGGTCAATTAAATTAATCGTTTTTTCAACAAAGCCTCAGTTAACGTGTGTCAGTCTGCAACATGGATTCGCTTGTTTCCTTGTGCTCCTTAACTTCAGCAGACAGACGGCTCTGACGGGTGACAGACGGGAAGCCTCCTCACACCAGAGAACAGAAACTGACACCTTGCTAATGACAACAGGCACCGATGTGTCCTAAATGTGAACGGCTTAAAGTGTCTGAGGTCAAAGGGCAAGAACTCGCAGGCCAACCATTACGCAACACAAACCCCTCAGCTTCAGAACATTTCATTAAAATCTTCCAGCAATGCAAAAGGCGAGGATTCGAATGCTTAAAACTGGGGAAGCTGGAGTCGAGACACGTTGGAAGCACAATCATAAAAGATCATACTCTGTTTACAAGAGCAGCCCATCGCACAATATCCATGTAAACAAGCGTGGAGACAACGCTGCCTCTGTGTGGGATGTCCGATGCCTTCAACCCTCTGGGAGTCTTTAAGACAGTGGCACGGCATCACGGCGCCTTGGTCCCGAGCAGCACGAGGATTCAGACGCTGCTGGACTTTGGCTCATGCGGAGACGCTGAATGTCGGCGTCTCTCTCACGGTAACGCCGGGCTGATTGTACCACCCGCGACAAGAATATTCAGACAATGTTTGTCATCACAGCACGTCTCGTATCTGCACGTCGGTGCGCATCTCATCATTTCAACAGAGCCTCCGCAAAGTCGTGTGGTTCCTTTAGCAACAGAATACCCACAGGCTGCAAATATTGCAAATATGTAAGCGAAAAGGTTTGTATAGTTGACTAAACCCTGTTAAAGCTCATGTTGAGGACATACAGAGTCAAAATGTGTCTAAATACCGAGGCACTTTATTTTTTCCCATCGAGCTTCCTCAAACAGAAACACGCTTCTACGTTTAGTAATTTATGCATCAGCAAAACTATTGATTGTGGCAACGTGTCACGTTTGATTTATATTCAACAATTCCTTCCCCTCCCCACTGGCACAGCTCAACGTTAAACACATAAATCCTGTCACCCCCAATGTGCACGCTGGCTGCCGAGTTTTCCTGGAGAGGGAATTCGGGGTCAGACCTGTCCATCTCACCTGTCACCGGGATGAATTCGTACGTTCCCTCCCGCTCCTAACTCACACGCTCGCACATGCATAGCTAAGCCTCTCGCCTGTCCTCTCACTCCTAATTCAAATATTCATTACAGGAAAGGCTGCTTGAGAATGAGTTTCCCTCTTCTTGTTGGCACCTATGCTGGAGTTGCCAGACTCAGAAGCTATTAGAGCAGAAAACCTCTGTCACTTTTCCTCTGTGCAGCCCCAGCTTCTTATTGTAACTGACAGTCTGGAAAAGCAGAAACCACCTGCACTATATATTTATATATTTATGTATAAATCTTTTTAAAGTAGCTTCCTGTAGCTTCAATTAAAAACAGCTCTCAGCCTGCCCAACAGGATGATGTAGACGTTTAGTTAGGAGCACAGTGCATGTTGTGTTATAACGCACACACGGAAACACTGCAGCTATCATTTATTAATACACCGCAGCTTTAACACATATTGTCAATTAGTGGCTGAAAATAAGAAAATCATTTCAGCTATGAAAGTGGAGAAAAGGCTAATCCAGACTCGGAGCAAAGGATCTTCCCTTATTAAAAACAAACAGCACTAAAATTACCCAGAAACGCACGAGCGCGGTGTCACGGCAAACTATTTTATTCCCTATTATGCTCTCACTCCTCAGACAGAGGCATAAAAATATGATGAGCATTTGCATAAACACATTTCCTGTTTTCCCACTTTGAAAGTCTTGCATGAATGCAAACACAACAACAGAAAACGCTACCTACGTAAGACTGGAAGTGAACTTTCCGCCCCAGCTCGCGGCTCACTCGGCGCTCACAGTTCATTTAGCCATTGTCCGTTTGTAAAGGAACAATCTGACCAACGGTCTCTTTCCATTTACGTCCATGTGAACGAAAAACACATAGAAACGGGGTGAAATCTCGAATTGACCCGTTTCCTTCCCTGACTGAACCCTGACCCAAGAAGCTGCAAAGTTCTCCGACTTCCAGCTGCTTGGAAAGAGAAGGTGAGAAGACGGATCTCTGTTTTTTTTGTTTTAAATGCAGTAAGCAGCAGAAGAGGAGTAGAGGGACTGAGGACAGTGACGAGGACATGTTCAGTAAAACGCTGTTTAACTTTTGACCAAACTGGGGACCTGTTCTCCATCCCTCATCAGCTGCTTACTGATGAGGGATGGTGCACACGCACACACACGTTTGTACCTCTTTTCATGTGAGGACACTCATTGACGTAATACAATCCCTAGCCCCTCATCCTAACCTTAACCATCACAGCTGAATGCCTAACCCTAAAACCCAGTCTTGGACCTCAAACAACCCTTTGAAGTTGTTTGGACCAGCTAAAATGTCCTGGCAACAATGGTATTAATACAAAATGTGTCCACAGAAGGCTACAAAGAGGAGCCCGCGCACACACACACACACACACACACACACACACAAACACCACCTTGAACCACCATCAAGGTAATTGGCTTTTATCATATTTTTTCTTCATTGACATTACTTTGAAGAATGACGCTTTCACTCTGATACATTGATAAGAATCTTTTTAAATTGAATTTAAATTCCACTAACCGTGAGTTAATGTCAAAAGGAAATACAAGTAGAAAACATGCTGTCGTCAGAGACACATCTCCGCCCTGTCCTCCAGTGCATGCGCCTACTTTTTACTTCTCGCCGAACTCCGATACGACACTGCTGCAGCAGCTAATTTAGAGAAACAGTTGCAATCAAATCTCAAGCACTTAATTCCCCGGCGCTTCCCTCGGGAGACAATTTAATCAACTGACAGATCTACAGCAACGCTTCTACACACAAAATTAACTGTATTTCTCAACAGAGTAATCCACAAAAGACTAATAACAACAATTCAGACACAAAAATACAGATTATAATTCCCGCGTAGGGTTTGTTTACTGTAATGCAACACAATTACACCTAGAGGGAAATCGGACTCGGTGATGCTTTAAATAAAAGATGCTGAATCCTGCAAAACTGTAAACAACAGGGCAGAAAAATAAATTCACAAAGCGTCGCGGTGGAATCTGCTGTCCGTCTTGGCTCAACCAATCACCATCAGCGAAACAATGAGCCCCTCTTTACATACATGTCTCACAGTATGAGACAAACTCACTGGTCTCTTCCGCACGGCGACAGGTGTTTTATGTATAAGTGAATAATGAGCAGTTATTGTCAGACTCAGATTCATTTCCAGCTGTGGCTAAAACAACCAGTGAAGTTCCATCAGTGGCAAAGGTCAGTTCATTTCATTCCCGACGCCTACACGCGCAGGAGGAGAGCGCTTATTACTTTCCCCGTTTTTCATTCGCAGCTTCGACGGACCTGCAAAATGCCACACCCGTCCTACAGTGTGAGCCACGTTGGGAGAGACTCATTGTCATGCATCGCTCAGTGAAGACTGCTGAGCCCTGAAAGAAAGTTGCACCAGCGGCGGTGACAGGATGGCAGCGAACAGGATGCTGAACATCGATGCACCTGGCACGCCCGATGCTCTGCTTCTTGACTCAATGATGGATTAAAACTGTGCGGAAAAGGCAGTTTTCACTTTCAGACTTTCACAGTCCGTGCAGAAAAAAGTCGAGGTACCATTACTGCGAGTTCTCCTTCACTGATTTAGAACTTGTTTCTTTTGCTTCCAGCTTGGGTAGTACGTGTACATAAGTGCCGTTAAACGTCCCTTTGACGTCCCTATAAAATAAATGCCTCCAGATGACATCACTTGGAGGAACCTTCAGTTCAGATTATGCCCTCTTGTTGCTCACACTATGAGGTTTTTTACGTGAACGTCTACTGATGAAAGTGAAATAAAATAAAGCCTTAGAAAGCAGGTTGAAAACTGGTCATAACTGCACTTAAACAAAACTGTGCGGTAACTGTTGAAAAGAATTTCAACAAACTGACAGTGATTGTGCCAAAAGCTAAACGTGTTACCCAAAGGCTGGATGTAATCCTTGAATATCTGTGAAAAACACTAAACACACTGCTTCTGTCCTCTTATGAAAAAGTTGGATCAAATTTACAACCAGGCTTAACTTGGATCAACATGCTCTTGCACTTTCTCGCATGAAAAAATTCATTCACGGATTTTAAACTTGCTTCTTTTGGATCCAGTTTGGGTCGTACACATACAGAAATGTCATTCCCTCTGACTTCTCTATACTGAAATATCTATTCTTCTAGCAAAAACAAATTCCTCCAGGTGACATCACTTGGAGGAGCCTTCACTTCCAATTATTTCATCTAGTTTGTCAACCTGCTTTTTAGACTCTAAACTAAAGCCATAGAAATCAAGTTGAAATTTGGTGAAGCTGCCCTTTAAACCCTTTGGTTGGTGCTCGGTGCATTTTCTGGGATACCTGGCGTCCCCAGGTCCACACGAGTCAGTTACCAAAGCAACCGTGATGAAACAGGAAGAGACTGAACACTTTCAGATGTTTGATCTGAACTTGGCTAGATGAAAACTTTGAACTGGAACAGGACGTGATCTTTGATGAGGTTTCACAAGTCTGTAAGAACTCGTGCGCATGTTGAAAACCATCTATTCTGTCCTCTGGTCAGCTGTTACTATGGTAGCACACGATGTGGAAGGAGGACACATCATGGACAATTTAGCATCGTTAGCCACAGGTTTAAGGAAACTGATTGAACTTCATTGACCCCACATTTATTTTTTTTATAGTCCACATCAAACGACAAAGGTGAAGATGTGCGGAAGAACCAATGTCATCAGCCTGTAAACACACCTCCATTTCTGTCCACATTGCTTTGCACCCACTGCCACATTACCTTCATGGCTCAGCAGCAGGTTGCTATAATCTGTCCGGTCAGAACAGAGTGATTTCAGGGGTGAATAACACGGTTTCTTTAAGAAAAAAAGGTGCCACGCATGCAGCAAAACAAGCTTTTATGTCACACACAGAATAATAGTTTTCAAAAAAAAACTGCAATAACAGAGCGAGGAGAAAACACCACCTCAACCGTTCTTGTCCTGGCTCGGGTAAAAGCCTGAAAGCATCCGAGGCCCACTCGTGTCTCTGTGGCTAAGCTGTCATTAAGACCTCAGCGGTGAAAGGACACACTATGAAGGTGGTCTTCAAACGAGCTTATTAGGACACGACAGTGCAGCTCTGGAGCCTTTAAGATATCTGGGATCAAACAGCCCCACCTCTGACGCTCCCCACTCTAGTAGAAATAGTCTCCCTCTGTCCTCTTTACTTCCTTTCCACATCATTAGTTTCCCTGTACCTTCAAAGGGAAGTAATGACGCCAAGGCATGCATTTTAAATCTGGATAATGCGACTCAGTGTTATTCCGGGTCTCTGGCTCAGGAGTGTTAAGGAGTGTAACACTTCATGTGGAATATACAGCAGAAATATGCAACTCTGCACAAAACAGACTGTGGAAACTGAAGAACAGGTTCTAATGTCTCGGCACATCTTAGGCAATAACTGTGACAAAAATAAGACAAAAACATGTAGGAGAGACGGGCGGAGAGAGAGAGAGGACAGAGAAATATTAATTACATGTTTTCTTCACACCTCTTGCTCTTCAGGCAGCTGTTCCCCATTTCAAGGGGAGCAATAAACAGGGTAGTGGCTCCTCTCAGCACAGCCTAGATGATTATTTTCCTTTTTTTTATCATTTCACATTCGCAAACTGAACGTTTCACCGCGTTTACGCATTTGCTGCATGACTGCTTGCTGCAGATTGACAAGACGGGCGTCAGTTGCAGCGTCGTGTGCAGTCGTCACCTGTCGAGCAAACGGCGTCCAGCAGCAGTGGCTGACCGGCTGGGTGAGAGGGAACGGCTCGTCCCGTCTCCCTGCGCTGCTGATCCGCATTCCCGAACACGAGCGCGTACACAAACACCTGAGGACGGGGATCCACACAGCCCAGCTCTCTCTGGTTGGAAGCAGGGCAGCGTTTAATGAGCTCGAGGCCGGATTCCTTCCCTCGACTGTAGCCTGCGAGCGGCTAATTAATCAGGCAGCTCTTCTGCGTTGCCCGCACCCATGGCCCCCCCTCCCTCTCACTTAGTCACTCCTAAACCAGCTTTGTTCAAAATATTTCATGTAGCGAGAACTCGTTATATTTGGGTGATTTGATATTAATATAAAACATTAATTTCCTCGAATTTAGGGGCACCAGATTCGTTGAGCCGAATCACGCTATGAATTATTATATTACCTGAACCGTTGATGGTCCAAAGTGACAAATAGAATGAAGTAACAACAATTTAACCCAAAGATCAGTCTCTTGTTATGAGTTCTTTTCGTTTCAGTGACTTCTGTCTGCTTAACTGAAGAAAGACAAACACAGAACCAGTTTTAATTATTTATCAACCTACAACTACTGAGAATATTGAAGTATGGGTACGTATATGGATATATGGAATAAATTGAATCAACGAATAGACAACAAAACAAGAAAAAACCAATTCTAAGTAAACAGATAAATTGTGCAGGTATGCGTGTGATGAATTTGGGCTAGAGGAAAGGATTCGAGTCACTATTTACCTCTAAGTAACGGAAATTATATTTTAGAAACTCTACAAAGAAACTTCATAAAGGCTCCAATGGTTTATTGGCTTTACCGACACCAACCTTTTTCATAGAATAGAGAGAGATATTTGTACTTGGCCTGGGAGCCGCTGGAGGTTGTTCTGCCAGGTTAGCCGTCAATCGGTACCGGTTCTTTTGTAGAGCAGGACGGACCGTCTCGGGTCTGTTAACAGGCGAGCTATCAGAGCGAGGATCCGCTGTGGCTGCAAAGATTTCTCCGGCCCACAGGAGCGTTCACCTGGTCAGATGGCAGGCTCCAGTAACATGGTCTGGTTCGGCTGGTGGCTGAACCGACTTGCAGAGGCGCTGGTTGTCCGGTCCGGAATGGAGCCGAAATGTTGAATTGAAATAATTCAACAAAAACTGGTTGATAAAATTATGGCTATTCAATAAAAATCTCGGGCTCGGTCTGGACTAACTTTGACGGATTTTCTAGTTACAAACAAAAATGGAAGTTTGGTTTGGAGTTCCAATCGTCACAATAACTAATACAAAAATAGGCAGCAAAGACGTGCGCGCTTTAAAAATAGTTCGAAAAGTTACAAACGAGAGAATTGACGATAAAAGTAATTTGAACAACTTCAGCTAAGCTTTTCTTAACTGAGGCACATTTCTTCTTCAGGATGGAGCTCGAAGTGGAACTCCTCTCCTCGAACTTCTTGGAACTTTTTGGAACTTCTTGGAACCTCGGAATTTTAACTTTATTTTATATTGTTGGGGCGTCGCCCAGACTATGAGGCGTTGCTGCTAAATTTAAATTTGCCGCGGAGGGGAGAGCGAGTCCCTCCTCCTAGATCAAATGAAATCTTTGTTCGGTCGAATCACACGAAGTCAAATATAGATTTCTATTTTCATCAAGCCCAAAATCTCATACTCTAAAATAAAGCAACTTCTTACAATTGTTATACTGTGGAGGTTAAAATGCTTAAACAACTTGATTACTGCGTGTAATATTCAATGTCGCATTTCAACATACATGTGAGAGTCCTGATTTAGGCAAATAGACGGAATCCAATGATTATTACATGGAAAGTTAGCTTTGTCTAATACCTATTAATACACATTCAGAACACACAACAACAAATAGAAAGTCATTCACGCATGATCTGGACATCGCAGCGGATTAATATAACAGGATAATGCTTATATTTACATAACTAAGGTGTGCATGAATATGTAACATGTATGTGCAATATACGGAATTAACAGAAGAATATGACATTACGTTTTAACTTTCAGACAACAAATTAATGAGGTTTTGTTTCTTTCTATAGACGAATATCTTTGGGATGCATTTATAATTTCCACCCAAGGGTGGCAATGTTGTGCCGTGTTACTCTTTCACGTCATTCTGAATTAAAACGTTTATTTTATGACTCCGTCATTTCTCGTCGTAGAAAGGACGGTATCATGTCAGGCTGTTCCAAATTTGCTTCTGAACACATTGGTGTGAGTTTTATGAAGCTTGATAACTGATTTGTCCCTGTCTTGGGGTTTGAGTTTAAACAAAGTCTTTCTGTCTCAGTAGTTTTACACCTCAAGTTTTATGGTTGTCTTGCAAATTCCTTTCCAGAGAGCTGGTACCATCTCGATAAGAAGGTCATTTGCAAGTGAGTTAGGAGACAGTCTTGGGTCTGGTAGATGAAAAGACTCATGGCAAAATTTATGCTAATGGCATGAGTGTCAATTCGGGGCTTTAAGCCAGATGTGGTTTGTTTGTTTTACTCAGTTCTTTTTGGTGTTTAGAGCTGGATTGTTTTATAAAGAAAGTTTATTGCCGGGTCAGTCTACCTCCCCCTTGCTTTCCACGTGGGGGTTGGATTCCAAACTCCTGTTGTCCCAGGTTTAGGTTTGATAACACAGAAATGGATGCTACATTCATAAATGCTTTGAATACTTGATATCGTCTCCCGTGGTGATACCCGATAAAACATTCCCCGCATTACACTTTTAAAATTACACCAATTTTCCGGCAAAGTTGCTCCAACATTGTGCAAATATTAGAGCTTTTAATAACAAACTGCATTATTTAGCAGGGACACAAGGATTCCTCGTGCTCATGCGAATGACAGTAAACAAAAAAATCGGTGTAATATTTCACAAACGCAAACTACAAATAACTTTCTGTCCTTGGAGTGCGATGGCATTGTTTGTGCCCGTGCCAGCTGGTATCTGTCACAGCGGATGACATGCAGAGTCAACACTGTGCCAGGCGGCGATAAAAAGGTGAGACACAATAGTCCGAAAGCCAACAGTGACTCTTCCACATGGCCTGGCCGTGTCGGTTTATATGCAGAGGCACATAGTGCAAACACAGAGGACGTGCTGGGAAAGTTAAGTTCCTCTCGTGGACGGGGTCCCTGCAATAGATCTGCCTCAGATCTCTGCAAGGGCAAAGTCAATCCTGTTTTCTTTTTTTATTTATTAGCCAGATGGACTTTTCATGATAAGGTGTGACCAAAGGAATCAGGAAGACGACGTGGTCAATTCTTTCCAAAGTGGCAACAGTAGTGAGCAGCAGGTGTGTTTTGCAAAACCTGTTGTTTAAGGCTGAGTTCGTGGATTACCTACGCCGACTCGCCACTTTATTAGGTACACCTGCACATGAAAACACAGTACAGCAGCTCTGCCCAGAATTCCAGTCTTACATGGTTATAATTTCTCTGTTGTCAAGTTCGAACTATCGGAAAGGTGGTAATTCTACTCTGAGTTTATTATTTATGTCATAGAGGGGGTGGAGTCATACGGGAGTGAATTGTAAGAAGAGGTGCTTTTAATGTGTTGGCCACGTTATTGTGAGGACAGGAAAGGCATTCATTGAACAGGGGTACCTAATTAATTGGCCTGAGAGTGTATTAAGTGATGACTGAAGCATCACACATTTCTTCTGCTACCAACACCATGAGAAACCAGAAGCCCAATTTTGACCAAAAGGACTCTGACAGAACTTAGTTCCTCTTCATGCATCTCCACTGCAGGAACCAGGGTCTAGATGATGCCACCGAGCACGTCGCACTTGGAGTTGAGCGGGACGATTGTTTGGTGTCGCTTGCTCTGATAAAGCAGTAGTGAGTGAGTTGGAACAATGAGGGGTTTTACTTCCAGGGCCTTTGTGATCTATGATAACACCCATATCTACAAACACGTACCTACTGTACAGAGAAGCAGACTTTCCTCTAAAGACAAAAGCCGTGGGCTGAATAGATGTTCAAGCAGCGATTGAGCAGATGTGTTCCTGGCAGCACATCCGACCTGCTCACTAATCTGAAAAGGCACCAGAGCCCAGGTATGAAATTTATTCTCCTCCACCATTTTGCCATAAAGTCATAGTAGCACTTTATGAACAACTTTTTAAAGTGAAAGTGAATTTAAATGCTAAACTGTGATCTTTGTTTGTCCTTATACCGTAAAATAATGGCATTTTCACTTTTAAATCTTAATTTACATTTTCATTGCTTCATTACTTCTTGAATGAGCTCACAGAAGGAGTCCCACAGGTTGAATGCTTCCTCTACGTGACTAATTTAGTGACGCTCCCTTCACCTACCTCCCTTCATGCAGGTTCAACATATCCAGCGTATAAAGACGCACAAAGTGGAAACATTAATTGTCCTAAGCTGCCATAATTCTCAGCTCCTACTTAGAAAAATTACTTCACGTGGGTCAGAACGAGGTCATGTGGACACTCGACGGAGATGAAAGTAGGTGTAAAAAAGACGGAGGTGTGGATGAGATGAGAGTGGAGCCTCTCCCGGAGACAGCCGTCCACCCTCCCCGAACACGGCACAGATGAGCAAAGTGAGCAGGTCTGTCGGCCCGCTGGCGGCAATCAAGGAAGCCCCTCTGAGCGCCCAGCGTGTGCTCAGCCTGTTCATTACCAGCCGCTGCAGTCGCAGGCAGCCGAGCTGCACCAAACGCGTGAAGGCGGGCTTACCTTCAGCCCGCACAGTGAAGGGGGAATCTCCGGGTCGCTTGGTCGAGAACTGGCCCCCGAGAGAGGTCATTAGAAAGCACAGGCTGAAGAAGCCAATCCCCAACACGAAGATCCTGCAGGGGAGGCACAGAAACGAGAGGACGGTTAAGTGATGAGAAACCTCGTGGGAAAGAAAGACGGAGACCACGAGTAGAAGGATGAAAAACGACGACAACAAGGCAATTTCACAGTAGCAGAAGTGCAAGGCAGTTCTCTGAGATACCATCACTCTTAAGACCTTTGTGGGGCTTTACGGCGCCTGCACATGCTTTTTTCAAGTCCATATTGTACCAATCAAGCCACAGCAATGCCCTGTGCCTGCTCGCTTGACTGTGTCGTCTCAAAGAGCCATTACTTGGATGGGTTTTCTGCATCACACTGTGCTCGGCGAGTAAAACAGCCAAAATAAAAGCGCACAAATTACAGGCGAATGGCTGCACTTTAAAGAAAGCGGCGAAACACACAGCAAACGTTTTCTCAGGTGCCGCAGCTCGGAAACAGGAGCTTTGGACCGATTAGCTCCACACTGGCTCGTGTGCACGCTCCACTAGTCGTGCTGAGAAGAGGTTTGGAAAACCACGGAGGACGGAAGTGCAGACTGTCACGCCTAGTCTCTGTGGAGCGTGGCCCGCTTCCAGAATTTTTAGAAGGCGCAAAACTGACAAGGCTGCAGTCACTCAGCTGGAGCCTGTGTGAGCGATGGTGCTACTGCTCGGTGTGTGTGTGTGTGTGTGTGTGTGTGTGTGTGTGTGTGTGTGTGTGTGTGTGTGTGTGTGTGTGTGTGTGTCAACTCACTGCTCCAGTGTGGAGCCCTGGCAGAGGATGCACTGCACTGCATTCAGCCACGGAGCCAAGATCAACGAGTTCCCAACTTGTCACAAGTGGAAGTTTGAATAAGTTTGCAGCTGCATCATTGATGGTGAAAGATGATGGTGAAACTTTTATTTTGGTAATCAAATGATAATTGCTGCACCTTTTTTATCCCATGTGATGTGATCACAGGGATAAACAGTCAAACTGTCATATTCACATACAGGAGCTGAAGCTCTGACGTTTTCCAGTCATTTTTTAGTGACCCCCTCCAACAATATTTCTTGCCCTGCCCTCGCCTTTATTTTAATTCCATCCTGCATTTTTCCTTCTGTTGCTACATTAATGACAAACGGACATTGTTCAGGTTTGGACTCTCGTCGTCTTACCTGAACGGTCTGAAAGTGAGGAGGCATCTCCTCACCATCATGGAAAGGTCGCCGCCGCTTGCGATCATTGTGGGCACACGCAGAAACCGCCGGATCTCCTCAACATGGTGCAAGACTGCGAGACACCCGGTGTCAAGAGCATGAATTCCCGCCCGGATCCTCGGGACCGACTGACAGGTGCGATCCAACAGACAGACTTCCCACCCTGAGCGAACCGCGTCCGCGTTGCGCTGTGACCAACTTCCGCGGAAATGCAGCCGGTGCGTCCTGCAGCAGCGGCTCGATTAGTCCGATTGTGGAGAAGAAGAAGAGGAAGAGGAAGAGGAAGAAGAAGAGGAAGAAGAAGAGGAAGAAGAAGAAGGGTCGGGGACGGCGCTGGATGACGGACCCTCAGGCGCTTGTGTTCGGGTCTTGATTCAGTTTCACGTCCTGGAGACGAGGCGGCATCAGGCGCAATAACGCAGGACGGACGGAGGAGCTGCGAGCGCGGCCGCTCTGCGCCAGCGCCACCTAACGGTCCACGCTGGAATGACACGACGCACATTCAAAGACATCAGGAGAAGGGAGGGAAACACACACACACACACACACACACACACAGACACACACAACAGAGGCGAATGAGTGCACTTCTTTCTGATGGTTTACATACACGGGGGAAGAGCCCACCCCCCCAAACCACACACACACACTTTGTTTTTGATCATTTTGAAACCACACTTCCTGTTGTGTTTGGACAGGTTCAGGTTTTTGTCATCTCCTCCTGGTCACTTTGTGTCTCTTCATCTTCTTTCCCCCCACAGGAACCAAGGAAGAAACAGAAATGTCGCTGGTTTTTCCCCCTGCTCCTCTTCTGTTGTTCACTGATTCATCTCTGTTAATGTTCAGCTGGAATAACTAAAATGAATGTGAGTGATAATGAGCAGCCACAATCCTCTTGTGTTTAATTCAAAGGTCATTTTTTTGTAGGGATCATCTCCTTAAATGTCTTTTATGTTAATTTACTTGTTTTAATCAATGCTCGTATAGTCGAGGCTACATTATGGAACAGTTATAGTAATTTTACATGTCATAAAAATTAATTATGCTTTCTTTCAGCTTTTTAAAAGACGTCTTCACTGATTTTGAACTTGCTGCCTTTGGTTCTAGTTTGAGTAGTACACGTAAATGAATGGCATTAAAGTTCCCTCTGGTGTCTCTATATTCAAAAATCTCTCTACTTCTAGCTGAAAAATGCCTCCAGATGACATCACTTGGAGGAACATTCAGTTCAGATTGTATTGTCTTGTTTCTCACACAATGGAGCTTGTTATCGTGATCATCCCCCACTTTTCCAGAGCTCCTCCAGATGACATCATCCAAACTCCCAGATGACATCATCCAGAGGAAGTTTAAAAGCATTAATGTACATTTAGACCCTAAACTAGAGCCACAGAAAGCAGCACTGATACGACTTGACCTCGGTTTAGCGTGTGAATCATCGTAAAAGCATTCAGGAGAAACTGAAGAAAGAAAGAGATTGTCGTCCGGGGCCACATCCAGGGCTGGCCTAAACGGACAGCAAGCTGCAGCATCCTCTGTTACCATGACAACAGCTTTACTACTGGATGTTGGACTTTGGTCTGTTGCTGCTGTATTGACTCTCGGACTGAAGCCCAAAGATACTGGCCTGGTTCTGCTGATTTCACATTTTCCGGAGCACGTTCAGTTCCTGTTCAGTGACATCACATCTTCAGTCGCTCTTTATCAGAGCGGCCGCAGGTGTGAAGGACAGAAAGACTTAGGAAGACAGCGGCAGAAAGCAGAGCCTGTGTGTCTGTGTGAAAGTCGCACTCGTCCTCAGACGCATAAGTGAGCCAAACACTCACAGGTGAGGAGGTTTTCACTGCGTCTGACACAAGCTCTCCGACTGTTCCGATGAGCAAAAGTGGAATCGCAGTGCCACCTGTGGAGAGAAGGACACACCAGCACCCACATCTCGTCCTTGTCCTTTCTCTCGTCCTCCGGCACTGACTAATTCTTCTTGTCTGTGTCATTTCTGTGATATTTCTGTCCCTCTCTCAGTCGCCCCATCCTTCTCTTGCCTCGTTTTGCCCTCTCAGCCACAGCGTTACCTTAAATATTGATTTCAGAGACACACTGTACTGTATGTGCTGCCGTTTCCCTCCATCCTGTCCCTTGAGTATCACCTGCGTCGCTTCTCTCTCCCTCCCACTGTTTGGTTTGGTCTCTCACCTCCTCCCTGACTGTTCCTGGAGAAAGACCCTGAAGGACAAAGAACTCGTAAAGGTTGAGCCACATTCAGGTAAAGGGACTAAACACGCCTGTTGGAAGTTAAGCATATCAGACGCCTTCCTGTCTTCTCATCACTTATCTCTGATAATGTAAAGGTGGATTATCCACGACCTTTTAGACCTTTAGGCAGGAGGCGGAGCCGGAGCCATCCCAAAATCTGATTGGCCACTCTGAGCCAGAGGAAAGATGGATTTCTTCTCTCTCCCAAACTGTTTTTTAACAAATTCATTTTTAAAACATAAGAAATAAAACATTTGTAGATCTGCTCCTGCATTTAGGAGGTTGATTCAAGGAATTTATGTTTCAGTTGTGATGTTGATGTTGTTGGAGACAGTATGTCAACCTGTGCGGCTTTAAAGGTTACAGTCAGGAGCCGGATTTACTACGACAGCTGTTTGTCTGCTCATACGGGAAATTCTGAACTTTCTGAGAGTTGGTAGACCGAGTAGCAGAGTGTCCAGACGGCAGGACCTACTGCTCCGATGGGTGCGTTCTCAGCTGAATCGGAGCCAGGAGTGATGCGTGTGCAGCCATTGCTGAGTCCTTTCTTCCTGCTGCAGGTGTGGTCAGTTTTTCTGAATGTCTAAACGTGGTCACACCAGTTTCCCGCCGCGTGTTTTTGCCTTCGTTCCATGAGCAAAAGAGCCTTATTTCAGCCAAGTCCAGTGGTAATATGCAGCGTTTAAAAATGTTATAAAAACGCGGGTTACAGTCAATATTTGACATGTTACTGCAAATCTGACTTGAGGGAAGGTTTAAAAAACACATTTTGGATAATACAAAACTCACCACACACCAAAACAGAAATAAATTAGTGTACAAGGATCATCGGCTCTGGCTTCAGCATTCCCGAAGACAAACACGAAAGAAGCCCACTGAGACCGACGCCTGCATGCAATCCATCATACACTCACACACACACATCCAGGTAATTTTAATTATGCATCAAATCATCATTCATGCCTGTAAACAACAGCAAAAAGAAAAAGACATTTCAATAGCGTCCATCTGCTTATCCTGCTCAGAGTCACAACGGGCTGAAGCCAATCCCAGCATCACTGGGCTGAAGGTCGGGGACACCTTGAACAGGACACCTGTCTCTCTCAGGGCAAACACAGGGGGACGTACACAGACAGAAAACCATTCACACCTACTGTGACACGACATGGAAGTCAGCATCATCTGGGCACTTCTTACAGTGACCTGATCAAGTTTGTAATTGTGAGTTATTCAGCCGCCGGAAAGCAGATGTGCAAAGATGCTGACTGAGTTCCAGGTTAGAGGAAACTAAAGAACTGTTCATCCGGACGAGACAACGCTGCTATTGATTTTTATTTAGAAACAAGAAGTTTTTTTTTTCTTTTCTCTTTTTACTGCATTGGGGCTTTTAAACTCTCTCACAGGGACAGTGATGGCAAACACACACACACACACACACACACACACTCAGACACACAAATCCGGTGCCAGGCAGAGATGAGAGGAAACAGGCTTTTTGTTCCAGGAAAAGTGGATATAAAAAAAATGTTTGATTTGTTTTTGTGCTTTAATAGACATAATCTTAGAAAACAAAAACGTATGAACAGTCACAAAGGTAGCAATTACCAGAGAATAAAATGGGAAAACAGAGATAAAAAGTTTATTTATAAAACGTGTAAAAAGAAAATTAAAATGCTGTAAGTGTTTTAATTGTTTTGGTATTAAAATGATTCTGCTGAAACTTGATTGATGATTGTCTGAAAAAGGTACAAGCTTTGATTCGTCACTCTATGTGAGTGCAGCTTTTCAACAGTAAAAGAAAACGCACACACACTAACACACACACATTATGTTTTGTGGAAAAGGAAATTCACCCAACTTTCATTTTTGTTCTTTCACATCAAACT
The DNA here is from genome assembly GCA_033026295.1 of Channa striata. Taxonomy (NCBI): domain Eukaryota; kingdom Metazoa; phylum Chordata; class Actinopteri; order Anabantiformes; family Channidae; genus Channa; species Channa striata. The sequence continues at coordinate 20,944,764 of CM065180.1, read as the reverse complement.
TACTTTTGTCTAGCACACACAAATATGCATTGCATTATTATTAAGTATTATTAGCCTCTTGTGTCACCTGCACAGCTGCACCTCACAGGTAACATCGTAGTTATCAACGCTGCAGGAAAAGAGGCACCGCTGTCAAAAACGTGGACGCACTGACCGGTTTGGAAGCCAGGGGAGGAATTTGGAAAATCCCAGTTGAAGCTTGACAGGAGTTTTGCTGGCTGTTGCTCGTGTGCCACAGCATCCAGCCTCCTAATGTCTCCGAAACACTGCATCACAGTTCATGTATTTTAGAAGAACGAAACACGAGAAAATACAAACTCCGATCATGACTGCATCTCCGAGGGGCTGTTGCTGTGACGATCCTACTTGCCAGCGTTGCTCTCTGCACGTTAACAGTGAGCTTTATTATTATTGCTTAACGTATTATTAACGTAATACAACAGAACTTATATATTGTCACCTGAAGCAAAGTGGCCAGAGAGAAAAGCTGGAGTCTTTCGCCTCAAGCATTAGTGTGAGCGGCACGTCGTGGGAGGAAAGAATCCCGTCTGTGTTTCACAAAGATGTGATGGGGAATTATTACAAGAACATTAAATATCTGCGTGTTGCATCATTTGAAGCAGACTGTCCAATATAGCGTGAAAATGTTGATTTGTGTGGACACAGAACTGCAGAAAACCCGGCTCCCTGTGGTTCTAACGTGACGATACGAGGCTGAAACTGTGTTTGTTTTCATGTCTTCCTCTCATGCTGCGCAGCACAAACACAAATCTGATCAGTTTGCAGTCTGGTGCTGGCAGACAGAAATATTGCTCCGCTCACGTTTTTACTACGCTGATCCTGACACATCAAAGAAAACTTCAGATTCAGGTTCAGAGCTGGTCTGCGTCCACCTGTCTGTCTGCAGAGGAACAGGCTGGCGATGACCCCACATACTGAACCACCCTGTACGTGTTTCACATCACACACACTGAAACGTTTCTACGATCGGATGCTGTGGCCCAGCTGTTACTCACCCGTGCGCCAGGTGTCCTCAGCGTGTTTCCCTGCCTTCCTCACCTGTGGATCATCACGAGTCTTCTTCACTGTGTCTCCCCACGTCACCGTCTGCCTGCTTCAGCCTGCTGCCGGCTTATCTTTTCCTGGCTCATGCTCGAGCAAACAACCCAAAATACTGTGGGATAAAGTTATGAGGCAGAAACAGAAACTGCGAATGTCTCAGTGTTCTACAATGTCTTTGAACCTTCTAATGTCTTTGTATTTATGCCATAAAATGTCATAATGTCAGCTGTGCTACCTGCCTTTGATTATTATATTTTTAGGAGTGTTCAGTGCTACTGCAATATTGATGTTATCTCCAGTGCTGTGCAATAAAAATTAAATATGTTATTATGGACACTTGTTGTCATAAAGACGGCTCCTCAGAGACATGAGCATACTATGTTAACGTGGTGATAAAAGTCCACCCCCGCTGCAGGAACCAGAAACCAGAACCAGAAACCAGAAATCTTTTAAAGACCTTAGTTCTGCTACAGTACCAGATTTTTCAGTCAGAGGAACTTAAGGGTCTAAACTTAGTTCCTGGACCATAGTTCTAACCCCCCGACCAAAAAAAAAAGTTCCTGGAGGTTTATGAAAGTCCAGGAATGATCGGGGCCTGCTGCCAACACTTTCCTCGTTTTAAACATCCAACTACTCGTGGGCTTCATCATCATCATCAGAGTCTGCTTGCCTGATCTTCCTGGGGCTTTACAATTACAGCTCTCTTGAGGATTTTGAATCCCTGGAAAGGTTTCTGGTTTTCAGTTTTGGGGAAAGAAAAGTACCGCGGACTTTCTTCTGGAAACACGCCTTCAGTGGAAAACCAAAACCAGCGAACAGAGTTTCTGCACATGTTAATGCTTGCAAAATACTTCATGACTAACTGGATCATCTGGGCACATTCGGAGCTTGTCAGGCTTGTGTTGTGATCCGCTCCTGGCCAGGGGGGGCACGCTGTCGCTCCTATGCAAACACATAACGAGACGGCATTTTAGCGTTCAGCTGTAAATGCCATCGGCTGCATAAGGTCACATTTGAAGAGCAGGTGTGAATGGAGGCTTAGGTCTATAACAATAGCGGCTAATAATGTTGACATGCTTTTCCTTCATTGTGGATACGTGCGATTTTAAAAAAGGTCTGGATAAAAACTCTTCTGGTTCGTGGAGGTAGATTACATTTATCTTTAGCATCAGCAGAGCCCGAAAGGTGGACGGTAATCCAGTGCAAAATCCAATAAAAGGTTTTATAAGTATCATTTACAGGAAAGAAATGACTCGCTGCCAGCAGGGCACACTCCTGAACCTCGCAGCCTGTGTCTCGGCAGGCTCTCGGAAATCATCTTAATTTAATTACCGCTGACACTGTTTGTTCTTTTGGCTTATAGAAATGCTTCAGAACGAGACATTGTGAAATGCAGTTTCACTATCCCGGCCCTGAAGTAGGATCGCACATTCCTGGCATCTCCTTCGAGTCAGTGCACACAAGTGGTAAATCATCTGCTCCGCAGTAGAACCAAATAAGCCCACAAACAATGGGCTGTTTACACCGTGGCTCCGAGGAGCGTCACGCCAAAGTGCCGGAGCAAGTCTAAATCTGTTCAACGCCATCTGCCAGCGAGGACGGAAGCATTTCAGTTGTTTCTTGTAAAGAATTTATGCCACTTTATGTCACTTTTGCTCCCACTACATTTATCTGACAGTTTGATTATTTTTGTGATGAGTTTCTCAGAATGGGCCCCATCGTTAAAGGTTATTCGGAGACACGTTAATCCTGTTCCTCTCTAAACTGCCAATGTTAAAGAGCAAAAATGAACCTTCTTCGTTCCTGCTTCATTGTAACCTCACAAACATTAGGCGCGAGTATCAGTATCTCACTGGTGCTACAGACTCCGGTTCACATCTACATGTCCAAAAAATACAACTCACGTGCACGTCTGCTACACAATAAAATACTAGATGGACAGATGTAACCACAGGAGGTAATTTAATGACCTTTTAATGACCTTTGCATCACAGATGTTACTGCAAAGTCTAATACTTCAGCACTAGTGCACGTTCCCCTGAAGGGTAAATAAATACATGTGAAGAATGTTTGCAGTAAACATATAAGCACAGTGAATGTATATGGTACATATGAATTATGTATGAGCTAGATGATCAGAGAAAGAGTTAGGTTTTTATCAATGAAGAAGAAGAAAGTAAGTCAAATGTATTTTTTATTGTATTTATTTTGTTTATTTTACGGCACATTTTTTTGAGCGAAGCGGACATTTAGAAAAGACAAATTCATATGCAAGACATACGTTAAAAATGAGGCAGACAAAAGCTTAAAAACAGTGATCGAGCTATTAAAGCGTTTGCCTCTAAAGTTTGGCATGAGAACGATTCAAAAGCAATTGACTCTTTGGCAAAAAGAAATGAGGAGATTTGACCCTTGTCTGGTGGGACGAAGACGAAGACAGAGACAAAGGAAGAAAGCTTTTGTTCCTACATGCAGCTCTAACACTGGCTCTCAAGCCAGTCATTAATTCCCGGGCATGTCTCTTCACGATGAAGTGAAAACCTGACACCACACGACTTGAGGCTTCCCCTAAAAAGCCGAGGCTCATTCACTGACTCTCCGACAGATTCGACAACGTGGTCGTGAGCCTCGCTGCAGAAATCCTTCATCAGTTGAACCCTTTTCTTCAAGCTGCATGTTCAGCAGAAGGCCATGGTAACTACACACACACACGCACACACACACACACACACACGTGTCGTACTTCCTGCACTTCTCTCTGCCTCGTCCTGTGTGGTAAATGTTGGTTTTAATGCAGGTCAAAGCAACACGTTCCTCCTTTGGGGAGACGACACTGCACGGCTGGATTTCCATCATCTGGTTGTCCTCAGCAGTCGGGATTGCCGGTGAGGTTGTGCTTATTTCCAAAGACATATTTAAGTGCAAATAAGTCTTGATCTTGGTCTTTGTGCAGCTAATATTATAGTAGACTTTTCATAAAGTAGTAGTTCAAATGTTTTTGAAAGTAAAATAAAACTCCCAAAACCAGAAGATACACTGACATTTGATGTTTACTTAGCTTGGAATAAGGACTGGAACTGCCGGGATGGTGTTCCGTCATAAATCCACCCACCGATTCCCATCATGTCGCATCTTACTATGTTAAAACTACTCATCATGTGCAAACTGTTGAGCAGCAGCAGCAGAACACTGTTGGTCAGGTGAAGACTGGGAACAAAGAGAGAGAGAGAGGTGAATATGATGTGAACTCCTCAGAGGCAAAGTTGCAGAAAAAAAAAACGGAATATTTTTTCCTTGTGGATGGAGACGGCAGCAGATGGATAAAGATACTGACTCTAATTCCAAGGGGCAGGTTAGAAGAGTGGGTGAACCAGGAGAGAGGTAAAGGGGCAGATGACCAGGTAAAAAGGATGATAGTGTTCCAGAGGTTAGGGGCCGGGTACAGGGGAGTGAGGGTCTATCCTGTGGGGGAGCTCAGGGTTCGGGTAAGTATTTGTTTCGTAGGAGGAGATCACAGGTAATAGTCGGGCCAAACTTTCTCCTAGTGCAAGTTCCAAAATCAAAAGTCAAAGGTCGACTTCCCACGTCCTGAAGCGAACTGGTTAACTATGAAGTGGGAAGTGAAAGAGCAGACATAACTTTATTTAGGATATGTATCTCAGATAAGTGCATGAAAAGTAAACTGAAAGTATTTTCACTCATTTTAATAGGACATTTGAATATACTTCTTTTTCATATGGGCACTTAGTGCAGACACAAATGTTTGCCCTGCACGGTGGTCTGTGGAGGGTCCGCGTGGACCCTCGTGGACTGGGGACATCATGCAGCCTTGGACAGAGACAGGCTGATGTGTCTGAGCGTGACTGAGCCTTAAAGTATTTGTCCGCCAGCTATTTACAGCCAGTCTGACACGTGGTGATGTTGCTCTTGTGCAGTGTAGGCAAAAAATGATTTGGGTCCTTTCCGAGAATATTAAAAGTCGTCTGAAACTGTGTCAACTGTCAAATAATTAAACCCAAAAAAGAAAAATGAAACAAAAAGAACAACATCAGCTTCATGAGACTCCAACAAATGCTCCCCTGGGATGTGCTCAGTCATCTGCTCTCTGGCGTTTCAGGGTGTCAGGGTTTGGAGCTGAAGACCAGTCCTAACGTGGTGGCAACGTGTGGAGACAATGTGACCCTGACATGTGCAGCCATCTCGTCCCAGAAGCTGGACGTCAAACTGTTTGCCTGGTTGGGCAACAATAAAACTTTATGTTCACAGCACGATGGGCAACTGGACCCCGACGTCCTGTGTGAAGCGACACCGACTCCCCCCCACGAGCTCAGGGTGACGCTCATCAACGTGAAGCCAGTCCACAAGGGGAATTACCTGTGCAAACTACAGTCCAACCTGGGGGCAAAGTCTGCCAAAACCCTTCTTTCCGTGCAAGGTGAGCTTCCCTTTTCGTCGTTTAGCGCTTTGTCTCGCTCTCGGTCATCTTTCTGAACATCTTTCAACTTTCCAGATTGCCTGGAAAGTGAATTATCCTTCATTGACAGTTCGCACGCCGAGTGCAACTTTACTGGCGTTTACCCCAGAGGCACCGTCCACTGGTTTCAGGGAGACAACAACCTAACACACTTGGCCAGGACACGGGAGGAGGAGGACCAGTGCGGCCGGTACGATGTCCGGAGTGAAATCAAGTTAGAGGAAGGCGAATCGAGGGAGGACATTAACTGCTCACTGTGGGTGCCTGACGATGGGAAGTATCTCTCCAGTCTCAATCTGACTAAGGCTGTAGTGGAGAAATCAACAGGAAGCAGCAGCTGCAGAGTCCAGCTGCAATGGATCTGTATTATGGTGGAAATCGTGGTGTTTAAATCTATGGCGTAAATCAGGCTTTGCAATATGAAAAACATCTAAAGAAATGAAAATAAGCCAGTGGCTGAGGCGGGAGTAAGTTCATGTTCTTTCCAACCTAATGCGCCGTGAAATGCGTGTAACTCTGAGCCGCCTTTGTGTTCTGACATGTTTTCGAGGACCTTGCATCAGACGTCCTCCGGGCAGCCGACTCCTGTGCACAGACACGAGTTTGCAGGTTCTTTGTGCAAACTGGAGAGAGGCCAGACGCTTTACTGTTTGACCCAAACAGCATCTGCACAGAGGGATTTTCCGTGCATCTCTGAACGCCATCACAAGATGGCAGCACCTGCATTTGGTGTCTTATCAAAGAGAAAATAATGACAAACTACTTTTATAACGTGTATGTTTGCAGATTAAAATTGGCTGCACAGCGACAAACTACATTAAGCAGTTGGATATTAATCTAATGTCAAAGTGATGCATGACATTAATGCACAATCTGCATTGATACTTTTAATTCTCTGTGTAGAATTTGTAGAAAGTCTTAAGCTTTGCATTTTCTGAGCTGCGCGTGTTTTTATATTCATATTTATGGCTCATGATATATTTGGTGTGAGTGGACTGAAACACACATCCTGTTTGGATAAAACAAAGATGATATTTGAGGATTTGTTTACACTTGCTTTGTAATTATGCTCAATAAAAGTGTGACCTGTAATAAAAGTGATATAAACTTCACACACACACACACACACACACATTGTTACACTGTTTCTATCCTGGATTTGTACGTTTTTGCTGCAAATGAGCTTCCTTCCCCTGCACATAGTGAAGACCTGATGTTGTCATGTGTTTGCTCTCCAATGCCGTGACTACTTTTTCCCTGAGATCTGTTCGCTCCTCGTTTCACATGAAGTATATCTTCAAATATGTTTAAACAAATTGTCCTGCGTGGAAACTGCAGGAAAGTGTTAACGTAGAACAAAACGATCTGATGTGGAAGGTTTTTTGCTTCCTGCTCGGGCCTCTGATGTTCGACGACACTTTCAGGTGGTGCAGGTATCCAATGTGTTTTTTTAAACGGTGAATGGTGACATTGTTCGGTCGTTTCCTCGTCGGCGAGACCTGCTGGATTGTTTGCTTTCTCTAACCTGCTGCTGTGCAGAAATGTCCAGCGGCTGTGAGTAAACCAGACAAACGTGACAGTATTGTGTTGCACAATAACGTTGTCACTCGTGCGGTTTTCCTAATAACAGATGCACGTGTGGCTTCACTGAATAACTTGCCTGCCTCCGCTGCCAACCGGCTTCATCAGGACAAAAGGCCATTTGAGTTGGGAAACTAACATCCAGTGGACAACATGGAGTAGCTCTTTTTCATAAAAGTCCACGTGTGTGCATCTGAGCTTTGATTCATATGTTGGAAACTGCAGAGCTGCTTAATTTGAGTCGCATTTAATGTTTTCAACAAAAATAGAGCTTTTTATGTTGACATAGCAAAGACCGGCTGTTCTCCTGTATTTCCAGGATTTACGCTGAGCTAAGTGCACGAGCTGTCAAACTTTGCACATTAACAGGAAATAATGATTTACTCGTAATGGGGATTAATGTTCATAACGACGCTTTGTCTCCTGATCCGTCTGAAATAATGCGGTAATTAAAAATTAGAATTGCACAGAATTGGACTTTTTTTAAACTGTGTCACTGAGCCTGTGGGTGAACTCGGTCGTGTTCCTCTGCGAGTGCAGACGCGAACAGCCTGTAACATGCTCAGCGTGTCTCCAGGCTTTGCAGCTTAACCTTTAATGTCTGCAGAACAACAGGAGCGAGTTGAAGTTCTCCAATCGAGATGCAGCACTGTTGCCATGGTGAAGTGAAGCCGCTGGAGCCGTCAGTAAGACAATATATTGGTTTTCCTCCGATATGTTTTTCTTCTTTTTGTGCTCTGGCAAAGACCAGCAATTTGATATGTTTATCTTTGAGGGGTACTCGAATCCAAGGAGCGAAGGGTTTGCTCATCAAACACAGAGGTCAAACTCATACTGGTGTGGGACCTTCTTTACATAAGGGCCATTTGCGATTGCCGTTGTTTGTAGTTATGATAATCAGATTCCAATTGTCTTGCTACAGTGAGTTCCTGGGAAACTGAAGGGACCGCGGTATCACATATACAATTACATGGAAATGGTGAAGTATGAATAACAAAGATCATTCTGTAGTTAGGCTTCCGTAATTATTATAATGTTTATATACACATTTTCAGCAGCAGTACATTTGCTCTAATGGATCAGCTCATATTTTATTAGATGTAAGAGTAAGAAAATGTCTCTCACACACACACACACACACTTTGGTGTAAGATGGAGGTTCATAAGCAACATGACTAACACAATAACACAAATCCATGAAGCTCTATTTCTAAATTAATCATATTTCCAACAATCCTCATACAGGACGCACCACTGGCGCTGTAGGGGGGTGGTGGCGGGGGTTAGGACGATTCTAAGGGCCCACAAACTTTGGGGGCCCACAGAGACTAGCTTGTTTAATAATGAAATTATTAGTGATAATATATGCGATATCATAAATGTATCTATGAAAGAATTACAAATGAGGCTAAATTTGGTCTTATTTCTGCCTCTCCGGTCGAATGACACCCCTCCTCCCCTTTAGCGCATGGTTCGGTTCGAGCACCTAGATCCTCTTTAACAGAGGTGTTCTTCCCATTAACAGAACACCGTGGTACAGAAGCTCTAGACACGTTCGGAATGAATTATGTATTTTTCAGACATGTCAGGTCAAGGATCCTCGTCCATCAGCCTGTCAGGGAGGACGTAGAAAGAGCTTTTAAAACCAAAGATGAAGCTCAAGATGAGTGGATGAACCCACACCTGAGTTCATAGCTCCCTGTCCCGCCCTCATTCTCCATCCATCAACAGAGTCGACATCCACCTGTTGATTCGCTCTGTCCCAACAGAACTGTTCATACAAGTTCTGGGAAAGAGGAATCTCGCTCTGAGGTTAATCACCATCACACGGTGACAGTCGCCGCAGTTCTGTGTCGTTCCTGCAGTGTTGTCCTTTCACTTTAATGCCGAGCACATTTTCATGACATTTACAGTAGAAGATTCAGCTGCGATGGAAAAAAGCACGACATCAAGCAGAGGGAATTCCGGCCTTCTTCCATCTGCACAAACGTCGTTTTTAGGCCAGTTATTAACGTGAAAGCATCACCAGTCCAGTTTCTCTCCTTTCCCATTCGTTCTGCGTATAATTAGCTCCGGCACACACACAAGTTATTGGCAACTTTTGCAGCCATATGTTTGCATCAATTTGGGTCACAAGGGCAAATTTGCATCATTTGTACAAACCAATAAGATAAAACATTAATGCCACTTGGTGGTAATTATAAAAAGACCTTTTTGTCTGACGACATTTTGGCATTTGACATTAAAGCTGTCAAAATCCATTTCCTGGTCTGAGGTCTTACTGTCGTGGCTTTATGAGACATTTTCACTATCAGTCTTATTCCTAGGACGTGTCTTTTCTGCCATGACAAATAAAAATGCTTTGTAAAGAGCCTCTGAGTAATGCAGACGTACATTTGTGCACCTGTACACAATTCAAGCTGCTAACTAAAATACATCTGACATTTACTGAAAGTACAGCAGGTGGACGTGGAAGTGGGCAGAGAAACTTTATCAGCGAACATTTCTAACAGTTAAAGTCAACGTCTGCCGCAGGAGCAACGCCGAACATCAAATGTCAAAACGTTACGTAACCTTCCAATTATTTTATGTAACCGGGGACGGTCAGGTTCCTCCTTCACTCGGATCCCCAGGCATCCGTCCGTCTGTAGACGCTGAGCACCACGATTACATGTGGTGTACACACACTTTGTGGACGATGTGACAAAAGTAATGAAGACGGGAATCTTTAAAAAAAGTAGAAGACAAATGAGGTGGACTGTGCGTGTCACGCAGCTGTGAGACAGAACAAATAAGGAGTTATGGTCTTTGGTTTAATTGGCTTCCTTGGGCCTTAAACTTTCTTGGCAGTCTGGACGGCAAAATTAATATTACTGGCAGATGTTAAGTTTCACGTTTTGGTTTGGTGAAATTTCATTTTCATCATGTTTAATGAACAAATGCAGCTGTTACTAAGGCAACAACAACAACAACATAACAAAAGCATCCAAATTTACAACTACACATCTATGAGGGTCCACTGAAGTGAAAGTTCATATTCAGTGAACACATTAATAAATCAGAATCTAAAAATTATTAGAACACTTAGCAGTACTAGGAATTTGTCTTGGTGTCAGGTGCAAACACATAATCTAAAACCTAAAGTTAAAATACAAACAAATATGTTTGTATGTACACAAAGACAATCAAATACAATAAAACTAAAATCAGAAGCATCTCAAACCAGTGTGATGTTATTCAAGCTCAAATCTTTATCCAAAGACTTTGTGCTTGTCAAATTATTATTTTTTTTTATTTAATAAATTGGTGAAACATTTTTTTAAAGTATGAATATAAAAAGTAAAAAATGGATGAAAAACAGACTTACGTGTTTGTATTAAACTACAAGTTTGTTTTGACGCTGCCACGTTCTGCATCACCTAAATGACCAGAGCCATCTGGAAAAAATGAGAGTGGGCCGGTAATTTCATACATCTGCCTCCTACACACGGTTTCAGTCAGTGTTAGTGTTCGGAACGTTTCAGTGGCAGCAAAGTAACACATCAGGTTAGCATTCAAAAATGTGTTACTCTCATATTCACCCGCTGTGTTATTCAGAATTCTTCGATTAAAAACGATACAGGTGCTGCTTTACACCGACTATCAGATAAAAGGCAGATGCGCTGGGTCCACCGGACCTTAGACGTCCTATTGGCCACATTAGCGCATTATCTTGCTGCATTACACAGTCAAACAAAGCCTGGGGTCATGTGTCTCCGAACCCAAACACAGAGAGCAGCCGCTACGCCTCCTCGCCGTGGTTCCTGACTTTCACGGGTCTTCGCATTTCCGCCTCAGAGACACAGCACAAGGTGTGTGTGTGCGTGTGTGTGTGTGTAAAGTTGGAAACGAAGTGTGTGCGCCTCCTTGTGTGTTTGCAGTCTGCAGCTGGCAGAGCAGCGACATTACGACCCGCGCTGGAAAATCAGGCCATAGTTCAGGACAGCTGAACCCGGTGACTGGTGAGAGCGCCGCCTGTTGCCGCTGATGCATGAACGGCGAAGGCCTCGGCTTGATCACCGGGCTTTTCAAGGGCAGGGAGTGGAAAGGGTCAGGGTTAGCCGGCATTGAATAATCAGGAAGTATATTCATTATTATACAGAAACGTGCCCTCAGCGCTGTCAGCGTATAAGGGAAACCCTTTAACATTTGCACTTTATAAAGTGAAAACGTTTCGCAGTCAGGTGGACGTGGCGATGGACACAGAACACGGGTTGGATTATTCTGACCCTGAGGGGCTTGTGCCTGACACTAACCCACGTTGCTTAATGCAGATTTTGTGTGTATTTAAGTTCATTCCTTGTGTCAAATGGTTTCGACCCTGAAACGTCCAACAGTAACACCAAACGGCACCTGTGGCATCAATGCAGTGCCACAGGTACAATAAACATTAATGTGGTAATAAGTGACATGAGCCTGGCTAATAGGAACAAAACGGCTAAATGTAGCAGCTATTGACCTCAGAATATTAGAAGGTATGAACGAAAGGCAAAGGTGTGGAGGTAATACTATGAAATACTATATATGAAAAGAAATACACGTTTTAGAATATTAAATAAAATAAAAGCGTAACAAATGTGTGTTTAATTCAGAGCACTATTGTTGCTATTACAGAAGAAGCATTCAAAAGTAGATTACGAAGGTGGATTATGATTATGGATTATGATGTTGGATTATCATTCTCACTGACTGATTATATTTATGTATTAATTCTATTTTTTTTTTTAGATATTTTGTGAGGATTTGGGATTTGAGGATATCAGACAACTTCACTTTAAAATATATGTTCCTGACCAAGTCCTTCATTCAGCGAAAGGGATGAAAAAAGCGAATAATCAGGGATCCAACAGCAGGACAAACAGGAAGCCCCGTTTCTGTGTGTTTGTCACATACAGCAGGGCCGTTGATTGCCCGAGGTCTCCCGCAGTCCTTGAACAGTGAGTTCACCTTGAAGAGCGCCTGTGAAATCATAAATACGAGGATATGTTGATCATGCGCCGGGCAGAATTCGCTGGAAGATGAAAACAGGCTCCGAAATGTGTGTAGTAATTATTGGAAGAGCCCGTTGAGATTTATTACTCAACGCTTCTCCAAGGTAACTTGTTGCATAAGCTGCCAACGGATGACGGATGGCCTCACTTTAAATCGGAGCGCATAGACTTTACAGGACATTCAGGATGAGAAAAATATCCAACGCCTGAGCAAGTAAGTGGGATAACAAGTGCCGTGTCTGGTCGCCATGGTAATGCTCAACAGCTGGCTGTTAACCACAATTATGTAAAAGAAACTGTTTTGCAGCTGCTGGCCCCGTTTATTCGCATACAAATATAAACTTGGCCACGACAGATTTAAAATGTTCAAAATGTTCACGGTGATTTAATGACTTTAGTTCATCTGCAGCAGCACGATGAACCGAGCCGAACAAGACAGGAAGCCCAGATGTTCTGTGGCAGCAGTCGACTTCCGTCTGTTCACATCGGCAGGGTGAACAACCAGGCTCGTTCCTCAGTGTCACCACGGCAGAACGCTCGCAGATTCACGCTCAGCGTTACAAACAGGAGGAGGAGTCACAAATCACGTACGCTGCATCGCTACGTTACTGTCATCTGGATAATTACAGAAAACAGGCTCAGTTATAAACAGACGTTTAGACGTTTGTTGAATTGAACGAATGCTCATTGCACTTTTTCAGTGTTGTTTAATTCACAGTCACTCTGGTCGATCTCCTTTCAGGTAAGACCAAAATCGTCACAGAGATTATGATTTTTTTTAGCTTAACTACAATCACCAGATGTAAAAATCTATTGTTTGGATATAAACAAACCGCACTATGACTTTGAAAGGCTTCAACATCATCACCATTAACGGCCAACGTGTAATTTAATTTTGCACTGCCTGTATTGACTGTACGCAGCTAGTGACTGTGAGTTATTAACTCAAGGCTGTAGAAACAAACCGCTGGCTGATGACGTTCAATATTACCGACAATTGCAAAAGCTTCATTCAGCCACTTTAGAAACACATTTAAAGGGCGACTTCGCCAATTTTCAACTTGCTCTCTTTGGCTCCAGATGACATCACTGAAAGGACTTTTTCATCATTAGGAGTTCAGATGACGTCATGTGGAGGAGCTCTGGAAACGGTTATGGTTAACCATGATTACAAACTCCATAGTGTGAGTAACGACATGAAATTATGAAATTAAAGTTCCCTCCAAGTGATGGCATCTGGAGGCCTTTTTAGAGAGATTATTATATACCGTAAATTCTGGACTATAGAGCGCACCTAAATTTAAGCCGCACCCGCTAAAATTTAAAAGAAATATATATTTTGTCACATATAAACCGCATCGGACTATAAGCCGCCAATATCCAGGCTGAGAAATAAGATATTTACATAGAAAGATTTTGTACCATAAGTGTTTATTCATACACCTGAACCTGAATGGTGCCTGTAACACGGCAGTAAAAGTGCTGATGTTTGCTGTTGTCCGTCTTGGGTTGCATGCGATAAGAATAAAAACTGGCGCTTTTTTGTTTGCACTGACTTCCATCTACAGCGCCCATCTGAGGGCTGCAGAAAAATTCATAGAAAAGCCGCATCTCTGTAAAAGCCGCATGGTTCAAAACGTCGGAAAAAAGTAGCGGCTTATAGTCCGGAAAATACGGTATATATATTAACACGGGAAAGTAAAGGGACGTGTTATTGGCATTTAATTACATGTACAACGCAAAGTAGAACTAAAACAAGCAAGTTCAAAATCAGCTTAAATATAAAACAAGTGTATTTAAGCTGTTATTAAGAGTATTTACTAATGAATATTATGTTTTATATGTTATTCCTATATTATTCCTTTAAGGCCTCTTTGCAGCAAAGGCTCAGCGACTGTATAATACGGTTTCATCAGATCTGAAGGTCAGGTGGGTCCTAGTGCGTCTACTTGAAGCATCTTCAGGTCGACTTATATCCATACGGCAGGTGGCTGAATATGAAACCATGTATGAAGAGTAGACAGAGTCGTGACCGGAATAGTGCATGTTAAACAAGGTTATAATCCTTGGCGGAGGAAGCGGCAATAACTCAACATAATCAAATGTATTAATTACATTTAGACTGTGGACATCTGAATGTATGCGAACATCTTTGAAAATAATGTTTCGCTGGTGCTTCTGGGGACTGTACAAGCTGCTAGGTACAGCGTGTGCCTGCCTGAGCACGTACGAACATTTAATGTGCTCGTAGAAAACATCATCCCATCTCCTGTTTCCTCACAAATCTTCAGTTCAAGCGAATACACACACACACACACACACACACACACACACACACTCAGTCTTGTTTAATGACAGAGGAAGTCAAATATGTGTGAGGAGCCGATAAGCTCAAATAGCAGGTGCGTCATATATGTGATAGCACCTGAAGTTTATCTGCCCCCCTCCCTGCAGCTTATTTTATGCTAATTCCAGTCTATGCTGACTTCATTTGCATGCACTGTTCATGCTGCTTCATACACAGAAGGAGACAAAAGAGGAGCGGAGACCAGACTGCAAAGACATATCAGCGGACATATTCGTTATGCAATGCACAATAAGCTGTTCTTTTTTTTTGTTTCATTTCAGTCTGGAGTGAAGATTAACTTTCTAATTCTATAAAGTTTCAGCTTAACTGAGTGGGTTTTATATTTCTAATAGTGGTGGTAAACTTAAAAAGACAAAAATATTAATATTGAATGTAATCGAACACTTAAAAGATTTATCACGGTACGTTAAGAATTTAATATCTCCACCTGTCAAAGTGGTCGACTTGTGGATGTAGTTAACCTTCCTAATAGAAGAATGAAGAGTTGATCTGACTGACCGTCGTTTATTATCCTCATTGTAAAATTATAGCTTCATAGTTATTAAAAACACAATCGAGTCTTAGTTAGGGGGTTTGTGCCAGCACTGGTGCGCTGCGTAGAGTAAAAGAGTTTATAATAATACTAGGCTAATGTTCGCTTTGGTCTTTAGCATTATATCATTATTTCTACGTTTATTTGCTTCCTAGTTTATAACAATCTGGAAATATTAAAAAGCCAAATGGAGGTGGTGTTTTCAACCTCCTTAAACCTAAATTACACAGGATTTATCTTGGCAGTGACAACAGTGTCCATTCAAATGTATTTAATCCCACCTGTCACTCTTCAATCTGTAACTTCGATGTCCAGTAACCAAAAAAACTCAACTAGACACACACTCAGAACTCGCTGACACGCTGGATATTTCTCTGCTGTCTTACAAAACAATTGAAAAAGTCTCTGCATGACTCTCACATGATGTTCTGCTAATTCTGAATACAACTTTGTGAAATCCAGTTCCCTTTGCTGCCCTCTGGCTCTGTACAACACTCTGCATAATAACGTGCCATCGCCGGGGAGGACACGCCACTGCTCGGCCAAACTAAAATAATAAGCATTTGACGATAATGATGCTGGAGGCGTTAGTGTGGCTCAGAGAATCAGCCCTTGTCTTGTTATTAGCAAATTATTGTTGCATTACACTTTTCACCCAGAAAAGCTCCAGATATGATACAAACAAACAAAAAAACAGCATTCAAGTTAAAAAGATGCTCGCTGCAGGCGGCTTCCTGACGGCTCTGGGTGACAGCTCACAGCAGATTAAGAAAGTCTTAAAGAGACAGTGATAAAGAAAGAGATAAAGACCGTCGGCACTTCGCTGAGGATCTGAAATCTGCTTTAATCTCATAGCGTCACTTTGCTGGACTCTAACACGGCCAGTGGCTGACAAGTTTGGGTTTGGTGGAACCATCGCGCTCATGTTTTTACTATTGTAAATAGTAGTGAGTTGCTAAATAGATTTTTGAAAACACCAATGTGTTTTCATACCTAGTAACCTGAAGGTTTTAATAAATATAGAGAACATGACTAAATTATGTTTTAATGATTCAAAGAAAGCCATTAGTGGCAACTTATTATGACACTTTGGGCTTCGATAGAGCACAAGGGAACACAACGATGGTGTTCCACCTTCTGTCCAACCCTTAAAAAATTAAGCTCCGTTGTAGAAAAAAGCATGGAATTAAAGTTCTATACCCGGTTAAATGAAAAGCTATTTTCCCAGAGTTTAGGCTAATTGTGGGACAACATTAGTAGAATAAACATTTTATTTTTTTTATCCATTTGCTGACCCAAAATCCAGATTGTCCGGCTAACGGGTTCGTCTGCTCTGGGCCACTGTAGAAGCAAGTTGGCACAATGTGGCAACCTCTTTCAAAAAAGAGACCTGCTGGAGTTTGAAAAGGCTCCATCCAATCTAAAGAACATTTATTTACCACCTTTACATTCCATTTGTGGGGCTGGTTGAACCTTTACACCTAATACCGCAGTGTTTCACGTGGAGCGAAGTCCTGCTGCTGCAGCGAGGTGTAATAAGGACAGTCGTTCCTGCCCCTCCTCCCCCGTAATTCTCATAATCCAGGACGTAATGTTCCTGAGCCATGAAGTGGACATTGTCACCTTTTTTAATTGTCATTAATTATTTACTGATGCTTTGATTTAGTGAGAGAATGAAGAACGTTTAGATGGCCAGGTGTGAAATATGGTCACGAGAGCGACCTGTGTGTGCACTGTTGTTCCGGCTGAAGTTACAAAGCCCCTGAATGAAACGGATGGATTAAGAGGAATGATAAGAAACCAGTGGGCTGGTGTTCGTCTGCTCTGCGTGCGCAACATATGAGGTTTGATTGACGTAACGCGGCCAAATTTTACCATTTGCATATATTTATGGACAGACAGCGACAAAAGCCGGACAAAATAAGATCCCGCTTCTCCTTCATTACATGTGCGATGAAAGGCCCAAATCCTGGAGTAATACAGCCCCAATCTGCTCGGCTACAATCTGCCAGTGGTCCCGGCGTTCGTGCGTGTCGTGAAGTTTCTGGAGTGACACAGATGGTGGAGCAGTCTGCTGAATTACCGTGAGGACCCACAGGAAACGGATGAATCACGCGACGTCGCCCCCCCCACCACGTCTCCGTCAGCGCTGTCGAAATGTTAGTGAAATGTCTGTCCACCGTCTGTTTGTTCATAGGTCGTGTACTCGCATAATGACGGTTACTGGTTTGACCAGTTGCCTTTTTTGTGTCACTCAGGTTAGTTCAGTTTTACCTTCGTTGACGAGTTGTAACTTATGACGTCTTCTGAGCATTTTAACTTTTTGTTTGTTTTTTTTACCTCTTTTGGTAATTTAATTTATTTCGTATTTGTATAAAAAAATAATCCCTGCGTCCTGTGTCTACCAGCTCAGTCCCTGACATAACCTAGAATCCCACAACACTTTACATAACTATTCCCATACAAAATAAAGGGGATCAAGCTTTGCACTGTGACGCAAAATGCAACGACATGACAGACGCGGCTCCGGGAGCAACAAAAAATTGCATTTACAAATCTAAATGTCCGTCACTTTTCAGTGTCCCCCAGAACCATTGTAGTCAACTGTTATAGCAATGTTCCGTGGGACACTAAAAAGTGACGGATATTTAGATTTGTTTTGCTGCTCCTGGAGCCATTTCTGTCGTGTTGTGGCATTTTGCAGCTAGTATTTTAACATTTGCTTTAGTTTTATCTGTCTGCATGTGTTTTCTCGATTGACGGTGTCGTGAGCTCTCAGGGCCACCGTAGATTTGACTGTTTTTATCTTTTATTGCAATTTTTTAAGCACTTATATTGCGTTAGTCTGTATGGAAGGTGCTATATAAATATCGTTTTGAATAATTGATAAAAACATTTCTTATTACACACGTGCTGCACCAATCACCCACTTCATCTCTGCTGTTTGTAGTACTTGTCAAACCACTGCCTCTTATCTTACTCAACAAATGCCAGTTTAATGGGATTAATATTAATTAATTATTAATTAAATAATTAATTGCCCCGCCATCACTCCATGGGCAAACACTCCCGCGGCTGTTCCTGCTTCATCGTGGCCTCCACTGAACAGCAGAGACGTTACGTTGGCGTAAAGCTCAAACATCTTAACAGCTCGGTGCAGGGTTTCGAGGTCAGCCTTTAGCCTAATGCCGTGTATAGAAAAAGTCCTTTGTGTGGGATTTCGACTCCCTTACGATTGTCAGAAGATGTTTGTACTGCACTCGAGATTCGTGCGTGCAGTGCAAACTTTTACTGTCCATGTGCAGACTGGCAGTCGCTTAAGTACATATTGGTTTCACAAGAGCAACTGAGTGTGACAGGGCCAAACTTTCACCTCGGCAGCACATCGCACACAATGACACGTGACGCGGCTGTTAGCCTGATGGGCTGGGTCGCTGCTCTTATCAACTGACCGTGCTGAACAAACACGCGCATGACACAATCAGCCCTATCGATGCTTCTGTGTTGGCTTATCAGCTGAATGCCATCATGGGCCATCTCCTGAAACTGGAACATTTCTGATCATTTCCTCATGGATCACAAGTCCACGCTCCTTTTTTCCATAGTTCTTTAATAAGCCACCGGCGACCTGTGTTCATCACAACCGACGAACAGGCTGTCGGGTCCAGAGAGATCGTGCCCCTCCTCTAAGTAAAACTCTGCGTTCTGAGAACAGCTTGTTCCTTTCATTACTGCAGCCTCTCATCATCACAGACTAACACCTCTGTGCCAGTGAGGGACACCAGCAGGTAAATACTGCGGGAGACAGTCTGCTGCTGGAAAACCTGAGGGCTACATCCACCAAAACTATTATGAAAGCAGAATCGAGATCGAAGTAACAGACAAATGTGACAAGCACTATGAGCAATGCTTTAACACTATCTACCATGTTCCAATCAATCCATCAAAGCTTTTACAGATGATTATAAGTTGATGAAAAAAGACAATTAAAACTGTGAAAATAATGTGCACTAAACAAGTATTTACAGACAAATAAATTACTAATAATAGTGGAGAAGTTGTCAAGGCAGACAAAATGAGGACTATAGCACATAAGACTATAGGACATAAAGACCAATGTACACAAAAGATTAAAAATAAAAAATATATTCCTAACGCAACAACACAATAAAACCAATTTAAAAATGATGGATAAAACGTAAAAGTGACAAGAGAAAACAAGAAAGTATAAGATAAAATATATGATATGTAAATAAATGCAATAAACGAATAGCTCAGTCTTTAATCAAAAGACTAAAAAGCTAAAAAAGTGGATTCTGAGATCCTCAAGCAGATTGTTCCAACGGCTCAGAGCACAAACACTAAAAGCTGCCTCACCAAATGTTTTTGGTCCCGCACTTCGGAACAAGTGAAAGCCCGGACTGGAAGCTCGTCAGACACACAGGCTGCTGTAAGACCAGCTGACAGGCGACCAGCGTGTGTCCTGGGACGAGGTCTATGAGGTGTTCGGCTCTACCGAAGACGAGAGCGTTACTATCGTCCAGTCTGCTGAGAATGCAACAGCGTGCATTCATTTCTTGTGTCTCTCCGAGAGAAATGGCAACATTTGTGAGGAGATATAAAGCAGATTTGGTGACATGTGAGCTTCAAATTTAGTTCTGAATCAAAGACGACACCAAATATATGGGAAAGTTTTGGACACACACATTTTATAGGATTGATAAAAATTTTAAACTAATATGTTAACAATAGACTAATGTTTTATGATTTAGAAGAAAGACTTGTTCGAAAATAATATCAACATTTAAAGTGATTTCACTTTCTATTAAAAATTATTTATCTCCTCACGGTGGCGTGTCACCACCAACACTGAACTTTACACGAATGTCTGTCCAGATCCACATTTGATGAGCTTCCCATTAGTGAACCAAAATCTAATCAGTTCATCACCGAGTCCAAGGAGACGCTAGTTCTGAATGTGAATCTAATCGGTGATATCATGTTCACAAGAATGGGATGGATTTAATATTCATATGTTACACAACAGTCTACCTGTCCTTCCTTATGCTTTTATTCCTCAGTTTACTTAAGCTGCTTTTTCCCTTCTAAGATGTTTCACTTCAGTCCTGTACAGCATCAACACACATTTGTGAGGAAAGACTGAAGTTGTACTTCCTGTGCCTTCTTTCTCTTGTGTGTAATAAAGTGAAAAACCGGACCGAGACTCACTTGATTTGCTGGGGGGCTTTGAGTTTTGCTTTCAGTCTCCAAGGACCTGAGGGTGGGCGGAGGCAGATGTCAAAAAGCCCAGAGATAACAACCTTGGATCCCGCCGTCGAGAGTTGATGAAAGGCGTAACATCAAAAGACTGATTTACACTGTGAATCAGGGAGACAATTATTTTAAAACAGACTCAGTCGCTGGACACACAAGGTTTTCCAAGCAGAGAACATGATTTTAACACAGGTGTGTCATCGATGTGGTCAAATCTACCCTGAAGAGGCCAAGATGCGCCGCGCCGGACCAACAATTTAGTCTCCAGATGCACCTGAAACAGGAACAGGAAGTCCGAGATGGTGAAAGTTCTCAATAAAATCTTATGACATACAGTAACACGTTAGCGGGTGAAATATGATGACATGAAAATTGCTTTTAATTTGCCAATTATGGTGTCACTACACCCCATTACGACGTGTTAACATTTCCCAGCGGGAAGAGTTGGATTGAATGGCATCGGTAACAAGGAGAACATTTTAACTCATCAATCCCTCCGAGATCAGGTAATGGATTCGCCTGGTATCATAGCAACAAGTGACAACGTCTAGGCTGAGAGAGCACGGGAGAGTATGATAATGATAACTATAATATGATATTATTTTTCTGCTTTGTCTGAACTAAATGCAGCTTCCCACACAGGTGATCTGTGAATCCTAGCACCACTGCGAAAACATTGGTATTGTGTGGAAGCTTGGTCGAAATTATACTTTTGATTCATTTATTTAATAACAGACACATATCGGCAGTAGGTCGTGCATTGTTAAACAGGGAACTGTGCATGAATATAGTGCATCTGCAAGGAATTGTCTTTGTTTGGTTCTTTTTCACATGCAGTTCATGTTTGTTTGTGCTGAAATATATATATATATATATATATATATATATATATTTATGTTAATCATCCCGTCTCAGCCACAGCATCGAAGATTTAAATAGTGATGAGATTCGCATTTATATGACTGTGGTGCTGCATTCTAAAACGTATCTTTTATGGAAATGCCTTATGTGAGCATAAAGTGTTTCAACATTAATTCTCCAACACATGGTGAAAATCATCTTTTTTTCATATTGTGACTAAATTGAAAATGAATGAAACCTGGTAAGTCGCATTATTAACCCAAAATGTTGTTTTTAAGTTAACAGGAAAATTTACTGTATTTACTTTGTTGAAATGCAGCATAAACCTGATTCTTGTTTATTATTGAGTAAAGCCCTAATTGGCTAATAGTTCTACGTAAGAAGCAATAGGAGTTTAAAAATATTCAGTCAGGCAATCAACTACTGCAGTTTTAAATTATTGATTTATGGATAATGTTTCAACTACACAGTGATTGTTGCTGGAAGTGTGAATCATTTCTAGCAAAAATCACTCATGTCACCTACTTTTGGCTCTCCCACTCTGCCCGAGTGACACGGCACGTCTGATTGGCTTCAGCCGGTTCAGAGGGAGCTGAATGCTGCCCTCTCCTGATTGGCTGAGAGCACAGAGGGGGCAGGTACTGTGTGTGAACATAAGTACAGAGTGGAGGCTGACAGGCGTACTCATATGCAGCAGCTATCATCACCTCAACACCACATTCAGCTCCATCACTGAAAGCAACACAGTTTCCAGGGGAGCATCAACGGGCGAGGAGGAGGAGGAGAAAGAAGGTCAAGGGACATAAGAGGCGCAGAAATCCAACATGTCTTTTGAAGTTAAGGACAAGACGGAGGCGCGTCTGGTGTTCATGGGAGCGGCAGGGGTAGGGAAGACAGCCCTCATCCAACGTTTCCTCAAAGACACCTTCGAGCCCAAGCACCGGCGCACAGTGGAGGAGCTCCACAGGAAGGAGTATGACGTGGGGGGTGTCAAAGTCACCGTCAGCATCATGGACACCAGTGGCAGCTACTCCTTCCCTGCCATGAGGAAGCTCTCCATTC
Source organism: Channa striata (assembly GCA_033026295.1). Classification (NCBI taxonomy): domain Eukaryota; kingdom Metazoa; phylum Chordata; class Actinopteri; order Anabantiformes; family Channidae; genus Channa; species Channa striata. The sequence goes on along the minus strand of CM065180.1, from coordinate 20,922,520 downwards.
AGAACAGTGACGCCTTCGCCCTGGTCTACGCTGTGGACGACCCGGACTCCCTGGAAGCAGTCAAGAGGCTGCGGGACGAGATACTTGAGGTCAAAGAGGACAAGTTCACACCAATTGTTGTGATAGGCAACAAGATAGACCGCAGCACTGAGCGCCGGGTGTCCAGCGAGGACGTGCTGTCCAAGGTCGAGATGGACTGGAACCACAGCTTCGTGGAGTCTTCGGCCAAAGACAACATCAACGTGCTGGAAGCGTTCAGGGAGCTGCTCCAGCAGGCCAACCTGCCCTATCAGCTCAGTCCGGCGCTGTGCCGGAGACGGGAAACCTTCCCCAAACAGAGCAACAAACGACCCCCCATGAACAAGGCCAACAGCTGCCTCATCTCGTAATGCCGTGGCTGCCCGGAGACGTCAGGAAGAGGGAGAGAGAAAACTGTCCAAAATCACTTTGTTGGTGGGGAAGGGACCGGACGTGTGTTCAGACTCTGAAGGTCCTGTCAGCACACGGCAGCACCGGACGCTCCGAGATGCTTCGGTGGCATCAAACAGACAAAACCACCTTAAAGACACGAAAGAATGTTGAACAAATGTTTGTGATGAACTGAAACACACAGGCAGGACTTACTGTGCAGGTCCGTCTCTCAGTTGTGTATATGTGACGTTTACTTTTTGCTCCTGTGTCAATGGTGTCAAGAAAAGTACAATAAGGTGAAGTGACGGGTATTCATGCAATTGTCGTCTATGTTTGATGGTTTTATGAATCGGGACATTAACAAGTGAAGAATTTCACCTGCAAACTGTGGTGCAGCTGTGAACTGTCGCTTTGCAAAAACATTGTGTAACTGTTCCTGTCACATGTAAACAACTATAAGAACATTGTGTACATATACTGGTATTTCCACTCATCCTTTGGAACTTCTATTTGTTTTCCTTATTGGATAACTGAGAGCAGATTGTTTTCCATGTGTTTTATATTCACCGCAGTGTATGTTTTATTCATCCACACAAGGTAAATAAAACTAATCTCTATATTAATTACCTATTTTAATTGGTCTGACTTTCTTTACCTGGCAGAACAACCTGACATACAGTAAACTGCCACTTTTAAACCTCACCTGTCTGGTTCATAGAGCACTTAGGATTCATCAGACTGGAACAATGAAATACTAACCACACAATAATTTAATGTGAGAAGCTATGATACACGCGTTGCACATTTTCCTTGTCTGACAATAATCTGGCAAAGTTTTGAAAGGCTTTAACTTCTTAAACTTTAAATTACTCCGTTAATGCGAGAAACTGCTGCATGACGTGAGTGGTCAGTCAAATTTCAGGGCCTACAGTCCCCGGCAGGTCTTCACAGGGACCAGACCCTCCGGTGAATTCAGTGCACTGGTCTCACACAGACTAAATTCCGTGACCTCCCTTGTCTGTGTTGTGTTGCCCTCTGCTGGTCATTGTGAAGCAAGTCGTTTCAAACTTGACTTCTGAACTCCAGGCTGCTACAGGACACGAGGCAAAGTCCAAAGGCAAAATGAATAAAGTTAAATATGTACGGTAAAAAAAAAAAAAGCTAAATGCAAATGACAATAGTGAGTCCCGTGAACTGTACAGTAGTGAACAGTAGTGATGTGTCTGTGGAACAGAAATATGAAGTCACGCAGGATCAGTATCTGCAGATTCTTTCATTTTAAACACACGTGTCTTTTCAAAACTAATCGCAACAAAAATAGGCTTAGGCCTGCAAACGGAGAAAATCCACTTTTGCCCTCTCGGTTTTGCCAAGAGGACACTTTTGTACATCTATACTGCTGCCTAATCAACATCGGGGCAGAGCTTTATGACTTGTGGACATATTCACACTCACTGGACGCTTTATTAGGTCCAGCTGAAAAATCTAACGCAATCCAATACAGCAGCTCTGCTATTATTTAAAATGAATGAGGGAGCCAAAACTTTAGGACCACCTCTTCTTACACTGCTCCGCCACCCACTTTGACGTCAATAATAAACAGAGAGTAGAGTTATCACCTTTCTGACAGTTTCAACTTAAAAATTAAGAAATTATAAAATCGTAAACGTAGAATTCACGGCCGAGCTGCTGTACTGGTTTGCATTAGATCACATCCTGTGTCCCGTCTGTGTGTACGTTACATCAGCACTAGCACTGCTATTCAAGCAGAAATGACTGCTCATGTCTGAGGGATTAGCACTGCCACAATATTAAAGTTGTGAAGCAGAAAAATGGGTTTAAAAGGTTGAACTCTAGCTTTAATTGATCTCAAAACAAAAAAGCTAAATACTATTCATAATCTTCATATTCTTTGAGGATTAAAAATTAAATGATGACGCCTAAGAGAAAGGTTTGGGTCTTTCATTCCTTTCTTTTCCACTTGTCAAACACAATAAATGTGAAAAGTACTTTCCCAGTGGCGTTTAATACACACACGGCGACGACAACCAGTCAGAAGCACTGATTGGGTTTCTGACATTTCCGACGTTCTCTAAAAGCTCTGCGCACACGTATACAAACAGCTCAACGGCTCAAAGGCCACAAAGGCCCAAATCGAGAGAGCCAAAGGTATGCTTCCTCTTTCCAATAATGCCGAGAGACAAGGTGCATTGTTTCCCCAGAAAGAGACGAGGAAGTGACCTGTGGCGATCAAATCTGTGGTTCCTCTTTGTGCCCTGTTTAAACTCGCAGCTGTCTTCTGGTTGGTCCACAGCCACAGACACAAACCAGTCTTTTTGGCTCATGGACGGACACAGAGAAGATCAGATGGTCCTTTTTAGGATTCGGGTGCGAACGTAAGATTGTTAATGTCTTCGATAGGTCAAGTCTTTGTGTGTGCATTGAAAGTTGAACTCGATGTCGCCCGAACGCGTCTTTGCAAAAACCTTCTGCTTTCGATGACGGGTTTGTCTGTGCTCCCAGACTTGGTCAAAGCTCCTCAGTGTTGGACAGACGCCTGAGAAGTTTTGAACAAGTACCGGATCTCTGACTGTCACTACAGTAACTCTGTGACTGGAACAAAACAACCTGTTTGACAGATTATATTTTGCTGTTAACTATTTTTTACTAAATGTACTGTTGTGCACCATGCCAAGGCATATTTGTGTATCGAATTTTACCGTGATAACGGAACAATTGCCAACTTTTCAGCTTGTTATTTAATATCTTCACCTATTGATACATAGCTGCCTCAACATCTTCTGGACTAAAAATGAAGCATGACTTTTGTGAAATCTTAAAGTTTCTAATAAAGTAAAACCTGTATTTAAATATTCCATGTTTTTTTATTTGTTGTATTTTGTGTATTTTTATGTTTATGCAAAATTTTTTCTTTCAAAATAATGTGACATGTTTTTGTATAACATACAGTTGACTACTCAGAGAACTACTTGTCTGGAGGAAATAAAACTGCTATTTAAAGCTAAAATACGCCTCGGCTTTCCTGTATATTATGGTGGCAAACTGTGCGTGCACAACAGTCTCATAGGGTAATAATTCACCAAAGCACAATAATATCATTACATATTCAGTAGACACAAGTGCAACAAGAGGCAACCGTTTTATTTTCATACACATTGACAAATGCTGCAGGGACAGACAAAAGGGCGTCCGTTTTGAACTTCCTCAATGTCGCAGACGAAATACAGAGGAGGCATCATGAAATATACTAATGACAAATACAATCTCTGCTGGAAAGCAACAAAAGTCCAACTCCACACATCAAGTGTACAGTTTGGTTGTATGGAAGACCTTCTCAAAAATGCAGAAACAAAGAAAGGACTTTGCACTGTCTTATGAAGTGTATTTCCCTGAGCAAGAGGCTCATACAGCATGACAATACACCAATGTCCCTTCTGTCATCAGTCAGAAATCTACTCAGAGGGGACAGAAAGGCTCTGACGGGGGGGGACATCACAGCAATTTGAAGACCAATTTCAACACTCATGTTCACAATGTATTTTACATTAATGCAGCATGTTTTTAAAGTTTTTATTGCACATCTTATTCCCCAGGCTGCCATCGGGACTCATTCACTTTAGTACTGTATATACAGGGATTAGTAGTACCGTATAAGATGAAGTGGCGACCGTCAGCACCACGTCACTACTGCATGTGACAGAATGGACCAATTCTAGCTCTACTGATCCGGTAGATCAATGTGATGGAATTACACTCAAGTTGTAAGACTTCAAAGTTGGTTGCTGAAAAGCAGCAAAGCGCTTCCTTCATGAACCGTACTGCTCACAATTCACAAGTAGAAGAAAAACTAAAGAAGAGAAGTGTCAGAAAAGACCGGAACATGACATTAGATGTGGGTAACACACGGTGGACTGGAGGCAGCATGGGAAAAATGGAACACCAGCCATGTGGCAAATAAGTGTCTGCTGCGCTGAGCCGTGTCCACCGCGACGTTAAAACCAACAGGTGCATATATGAACTCTGACAGGGCTTCGTCACGCTCCACCTACGCCCCTGTTTAGAGTGGACGTGATAGGTACCAAAACCCAGAGTCACTGCTCTGAGCCTAAATTTACGTCGATCTACACTCCCTCATAGTAGCGGGTTGGACTCTCATTTGCCTTCAAAACGGCCTTAATTCTTCCTGGTACAGAATCAGCAAGAGATTCTGCTCCACACTGACGTGATAGCATGATTGCAATAGCCATCCACAATGGTTGGAGTGGTTTCTGAAATACTCAGACCACTTCGATTTGGACATGTCTATGAGTTGTCGCCACGTGATTGGCTGATTAGATATTTGCTTTACGGTGCAACTGAACAGCTGAACCTACATCTAGAAAGATAATTCAGCAGCTAATCAAAGTCACTGAATGTCAAAGAGCCTCTTTGAGCTGCACAGTCTTTACTTGTCAACTTGCAATGGAAGTATTTTAGCAAATATGTATTAAGAGGCTGCAGCTTCTGAACACATCAGCCAAATGTGGCTAATTTGCTACGTTGAAGCGCTAATATTTTTTCCAGAAAAGACATTTTTGCATCAACATTTAAATACAAAAACATCTTTCTACGTAAATGATGAGCAGTATTAGCAGGAAGAGTGATTAAAGTAAAACCGGTTTGAGCGTGCCCATAATGGCACCTGACTGGAAAGCTATACTTTAATGTTGTGGCTGATTAGTGTAAGATAAGTAGCACATAACCAGCCACAAACCAGCAGAGTTTTGGCATAGTTCCAGTCTTTTAGTAATGTCATCAGATAAGAAACCATAACTGCGACAAAAACAATAACCAAACCAAAGCGAGTTGTTTTAAAGTTGATGGTGGCCTGGTTTTAAAAAAAAATACTTGGCAAAAATTCAAATCCATAAAAAGACCATTGCTTTCACTTACTTTCAACATATTTATCAGTCCACTCTTAGTGTGTTGAATGTTGTTTGATAAATGAAAGAGGAATGCAGATTTTGTTGTGAGCAATGTGGATTTTTTTTTAGCTCTTTCAGCCAAAAGCTAATCTGGAATCTCAGAAGCACGTTTCTAAAGAGTGCAAATAAAACCAAAAAGATATTTTGGCTTGATAATACTATAGGTAAGTTGTTATAATTAAGTTGGACAGACCATAAATACAAAATGACAACTCGCTCATTTCTGCAGATTTCCAAAACCTTCCTCTGCCACACAGATTATTTTCCAAAGTCCCCTTAACTGGTGCAAATAAAGCTGCATAAAAATATAATTTGTGCAGAAAGACTGTGTCTAAGCTTGTCTATGTCGTTGGAAACAACTTCCAATAAATGCAAAGTAATGTCAGTGCTATGCAGCCCTGATCCTTAGGGCCAGCAAGAGCGTTGGGAAAATTACTTAAAAGCAGGAAATCTCATACAGGGAGACATGTTCCTCTTATTCTCTGCAGATAAAGCTTGGCCATTAAGATTACATCATTACAAAATAAATATAACACATTCTTTAGTTCACCTTTGGAAACCAATGAGAGGAGCAAGACAAGGCTCCATAAATGAATGCATCAAAGCTCAAAATTATCATTTTTTTTCTACCATCCTTACATAATAAGGACAAGATGCACTTCTATTCATGGCGAAACAAATACATTTTTACAACTTTTAATAAGAGGACAAATAACTTTGGGTCATTCTTTGAATTTTAAACTTCTTTAAATTAAGAAGGATGCAAGTAATCCTGAAATACACAGCGCTGGAAAAAAAAGTGCACCTGCTTTCAGACCCACCTCAGCCCTCGCTGTCGGACGCGCTCTAGTCGTCCACAGTGATGTTGCGGAACAAGTAAGCCATGGACTCGCCGTTGTGAATGCGGCGGATAGCCTCAGCCAGTATCATGCTCACATCCACAGTCTTTATTTTGGGGCACTGCAGCTTCTGTACTTCGTGAGGGACTGTGTTGGTCACCACCACCTGAGGAGCCAATGAGAGTCATTTTATCAGGCTGATTTGATGTAAACTGTAAAGACAGCATTTTATTCTTGCAGACAATAACCAAAATTAATTAAAGAATTTGATTATATGGTTCATATGCTAGACAGACAGATAACACTTATTAACTGATTTCACACTTTTTATCACTGTTCCTTCACACCAAACTTCATTCCATTGTTTAACCTCCACCATAGACGGACACATTTTTTTTTGTATTAGTTCTCGCTCTCTGCTTTTCAAATATGCTAATTTCTCTTAATCCATGTATGCTCGCTTTTTTATGGTATTTACTAGAGTGGGCACAGTACGAAGATTTTGTTTAACTCCTTTTCCTGACATGTGAACTGAAAACAAGTTAGAAGTGCGCTCACCTCATCAATGGCTGATTCCTCAATCAGACGTGGCGCATCAGCAGACAGCAAACCATGTGTGGCCATGATATAAATTTTATAAGCCCCTCTTTCTTTCAGAATCTCTGCAGCTGCGACAAAGTCTCCTACATCATCTATAATGTCGTCCTAGAAGACAAAAGAAACAACCTGTGAGCAGCAGTTGACAGCCTTGAGACTGGGGCAGAGGTTCACCTTCCAGCAGGACAACGACCCTTAACATACAGCCAGAGCTACAATGAAATGGTTTAGATCAAAGCATATTCATGTGCACGACTTGAAAACTGCTGTTCCCAGACACTCTTCATCCAATCGGTCTCAGTTTGGGCTATTTTGCAAAGAAGAATGGGCAGATTCACTCATACCCCATAAGACTTGCAGCTGTAATTGCAGGTGAAGGTGGTTCTACAAAGTACTGACTCAGGTGGGCTGAACACACACCGCACCTTTCAGATATTTGTAAAAAAACTTTGAAAAGCATTTATCAATTCCTTCCACTTCACAATTACGTACCACTTTGTGTTGGCCTATAAGATAAAATACATTTGTGGTTGTAACGTTTAAAAATGTGGATAATTTTAAGGGGTATGACTACTTTTCCACGGCACTGCAGACAATTTAAAGTAGATTTAATTTAATTCACTAATGTTGCATCTTACCACAATGATGGCGATTCTCCCTCCCACGTCTCCAACTACAGTAATGGGAGGCTTCTCCTTGGCCATCATTACTGAAAGGGAAATCAGAACTGGTTACGTTCCGCACACACTTCCATGACATCACTTGTACTGCTTTTCACCTATTCAAAACCACATCTCAGTAGATTGGGTAAAGTGGGTTGAGAAAATGTTTTGCAACTGAGACAAATTCTACACCGCCGATTGTGAGGTCACTTTATCATTTATTATTATTACCCTTTATTAAGCAGTCGACGTGAATGAGTGATGTACTGTAAATGAGTTGTAGAAACTCCGCTAAAAACTAATTTTACACTTAAATTTAAAGTGGTGGTCAGGATGCAGCAATTGTTATAGCAAGTTCCCCCATTCTACCCCATCTACCCCTAGAGTCAAAACTCAAATGTTTAACTTAGGACAGCACATGCCATGCAAAAACCAAACGACAGGCTTTTCTGCCCAGGATACCCAATCAATAAATAACTGCCTGGACATACACAACCTCAGGCCTGGGCTGTGGCAGGCACATGGCAGCAGTCTGCATATGAACCAATATGCACCAGACAGTCTTTTATCACACGGCACAACAGTGGCCGACAAGCACTGATGAGGGTTTCTTCATATACACTTGCAAATGTTCTGGGGGTCAGTCCTCAGTCGAACATCACTGCTGCCACTGGCTACTTTTACATGCACAATAACCAGATTACATCCCACGTGCCAATCACAGGAGATGCAGCAGCTGCATTGTTGGAGCCAAAATCAGCAATTATGATGTAACTCAATTATTCAGGATAGAGCAGATTTGTCATTATGAGTAGGTTTGAACCAAATTGCTGTTTATCGTCACACTATGGGGTCTACAATACACATCCACAATTGCAATTATTCCACCCCCAGACCATGAGCTGCGCCAATTACTTCTGGCAAACTGTAAACATCCAGGAGTTGTGTAATTTCAGTAGCAACTTTTCAATCTGCCGGAGGTAATAAACAGTCTCAACATGGGGTAGAAATCTCTACATAAACATCACAACATGTTGAGAATATGACAGAAGTGCCTTACTTTCTGTCGTATGTAATAATCATTTGAAATATGCACGTGCAAATAATGCACATAAAGCTGTCAGTAAAATAAATGACTGCACAGTGAAGTAACACACCTATTATCAGCTGCATTTTTGAGTATTATTGCGCATGTAAACATCGTCATTCAGAGGGTTTCAAGGAAAACAATCCACTGGTGAACAATCAGCCAGAAAAGCCGATTGTGAAGGGAAAAAGTACAAAGAAGCAGAAAAAGGAGGAGCATGCCTTGCAGAACACTTTGCTGAATACCGTGAGTTCCACAGCATCAGAAAACCTGGAAGTGTCACATTCAGACTTCAACAACAGCAAAAGCCACGTCGTTAGCAGTACACACACTGTTCAGAAATATGTTGCTGAGGTACTGCAACAAGCTACCGGACAAAAGTTTGGTCAGATAACTTCAAAATGATGTTTTCAGATTTAAATTAACCAACCTTACGCTGTGATAGGATGCAATGGATTTTGTTTGCAAATGTTAAAAACAGGTCAGCACTACATTCTGTAAACCTCACCCATAAAGATAAAAATGAAACACTACATTAAACATAGGAAATTACTTCCTTTTCACCACTTTGTTAGGTGCCAAACTAAAATGGTTCATTTGAGCTTAATGTAGCAACAATCTCACTTGTTAAGTTTCTCCTTCCCTTCAGTAGAAGTTTTTAAATGAGCACGCGTAACTGTTATCAGCACATGCAGTTGTGACCAAATGTTAATCAGGTTTCGAGGAGCAAGTTAAATGTGGGTGCACAGTGTGTTGATTGGCAAGATGAGTCCGGATATTTAAGATTAAAAAAACAAAAATGACAATGACAACAAATAAGTTTGGCACGGCCCTGGTTTGATTGGAAAATAACATCAGAACACATCAGAAAAACAGGGCTTTGACCATCTTGTAGAACTAGCTGTCTGGAATCTTAGGTGCAGTAAACATGAGAGCTGCCTACTTCACATCAAACATGCCATGCAAACAGCATTAGAATGTGCAGCACACTGTAGATGACTGGCCTGAAAAAGGTTTGTCAATGCAACTTGTCTGGGTGCTACCATAACACACAGTTTTCACAGACTCTCCCTCCTGAATCCAGACTGTGTTTTCACAAGATGCAACACAAACCCTTTGTCTACACATGCACAAATTGTGGAACCATTTGAAGAGGAATCATTTCATAGTCAGATGTAAATCAAATTTACAGTCGTACTTGGAAGCTCTATGCCAGGGAACGGAGCTTGTTGTTTGCCTGCTATTACCAACAAATAAACACCACGTTAACACAAATGCACAGATATTTGACATGACAAACACATGATGCTAAGACTTGGAAAATCCTCTTCCTAGGCTGGTAAAACTCAAAACAGATTTCAATTCAAAAAAATCTAATTCACTGTGTTAAACAGTTTGAACAAACTTGTCTTGTGGCAATTTCAGTGGCAATTTCAGTGTCACTATCTAAGGGAGGATTTTCTAAGTCAAGGATAAGAATAGAAACATGTACGATTCCCCCCCCCCCCAAATAATAAAGCAAATATTTGATGCAAATACGTGGGAGTCATTTGCCAATGACAAGGTCTTTGATATTTTCTCAGAGTGAACCATTAACATCACCCTCCCCAGAAATGTATAACTGCAAATATATCAAAACTATACGGCTGAATTGTGTTAGTATTTCACACCAAAAATAGTTTTAAGAATCAAGGTTTGTGCCAAGAAACAGATTGGGACTATATTTCTAGTGTTATTCAATGCATCACTCTTTTTTTAAGTTAGGAGTTGCAGTTTGCTAAAGTTGCAGCATGAGTAGTATTGTTCCTGTAGGATACAAACATGCAGCAAAACAGAATTCAATTTCTTTAGTATGGTTGATGATATGAGTGAGAAAGGGGCAGAAACAGAGGCTCCACAAATGTTAGAAAACCAAGCAGTATTACGTTTTATATTATGAATTCAGTGGATGTCTGGGAATTTTAAACTGCACTGAAGAACTAATTAAGCAGAAGTTACAAGTAATAATGTGTTGAATTTGACGACGGTGTGTAACCTGGACTCTGGACTGACAAAATAATAAACAGAAATATAGTGTCTGTACAGTGAAATCTATCAAACATGTACTATATGCAAAGAAAGTGCTCTATGCAGACAGCTGTTCTTACAAGGAAGCTCCAGGCCTGTGTGTCCTGTGGTGTTGCGTACACATGGTGGGGAGTGTCGTCCATCAGCCATGTCAGATTCTGCACACTGAGCCTCCCCGTGAATTACAGCCAGACCCAAACGCAGGCGCTCTGCATAGGACTGGGCTCTGAAAAAAATGTTAAAGATAGAAAAAAGTCAGAATCCAGAGGTGAAATAGACCAGATGTTTGTTATTGCTCTTTAATTCCTATCACCCCTAAACACCATAAAGGACACGTACATGAAACTCATTTGAGTGCTTGAATATTTCAGGCACAGTTCAATATAGTTTAATAATTCAATTCAATCTGTGTTTTTTTTTGCATCAGTTACCTCTTAGCTGCTGCTGGGGACTTTGCCACAATTATTGCATTCCTGTAATTAGGAATCTAGAGAGTATAAAGGAAAACATGTGTTACTATTTCTATCAGACTGACTAATTGGACCGATTTAGTAATGGACACACACAAACAGTGGACATCCAGTGGGACTGTCACCTCTTCTTGGATGTACTGAATCAAAAAAGGGGAGGCACGCAGGTTATCCACTGGAAAGCTGAAGAAGCCCTGGATCTCCTTCTGATGCAAGTCCATGGTGATTATGTGGGTCAATCCTTTGAGGGTAAAAACGGGTGAATAATGGACAAATTAGGCCATGATAAAGGTATCATAAACTTTCACGAGCTAAGCAAGACTAGTTATGGATGAGCCATAAAAAGACTCTTGACAAACCTAAGATGGAGTGTGTTGTCTTTACCTGCTTTAGCTAACATTGAAGCTAACAACTTGCACACTATCGAGCCTCTCTTTCTCATCTTGCACTGTTTGCTGTAGGGGAAATAAGGAATAACTCCAATGATGTTCTTTGCACAGGAGGTCTTGAGAGCATAAGCCATAACCAGTAGCTCCATGATAGCGGTGTTGACATCTCTGGTAGTGGAAAGAAAAACAGACAAGTAGCCAATACAAAGTTAAGTTAGTGACAGCGTTATGATACAATCTGTTTAAATTTATGGTGGGAATGGCATGTTTTTCTCTCTATATTTATTCACCTTGGTATGGTCTGGATAATAAAGATAGTTTGTCCACGAACAGATTCTTTCACATCCACTCTAGTCTCTGTATAATGAAAAAAAAGTTATTTCTAAAAGCTGCATACTTTACTGTACTGCACAATTCCAAGCTTCGAGTTGAAATAAGTATTTGAACAACTTCACTGCACATACACCACAGAGAACTACATACTAATACTGACAACGTTTTGTCTATGGCATCAGGTAAAAAATATCTCCATGTGATGGAGCTTTGCTTTAAGTGTGTTGGCCTATGTAACAGTCTGATTCACAGTCCGTGTTAACACCCTCATTCAAAATTAGATTTTGTGCCAAGTTTCTGGGAAACTTGGATGACAGAGAGGAAAACGCCTGACATATTTAGGAACAGAATATAGACCTTAACACGTCGTCACACGTTCCTTACCTCTGTTAGATTCCTGAAAGACCACAGACTTCCCCAGTTCGACCCCGAGCCGCCTGTGAACCAACAGCACATTTCATCTTTGATTAATGCAAATTGTTCTCGATAAATCCATCAAGCACTTTTTTTGATTCCAAACATGGATTTTTTTTCATGCAACAAATTTTATTATTTTTTCCAACTTGCCCTTTTTCTAATTTGCAGCATGTTCGTGTTTATGTTGTAGTGCAAGCTTCTTTAAATAAATTTTTAAAAATTTAAAAATCTGTGTTTACTTTATCTAATGGATGACGATGCTGCACCTAACGGACACACTGCACAATATGAGCTAACGTTAGCATTACTTTTCAACTGGAGTGTACTACAATGTCAAACCACTATAATTATGATTTCACATTAATTTGTTTTATTGTTGTTATTATTATTAATGTTGCCATGCTCCAATAGGCTTTAAAATCTACAACATATATAGCTGATGGTGTTAATGCCCGGTCATAAACACAGTGAGGTTACCGCTAGCTTTCCCTACAGACAAGCCCCAAACCCTCGTCCTTACTCGGTGATCTTCTTGGCCAGCTCCGCGCACGCCGCGGACGAGTTCGCGGAGAACACGCGGTATCCGCTTTTGGCGACGTTCATTGCGGGAGCTGCTGCTGCGGGATGCCGCTGGATGCCGCTAGCTGCGGGTCGTGCCTGTGACGTTAGCTGACGGGCTAGCCAGCTAGCTAGCCACTAGCTCGCTACGTGAGCTAATTTACGAGCTGTGAGCTTCGGAGCGCGACGCACATGTGGCCGCAACACGGTTCACGCAAAGCTGTGCTCCATTTTCTCCGTGTCGTCTTTGTTTTTGACTGAATTGTGAGAGTGTTCGCGGGCAAACGCCGGATACCGGCGGCTAACGCAGCACTGACCGAACAACAGGCGCACAGAGAACTACGGAAGCCTGTCAGGAGAATCTGTGACGTCACACTTTGTGGAGAAATGTTTAAAATTAAAAATTGTAAAGCTGCTAATTCATTGGTGGAAGAACTAGTCTTACACATATGTTTGACATATGTAAAAATACATATATGAGAGTTGTTGTCATATTAGCAGTGGTCAAAAACATACACGCTGTCCCACATCAGAATAAACTGACAATAATTAGATTAGATAAAGCAGATACTTTCAGATGCTTGTTTTTAAAGACTGCTTCACAATTTATTGAAAATGTCTTACTTAACAATTAATATATTGTGTGTATAATAATTATATATTGTATATAAACAACCAAATATGTAAACTTGAATCTTTAATAATTGCTTAATAGTTTAAATGACTATTATTACAACACATAATGGTCAGGCACCCGTGTGAACACCAAAATAGTTTTGTATTGGTGTAAATATCTTTCTTATTTATAGTGACCTCGATGGGGACACAAATCCGCACTATGTTCGTGTAGAAGTTCTCCATGTTTAACCTACTATGACACCAAAGCAGTCTGAGTTAAATAAATCAAAAAAACACAATAAGGACAATACCTTTTTTGGTTTCCATAGATACTATTTAGTCTTATAACAGAATAGGAAATTTGTTAGTAAAGAGGATGTAAGTTTTAAAGAATCAGCTACAATGTGTAGCTTTTTTCAAAAACATATTCCAAATTGTATCTAAAAGTGACAAGCTGCTGTTGCACAAAGTCAATGGCGGGATATTATTGAGGGAGGCTCACTCTTCCAACCAATCAGAGAACTTCAATGATTTTTAAATTGTGTGCCTTGCAGATGCCAACACTTAAATTAAATGTAGTTAGTCTGAGCAAGTTTGTGGAACTCACACTTGCAAATCATCTTACTACCTTCAGCTGGACAATCTAAAGCTTGTTTGTACTTGCACCTAACTATTGATTTAAAGCACACAACATTGTGGACTCATCCTTCGTTTAAATATTTTTGCATAAATGTATTACTATAAAAATAGATGGTAGACCTTAAGCCCAATTATGGCAATATGTTTAGTAAATATACAGTAGACAGTGTAACATTTGCCTCTAAAGTGATTGCTAGTATAGTTTAAAATGGAATTACTAGTACAACAACTAATTTTTGCATAAGCAGGCTACAGCACTTGAGCAAATGTAGTTAAATACTATTTGATTTATTTATCTTTTATACAGAACATTCTGTAAATTGCATGAAAGCATATATTTTTAGAATCAAAATGACTGAGATAGGCTCAAACACAAGACACCATAACAACATGAAATTTGGGAAGCACAGCATAATAATTTATTTATATCCTGCCAATAAGACTAAGATAAAAAGATTAAAGGGGAAATGGTCATCATCCATTCACTGACTTAATGACAATAAACTGATTGACACAAACTGTTCACATTTTCTTCATATCAAACATTTCATTGGTAATAAACAGTGTGAAATGCACCTGAACAAGCAGTTTTACTCCAGCTGTCCACTAGATGTCAACGCTCGGTGCTGTTCTGAGGAGATTCATGCCATTAGATTTGCAACAAAGATCTATTAGTTTTTCTGTGGAAGTGGGGTCGAAGGTATGACACTATTGTTTTAAAGTGGAGTATAATCTCAGAAACCTGGGTGTGGACTGCAGAAATAATCATCGATAACACATATAGGAACATGAGCCAGCATAAGCAAAGCGTGTTGATCTACAATCATTGACCAAGTCTTGCTGACCTGGTCATCTGGTTAAGTAAAACGCTTATCTCGCCCACATAATCCTCAACCACTCGCCTTATATCCTTTATATTTTACTCAGAGTGACAGTGAAGGATTTTAGTCATAGTAAACTTAAACTAGGTTATAGCATTGAAACCTTTGAAGAGTTGCTATAACTACTGTAGCAGGCTACATCTGTCAGGTAAGAAAAATACTGTAAAAGTTTATTGATATAACATAATTTAAGACGTAACAATTGAGGAAATATGTGTCAAGCTTAAGCCCATTTTTTTCATGTTTACGTTCGTGTTCTGCCAATGTTTAACATGGGCGTCTGGATGTAGACCTTGTACTTCCAAAGAAAAGGAGTAAACCTTGTTTCTTCACTGCCTCTGTGTCCACAGATTCCTTACTGATACACTATAATTCATAGACTATGTTGATCGTAGATTAGGATCCCCGGGTGCAGCACATTATGAAACTTGAACAAGAACATTTATTCATATCATTTCTCTGTGGTAATCCCTAGTTGGAAATCTGGATGCATTGGTCTCTTAACGACATGTGCATGCTATTAAATTTGCTAAAGACACATAAAAATGTCCGAAACCCCAGTGATATAGTCAGTGTTTTGTTAAAAGCACCAAACAATGTCACACTTTTAATTTTTCGTCTGCAGGGCTTTGTGAGAAATTCAACATGAGTACAAGTTAATCTCCAACTGCAGATATTCAGAAAAGGTCACAGAGCGCTCCTTCATCTTATTTTAACACCATAATCTAACCGTGCATCCAGGCTCACACACCACACACGAGACAAATCTGACTCTCTCGTTGGGGATTTGCGTCCTATCTCATCATGATTTCATCCAACGCCGACCACAAAGGTGAGGTGGGCAGACACACAGAGAGAAGGAGAGAGAGAGGGAGGGAAAGGAGAGTGTAACGGAGAGGGTACAGAGGCTCCTCCTCATTCGCTGCTTGTGTTTCTCGTGTGTGTGTGTGTGTGTGTGTGTGTGTGTTTTTTCTTTTTCAGCCTCTTCTTCACTCGCTCTCGCTCAGCACAGATTCAGTGGCGGAGAGCAAAGGTTCTCGCTGAGAAGAGGCAAAACAGGGAACAGGATTTTCAAGAAAGACACTGAAAAGGTAGAAAATTAGTGTTTATTTTGGGGGAGAGGGGGGGTCACTCTCATCAGCCTTGGCTGGTGCATGTGCTCAGCTCTGCACAACTGTGTTCTCAGATGGAGAGAATGCCGGGAGAGGGAGAGCTGGACCACCTGGAGCGACCGAGCCCGCTGACTGAGAAGGAGAGGATGATGATCCAGGACTCGTGGTCAAAAGTCTACGAGAACTGTGACGACGTTGGGGTGGCCATACTGGTCAGGTAATTTTCTCTATGTTCTAATTCAGGTCGAGCAATGACTTACATGGCACATAAATCTTACTGTGACACAAAAGGAATCTTTGAAAGCTAAGAAACGAGGGCTGTGCGTTTAAAGTGGAGAGGTCATATTTTTATCCTGTTTGTAGCCATTTATCAATTTGCTCATGTACAGCTTGTCCTTTTTAAATATACTGGGCAACAATTGCCTGTGACACAAGTGTATGATAATTCTGAAACTTCTGACATTTGTTCACTTTAATTGCTAAGGTCAAATCAATATTTCGTCTACTGTCCTCGTAATATCATATTTCCTGAAAACTCACACGTCACACGTCTCTGATAGGAAACTTTACTAATTTTACGGACTTTACAAGTTTCCAACTAGTCCAAACGAGGACAGTCGCTCGTATTTCTGCATGTAGTAATCTCACCTCTCCCCCCTTGTTTTTCCCCGTTAAATCTGTTTATCAAATAGTTGAGGCAAAGAATCCATCACACATCTTTGGCCCACAGAGGACTCCCTCCCTCGCAGGGCAGGTCATGTTGTGAATTCCTAAAGGGTCAGGCAACATATCCCAGCGCAGCTCCATCACAGAGGAATCAGATCTTTTCTCTGAAATAAAAACGTGTGACAGAGTCGTCTATCAGCCTGGACGCAGGGAAAGGAAGAGCTGCAACATGCAAACACGGGCAGGGAATCAGAGAATGTTGGCGTGATGCCTTTACACATGGGGCGGGATTCACTGCATGACATAACACACCTTCATAATCCTTTATGATTGCAGAAGCTGGAAGTTCAGGGGGAGGTTAGCATTACACCTGCATAGAACATAACAATTATTAAAAGCATTTTTTCACTTTACTGAACAATGTCCTATAGCTGCTACACTTTCAAAATACAGTGGAGTGCAAAACTTTTCGTTCCTTTATTCTGAAATACTAATAGAATAAAACAAGTTATGTTTTTCATCAACATAATATTAAATGGACAGTCGACTAGTACAAACATTTCTAAGTTATCATAAGTAACAAAAATGGCCAAGAAGTTTATTTTAAAAAGTACAGTAAAATAGTGAAAATTGTATCAGTCCAAATGTTTGCATTGCCGTTTATGAATTGTTCTCTAATACTTTGTGTCCTCCCTTTGCCTTTGAGGCGTCTTTCGTACACTCTTGGCAGTGTTTGCATCCTTTAAGTTCTCTGATGTTGGGCTGCATTCGTTCCTCCTTCCACTTTATGCAGAGCGTCATTGCCTGATACAAACGTACACCCCCAAAGTGTCCACCGTGTTTGGCGGTGGGAATTATTTTCCTCTACTTGTAAGTCTTTTTTCCTGAGTTGGCTTTTTAATTTCATATTTAAGTCCTTCTAAAAGCGGTTTTAATGATCCCATTGTGTTTGTTGCTTGATGTAAAAGTCGAGCTCAGTTAAACACACCTTGTGACACTCATGAAATCATTGCTGACAGTATTAAGACCAGACATCTGGTTTTTAAGTTAATTACCTGAATGGGTTTTTTTTTTTTGCAATTACATTATTTTCATTATATTGCTACATCGTTCTTTTAATCCACTCCTTGACCATTTTTATTACCACTGATGATGAAGGATTAAATGCATTAAATATATCATTCTTCATTTTACTATTTTTGTAAGACAAAGCAGCGAATTCACTCATTTCTTTCTTTGGGAAATACACTGACTCTAAATGCATTTATCTCAGTTACCCCTTCATTTTCCACGTTACTTCACAAGAACCATATGTTGTTGAGGAATTTCAGGCTTGATAATAAGCATGACCATGGCAAATTCTCCTTTGGCAGTGAGAGCAGAACTTGTTCCTTAGATGAACCCCTGAGTTAACTTAACGTCCTTAGGGCAAAATATATGATCAGAGGTCTCACATGATGACAGTCTGACTCTGAAATTAGAAACTCTCTCCATAGTCAGCTTTGCAGTTAGTGTTGAAGAATAAAAAGAAAGGACTTAGAGTACAATGAGCTCATAAAATACTAATGAGGCTATTTATATGCAACCACAGGTCACGCATTTACAGAAGAGAGAGATTAAACACGACGAGTGCTCATTATTTTGGAGCAAAACTACGAATTCTATGCTCCAGCATTTGCAGAAGAGCTCCACCCAGATCTGAGAGAGTGAGACGTGACCTTCCACCATCCTCCCTTTTCAGGCATTTAAATTCATCAGCCGAGCTCTGATATTGAGACACATGCTTGTGACTTAACAGGAAAAAAATTGTTTCATATTTGTGTCAGTTGTTGTCGAGACAGAAGATGATGCGACACCAGTAACCAGATGCGTTGGCCTCCTTCCCAGACTGTGGGAGGGGATGAGTTTTCAGGTTCTCCTTTGTTAATTCCATGTGATACCTCTGAGGGTCAAACAGGGATAAAAGCGAAAGAATGTCTTTGAACTGATTTCTCAGACAATGTGAATTGTGCAATATTAATTTCAGCCGTGACAATAAAGTAAAAGCAATGCATCAGGTGCGCTCGTGGTAGCCTGAGAAGGCGGTGACATTCTTCTTTTCCATCTCACCCTCTCTAATTAACACGTTTCACCTTTTGTTGGAAGTTGTGAAATCGTGCCGGAACCTGGGCTCTTTTTTGAGGCATGTCAGGAACCACAGTGCAGAGCCAGTGAGACAACTGAGCCGACCGGTTCACAGGGGAGAACCGGGGTGAACAACGGAATCCTGAGGACAGATTTATTATCAGGTTTATTATTTGATTTATACCACAGGGTTATAGCATAAAAGTATAGTTATTATACATGTAACAGTCATTTGGCTGAGGCTTATTTGCTAAAGGGTGACACCAGCTTGAACATAATACAGTGAAACACTGACACAACGATTAACAAACCCATGCAGCGACCCAACAAACCAAAGCCAAAAATATAAACAACTACGAGAAACTTCTTCCATTTTATCTGATGCTGCAATATTTATTCAGGATGACATGTTTAATAAATTTGAAGAGTAAATTAAAGAACACAAATGGCGTTTTATTTTTACAGTGCACTTTAAATCAAAGCCAAACTAATCATTAAATTTAGTATTAATTTAAAAAGAAAATACTAGGTTATGAACTATAAACCAACATTTCAACCTAAAGCTACAATATGCAACTTGAAGGATCAAGCTATGGCGTGAGACTCAGGGCATCAAATAGTGATGCTGTCAAAGCCCAACTCTAGAGAACTTCAGGAGGACCAGGTCCAGACGTAGTCTAGAGTTTCTCTTTCAGACATTTAGCCAACCTCAGGAGATAGTCCAGGCGAGATGCGTTCTCACTTGTGGAGAAATACTTTGAGTATTTAGGCAGGGTGTGGTGCTTTGAGCAGAGGTGGGACAAAGCTGGGAGAGTGACAGCGCTTTCCTTGATGGCGACTCCATCACTAGTAATGTTGCTGCGATGATATCAGTGTTTAGACATATCCACAGTATTAGTACGGGTTCTTCACCTTCGTGTGTTTGTAGTTGCCCGGTTTCAGAAATGGACGTCATCAACACACTCACTCCCTCACTCATGGGAATCCTCCGGAGTTTTACCTCCTCTATTCACATGTGAACTCCGCTGGACAAAATCCGGACTTTGCAAAAGGAGGAGAACACAGTTAAGAAAAAACTTTAATTAATGAATGCAGGAGTCTATTGCTTCATGTTAGACATAAGGCAGCTTAAAGTATGCAACAAAATAATAAATCAATAAAATAAATAATATGTGGTGGAATAAAACTCGCCGGTACCACGGTCAAACATGGTGGAGACTCGCTGATGTTAGGTGGGGTGTATGTTTGTATCACAGAACAGCTCAGTATCAGAAGGTTTTAAAGCAAAGCTCCCTACAACTCCAGAGACAATGGATCCTCCAACGAGACAATGAACCAAAGCGTAACGCAAGTCAGCTCCACTTAAAAAGAATAAGGTGCCAAGTCTACAGGCTTAAATATCATTGAAAATCTGACGGAGGCTGTACGTGGCAGACAACCTAAGAAATAGTGAAATCATCCCTAACAAAAGGGCTACAGTTACACCTGGAATGATGCAAATGCTGATTAGAGCAAAACCAAAGAGGTTGGAGAAGGTCATAAAGACAAAGGGAGGCCATGCACACGTTTGCAATGATATCATTTTTAGCATATTCTTTGTATAATGTTTTGTTAATTCTGATGATAAAGGAGCACTTGTACTAGCTACATATGTATTATCTATTATGTTTATTAATTAAAATCCTTGTTTTAGTCTTTTTGCTATTTCAAATGAAGGAGATGCAACGTTTTTTCACCCAGCTGTGTCTCTGCGCTGCTGCCGGGGCTGTTCTGTGAGTCTGTGTCACAGCAGGTTTTGACAGAAAGAGGTTCTTCCGCTGTGGAAAAGCAACATATAAATTGAAGAACATTTCTGTCTTAAAACAATATTAAAAAATAGTTATATACTGTTTTAAGATTAGTGGATTTTGGTGTTTTGACTTTATATTGAGATTACATTCTGCGAGCTCACCTAACTCAGCAGAACTAGCGTGGTGCGTAGACATCCCAGTATGCATTGTTTCAGACTTAGTGTATTTTAGTACATATCTAATAGTTTCTTGTAACAACAATCTTAAAATTGCTACTCTCATTCAAGTTGGTATTGAATCCAGTACCTACCCCTCATACACAATAAACTGAACCAAGTCAGTGGTAGCAGGCACAGATTGTGTGTTTGTACTTATGTAGGAATAAAAGGAGCTAATGTAAGACTGATCCTTTTAATTGAAAACTAACTTTTTTAGGATAAAAACAGGGAAGTATATGTTCATATTATCACATTTTATGTTGCTGTTAAATGTTGAAGATGAAGCTAAATGCTTTTCCTAAATTTCATTTTTCATTTTAAGAATACATATCACACAGCATAATTGTGTAAAGCCAAAACCTTTAGAGGTGAAAAACGTACAGTACTTGTCATGTCAGTGCTGATGTTTGCTCGTGGTTTCTTGCCAGCTGCAAATAATGAACTTTGAGGGAGGGAGCAAAGTGCATTAGCGCGATGGGATTAGCAGATCTTTACAGCGGCAGTTCATACTCAGCTCTCATTTGACTCCATCACTTCCTCTCTGCAGGCTGTTTGTCAACTTCCCCTCGTCCAAACAGTTCTTCAGCCAGTTCAAACACATCGAGGAGCCGGAGGAGCTGGCGCGGAGCACCCAGCTCAGGAAGCATGCTCACAGAGTCATGAACGCCCTCAATACGCTGGTGGAGAGCCTGGATAACGCAGAGAAGGTGGCCTCCGTGCTTCAGATGGTGGGCAAGGCCCACGCACTGCGACACAAGGTGGAACCCGTCTACTTCAAGGTAACGTGCGAATACACAGGACAGGAAGTGACAGCGTCAGATGCTGCTTTAATGGCAATTCAGCGTAGCTCAATAAAACACTGCATTTGTGTGTGTGTGTGGCTCAGATCCTGAGTGGCGTGATCCTGGAGGTCCTGGGAGAGGAGTTCCCACAGGTCGTGACACCAGAAGTGGCCGCGGCGTGGACAAAAGTCTTGGCGACAGTTTGCTGTGGCATTAACGCCGTGTACGAGGAGGTGGGCTGGAGTAAGCTCTCAACCTCAACAGGGTGAAGCCTTTAGTCTGGGTTTACTGGAGCATATACACACAGAGAGACTTTTTCTATTTCTTGACCATTGAATCTAAAGAGAGAGGAATCAACTGACTGTAATCTGGAAATACAAGTTAATGTAATCTAAGATTATCGTAGGCTTTGGAACATACTATATACCTTTAATGTAAGCAATAGGTACTGTACCGTTTTCATGTGTGTGAGAGAGAGTAAAGCACTGAAAGCTCTGCGCCTTGTTTTTGTATTTCATAAAGGACCAAATCATTTAAATGAGAGAGCAAAGAGGAAGAAAATGCAAACGTAATCCCAACAAGAAGTCACATTTGACGTGGATGTGCCTTCTACTGGAAATCTATGTGTAGAAACTGCCAGTGAAATGCTTTTATTTCCAAATGTCTGTTTCCTAATCTGTATCCATTTGTGTCTGCATTAAAAGACATTAGGGGATATCAAGGTATTTTTACATTTTTAAGACTTGATTGTGATGATTGTGCATGTTTTTTTTTTCATTATTTGTCACCTTTGTATCTGTCTTTAACTAAATTTTGAAATAAAATACAGAGGAAACCGGTGACGTCCCAGCCGCAAAGATGAATCCTTTTCAACTTGTATCTGCTTTAACCCGACACTCAAATTAGACCTTTCTTTTCTCTCGCTTGGCCTACTGCTCCCTTATTCTCGGCTTGAGTCAGCAGTGCTAAGTATAAGTGGCTCAGCTGCTGAAAGTCTCTATTTATACCCCCATTTATCCCACTATGCTCTCTCTCTTTTTATAATATATGGTAAGAACACTGCAGGGTGTGGTATAATTAGAAGCCGCCCCGTGACTTTCAGAGCAACAATCCGACATTTCCCAAAGCACGGAACAATAGCGGTGAATGAGCGTTATCCAGCTATATGCTCATACGACTGGCTCGTGTGAAAACCTTCACCAGTGAAGCTGCCAGAGCAGCACTTAACGCCGATTTCAACAGGCCCCATGACAAAACGTGCCCCTTTCTTTGCAAAAACACAATATCAGGGTTGCTTTGGCGTGCTCTCTCGTCGGCACGGTGGCGAGGCGGGCTTCTTTCAGAACGGAAACACACAGCATGGTCTGTTTGCCTCCCGGTCCTGCCAGCCAGCTCCAACCCTCTGCCTGATCCGCACTAATCCTTTGAGCTAATCTCCACACACATGACTGGGAGCCAAGAGGAAAGACAGGAATAGTCAGATTGTTACACCACAAAGTGCCTTTTGCTATTCGAGCCTTTCAATGGGAGAAGAATTGTCAGGGCTCTAACCACCGGCAGTCCCCAGGTAGCAGATCCTTGGTGGTGGGACCATGTGTACCACTATGATGGTCCTCACCGCTATCGCTGTCATCCTAAGGCAGAGGTTTTCCAACAAGATCAAACCGTGAGTAGATTTTAACGAATGAATGTATTTATTTTAGCACCATGAACAGTTCCCCAACAAATCTGCGTCTGTGTTCCCAAGTATGAACTGTCATAACAGATTCTTTGTGCTTTTTGTTTAGTTTTGCAATCAGACCGCAAATCTGCCAATGATTTTAAAACATGTCAAATTTAACAGCTCGTGAGAAAAGATTGATAAAAAAAAAACAGATAAAAAATGCAAATGAATCTTTGACATGTCCAAGAGCGAGTGAGGGAGGTAAAGAGTCTGTGTCATTGATTTGAAATCATCGTCTGGGGTTTGGCCCTGAGCAACAGTGTGTGGATTTAGTGGCTCGCTACATAACAACAGTGTCGTCCACCTTTTAATGCAGCGATGAATGGAGGGGAAAGCATCCGAGCTCTTAAGTCCACGGCTGCTAATTGATTGAAAGTGCAGGTCCCGCTGCTCCCTGGCCCTTCTACTCACACAGCATCAGCAAACAATGCCACGTGGCTGCAGCACCACGGAGCACAGCAACAGTTTGTCCGTGCAATTATGAGCTGCTAAGTAGCAGGATCTCATCTTTTCGAGGATGAATTCACATGTTTTATCAAACTCCAGATAACTGTGCGCAGGAAGGTGCAGTGACGGTAAATGTGCTGAGCATTGGATGAACGTACGGTTACTGTGTTGTGTGTGTGTCACGCTGCAGGCAGAAAGACGCCACTGAGAGAGATGTGCCATACACGGAAAGCAATGGAGCAACAGAAACGGAAAAATGACATCGGCGGGCGTCACGAGGTAAGAAAACGTCACTGCAAACAGCAAGTATCTTAGCAGCTACAGAGCATTTTGAGCTACCTTACAGTACCTGAGTGTTTCTATGTCTTTTCCTTTTCCTTTGCTACATTTTTGAGAGATCATAGAGCTCATTTATTTTACGGTTTAAACTTTTGTTTTGAAATTTATTATTATTAAAGGAAACCTTCTCTGATTTGACACTTGCTTCTTTTGGTTCTAGTCTGGATAGCACATGTACATAAATGTTATTAAAAGTCTCTCTGTTGTCCTACATTAACTATAGCAGTACATAAAATAATTTAAATTAGTTGCATTGTTACCATCTGGGCTCCTGTTATATCTCAAATTCCCAATTTGTTTTTCTTTTGAAAATAAGTTCACAACACAGTATCTCAAAAATTAAACTTTTAAAGTCATAATTTCTTTGAATCTGGTATTAATTCATTTCTACAAGGCCTGAATATTTTAGATTTCTGCAGAAAGCTTATTTATGAAGCACATGTGGAAAATGTCTAGGCTACAGTCAAGGATGGTTTACGGTCAGGGAATCATTGGCCAGAGGCTCTAAAATTACTGTTCATATTTCTTGTTGGAAAGAGTTCGTTTGAAAGATACAAAATAACCATAAAGCAATGCACAACAACCAAAAGAAGGCATAAAACAATTCAAAAATAATAAACAATGATCTTAACTGTGCAAAAGTCACAAAATGACAACTAATGGATAATTAATGACGAGAGCAGACACAAAAATGTTATAAAATAGGCCAAACTTGACCACAGCAGACATACAACTCTCAAAAATAGACATCAAATGGCAAAACATAGACACAAACTGTTTTACAATAGATCTAAATTAGCTAAAATCAGACACACAATGTGCAGCAACAGGCATCAAATGACAAAAACATACAAAACTGGTAAAGCTAGAAAAAAAATCCAATTTGACCAGAAACGAAAAAGCAAACTTCCAAAAACAAATGTAAAATGACCCTTAGACAAACTCAAAACCACCAGAAAGGATGGAGGCTCTTCCACTGCAGGGGCCCAAATTCTCACGATCAGTCCACGTTCATGTTAACAACAGAACCAAGTTTAATGGACTTTTAAAAGCCTGTTTTACACGGTCACTTAGTGGAGAAAGACATTTGTACCTAACGTAAATGTGTGCAGTGATGCGTCTACTCAATTTTTTGCACTTTTACTTGAGTACACACGTGCTCGTGTGACGATATTCAATGTTTGTTTTCCAAGTATCGGTGAAGATCCAAACTGGACCAAACTGGACAACATGCCTCGTTAGAGTTCCCTTCCTGCTAAGCACCCACGTCCTCTGAACTTCATCCACCCAGTTTTTAAAACAGGCTTTCTGAGCAACACTTTATTTTCCAGGTCCCTTAGTTTCCTATAATTTCCTAAATAGGAACAGATGTGAAACAATAAATTTGCAGAATTGTTCCTGGAAGGGAAGCAGCATCGTTAGAGCGAATGTGTATCCACTTGGTACGTTTCCATTTAATTAACTCCCCTGAATTGCTAGATTAACCCAGAGAATATTTGAGTCAGCGGCGACTAGTTAGAGCCCATTTACAATTAAATAAGATAGAAAGTTTAAATGGATATGTCAATATTTACTTGGTTTTAAATGTAGCATTTTCAAGGAAATTCCTCCGGGAAAAATTAAAAGGAAATCCAAAGCTGTCTGCAGTTTTCTGTGTATTTATTACCAATTTATGCAGTTATTTCCAGACTTTTAGTACTTGGGTGTTATCGGGGATCTGTTGGATGTGTAAATGTGGGTGTTTTTGTAAGTTGTATTTGCAAAGCCCAGGCTGAGATAGCATTATCACCGGGTATGAAATATTAGGCTCTGCAAAACCTCTGACTCCATCCACTGATAAGAGGAACACTACTGTACTTTCTGCACTGCAGTGGGTATTTTGGTAATAGAGGCAGATTGTGAAATCATTAATTATATCCAACATAGATGTTATTCCACCTCTTCCAAAGACACATTAGTCATGATAGTGTTGCTTTTACAAGCTGAGTAATTTACCCGTTTGTAAATTTGGTGGAGTGTCGCTTTAAAAGGATCGAATAACTTAAATATAAACTTCATTATGGACAGAAATGTTAAGTCCGAGCAGTGTATTTAGGTTGGTGCATCACAAAGAAGTTTAAAAGCAAAAGTGTTTAAGCGAATGAATGAACAAAAGAGCATGTAAGTGTTTTAAAACCGAGAAAAAAAAAGAGTAACCGAGAATCACAGTGGGTGAAAGAGAGACAGAGGAAACATCCAGACAGACCAAGAGACACTGACTGTGTGTGTGTGTGTGTGTGTGTGGGTGTGTGCTTCGGGGGGCTGGGGTGGGGGTTACGGAAGGGGCTGCAGACAACGGGAGAAAGTGGAGCAGTTCTGAATGTTAGAGAAGCACAGATGCATGAAGCGCTAAGACGCCTGCCCCACATTTAGCTTTTAAGTACTCCCCGCTGCACTGCTAATACTAAATGATTTAGAGGCACAACAACAATCCTTCATGTCTGTGGAGGGTTATTATAAATACATTAGCTCCTCACAACTACACAGTTTAGTGCAGCTGTAAAAGATCTAAATATAAGTAGCAAACGAAGTGGCCGTTGTTTGCAGCCACTGCACGAGGGTTTTTATGCAGGTGTTTGACGTGTTATCTGTCACTCATTTACTCAGTCACGTTTATAGTTGCACTTTTATACTCAGTGACTTATTCTTTTATGAATGATTATTTTGCTACATCATTCATGACTCTGCATGTCAGCTCTCACTTCCCGTGTGCTCGCTCTCCCTCGCAGACATGAACCAGAGTAGGCCGCCATCCCACGTGTTTGGGCGCATCCGGTGAGTTTTGTCGTTCGCTTTATTCCATGTACACAGGAAATAAACGGACAAATGTGCACTAAAGGTGGATTTGTTTTGTTTTGGTCTTTCAGTGGCCTCTGCTACGAAGAGATTTTCTGGAATGTTTCCTTGTTTTCTCTCATTGATCTGATTCATCTGCACTTGACAGCTCATGCCAAGACTCCCACCAGGAGTAACAAAAAGGACAAAAAAAGTGAGCGGGATTCACAGTGAGGCCTGTTTTGATCACGGATTCCCCTGTGTGCCCTGCAGATTCTCTCATTACTGGAACAGGAAACACCAATGGAGCAAACTTGGGGGTAAATTCCAGTTTGGACAATGAAAGCTGACAAAGGCAGTATAGCAATTATCTCAACAGCTGAATTTATAACATTATTTTTTGCTTTAGAACCTAAATAGTCACTTCATACACGATCAAGATTTTAAGTGATGTCTGCATAAAACACGTTATGTGCCTCTAAACACAGAAATAGCCACGATGTTGTTATGTTTTCTGTCTTTCTAGGTTTTAACACGTGTAATGATCTATGTGAATTGTGACATTAGGACACGGTGGGTTTCAGCCGGATTCATTTTTAAAGACCTGTTTCTCTTAAGTACTAATAAGTGACCTGATTTCTTCTGAAACGGGGACTGAAGAGGTTTATCGTACTGTACACGGCAGACATGGCCACCCTGTGAGGCAGTTAAACGTTAACGGTGCTCTCAGAGACGACACCAACTGATCAAATAAAGTCATTAAACGCATTTGTGAGCTGTTGTGTGTTTCTCACTATCACTGCAGATGTCTCACATGCACCGTGACCTTTCTGATGTTAACGTCTTGGCAGATTTGCGATCCTTTTCCAACAGAAATTCCCGTAATATGACATGGTCAATGTTGTGACTTGCCTCCAACGGTCGTTTGACAAGTCAGCTGACGTTGCAGTAAACAAAACATTGGCCAAAGTATAATGTTCCCCAGAGTCTAAACTTGTTCCTGTGGTTTAACTGCTGATTTCTGTTGTAAGGTACACGTTCTACAGCCTGCATCGTTGCCTTAGGCCTACAATTATTAAGCAAGGATGCAAATACTTCCGATCTCTAAAGGAAAATCATAATTTCTAAAAATAATTTGGCTTAGCACAAAAATCCTAAATGCATATACACAAGACATGTAGTACCTATGAAATGAGTAGCCTTTGAGAAAACTGTAGCGCTGAAATGGTGTCTGCACAAATTCATCATAAAAAAAAACCTTTCTGCTGACAACTCCCCACGGCCGCAACGATTCAGCAATGAGGAAGCAACGTTTTCCTGCGTGTCCAGGCCAGTTGTCTCACACTTAGGCTGTTTGTCATCGTCATGGGACAAATCTCAGTTTCTGACCCAACAAGGTACGAGCGGAAAGTCACGTAACGCTGGCTAACATCCGGAACATTAGAACAGGCCTGGAGAAGCCTCAAGTTCATTTGCCTCATTATCATCGTGCCAATTAAATGTGCAACATATGGCTCAGACGTCACTGAATTAAACATAAGCCTCCAAAGATCAATTATTCATTGATCAGATTCAGATTTGTTAAAATTGGTTAGGTTTGACTGACACTCACAGCTCTGATGACACCTGCTGGTAAACCGGCTCGGTGGGGTTAAAAAAAGACGCTCATGTCAGACGTGAAAATCCGTCTGACACGAGCATCTTCATCATTTCAACACATTAAAAAAAAAAACATCTTGGTGGCGTGTGAGATTTTCTAGACCAGCAAAACTACACTACCCACAATGCAACAGGGGAGCGTAAACAGGAAGTGTACACTCAGCCGGTTGCTAGGATTGTGCTGCAGTAAATCCCCTTAAACGCTAATGGTTTGTCATTTACTTTGTCTCTAGTTATTTCGTGACATTCATAATTGTTGTGTTAGATGATGCACAATCACCTTAGCAGTGCAGCGTGGCTAACGTTTAGCCTTCTTCTACTAAAGTGATGGACTTTAGCATTAGCCACAGTTACTTACTTTAAATCAACTTGGCAGTTTTAAAATGCTGCATTTCACGACTCACACGAAAACACGAAACGACTGAATTTTGGGGCCATATTAGCTTTATGAAGTCGTGCATTGTGTGAAAGCTCGCGGGGTAAACGCTGCGGTTACAGGGGACGGCTGATCTGATTTTAGCTAGCTTACCTAGCTAACCTTAGCTCAGCAGCTAATCTCACATTAAACAGTGACAGTGACGAGCGACCCTGAAGCTCATGTCGTCACTGTGTCATCGTACAGCTGGTTCACGAACAATCACTTAACTACGATGGTTCGTCTGTGTCAGAGGTAAAATAACATGGTGTTTCTCACTGTTCATTGCAGGCAACAAAGCCGAAGGGCAAAGCATCTAAAAGTAAGTTATTGTGGTTTCACTCCAGTTTCAGTGTCACCAGGGTTAAACCCGTTCATGTGGTCAGAAAACACAAGTTTCTCTCAGGTTGACTGCGTGTCACAGGCAAACTTATGGTTTACACAATGCAAAACTACTGATTGATGTTAAATTAACCGAAATCAAACGTGGCACATATCCAAGCTACTAGCAGTATAAGCAAAATCTCTCATCCATGAAGGCAAATACGTATATGACTAACAAGTTAAAGCTTGAGTAAATCTGTTTTCCCTCGTGGTTTTTTTGAGGTACTTTCGAAGATGGTGATGTGCTTGACAGCCTGTTTGATGGTAAAGGTAAGTAAGCAGACATCTGAAGGTTTAAATCAAATTGTATTATCATTATTATTATTATGTTACATGAAACTGTGAAAATGTTAATGCGTCGTGATATTTTGTTCTAACAATTTGCTCCACAGAACATCCGGCAAGGGGGAAAGCAGCTCGTGGTGTAGCACTCACTCGGTAAGCTCGAAGGAATCATAAACTTGTCATTATAAAATACAACTCTCCCTGTAACTTTGAACTTTTATTTTTATTTAGCTCATCAGCCACTGATAACATCTTCAGTATGCTGGCAGAAGAAGTAAAGCAGGATAACGGGGACACTGAGGTATGTAGATAAAAAAAAGCCAAATATGTGTACTGTAATTATTCACTGTCTCTTTTATATAAACACTGCTATTTTGTTCCTCTCTTATTATTTCCATTTCTGCCCAAGGACTCGGATGTATCAGTGGCAGATCCTAGTGACATCCTGAAGTTTATGAAAGTAAGACATCCTAAACAAATCACAGAAATAGTTCTTACATGGGCACAGGTTTACTTACAGTGGCTGTTGTTTGTGTGTATATCCTAATACAGGACATGGATGATATGGATGCAGATCTTTTTGGCTCAAAGAAAAAGACTAATTCAGCTCTTGCACAAACAAAGCCCTTTGGTAATGAAGGACCCAAGAAAGACCTTACACTGATAGAGAACAATGCAAAACCAGAGGGAGCAGGTAATTCAGTGCAGAATGTTCTTGCATACATTATTTTCTCATTATTAGCCTGAAATGACTTTATATTGGCTTTGATGTTTGCAATAATAGCAGCAGTCAGAGGGAACTGTGTCTCCCTTTCTTCACGCAGATAAACCGAGCACAGAAAGAAAGAAACCCGACTCTGCACCTTCTTCATCTACAGCACGAAACTACAAGAAGTTCACCTTACCAGGTGAGTGAGCCAGGCCGTCCCTGGGACTGAGCCTAATAAGACTCGACAGCAGGACTGAAGCAGTAACTAGAAAACTGTGCAATTAGTGGTAAATCTGTTCTGTTTTTTCTCAACCTGCTGCATTAATTTAGACAGCGATGGTGATGAAGAAGGTCTTGGTCAGTCATCTTACACTAAAGGTACAAGGTATCTGTTTGGCCTTGTAGATAGTTTGAACGGGAAGTATCCATGACATTATGAAATGTGATAATTGTGCCAAACCTGTCACAATTATTGTAGTTACAGAGAAACAGTGCTGTCCACTTTTTGGAACCCACACTCGCCATAAATGTCAAATACTGTATCCCACCCCCCAAAAAGAACAAAATCAGAAACCGAGGTATGAACCAAACCATGGTTCAAAAATTTAGCTCTAAACCGAACTCTGCATTTGGAACAGTGTTACACTCCCAATAGGCATCTGAATTTGATTAGCACATCAGAATATTTGTGATACATATTTAAAATCATATCTGCTACCTCACACTCGTGTTCGTTTGCAGATCTGGACGACCCCCTGGTTGACCTGCTTGACGACCTGCTTCCCAGTGAAACTAAGCCTGAATCTAAAAGTGGCGTGCAGCAGAGCAAGCCTGAAAAGTCACCGTCCACATCTCCTGTCCCAAAGAGTAAAACACGTGGGTCTTGATATAAAAAACACTTTGTCACTTTTCTTTTTTCCATGTAACCTTCAGACACTAAATGTGTATGTTTTATTCTTTGCTCATCATCTAAAGCATCGGGGAAACCAAGTGAGCTCACATTTGACGATGGTAAGGACGACCTGATGGATGCGCTCGGATTTGACAGCGATAAAAACAAAACCAAGAAAAAAGAGGTTCCTCTTTGGTCCAACAAAGAAAAGTAACCGCTTTGTTTTCCTGTCTCATTCTTGTTGTTGTCCTTATTTTTATCGCTGAAATAAATTATTACTGCCTTAGTGCTTTTGGGTGCAGCTAGAAAGAGACTGACTTAAATTCTTGTTCTTATATGATTAAGTTACTTTGCTCTTTCTGTATACTAAAATGCAAATGTATATTGTTTCCATGTCCCTACTTCTTTCATACGTGTAATCTCAGGAGCGAGGCCCCTCAGCGAGCTCGAACTAGACTCGATGAGATTCTGGAGAATCTGACGTCTCCTCGTCTCGTGGAGAGACCACCCACAGGTGAGATGAAGGACCAGTCTCCACCTCGAGATAAGCAGCAGCAGCAGGAGAAGACCTCCAGTATGAAAGGTAGCACAGTCTCCAGCTGAGCATTGCTTTGAGCAAATGCTGTTTTAAAAGAATTTAAATGTTAAAGATTATTTTGTATCTAACAGAACCACTTTTAGAAGAGGACCTCACATTTGGATCTTATCAACCCACTTTGGGATCCGCGCCTGAAGGACGCCAGTCCCGCAGACAGTCTGTCAGGTGTGTGTGTGTGTCTCTGCTGTACAATCTTGGTGTTTCACTGTGGTATTTTTTCCTCATACAGAATTTTTTTGTTATCAGATTTTCCACAGAGGATGTCAGTACCTCTACCCCGGAAAAGAAATCAAAACCCACCACGCCCGTCTCAACTCGACACCGCAACTCAGCCGACTGGCTAGGCCTCAAGGCAAACGACGATGACACCTTTCTAGAGAATGTCGCCAAAGAGAGTCCAGCAGAGTCTCCAAAGTTTCCTTCCTCTCCTGTAGTGGAGAGAAAGCCCCCTCTAACTGATACTCATGCAACAGAGGCGGCAAAAATGGAACCAGAAACCCAAGCCCCAAATGTTAGTGTCAACAGACAAAACAAGTCCAAGGCTTCTAAAAACCAGAAGAAAGTAGAGGAGAGTGAAGAAGACTGGTTAGCGGGAGCACTGAGCAGGAAGAAGGCCTCCAATGTGTCAACCTCTATGGAGAAGACGCCTAAGCAGGACGAGTCTTTCGGCCTTGGAGGGGAGTTGGACGTAGAGTCAGTTGTTAGGTACCGTGGAACCCACACACGTGCATCAGCAATGAAAAAAGGAACTTGATTCTCGGTGCTGAATTTCCTTCTCTTAATTTTCAGTAAACCGGTCACTTCGCAGCCTGCCAGGGGCAACGAGGACACTGTTACGTCTGTCAAGGAAACAAGGTAAAATGTTTGTTCTGTAAAGCAAATAAACCAGTATAAGTGATATTATATTGATATTTTTACTATGCCTTTATTTTGGGCAGCAACTCTTTTCTTGGACGACACAGCCCTGCTGCTCACTCCACCCCTGTCAGAGATGAGAGGCCCAGGCAAGGTATTAAACTTGGTGAAGTACCACAGTGGTACATTTAAATAATAATTCCTCTGTTTCAGATTTGTAATTTCATTACAAAATGATAAACTCAGATTGCAGCCATATATTCGAAAGTCATATCCATCTCAGCCAACTTTAATAAATCATTCTAACAAAGTGAAGATATACAACAGACTAGTTACAAGCCTCCATAAGAAATAACTAAGCCTATCTGGGATCATGTCTTGCCCATTCCCTTCGCATATAATGTTCTCTTCATTGAACAAATATTGTTCCATTCCTCAACTCCACCACCGCTTTTTATTGACTCTACTTCCCCTCCACCCTGACATTCTCGTACTAACCGCTCTCCATGCTAAAATGGGCACTTTTAGTTTACCCTGTCCCAGTTCCATCACTTACTGTCGGATAAAGGATCCAGGGCGATAAGGTAGTCAGTCAGTCTTTGGGTCAAACCTGGCAAGAGTTGCCATTGTAGCCCATTATTTACTATATTCCCAGACACTGTGTGATGTAGCTAAATATGAAATACTTTTACATATAGTAGCATATTCACATTTTTATTAACAGCTGATATTGTTGGTACGACTAAGGCCAAACCAAAGGAGTAGGAGACTTTTCTGCAGTTTAAATGGACTAAACGACTGATTACAAGATTGAACATCTGTGATGCTAAATGCAGAAAACACTTTAAATATCACCATAATCCATTTATCCATGTTTTTGTTTTTAACAAAAAATGGGCCATTTTCATTTGTTGTGTTACTTTAAATATTGTGTTCACTCAAAAATCAAAAATTATTATTATTTATTTAACATATTTTACTTATTTATCTTCAAGTTATTTTAGAGAAATCTTTTTTTTTCTATTTTCATGGAATGGTACCAGCAATGTAATCCACGTCTGTAAGTATGTCTGTTACTCAGTTTTGCTTTCTTTCCAACAGTTCCACAGGCAATCAACACATCAACTGCTGTCCAACAACAGGTACTGAGGCTCTCCTGTAATAAGTTCATCATCATTTGGAGACTGTTGAATAAGAGTTTTAAAACTTTTTGTCTTCTTTTTCTAAAAAGGTGACACTTTCAACAGACAGTCTGCAGCAGCTGCTACAGCAGCAGCAGGTGAGAAATGACTACACAATTCCATTTGCGGGTTTAGCAAAAATATGACAACGCATTCACTACTTGTTTGTTCTTGACCTGATTACTGTTTCCCGAAAGATGATGCAGTCTCAGTTGGTCGGTCTTGGTGGTGTTGTGGATGCAGGGGTCCTGCAGAGACTCAAGGACAAAGAGCATCAGTTTGGAGATTATCAAGCTTTACAGGCTCGCATCATCCAGCTGGAGGGACAGGTATGTGAACCCAAATGTGGTGATGGCGGGAGACTCATTACGAGGTTACGCTCCCCTTTTGCCCAACTTCACATCATTTGCTACCTCCACGTACTTGCCCAGCCCGTAACCTACAGTATAGGTGTTATTATCCAGGTGAAGACCCTGCAGCTTGAGCGAGACCAGAGCCAAATGCTGCTAGAAAGTGTCCAGCAGCGGCATAAACAAGACATTGAACTCATGGAGAACGCACACAAGTAATTAATTTCCAGGCTTGTGTTCACATGGACACACATTTTGTATAAATGTGCAGCATCCATGTCTATGTTCATCATACATTCTGCATAATTCCTTGCATTTGGTAGACTGTGTCTGTCCATTTTGAAAGCCTAACACACAAAGAAAGTATTCCTTTCGTTTAAGGAGTCGTGTCAAGTTGCTTGAGGAGTCAGCGGCCCAGAGGGACGTACGAGCGCGGCAGGAGTGCGAGGACTTAATAGAACGCCTGACCACAGTAACACGATCGGCTGAGCAAGAACGATCAGAGCTGCAGGCTCAGTACCAGCGTAAACTGGCCCAAGCCCAGCAGGAAAGAGACCGCGAGGTGGAGAGACTCAGAGACCTACAGAGGTAAAACTAGGATGGATTTTTTTTTACACTAGTAGAAAAATTCTATGGCAACAGCATTATTAAATGAGGCGACCATAATGGAAGCAGACAATATTATTGGTCTAGCAGCCAAAGAAATGTACATCACATGACTTTACATTTCTCATTCTTACTATTTGATAGTACTTCACTGTAGCGAGTACTCATGCAAACAAATGCAACCAGTCCAAATAATGTATTTTTTAACACACTTTTAGAACTTTATAAAGAATAAAAGTCGATACATACACCCTAACAAAAAAAAGTCTTCTTTGAGGGAAACCCCACAACTGCTATTATGTCTTAGTCTGTCTCTGGTCATCTGCACCTGATTAATACCCAGAATCCCCATACTATATTTCATTACGAATAAAGGAGGTTTAAGTCTACCAAACAGTTGTCATGGAGTATTTTTTTCATAATTTGCCATAAAGGAAATCTATCCTAGAGATGAAGAGAGACCATGAGGATCAGATCCAAAGACTGAAGAAGTTAAAAGATGAGGAGATTGATGCGGTTACAAGTGCAACTTCTCAGACTCGGTGAGTCATTCCCAAGAGACAGTGTCAGTCCCATTTACAAGGTGCTTAAAGTGTCTTCTCTGTATATTTTTTAAAAACTGCCGCTATCAGTTTCAGTGCTGATATTTTTACGTTCTGTGTCGCTACAGCAAATAACTACAAATAGTTTCTGTTCTACCTTAACGGTGATTTTTGTGATATCTCTTCTTGATTCTGTCGTATTTGTCAAGGTCTCTTACGGTGGTGATAGAGCAGATGGAGCAGTTCTCCTCCCGCCTCGGAGAGCTCTCTTCTCGGGTGGAGAGCACACATGAACACACAGCCCACGGCCTAGAGCAGGGGGCGCGGCACAGAGACGAGCAGCTTCGAAGTACATCAGACAGACACACACACACACACACGTGCTTCTATACAAATAGCTTGATACACAAATGGCCTTAAGGCATAGTTGTATCAAATTGCAAGTGGGTTAAGGTCATTCTCCAAATGTATATTTCAGTAATGCAGGATCGTCTGGCTCAGCAGCAGAAAGCCATGGCAGAGGAGAGAACATACCTCAAGGAAATTATTTCCCGGATGGACACTCAGCTCAATGAGCAGCAGAGACAGCTTGAGAAGGTCAGGGTAAAAACAACCTTTTGAAACGGTCTATTTTCAGCCAAACCAGCATTGGCTTTAACGTAAAAGTGTAGCATGAGTGTATACACTGAACCCACTGAAACTAAAACGGATGCTTTTCCCCCTCAAAGTCAGAAGATGTCCCTTTTTTGTATTCAACAGGAGCGCTGGAAGATGACAGCAGAGCAAGCTAAAGCCGAGTCTACCCAAAGAGCCTTGGAGGAAGAGCGGCGTTCCCTCAGCATGCAAATCAACATGGAGAGAGAGGAGTTGGAAAGAGCCAAGGTAAAGCTGACAGACACATCTTTTAATCTCTTCTTCCACCATAAATTATTGTTTAGTTTCAGTGTTTATTTGGAACGCTTATGTTTAAGTGTATATTCACTCTACAAATGTTTGGACTAACTTGGCATTAAACACCCTGCCTCGCCCACCAAACCCGACTTATGACTCTCTAATTTCGCTGTAATACTCGCTGTAATTTCTCATTAATATAATAGACTAGAGCTTTATTCTGATTTCACACGTGCGCCTGTTACCACTCCCGCTGCAGAGTGCATTGCTGGAGGAGCAGAAATCAGTGATGCAGCACTGTGCGGAGGAGAGGAGGAAGCTGGCAGTTGAGTGGGCTCATTTCCACGCCCAGGAGAAGCACAGGCATGAAAGAGCTGAACGGGAGGTCAACAGTCTCTTGGAGAAGAGAGAGGGCTCCATCGTGAGTCTGGCACAGGTGAGCATCACAGTACGGACATCGTGGAACGGGTTTGCAGGTCTCTTATTTTACTTGCTACACATAAACGTCGTTACACAAATAAAAAATGTGCGTACTTCTTTATGGCTCTCTTTACATAACTAAATATATTTCTAAAGCAATGTTTAGTTTTTTTTTAAGTTCAGAGACAAAGACAGAAACCTTTCTTTATGTTGTAGGAACAAGCTGACCTAAAGCTGCGTGCTGCAGAGCTAAAACAGAAGGAGACAGCTGTGGCGCAGGAGCGAGAAGCTCTGGACAGTCTAAGGGAAGAACTAGGCAAAGAGAGAGAAAGAATAACCAGCACAGCGCTGAGACTCAAAACACGAGTCCAGGAGGTGGAGGCCTTCAGCAAGGTAAATAAGCTCTTCGAGTACTACAGCAAGCGGCACGTACAATTAGACTTTTGACCACACCATGTTCTTCGCAGCTTGCTTCAGAGAGGCATGAGGAGGGAGAAAGGGCACTGCAGGAAGCCAAGCGTGTGGAGGCTGAGCACGAGGCAAGGCTCAGAAATATCCAAATCGAAACGGAGCATCTGAGACAGCAAGAGCAACGGATCCTTCAGGTGCGTGTCAGTTAATGTGGAAAGCACATCTGTCTGCTGTAACTGCATTATAGGACTTAAGTGCTGGTTTCCTCACAGGAGCGAATGCGGTTAAATAACCTACAGAAGGAGAGCAGCAGGATAAGACAGGAGGCCCCCTTCATGCCTTTAACACTAATACCTCCACCCAACCTACCAGGTAACTGTGTGTTTGCAGAATCTACGTTAAACAGAAACCATGTAGGATATATGACAAGCTTTCGTCTTCATCAGCAGACTCAGGTACAGTGTTACCAAATCCTGACCTGGCGTCCACCCTGAATCTTCCCCCTACTGCTTCATTTCCAAACTCGCAGTCCTTGACCCTTCAGGCCAGTCTGGCTCTGTGGAGGTACACTGCAGAAAAGGTATCTGATTACAGGATAAGTAGCAGTAACTTCATTTTCCCATTATGGTCTGTAGCTGTCCTACAACTTAAGTCAGGTGAATATAGAATTGGTGTTTTTAAAAAGTTTGAACTTTTCAAAAGCAGTTTGCTGGCAGTATTTCAAGTCCTGTGTTGACTTACAAGTTTAAGAGTGGATTGGGTCACACATTTTTGCAAATTTTTTGTGCTGAATTCCCCATGTCATATTTCATCAGCACCCCACACATTTTGCAGTTCACATAACCCACCAGTTAGTTATCGTCTGCACTGACTAAGCGCAAACAGCAACATGGCCTCTACAGGCTTGTCATTTGTCACTGCATTTTAGACCAACTTCCATTAATATTAGCTGGTAAAAACCTGAATATTTACCATATTGCATATAATATTTGACCTTTAAAAAAAAAAATCAAACATTTTTATCTGAATCTGAGCACAGACCTGTTACACTTGCATGAACATCAGTTGACTAGAGCTGATTTCCCAATATGCATAATTATAAACACCCAATTATTCAACACACCCTTTAATTTTGGTTGATAATCCGTAGGCATTTATTGTAAATAGTTAAAACCTGGTATAATTACAAAAATACATTGCAGTTCATCTACAGGTACCATTTAGCACACTGAAAAGATACCAGAGCTAAAAACAATTGTCCCAAAATATTTAAGACAATAATTTAAGCTTCACATTTCCATCCCAGATAACTCCATGCTTTTGTTCTGCACACAGGACCGTGAATTCCTTCAAGAGGAGCAGATCTTTCTCGAGAATCTCAAGAAGAAATCTTACAGGTCATCTTTCAACACAGATTGACCAATGCTTCCTGGGTAGTCCCAGTAAGATTTTGGAATGGGAATGTGCCGAATACTTGAATATTTGTATCATTATTCTTACATTTTATACACTTAGTCTTATTAAACACTTTTACACAAAATCTACCGAATTTAATAGTTTCCTTTGACACGTGTCCTTTATCAGTCCAAAGCTGGTATGATGCTCCTCTTCCAACGATTCCAGCTGCAAGTTGCCAAGAAAAAAAACCCAATATATAAATTAACACGTCAAATCATCCATTGCCACCA
This sequence comes from Channa striata, assembly GCA_033026295.1. Lineage (NCBI taxonomy): Eukaryota > Metazoa > Chordata > Actinopteri > Anabantiformes > Channidae > Channa > Channa striata. The sequence goes on along the minus strand of CM065180.1, from coordinate 20,883,666 downwards.
TTTTCTATAGGTTCAGTCAAGCCTCAGGTTACCATGACTCCACACATGTGTTCAGACAGGGATAACTTGTATCATCACTGGCTTGACTATTAAATGTCAATTCTGCGTCATTTACCTGGCTCACGTTATCATGGGGATCTTCCAGATGTCTTGCTCCACTGTGTGCATCTGTGTGGAGAAATGATGCATCTTGATCATTAGGTGCTCACAACCATACACATCAAAAACATCAGGTTTGGCAGCTTGTCTCAGAACAGCTCTTTCCATCGTCAGTTATCGCATCAGACGGCACTTCCTATGCAGCAGTTTTCATCACTGAATCCCCGGCAACTTTGGTCAAAAATAGTCCCATACAAACCTTTTCACTGCGCTTCCTTCTCCAACTGCCAGTGCCAAGTAGGAAAGAAGCACCAGGAAAACCTGCAATAAAAACCATCCTGTTAGTGATCGCTCACCATCGGAATCTGTGGCTGAAACCCCAGTCTGCAACAGATCAGATACCATCGTTTTCCACACGTGTTCTTTTTCAGACAGGGATAACAAACTCATCATATGCACTGCAGAGCGGCCAATACAATCTAAAATGGCAATTTCTTACCTCCTATGAAGATGAAAACCTCATCCTTTATAGGCAGAAACATGAGTATTCCTCATCCATCGCCAGCTGTGTAATCAAAGACCACAGGATTAATGGGAGTCACAGCCCACAGATGCAAATTAACCAGTGGACATGGAGTTAAGATTCTCTGCGTCCCAGTAAATGCTACTCGATGAAAACTGCCCGCGCTGCTTCGTACACGTGTTCTCCTGGCTAAAGGCGGCTAAAGGCTAGCAGGCTCCGTCGGTTCACGTGAACCCTTTCCCCGTTTCTTTTATCCCGCTAAATTCTCATTAAATATGTATTGAATCATTACCTCGTCACGGTGGGTCATCCACCGCAGATTTTTTATATAGACAGAACCGTTTCAGGACGCGCAAACGCCACATGCTGCTACCGTGGATGAAATGAATTAGAAGACCGGAAATCTCGCGGGATCACGCTTTTACGTGTTGTAAACGTCACGTCCCACGTGATTCCATGGTGGGTGTGGTTAAACGGCGAAGAAGTTCGCGATTAATGTACAATATTCTTCAATTTGTCCAAAAAAACAGTTGTCATAAAGATACTGCAAATGACAAAAATAAAATACAAAAACAAATAATGAGTGAAGTATTAGAACAACTATTGATATTTTTCTTATATAAAAGTTAAAAACTAAAATACTAAATACTTTTATTTTGTTTTATTTTTTGAGCATCTCATGCACAACTTTTCGTAAAAGTAAATTATTTTGTTGTTGATTCATCGGTCTGTTATTAGATTATCTCTATTACCGATGCTGTGTTTATTTTTAATCTTTTCATTGTACCGACTTTGTTGCGTTGTTCTACTTTCAGCTGTAACCCGGGTCACTGTGAGCTGCGGTGGACCAGGACTCCAGGACTGTGCGCACACTGACTGTTTGAGAAAGACCCTTTTATCGGAAAAAGAAATCAATTTTTCATCGTGCTCACTATGTAGAGCAAACAGAATATTTTTGTGGTGTATTTTGTAACTTTAGTTCAAACAGACCGGGGCTTTTTAAAGTGACCTGCTCCCTGCAAATAGAACCGGCAACGATGTGCTTTCTGCGCCCCCGGACTGCGCCGTGGCATTCGTGGCCCTGACGGGATCTGTCCAGCGGGCAGCGCTTGGAGCGTCTCCAGCTCCATCACTGCCGTTTCCCCTTTCAGTCACTAGGGAGAGACTGTGGACTGGGAAACCGCCGCTGTCAGACTCGGGAGTCCCCAGTCTCCATCCGCACACCGGCCTGCTGCGGGACGCGTCGCGCTCTCTCCGCCCGGGATGGAGAAAGACGCGTCGGAACCGGAGCCGTCCCGCCAGCGGAACGGGTTCGTGGGCGTGCTGTACGGCGAGTTCACCGACATGCTCAACGACAGGGTCCGGTACTCGGTGAGCCTGACCGAGAGCGCTCTGACCGTCCAGCGGATCTCCGCGTCTCCCGGCCGGACTAAGGTGGTTTTCAACTTGACCGACTGCGTCGGCTGCCGGGCGCACAGAGGGCCGGACGGCGCGGACGCCGGCGCCTACTTCACCGCTTATTTCTACCCGCTGAAGCGGCGCTGGATGAGCGCCGGAGTGGCCCGGCAGAGGGTGGAGCAGCGCTTTCGGGTCGCGCTGGTGCAGGACCCGCTCGCCAACCTGCAGGAAGCCGAGAGGTGGGCTCACGCCATCCGAGACGCCTCAGCGCTGCAGGCGACCCGGAGAGACGGTGAGCGCCGGGACACAGGCAAACGGGACACAGGCAAACGGGACACAGGCAAACGGGACACAGGCAAACGGGACACAGGCAACTTTGCGCAGGCCGGTACAATCACAGCCAGCCGGTGTGTGTAGCGTTAAAGTGGGTTTGTCAGGGAGTGAGCGGCCGGCACCTGGTTTTCTTAGGGCAAAAGTTGGTAAATTCAAAGTAGGTTAATCTGTAAATAGGCTGATCTGACTCTTAAGTCCCGCATGAAGGTTCAACTTCCTGCTGCTCAAAACAGGTTGGGCACACACACACACACACACACACACACCTTCCACCTGCATCCCGCTCTACCTGCCACGGAACGTGATCGACCTGCCAGCAGCAGTTACAGTTGCCTCATACCTCAGACACACACACACACACACACACACACACACACACACTGATCACTTAAGCAGTCGGGATTGTAACTCATCCGTCAGTGCTCAGGCTTCATTATCCCTGCTCAGCAAATTCCCACTGAGATTTTATTGTTGATGGGTGGAGAAAAAAAAATCACATCAAAACAAAACAAATGGCTGTTTTTCCTGCTTCTCTGCAGCAGCCACGACTAATTAGGTCTCATCATGTCTGACTCTTCTGTTTAAGATGCAGATTGTTCTCAGCTTCCTCTGTCTTAGCTTCCTTGGACTCCACCCCGGTGTAAAACAAAGTGGCAGTGATGAACAGGAGGGCAGTGTGAGAGGTGCATTTGGGGAAACAAACCCCACAGGGACGTTTGTGTTTATCCTTGGGACACCAAATTCAGTTCTGGTAATATCCTTTTCTTCACACGGAAATATTTAAGGGACTAACATTTAAAGCAGACAGGAGCTCGTGGGCAGCACGGAGCAGTTGGAAGAGGATATGAGATTTGGCAGTGACTAATTCGGAATGCTGGTTGCCAAACATGGGGCCGAGCGTCGAGGTCGCCCCACTGCCTCCAGGTGTAGGGAGGATCAGCCGGCCTCCCTTTTGGTCTGCGGCCAGCAAGTCTTTGGGTTTCACCCCTTCGTGCCATATTAGACAGGTGGGCAGATGGTAACACCCCCCCCCCCCATCACCACCACCATCCTTTCAGTGGCCTCAGCAAAGAGCTCCAGCTCTGGAGAGCAAACCTCCTAATCGACCAGCTCGTCCATCTCAGTAGATTTGTAGCTTCTCGTTCCACGTTTTCTTGCTTTTTTTCCTAAACTTGCTGGTGATGTGATCGTATCATTAATTTATAATCTTGATTTAGCATCTCAGATCCAGGCCAGTTGATAATTCAGTATTTACGAGAATATATTATGAGTTTTAAACGAGGAATTTTGTGCAGGATTTCTGCTTCGCTGCCTCGTTGCAGAGGGTGTATGAAAGTCGGTGTGATTCACTAATCCACCAAGTGTGTTTACCCCCTGAGTTAATTGCATGCCATCTCATCTGGCACTGCAGATGGAAAGGTTGGATTAAAAGTGCAATTCAATCCACGATTGGCATTTAGGCAGAGAGCTCTTAGTGTGACGCGCAAAGCACAAAGTGAACAACCGTGAACTGTGACATGTGGAGGTCTGCCTCACTCTGCTAATTTAGCGTCCTTCACTTTGGCTGCTGAAGTCTATCACTCCAAAAGTCACACGTGGTTTTTACTCCCGCCGCGGGGCTCGTTGGCCTGAATGGGCCGTAAATAATGAAGTGAATACACCATGATCCAGTTGTGCCCACGTTAAAGGGCTGATGAAGTCCCCCCCCCCCAGCTTAGCAGCTCCGCAGTGGGCTTGCATGCGAAGGCCTGAGGTGACGGTTACTCGCTGTGACGTCTCCGGCTAGTGGCTTCCTGCTCTGCTGCTGGCTGTGTGCTTTTCTTGCTGCTCAAACAGCTGGTGGAGGCCAGTTGCACATTTAACACTAATACGTTGTGTGATTTGACGTTCTTTTCAACCTATTTGTGCAAAGATCTTGAAATGCGCTGAGTGTGCTTTAACAAAGCTCTACGAAACATCTCCCACAAGTGAGCTTTGCACGTGTGCGTGCCGGGGTAACACGGTTCACAGGCAAAGGGAGGGAGGCAGGAGCTGCAGTGTGCACGGCTCCCACACAGTCAGTCAGGTGTGTGTCTGTCGGTGTGTGACCGCTCCTCCCCCGGGGCACAGCTGAAGCTGTCTGAAGGCGTCACCCGGCGACCTCTCGCCCCCAGCCGGCATCTCAGTCCCTGCGGAGCCTTTGTCCTCTTCTCTGTGACACCCGGCTGTGACGGCCTGTCAGCGCCTCTCCTCGCAGCCCCGGCGAGGCCTCAGCGGGCACCGGTGTTTACAGTCTTCATCCGTCCTCCCTTTCTCTCCGCCACAGATTCAGCCGACCCTGGAATGCCGTTTGTTTGCAGACACGTCACCTCAGTCTGCTCACGGCGTTTCTCCGGAACAGCTTTCACAGAGTTGCCCGCATATTTGTTTCTGCTCCAGGAGTTTTCCTGAATGGCTTCATGTTCTGATGAGTCCCACCTGTGCTGCTGCAGTACGCACGTCACCTCTTAGTAATTTAGCATTTTGACATATTTTTGACACCTTTTGCAATGACATGGGAAGTCGTCAGCGTCAGCTCGGCTCTTTGAAGCTCTGACACCTTGTGAAATGGAGTCTGCCTGTTGCCTCTCTGCTGTGTGTGCGTTCACCCACTTGTAACCGTGAAATACACACACTGCACTTAAAAGTTGGCCCACAGGTATCTGACATGATTTCTCAAACACCCTCACACCCTTCATCTGTCTTCCTGTCACACACACACACACACACACACTGGGTAGATATGCATGCAGACACTGTCCGGTAGGAATGTCTGGGAGGATTCTGTTTTCAGAGAAACGATATGAGGTCAGTGCACTGAAACAGATGATGGGCATTAATCAATAACAGCTGCAAATATAGCTGCATTGATTTCTGGAGTGTATTATTGGTCACAACGTTCAGAAGCTTCAAATTATTTAAACCACAGTCAGTTACGTAGTGAATAACCATATAGGAACATGAGCTCTTTGTCTTTTTGAGCAGTTTATAACAAGTTCCTTTGACCTCCTTCTTTATGAAGCTGAAAGCGTTCAGTAGGTGTGTGTCTAACAGTGACTACTCACTGGGCATAATCAGCATCTTAGCAGTTCATAATTAACCATGTTCCAAGAGATAAACAAGTTAGAACATCAGCGAATCTTATCAAATTCAACCTTTATACAGTGATACTACCGCAGTAAAGTCATATTCAGCTGACACGTGGGACACGGATCGCCATGGAATTGAATTCACGTTCCCCCATTTTTAGGCTCAACGGTTACTTGGCTGAGGCCATAATTTGCCATCTGGCGCCCTTACTATTTAATTTGTTGGCCAATTTGGTTTATGACCCATCCACAGGGGTGGAGTATAGTGCTCCCGCCTCGCAGCCAGAAGGTCAGAACCAGGCTGTGGTCTTCCTGTGTGTGTTTCGTCCCGTTTCCACGACAGACCGAGGATCCGCAGCATGTTCATTATCAGTGTCAGTGTTTGCTTTAAAGCGTCCGTGTCCAAGTGAAGCCTCTTATAAACTCATAGACTTGATCTTCCGTTCTTTCATTCATGTTTGTATATTTGTAACCATTAGTTTGGTCACAGTTCCCCTTAATTCGGGCGCGATCGCTCCCTCTCATTGGCCGGCGATGGCGTGCCTTTGGCTCCAAGTCTGCTTGTTGCTCTCTTTAAGTTGACATTTACAGTATATGTAATTATTAAAGTTATAATGTTACATTTTAACAATAAGCATGTAAAAATTGTACAAAGAGTTCTATTCTGTTCGAGTTCAGTTCAGCAACTGAGTGGTCTTGAATCACCGGTCAAGACAAAGGAGCATTTCGTCTTGTCTCGTTTAGGTGACGTGAATTCCAGCGTCAAAGTCGCCAAAGGAAGCTGCTGAGGAATTAGAACTTTAATTTCAGTGCATTAAGGATGTTCCGCTCGCTGCACTCGAGTGCGAAAGCCAATTGTGGATCTCTTTCATTGTCAAAAGCCAGTTTCCACTGTATTCTGGATGTGCACAGAAGCGCTTTTGTGTCGGAACGCCACATTGTGCTGCATGAAAGTGAAAAACAATGGCGGCGCTCTGTGAGTGAATGGAGGCAGGGTTTGGCGCGTGCCTGTGTGTTTTTGCGCCCTCACCTCACACTCGCCCTGTTGGGTTCACGCCTCTTTCTCTGAGATATTTTTGTACGTTCCACCATCATGAATGAGGTGGAGCGTGACACACTGGAAACAGAAGCTCCGATCATTCAAGAAGAACGATGATGTAAGTGAGCCAGAACACGCCATCTGTTATCTTAGAGCATCGCCATTGATTCATTGATATTTTAGGTGAAGGAATCTAAGCACCCAACACATTTTTGTGCTTCTGATATTTCTGTCTGCCTGATACCAAAGTCAGTATCGTCTGCAGCCAGATCCTTCTGCTGGAAACTAATACTGAAGTTTGTCTCCTCTGCACCACCACTGTCCTCTTAGAGGACGAAACCACAGTTCCGTCCTCTCTGAAAGATCCGATGTGGTTTCCTGTGAGTCTGCGTCTGCTTTAAAAGTCAAGCGCGTCTGCTCCAAAATCCACCTCCACGGGGGGACGCTTCTCTCCAAATTGACGTTTTGAAGTAAACGTCCCTTCAGCAGCCAGTAGCTAAATCCGATAATCCCACGTAAACACACTGCTCATTAACAAAAAAAAGTCTTGCAATACTTCTTCTAAATTATTACATTACGTTTCCATTTGGCAGCTCTTTATTCTAGCCACTACTCAACTGTCTAAAAGGCGACTTCACCTCTTTTCAACCTACTTTCTGCGGCCTTAGTTTAGGCTGTAAATGTACATGTATTGCTTTTAAACTTTCCTGTATAAAACTACTTGCCTGCTTCTAGTTGAAAAACTCCTCCAGATGACATCACCCGGAGGAGCTTCAGATGATGTCGTCTGGAGGAGCTCTGGAAAAGCAGGTCGACCGTGTCTACAAACCCCGTAGTATGAGCAACGAGAACTGCAGGTTCCTCCGAGTGATGTCATCTGGAGGCATTATCGGGCTAGATGTAGAGAGATATTTTATATATTATAAGTCAGAGGGAAGTGTAATGACATTTATGTACATGTTTTACTCAAACTAGAACTACAAGAAATTTTATGAAGACGCCTTTCTCCTTCTAGATACCACTGCTCGCGTGGTAAAAATCAATTGACAGTGAAAAACTAATGAACAGAAAAGAATCTACTGCTTGAAAATTTATTGTTTCTAAACAAACATCATTGACTCCAGGAGCCAAATGGTCCCAGCCAAAAATTAATCATCCTGAAAAACAGCAAATCGTGATTTTTTTTTTAAGCCTTTAATTAGTGACCTTTGACACTGGGTGAACATTGATTCCTCTGGACAGTTTCGAGTCTTTATGCTGAGCTAAACTAACACGCCACCGGACACTCGGAGACACTACAGTGATGTCAGTCGACTGATCTGACTCTGCAAAAAATAAGCACGTTTGCTTCAACTGGCACTTTGTGTAACGTCACTGTCTTCACCATCTTTACCATTTGTTTGATTCATTAACTGACAGTTGCTCTCATTTTATCTACATGGGTAAATCAGCAAACAATTCCACACGCCCTTAATCGATTGAAATCTTTAACTAAACACACGCCGCCTTATTGGAAACCTGTGATTAGACACTGCAGCCGATTGACTGATCTGAAAACCACATCACAACAAGACTAATTATTCTATTAGTGGGCAGATCCACCATTAAAGTTGTGGATCTGTGTTGCCTGTAGTTATTTCCTGCTGCAAAAAAACAGCATTACAAACACGAGGAGGGTCTGATCATCCCTGTGAAATGGGTATGAATAGCCTACAACATATAAGAAGCCTGTTTTTATTATTTGTGGTAATAATGCACTTACACAAATTAGTCACAATCATGAACAAAAGCACATCCAAAAGGCTCTAAAACCACATTTCCTCCTTTTGTCCTGGTGCAATGAAAAGGTGCAAGTGACGGAAACACGGATGCAATTAAAAGAACCACGATGTTGAAGAACAACCTGAGATTAATCAATTAGCTTTTTATTACTACTCTATGTCTTCTTTTGACTGACTCACACAGCAGGAGGTGTCCCCATGGGGATGAATAACATGTCACAGAACTGCTAGATAGATAATCTGTAAAATCCCAGCAAAGCATTTGTAAGCCCCCTGTCATGGGAGAAAGTAGCACGTCACATTCCCATTAAGCATCATCCATGTGAAGGCCGTCACAGCCTGTGATTTAACTGTTTCATGCTCAAAGACTCCGAGGGATGAGACATTAGAACACAAGTGGACGTCGCCTTGACTCGTCCTCCTCTCTGTCTGTCTTAGGTGTGATGTACACGGAGGTGCGTCGGCCCTGCAGGGTCATGATCCTGGTGAACCCTCACAGCGGACGTGGTCAGGCTCTCCAGCTCTTCTCCGGCCACGTGCAGGGCATGCTCACCGAGGCCGGCGTTCCCTACACACTCGTCATCACAGGTCAGTGGTGTTTACGCGCGTACGGACCTCCTCCTTCCCAAGGTCAGCGTGACATGAAATAGATTTGAGGGGGATTAAACATCCAAATTCCCATTATTGTGCCATCGTGGTCAGATTATGAAGGCCCTCGACCCTCCTTTATGGACCGAGCGCAGTAATCCATCCACGGGCACAATCACAGTAGGAACTAGGTCATTGTGCCACTTACACACACACACTTAAGATGGCACAGCAGTGCTATGAACAGACTTTTAGCCTCTGCGGCAGTTGTGCTCTCTCTTCTGCATCATTCATGTAACCAGTCATTCCGAAGCCGCGCGTTCACGGCTCACACATGACTCTGCATGTAGACTTCATTCCCCCCCAGCCGCTCCACATTCTTCATGAGCCGTTGGCAGCTTTTGTGACGCTAAACAATGTTGTGTCTTAGTTATTTGCTGTCATCGGGGACGGAGGACTCTGAACTCTGCGTGACCCCTCTGTGGGAACCGAGGAGCGGCTGGAGAGCAAGGAGAATCTTCAGTGCCAAAAGTTTGATGCGAAGTGCCTCCTTTATCTTGCGAGCTTTAAATTTCCCTGCACCCCGTTTGACAGGATCGACAGCTTGACAAGTTAAATTGTCTCTTCTGGCCTCAGCTTGGCACCTAAATCTCTGATACGCCTCAAGTTGAGATGAAATATGACAGCAAAGGGCAGCGAGGGGGGGGAGGGAGTGTGTTTGTTTGTTCGAGAAAAAGTGCTGATACATTTGCGAGGTTGTGCGGACTCCTGGGACTTGCAGGGAGGTCAGCAGCTGGACGGTGATGAAAAAAGAGAGTCATTACTGATGTCGACCTGGGACGAGGAGGAGTCGAGCAGAACGGAAAGGAGAGGAGATAATATGGGTCACTTGTTTACAGTTGCCGGTCAGATGTGACGCCGAATAGATTAACCGGCACAGCAAACTTACACGGCACCCAGCTCCTCGATGAATGTATCGCTCAGCTTTTGCCTGAGGAAGGACACGTTCCCGTGGAGGCTCCTCCTGTGTCAGCGTGTACCTCTTACATACTGAATGAAGCATCCAGCGTAGCGAGCTTTATCGTCACCCTGGTTAACCTCCGAAGGAGCCGGTGGAGTTTGTCACGAGGAGGAAGGTGCTGCATTTTAAATGAAACAACCTGAATTTACAGATGACTTTTGTTTCTAAGCGTGTGTCAGTGCATCGCCTCGACGGAGCCTCCGTCTCTGCAGCCTCGATGTGAAGGCGGTTTTAGGCCGATGACCCCTTGCATAAGGGAGTAACTACAGTAGGAAGTGAAGCATCAGCCCCGGCAGGCTCAAGGAGCTGAGTCAGCTGTGCGGTGCAGCCACGCAGCTCTGCATCACCACCAGCAAACAGGAAGCACACAGCAGCAGCATGAGAAGGGACCACCAGGCCCAAAAGTGTGTGTGTGGGGGGCAGAGGTGGAGCCCAGTGAAAGGAAAGGGAGGGAGAATAGTTGTGTTTACTTCACTTGTCTCCTCGATCGATACTTTAGCTGGAGCGGAACAATTTCCTTCGTGATTGCAGCGCATCAATACTCGCAGACTTATTAGCTGTCTGCCGTCTGCCGTCGTCTCTCGGAAAGGCCGCCTCCGTTCTCTACTTCACACACACCGCTACACTGGGGGGGTCTCAGGAGGAAGGACTGTAGACTTTTACTACTCGCAGGAGGGGCCCACGGAGACCCCCTGCAGAGAGGCCCACTCAAGGACGCTGCCAATAAAACTAGGCTGAACAAATAGCGCACACACACACACACACACACACACTGAAGGCTGATTGCGTGCACACACATGCAGATATTTGTCAGTCACAGATGTTTGCAGGCCGGCTAAGCTGCCTTGACGCTGTTGAGTGGCCACTGAATGGGCTAATGTGATATGTCTGGTCCGATAAGGGGAAATTGAATCCGTTTTCTGCCTAATCTCACTGATCCTACCCCGGGAGGCTGCTGAAGGGAACGCGTCTCTTTCTCTGCCCTTGCCCGCGTTTTGATTTTGTCAGTTTGTGCTACATTCTCCGTTCTGTCCCGGAGTTTTATTTTTAAATTTGTCTCTCCCGTCTTTTTCGCCCTTCAGAGCATCAGAACCATGCACGGGAGCTGGTGAGGAAGGTGGACCTGTCGCAGTGGGACGCCCTGGTTATCATGTCTGGAGACGGGCTGCTGTTTGAGGTGCTGTGATTTTATTCAGGCTCCTTCTGGCTCATAGTCAAACGCAGATGGAAACACTCACTGTCTATTTTTAGCAATTTTTAAGCCTGTAAAATTTTAATTTGTCCTAAAACATCACAGTGCTATTCTAGCACCTGAAATTAATTAATTAATTACCCGATGATATTAATTTGGGGACTTGTGGACCATGGTCTGATTGTGTTTTTCTGCTTGTTGTTGGTCATTCAGGTGATAAATGGTCTGATGGAGCGTGAGGACTGGCAGGAGGCCATCCGGACCCCTCTGGGTATCCTACCAGGTGGCTCAGGCAACGCCCTGGCTGCCTCCATCCACCACTACTCACAGTGAGTCCGTCCATTAATGAGTCATTTAAATGCACGGACTAACAGCGAAGAGGAACCGTCCTCAGCCCCCCCAGAATGGAGCGATTTATCTCCTTTCCGTGTAATTATACCAGGGGCTGACTGGGCACATCATTGCTCTTGAGGGAGGAGCGACAGCGGAGCAGACTGAAACTGCTTTGCTGTGCAGCACGAGGTCATTTCAGGCTGCTGATAACTCTCAAAGGAATGATGTAATGGCTTTAGAAACTGGCACATTATGAGTGATTATAGTCCAGAGTGCAGCTGTAGAACCAGTCAACCAGCAAGGCTTCCAGGGTATCATCTCCATCTGCTGGTTGGTCACCGGCAGCAGAGAAACAAACCATATCTTATCTGACAAAGCCGGGTTGTGGGAAGGGCCGGAGCCAAGATTTTAAGAAGCTCTTGGCCCCAGATTCTACGCAGAACATACAGCTAAACCCCAGAGGGACATGTCTAGGTATTATATTCCTGTCAAGTAGCAAGTAGCTACTGCAGAGCCTGTTTACTCAAGGGCCGGTTCCACCCAGGCCGCCATAAAACTGGCGTGAGGGGGGTTCATGTGCCATCAGACCAGCAGGGGTGTCACACGCTCTATTGCGTTCTCCCAATAACAACCGCCACGTCCTGCCCTGATGACATGGAAACATTATCATGTAAACTACAAAATCCATGTGGGCACTTGATCCCCAGACCTCTTTGACAAGGGTTCTGACTGATGGTATGTTTGGGATCCCATGGCTGCCTTCAATCCAGCCAGGAATGACACATTTACTTTATTTAAATATATCACTAAACCTCCCAAGTTATGGCAAATCTGCTGTATTATGTATATTTTGTTTATGGGTGTAAATTATTAAGAAATAATCAATAAAAATGTTTGAATTCAGGTCACCTCCAGCGTGGAATGAGGAGCTCCTGCTGAGTTGTGGTTTCATGCTGTGCAAAGGTCTGGTTGGCTCCCTGGACCTGGTGTCCATCCACTTGGCCTCTCGGCAGCGTTTGTTCTCCTTCCTCTCATTGGCCTGGGGCTTCGTGGCTGACGTCGACATCGAGAGCGAGAAGTACCGCCACGTCGGAGCAATCCGTTTCCTGATGGGCACCCTGGTGCGTTTGGCCTCCCTCAGAGTCTATCAAGGCAGGTTAGCGTATCTGCCTGTTAAGGAGGCCCCGAAGCTTCCAAAAGGGAGCATCAGGGCTCACCTCGAACCCTCCACCCCTCAGCACCCATCGCTCTGCTCCTCCCTTCCTTGTCAGTTCATTCCCAACTCCTCCCCGAGCCAAAACCCTCTGCACAATCATAGGAGCACAAACTCCAACCAAAACACCACCAGCAACTCCTCCAACAACGCCGTCACCGCCAAGAGATCCGAGACGCGGAGCGATGGAAGGACCAGCGCCCCGGTGGACTCTCTGCTCCCTGGGCTGGACCAGCCAGTCCCAGAGAGCTGGACGGTCGTCAAGGAGGAGGACTTTGTCTTAGTGCTGGCTGTTTACCAGTCTCACCTTGCTGAGGACTTGTGGGCAGCCCCAGGTGCGACGGCAGACGATGGGCAAATTCATCTCTTCTACGTGACGGCTGGAATCTCCCGCCCGGCTCTCCTGCGTCTCTTCCTCGCTATGGAGAAGGGCGCCCACTTGGCGTGCGGCTGTCCGCACCTGGTGTACGAGAGGGTGAGGGCTCTGCGGCTGGAGCCCCTCACTCCACAAGGCATGATCACTGTGGACGGAGAGATGGTGGAGTACGGGCCCGTCCAGGCCCAAATCCACCCAGGACTGGCCAGGCTCATATGTGGATGATTCCAGTTTGGCTCTTATAGTCTGTGCTGATTTCTTTATGATTGCTGTGTTTTCAAAAGTGCCAAAGACATTTTATCAACCTCCAGAAATTCTTCTATTTTTCTAAAATAACATCCATCCTATTTTTATGGAAACTCCCTCCATCTCCTCATCCTCTCGATGTTTGATTCAGGGTCAGCGTCATGGATGTTTGCTCTCACTGCTGGCTGGTCCGAGCTCCGAGCGAGAGAGAGGGATTGTGCGTGTGCACGTCTGTGTGTGTTTGTGTGCTGCACGTTGTGTGAGCGTTGTGTAATCTGCCGTCGGATCTCTGAAACATGACATATGTGAAGCACGTTCTCTTCTCCTCTGGTCGGATTCTAGAGAAACCATATCACCCCCACACACACACACACACGCACACACACACACACACACACGCACACACACACAGTGCAAATGCTCTGACAGCCCCACCCTCCCCTCAGGCTGCTGAAGAGGAGCTTACATACTGAGGAGATATAAAGGCAGGGATTTGATGTTAGCAAATCTTTAATCTTTCGCTTGTTTTATGAAAAACAATATAAAAAACAATACTGGATCTGGTCGTGCTGAGCATTGGCTGTGGATTTGAGCCCATTGCCCCTTTTGTTTGTGTGTCCACAGCTGATAATGCACAGAGTGCAGGTGATGCACCCCCACCATCGGTTGTCCTATATCCGTCCCTGTCTGTCCTCCTTGTCCTGCTTCACTTTCGCCCATCGTCTTTAACTGTCTCAGCTGGCTCCACACACACACTCACACGTTCTTCTCCACGTCCCCTCCCCCTCCTATTGCACATAGATCCTCACATACACACACGTGTTCACTTGCATCTCTGCAGCACTTAGTGGGGGGGGTGGGGGGGTGCAGTGTGCTACCATGCATACGATCCCTTCAGATTGTGCTCTCTCTCCCATCCTCGGCTAATGAGCCAACGCATCCTTAGCTTTGAGCTTTACATCTGCGACCCATTTGCGTGAGCGTCACACGTTTCACGGCGGGCCGGTCAGCTCTGAGCTCTGAGGGTCGTGTGGTCAGTGTGAGCTGGAGGGGGTCGGGTGCCCCGCTCCACTGTGTGGCCCTCTCACCAGTTGTTGCAGTGTTGTGCTGATGACGGTGCAAATCTTAAAAGCATTATCATCAGTCACCCCCCTACCCCCCCCCCAACCCGCCGCAGACTCTCACTTTCTCTCTCTCACACACACACACCAGTTTATTTCAGGTCACAGTGACCAGAACAACAGAAGTGTTACACCCACAGGTACGCGGCAGCTGGAAACCATCACACGGAGAGTGGGACGTCCTTCCCGACCTCATAAACACTTTATCATAGAAAAACCGGAACAAAACAACAACACGACCAGGGAAAGTAGGATGTTGACGGGGTAACGGGCCTCCGAAGAAATGCTGCCTATCAGCTGCTCGTGGGTTTGATGCATTCATCACTGTCGTCCTGAGTGCAGCACAGTCAACGCAGTGAGCCCACAGCGCTGACTGCTGCTCTTTCTGGAGCGTCTGAAGGGCCGATGACTGATTAACTTACTGGAAAGAGTTTTTTTTTTTTATTTTAATAATGCAAACTGAAAGAAAATGTCTTTAGGGACCGTACACACAAATTAGTGCAATGTAGTCGAACGGAAGCTGAGTTGTTATGTTCCACTTTATGCAGAAGAGGAAAAAAAACGCTGAAGTCAGATGAGATTTCTGGAACATTTCTGAAGGAAACACTGTTTCCCTCGGTCTCAGTTTTCCGTCATGTTGTGCCTCCTGTGAACGCTGACCAGGCACGGTCACCAAAAACCGGGCAAATACTAACACCCGAAGTTGAAGAACTTTGTCTACTTTGTACTATCGAGAGTAAATGCACAAAGTCTCGCCCGGACTGTCTCCCCATGTTGGCTGCGTGTCTCTGGACAATTTCTGGAGTCCTAGCACTTCTGTAAACTGTGGAGTGTGTGTGACATCTGGGACTAAACGCAGGTTGAGTAGCTTCCATCTGTGTTAGTTTTAGACCAATGATCTGCCATTTTACAGATTTTACATCTTTATTTCGTCTTAGATTTGAATCATTATTACACTGCGTGGCCGAAACAAAGGTCACCACCAAAGAAAAAGGTCAGACGCTCTAATATTTCGCCTTTAGCTGTGATTATTGTTTCGATAAGCTTCTGCAGTGAAGATTTGTTTCCGTCCAGTGTGGCATTAATTTTTTTACCGAGATCTCGTAATGATGATAGGAGAGTCAGACCACTGCACAAAATCTTCTCCAGCACATTCCAAAGATTCTCAGTCAGGTTAAGGTCCGGACTCTGTGGTGGCCAATCCAAGTGTGAAAATGAGGTCTCATGCTCCCTGAACTTTCTCGATTTGAGCCCCATAAATCCCGGCATTGTCATTTTTGAATAGGCCCGTGGCATCAGGGAAGAAAAAAAATCCTCTGATGGAATAACCTGCTCGTTTACTATGTTCAGGTAGTCAGCTGACCTCATTCTTTGAGCACAAAATGCTGCTGAACCCAGACGTGACCAACTGCAGCGACCCCGGACCACAGCCCTGTGGCAGCAGTGACACTGGGCATGATGGCTGCATCACGTCATGTGCCTCTCTTCTTACCCTGATGCGCCCATCGCCAGCCCCTCCAGTTTTTACGAACGAGTTGGACAGTTCTAAACCCAGTTTTTCTGTAGTTTCTGCAATCTCCTTAAATGTGTTCTCTGCTTGATGCCTGCCAATGGTTTGACCTTCTCAAACAGACTAACCTCTTTTCCACGACCGTCGGATGTGTCTTTCCACACGGTTGTTCATTGCATCATTTGGAATTAAATAACTTGTTGCCAACTGAAAGATAATCGCTCATAGAGTAAATATTCAATAAGAGGCTCTTCACCTATTGCTTAGTAAATTTTTTTTGGCCACGCAGTGTATTTCACAACAAATATCGCAGAGGTAGAATGAAATAAGATATGTACTTCATGGGAAAAAGTTAAAAAGGCCAAATCCATCCCACTTTCCTCTGCCTCTCTCTATAATAATTTCTGTACAGTCCCTTAATCAAAATGTAAAACCTGTACTTTACTTGAAATTGACACGAGTTTCCGCTTGGTTTCCATCTTCACTGCAGCCCCAGTTTTACATTCAGATTCTGTCGTTGATGATAATCATAAGTACATGCTCCACCCTCCAGCATTACTGCATCCTCAGCGTTGGAATGCACATGTCGTGTTCTGCTCATGAAAGTGCAGCTGCTCACGTGCGCTGCTCATTATTTTTAATGCACAGAGAACATGTCATGAGCGTAGAGAAAAGCTATGCAAAAGCCTCATGGCGGCCGCACATGTTTGGAGTGAGGGGTCCCTCTGCTGGACTCATGCCGGGACGTGGACTGAAGGCTTTTACCGTGGAACATCCTTCTGTTGCTCAGTGCAGCCTCTCCAAGCCGTCACCTCATTTCCTGCTTTTTTTAAATTCTCAACAAGAACTCTGGATGAGCCGGCGTCCAGCTCATTGTAATCTATCATCAAAGAGCTTTACTTGATACTTGCATAGAAACACAGATGCAAATAATAATCAATGTCAACATCTCGGTGTAGGGTGTTGTAACACTGCTGTTAACTATGGTAATATACTGTTAAATAATTGTATTCCACTGGCTGCTGTAATGTGAAGCCGTTTTTTATATATATATAAAAAATTGTGTTAATAGTTGTATTTGTAATTTCTGTCATGGCATTTTATAAATGATTTCAGAAAGTTGTGTCACACTGCTAAAACAATACAAACCTCAACAGAAGAAACCCGAGGACGCGCGCTCTGCTTGACTCAAAATCTCCTCTCGTGAAAATGTTATTTCTTGCTATTGCAAAAGTGTAAAATAACAGGATTTGCAGATAAGTGGTGAATGTTTTAGTCCCTGTTTCGTGGTTTTGTGTAGTGAAATGTGGCTCTTAGTGCAGTAGATCAGGGAATACACGTGGTGAGGTGGATCGTGTTCAACCGTCCGCAATATTAATCATTTTCTACGTTTGTGTGCTACTAATTTGCAGCTTCTTACTTTGGAAAGTGCCTTAGTCTTTTCCCATGATATCAGATGGCAAAGCTGATGCTAACGGATGCTACACGAACACGTGTGGCGTTCAGCGACTCCATGTTTTAGGCTGACGTCTGTGTCATGTGTGAAGCTTTTTGAAGACGTGTTCGACTGACGTAAAGGTTTAACATCCATAAAACATTATTACACTCATTGATCTCGCTGTTAATTCCTCGTCTCCTGATATTTTATTGTCATTTCTAGACACCTTTTATAAAACCTAATAAATAAATAAACATATTCATATAGAAAACGATTTGTTGTCTGACCATTTATTTTAATGGATATGATCATTATTAGCAAAGTGTTGCAGATGTGTTGTGAATTTGTATGACATATTAGTCTCTTGCTGATTAGAACAACGGGTTTTTAATTTGAACTAAATCCAGCATATATTTAATACACATATAAAAACATTCAATGAGCTTTTTGAACATACATTTCCACTGCTGCACCGTTTAGTCCAGTGTTCTTATAGGCCACGGTCACTTTATTTCGTGAAGTGCAGTATCTGAATTATCAGGCCACAAAAACGCGTCATCACATAAAAAGTTGATCCTCTATGTTTCTAAATCTTTTCACAGGAAACTACGTCAGAGTTGGTCGTCTTTTACCGGCCGCCAAAAAACGCCAACAGCAGCCGTACGACCATCACGTAGAAGGTGTTCTGATATGGTGGATGATCATAAGCAGCTCAAATGCCTTTTTTTTTTAATAAGGCAAAGCACAACTGCTTAGGTTGACCCTAAACTAATCACTGAACATTTTGTCCCTGACAACAAACGGAAGCAACATTCTGCAGAAGCCTGCTAACGTGTGTGGTGGACTGACCCATTCCGGGTTCACTGGGTCGAATTAGAGAGGAGAGACAAACGGGTCAAGTGATCTTTATGGGCGTTAGAGGACAGGTTGATCTTCCAGACACTGTATCCAGTAGTTTTAACCCATCAGACCCACACAAGATCCCTCAGCTGTGCACCTGTGAGCTTCCTCCACCAGATGGAGGAAGAGGATCACCGCTAAGCTGCTACATTTGGGACTCGATGTCCTGCAGTTTCTGGGATGAAAGACTCTGAACCGACCAAAAAGTCAAAAAACAAGTCACAGAAAACCGAACACGACGATTTAGTGCACGGATGTAGAAGTGCGCTGCATTGGTTTTAGCAAAGTAGATTCTCACTTTGGCACCTGGACGTCAGACCCTGAGGCCTGTAGGTGGCAGAACAGTCTCGGCACAGCCGGGGGACGGAGCACTGACGAATTGTTCCACAGGAAGCCACAGATCATTGTTGTGTGTCCTGTCTTTGTCTCAGGTGTCGCGTGCATTCGCTGTCACTGAGTCCTGACAGACACAAACATGAGTCACGCTGAAGGTCACATCCACGCCGCTCGTGCCTCACAAATGTTAATACCACACAGTATTGACCGTGTCACCTTGGAGCGCTTCAGCGGCACCGAACGCCTTCGTGGACACAATTGTCCCCTTGCTGACAGACAATGAAAAGTCACTTTTTCACAACAGGAGGAGGGTGAAGATTCAGATGTTCACATTTCACTTCTGCTCTGCGTGACGGAGCGGATGAACCTGTGAAATGACTTTTTAAAGACAGAAAACCCAGTGAGGTCATCGCTGACCTTATCAGCCTCTGCACACACACACACACACACACACACACTGGTGTTGCTGTCATCGTGTGGTGCAGAGCAGTGAAAAAGCAGCCACTTTATTAAGGTCTTCTCACATGAGCTCCACGCATAGCGAGCGCATGCGAAGGTCTGGCTCGGTCTCAGAAGCCGTTTCCTTCTTGGAACAGCCCGTGTGACATTCAATCACACTCGCACAACAAGTTTTCTCCTGTGCCTCTGTGCAGGGGCTGAATGCTTTGCTCAAAGGGCCTGATAATAGCTGCACAGGGAGGCCACGGGGATCTGCTTTCACCTCCATGAAAGCAAAAACCGGCTCCCATCAAACCACGTATCCTGCTGCAAACTGCTCTGTTAAACCTTTCACAAATTGTCTGGGTGAAATTAAGTGTTTTTCACCCGGCAAACGGAGCAACTTCTCAAAGTCTGCGTCTTTCGCTTCTCTCCTCGTTTTCGGGACCTTTTCCGGCAGGATTAATTAAATACCACTCCAACAATCAGCTGCATGCCAGAGGAGGGAGTGTGTGACCTTAAGCTTTTCTTTTTACCAGGACCCTCCCTGCTGCTCTGTCTCAACAGATCCAAAATCCAGCATGGTTCGCTGCCTCTCTCCGCGTCTCTGCGTCGAGCCGGAGCGTCCCAGCTCCTGTGGGACCAGTATTGAAATATGATTTTACAACATCACACTAATACAAAATAATAAAGACTTCCACGTGCTTCAGACTGTGCCAGTTGGCCTCCAGCTAGTGTCCGGATGTCAAATGCATTCTCAGTCTTCGCCAAACCCAGGTGTGGCCCACTTCAGTAAATGACAGTGTGACACCATTTAGCCGGAGGTTGGTGTGTCAGTCACCTGCAGGGTGAAGAGATGCAGGTCTCCATGGTGCAACGGAAACTTCAGATGGACGTTTGACAAATAATAACAGGAAGGTGACAGGTCCTGGAAGAAACTACATTGTTTTTTGACATTTCATATCAGTCTGCTTTCATTCTCATCAATATCAAACACACTTAACAGCTAATGTTTCTTAGACTTTATGATAAAATCAAGATAATGAACTGCAAGTGCTGCAATGACTGATGTAGCTCATTTGATTAAATGCAACTTTTAACATAAATTTAAACTTGCATAAAGTATTTGTATAGTAGAAATCTGCTCCATAACTTATCGCACTATGAGGAGATGTTGTCGTAGCCTCCTGTGACCCGGACTCACAACACTGACCCCGACACTGGCGTAAGTTTCCATTAGTTCGTTAATAGAAAGTGTATTTTACTGTGTGTAGAAATGTGTTGGCTTCTGAGTGGGTGAAGCGAGTTTCGGTTGTTTTAGAAAAGTTTTTGGAAAATACGGGACATGTAAAATAAAGAGTTAATGATAATTACAGTATATAGTGTGCAGCCTTTAATCACTTGGATTATGTTTTACAGAAAAACAGGCAGAGACCAGCAGAAAGATCGTGCTGCATATTCAATAAAGTGAAATAAAATGAAAAACGTTTGATGACGAGCATGTGCCGTGAATCCTGCGGCTCCTGGATGAAAAGTCAGGACTGAAGAACCTGTGATTCCGCCACAACTGTGGCAACCAAACTTTGAAAAGCCAGAACATCGGACTGTTCTGTGACGTGCCCGGCCGCACGTGATTCCACTGGGTGGAGCACAGCTCGGTGTCGCTGCTTCTATCTGCTAGAGGAAGGACTGAGCTTCTTTTTTATCCGAATAGTGGGACAGATCATTCGTTTATAGGACACTCTGCAGCCTCCAGCTGGACAGAGCTTTAATCCTTTGTCTCCCTGAGGACGGACTCAGACAGGTGATAAAACTATTGTACAGCTGCGTCACAGGTCCATCCCTGCAGCTTCTGCGAGCTGCCACCGTGAATTTTACGGCCTTGCTTTCCCACATCTCTAATGTGGCTTCAGTGCTGCTGCTTCACAACCAGCCCGACAGCGAAGCCGTTATTGTTCACTATAATCTGCCTGTGTGTGCGTATGTTTAGCCCATGTGTGTTTTTTAAAGTGTTATTCATTTGTATGTATCAATGAATAACATAGTAAATATTTATTAAATATTTCCACCCACAATAGATATGAACAAATGCTGTTCCCAGACTAAATTTGCACAAGAATATTGACAAATGCTGCTGGTGAGACATGTGTGGACAATAACCACGACTTCATATGTGCGACTGTCATCGTGTTTTTTTTACATCATGTTCCTCAAACTTTTGATGAAGACGAGCTCTTCTTTAAAACCCCAAAAACCTTGTTACCTAAGTTTTTTCTTTATAAGTTTCCCACAGTGACGGAGGACTGAAAAAATAAAAAACGCCACGTGAATCGGATCAAAGCAAAATGACTCAGATCTGATTTTAAAAATCTGATCTGGTTTGTGCAGTGTGACATGTGAACAGCAGTAAAGGAACCCAGATGTATCCATCACACGAGACACAACATCTTCACAAAGGCTCGTCACTGATCCCCGGCGTGGACACACGGACACAGACACACATTCAGGCCCTTCTGTCGCCAACTAACCCGACCTACGGTGCCATGAGTCCCACGCAGACGGGGTGAACTTACTGACTCATCACCGGCAGGTTTGAAATGGAAACCCTTTGGTTGGTGGGTGACAGTGCTAACCACTGTACCCCCACGCCGCCCTCGCCCAATATTACATAAAGGAAATTTGAACTGACACGTGTGTGTCTTTAATCAAGTCCAAACAGGCTAATGGGACATTTCATTACCCAGAGGCCAGAGTGAGCATGAAAAACACACTAATTAAAGAATGAGTCATGCTGTGTGTCGGGAATTGTTGATATCAGAGAATGTCTTGACTAAAACCCCCAGTCCACCCACACCTTCCCACACACACACACACACACACACGCACACACACACACATGCACACACACACACGCACACACACACACATATCTGCGCATCTGCAAGGCAACGGATGTCTGTATTTTTGCGTGTCTGCATATGTGTGAGCCGCTTGGCAGCTGAAGGACCCAAAGGGCCATCCACAAAGCAGAGAAACCCAAATGATGGCTGAGTCACAGCTTCGTGTGTGTGTGTGTGTGTGTGTGTGAGAGAGAGAGAGAGAGAGAGAGAGAGAGAGAGAGAGACAGGGCCCATTGTGTCATCTGTGTCTGTCTTGCAACCCCGGAGGCAGAGTGTTAGCCTGGCATTATCATTTATGATGAGCTTGGAGGGCTCAGCTGATGGATGCTGTTATTATGATCCATACATGCCACTTCGTGCATGTGTGTTTTTGTGCATGTGTGTTTTTGTGCATGTGTGTGTGTGTGTGTGTCTCCACCTACTAACCAAGTTTCTCATCTCCATATAAATGGCCTCTCTGGCATAGAGCACGGTTTCTATTTAAGTGTGTGCATGGTGTGTTATTCTGGGTATGTGCCACTATCATAGCATCTAATCATCCACAACAAGGAAAAAGCATCATCACAAGACTTCCACTGAGGCTGGTGTGTGTGTGTGTGTGTGTGTGTGTGTGTGCGTGCGCCCCACTGGTACAGACATTTGCATGGTGTTTGAGTTGAGATGAGCTAACGCTGCTCGGCTCGCTGGCCGTACACGTTTAAAAAAACTCATTCACACCTTCAAGCCGTTTGCTCAGACAACAAGTTTCTGGCTGCCAACAACTAAAAAATGTGCAGAAAACACCCACAGCAGCAGCAGCAGGTCACATGACAGATGGTGCACGTATTTTTATTAACAATCGCAAATGCTTTTCTTTGTTGATGCAAATGTTAATTAAATCCCTGAAGAGCAGGTCAGTAGTTTTCAAGGCAGGCCTAAAAATGCCCGGTGGGGCGTGTGACGGCTTCTCAAAACTGCTCACATTTGTTTTCACGTTAACAACACCATGAAAAGACCATAAGCAACTACGGATTTTGACGTTTTCATTCATTCATCAGAAACACAGACATTAAACTTTGAGCTAATCCCACTTACACCAATGTGTTTTCATCCGCTGCTGAAAATAGAACCAACAAACGTTGTGTTTGTGTAATGACCACAGCACCCAGACGTGAACACGCCTCACACCAACTACACACTTGCACCGTCTCTGGAACCCGGTGGACTCCTTGGGACAGATGCCACTGACAGCACTAGGAAGTGGGACAGTGCTGTGAGACGAACTAACAGATGTCTTCAGACATAGGAACGCTTGATTTATTCACTCCTTATAAAAAAGGTTTATTTGAATTCACCCGATTGAAACACACTAGTCGATCCCGAAGTCAGACGTCTGTCAGGAAGTTTCTGTTTCTCTGTTTGCTTCTCAGAAACGAGAGGGATTTCCACTTTGCCACCCTTCTCAGTCCTTGCTTTCTCTTCCCCCACATCCTCCCTGCTGATAATGTTTGTGCGTATTTGAATCTGACTCATTCTAAATCTGGATGTGTGACCCAGAAAACTGTTCATAAAGCAGACTTCACCTCACGTCAGCGTGACTGTATGAATTATTCACTGTATTTTGTCAATCTGGGCAGGGTTCATGTTAACGCTTGGCATCTCTGTCCTGTACTGTTCAACCTACATTCTTGCAGTCCGCAGCCTTTCTGTGTGGCTCCCTGGTGACTTGTCGTGGTCTCTATGTGTGACCTTGTGACCTCTCCTGGATGTATCCCACCTCTTTCCTCTGGGTTGCGGCCAACAGTAGCAGCAGCACAGGTGCTCGTGGACATTAGAGTCAGTGATGGGCTCAAATAGGATAAGCAGCAAAGTTAAAGATCAATTCCCCAGAGCAACAACAGCGTGTGGCTGAGCACGGAACAACGTTGAGCAGGTCTCCGCGTGTGAGGCCTTCCATCATATCGCATCTTTTCTAGTTATTTTATTTCTGAAGTTGGAGCAAGTTTCTGTTATTGTCAGTACTTTCTCTGCTGGTCTGTGTTTGGTCTGGAGCAGTTTTCCGTGTTCTATTTGTCAAACCTTTTGTCGCTGACAGTTGCACTGAAGCTGCACAGGTCCCACTGTGGTTGTGCAATAAGAAAGATTAAATAATAAAAAAATATACAAATAATAGCAGTTCATTTAAAAACATTTTTTTCTCAGTAAGACAGGCTACATTATACAGGTGTTGTCACCAAGCTGATGTCAGAGATAATTAATAACTTGTGCATGTACAGAATGTGTTGGCTCACCGTTTTATTCTGTAATATGTAAAAGACATCGCTCGCTCACTTCCACCTGCTAACTAAACATGCAAATTCAGGTGAGTCAATCGGCCGTCCGATGTATCAGTGGACACTGCATATGTGCAATAAGCGGTCAGAGCGCACGAACCGTCTCGGTCCTTTCACACATTCGATGCATTACTTAATTTACTGTGAAAAACAACACTGTGCTCACACTTTAGCTGCAGATTTTCATGAGAAAGAAACACGCTCCACATTTCATTAGTACAGTAAAAAAAAACAAAGTCTCCTCTGGGATCATTCTGAATGTGCTATTTACAGTTTGGTGACTCACGGCCACGTCTGATATGAATTATAGCTGATATCTGCAGAAGTGCAAATGCCGTTCAAGATGACTTGTTTCCAAAACCAAAGCGGCACAGTGGGACTGTACAGTAGCTTTGTGCTACTCGTTTCTGTTTTGACAGGACTGAAGCCCGATGTTTAGTTCTTCTCTTTTGCTCTGAGGGCTGCATATTGTCAAGTTGTAAGTATCTGTGTGCTCCAAAGAGCAGCGATGCGTGCTTCATCATCTATATTTTATACAAACAGCATTAAACTCATTCTACTTGGCACTGGAGACAAATCGAATTACACTCATCTGCAAATGAGTCGGAAATCTACCCCGAAACACAACGTAGACACAAGTGCCAGAAAGACGGGGTCACTACAGTCAATGCGGGTTTAGGAAAAAGTGAAATAAACATTCCAGCAAGTGCACGAATTGTCTGTCATATCCCCCACGAGTTTATTTGCCTCGCAAACACCAGCTCTGCACATTTCCAGTTTTCCTTCAGAAAACACCCGAGGGCACCAGCTTGTACGCGGCTGTTTTAATCTGCAGGACATCTGAATCCGTCTGCACGCAGACAAGTCCTGCTTTCTTTTGTTTTGTTTGGGGCACTGTTGCTGTGACTTTGTCTTCCAGGCAGAAAGCATTTTGAATGTAAATGGGGTCCGGTGTAAACAAAGAATAAATCAATAACTGTAGCCCTTTTAGTCTTTCAATGCGCAACACATGACGGGAGAATACAAAACAGCCCAAATGAAGCTCTGAGACACTGGAAAGCAATGATGTTAAAATTAAAACAAATGTAAAGAAGTTAGAAGAGAAAAAAAAAACTATAATACAAATGTGGCACAAATTAAACAGACACAAAAATATATTTTTTTTTCATGTTTACCTGTACTCCATTAGTCAGAACATGTAAAGTGAAGGCGGAAAACCGTAAATACCTGAAACATGTACAACACGGTTAAAAATACATTTTGAACTCTGTGTGCATTTTGATAACATTTCCATATGGATTTTTCTGACTTCACAGTAACATGGTTCCACCCCGAAGTGAGAGACACAAAAGTAAAAAGGAGGTAAATCCCAGTGCTGGTAAAAAGTCTTTAGTGGAGGAGTTCACGATTAATTCACAAAGCTTCTGTTTGCATGGAGCAGTATTTGTGCCGAGTGTTTTACTTCCACATGCAGCCGTATGTATATGAATCTGTAAAGAGTCTCTACTGATGAGAAACCCGGGCAAAACTTTTCATCCAGTCCCACTTTAACGGCTCCTGATATCACACTGAAAACTGCCACGTGGAAAACGGCTTGAAATAGCGTCATCCGTAACACGAGACAGGTGGAGGTCATAGTTCAAAGTTCAGATACGTGAAGAAAGATGCTGTGCAGTGACAAGCCTTGAGTGCGTTAACAGGACGGACACAGCAAACATAAAGAGAGCTGAGTTTTGGATTTTAATTTCTCATTTTAAGCTGCATTTTCTCTGGTCTGGGCCGACTAGCTCGTGCTCTTGGATCTGTGTGCCGGAGAGCTGGCGCCGCCTCTCTTGCTCTGCTTGCTGACTTTGTCCCTCAGGCCCTTGAGACTGTACAGCCTGCCAAAGGTGATGGTGAACGGTGCCCTTGCTTCGTCCTGCCTGCGCGCCTCCTGCGGGGACACGGACGGGTTCTGAGAATGAGGGTGGGGCTGGATGTTGGAGTGTGTAAAGAGAAGGGACGGCTGTCTGACTCTCGCCCTGCCCGGTGCCGCTGTGGGCTGTTGCTGGCCGTGGAAGACCTTGGTCTGTTTTTGCACGGCTGCAGATGCGATAGCGCCTAGCGCCAGAGGAGGGGGTGGTCTGGAGGAAGGTCTGCGAGGAGATGAGGTGTTGCTTGAGACTCGGATGTTACCGTGGAGATCCTTGCTTTCTGTCTGGTTTAGGTGATGATATCCCCAAGGACGAGTCCCCAAAAGCTGGGCGGCTGAAAAGGGTCGAGGGGGTCTGCTAGGAGACGACTCGCTGTCCTGAGGAGGAGAGAGGAGAGAGGAGGAGAATAAAATGTGCTTGACTGGAATATTTAGTAGCCTACAGCAGACTACTACTGTGTCTGCAACTAATCTACGATGCAGTGTAAAAGTTTTAAACTCATGAATGGTTGCTGGGTGATATGAAAGCTTTTGTGCACAGCTCTTTGCAAATGTGAGCTCTCACTTTTGTTAATATTACATGACTGAACTGAGTTAAACAGCAAAAAGAAGCTTGTTGGCCGACGGTGTAGACTCAGGTCAACGGTTAGTGAGTTAAAACGATGCGGATAAATATTAAATTCCATTAATTCAATTAATTCACACACAGTCTTCAAACACACACATTAGAAAGCGTGAACTTGTATTGAGGTTTTTCATCCATGTCATCAAGTCATGTGATCCTTTGTGTTGGCCGCCATATTGGAGCTGTGGCTGGCAGGGCTGCGGTGCATGTGTGACAATGTCTGCGGAGTTACTGGGCATGTGGTTCACGTTTTTAGCTGCATTTTCATTCAGGCAGGAAGTAGAACTCTATGAAAGCCCACAGAACATTTCACGCCAGGAAGGAGAAAAAAATCTAAACATTTACATCATCAAAGCCAAGGCCATCAAGTGTTATGGTTTCATTGGACAAAATGCATATGAATATCTCCTCCACGAATAACCCTGATAAATACATTTTAAAATACTCCCAGAGTTACCATGTAGGTATGAGGAATTATTATTTTTTCAGATTTTAAAACATGGGCAAAACTTTGAAGAAACACATATGCCACGTGTAAAACCACATTCGCGAAACTTCCACTAGTCTCTGAGATCTGCAAAACGGGTCAGAACCACAGACTGCGTACAGGAGTCTATGCAACGAGGCGTCATGTGACTGATGACATCATGTGAAAAACCTCATACACTACAGATTCTCCATCCAGCCACCAAATGCCCTCAGATTCCCACACCCATCTGCTCGCTCCCGATTCCTAAACGGTCCGTCGTGTTAAACCCGTTTCCTCCACACTCTGCCAGATTGTCGCGCTGTGGATCCCCATTCTTACCACGTCACCTGTTGTGTGTCTGATAAACTGCTTCACTGCACCGACTACTTTATCTGATGGTGCTTCGTGTACTGAGCAGTAGATGTACAGTACCACAGCATATTATAGCACAGTACATAAATAGAAAGACGTACAGCTACTGTTCAATATTTCACACGTTCAAAGAGCCGACTGTTCGGTCCGGCTGCACCGAGCATCAACAGATGTGAGCTAATGACTGTAACACCTCAGTGAGAGATCATACGTTCAGCGGCTGTGGACGTGCAGCAGTTCATATCATTTGGTAACGTTGATCTGCTGTTGTTGCATAGGCTCCACTCAGCATGTTGATATGGTGAAGCAAAACATATGATTTTGCTTCACGAAAGTAATTAATATCTATTATTGTTCTAATGATAGAGTTTATGAAATGATATACAATGTCATGTAAAGCCATATAAAAAGGGAGCCACTGAAAGACTAGTTTGGCAATATGAGTCTTATAAGTTCTATGAAAAGATTAATGCCACTCTTCTTTGAAGTATGTGTGCGAATTATTAGGAACATGCATGAATAAGGACTTGATTAGGTGTCTTGTTTCCTCCGTGTTAGGTTAACTGGTGACTCTAAGTGCCTGTAGGTGTGAACGGTTGTCTGTCTGTGTTTGTCTCTGTGTTGGACCCCACGGCCCTGAGCCGTTACCGGATGGATTTATAATATCATTTATCGTTGTGGAGTGCGGTCAAACACTAAAACCAGGTGCATTTAAAAATGGTGAGACACTGATTAATGTTTGTACATATTTTTCCTCCCAACAAGATCAAACATTACAAATCTCTCTCTTGTTCCTGGGATTGTAGATTCTTGTTTTAAAAATTAAGTAGAAGGAAAATGCACAGCTCTATTAAAGAAACGCCAACAGGAACAAGAGGGATAAAACACTCTTCATTTTAGCCAGTTTAAGAACTATAATCGTAAAGATTAACAGCAGGTCCCCGCAAAAAAGTGGATGAACTGTGAACTGTGCTTACCCGTCATGTGACTGGTGTACGCGGAACACAATACTGCAAAATTGTCAGGAAATTGAAAAGTACAGAATCTGTTAGACTGACCTGCATGGTGTTCATTGGACCGTATCATTTCAGCACGAGCTGACAAAGCGGAGAACATCCGCCATCTTACTGTTCCTACCTTCTGTCCGTCAGTGTCTCTCGTCGGCTGGGGCCAGTCTCTCTTTTCCATACCGCTGGGTTTCAGTGCCGCCTTGTCCACTACCTTCTCTGTGTCGGATCTCTCTCCATTCTCAGCTTTGACGCTACCGGTGGACGGTCGCTTTGGATCCGTTGCCTCTTTGCTTGAATTTCCTCCATCGACCAGAGTCTCAGATGCCGACTGGTTCAGAGGTCTTTTTTTCTTAGGGGCTCGGGGTTGGGGTCCCTTGTCTTGTTCTACTACCTCTGTCAAGTCCGTACCTTCTACCTGTGTTAAATGCTCTGCTGTTTTCTTAGCTTCCTTGTTTCCTCTCCCCTCTGTCCCCTGGGAACCCTGCTCTGTCACGTTCTTCCCCTTTTCATCTTCTTCACTGGCAGAGCCCTGCTCGCCCCCTGTTATCACTTTCTTCTCAAATTCAGAAGGAGAGACTCTAACAGGTTCAGACAAATTCTGTGTTTCACTGCAAAATGAATTCTTGCCTGCAGGATGAGTGTTATGATTTACATCTGCAGGACTGACAAGAGTGGTGCTGGAAACACTTGTAGAATTTGGGGAATGTGTGTGTGTGAAGTCAACATGATTCTCTGTTAGGCCATTTTTAACAGAACCTGAAGTGTCCACAACAGGCCCATGAAAAGGACACTCACAACATTCATAATATTCCTCCGAGGTGGTGGAGACGGTGGAGTCGTCCCTCGGTGAGACATATCCGTCGCTAACGTCAGACGTAGGGCTTCGCAAGTCTTGAGAGAACAATCGAGGGTCTGGCGTGTGGGTTCGTGAATCTGGAGGTAGCCCGTCTGGAGTCGGGGTACGTACGGGGGCTGCGAGAGAACGCAGGTCTCTAATGGGAGTGTCGGACAGATGCAAGCGCAGGGGTCTTTCGGGGGTGTGTGAGCTTCCCCGCGGTGTGAAGGTTGGTTGAAATTCCTGAGAGGCGGCGTTGATATCCGTGTTATGTTTTGCTGTATTTGGTTTACTGTCCGCGTGAGGTGCCGCCGTGGCACTTGGATTATGTTGAGGACAGTTTGTGCCGTCATCCACACTGTCGTTGGATGTGTGCGAGTTAGCTGTGGCACAAACCTGAGCGTGTGTTAAAGCATTTACACAGTTCACACACGCACCGTTACCGGGCGGATTCGTTTGACATTGTGATGTCCTTTGAGCTTCATGTCTGGGCTTTTCTGGGAGTTGACAGTCTGTCAGTATTGTGGCTGTTTGGTCTGCTTGTGTCTTTGAGGTTATTTCGCAGTCTGTTGATAGGTTGATGTCCTTTGTAGTGATTTCTCGAATGTGCACACTGCCGGCGTTTGGAGCTTCAGATATCAAAACTGCCGACTGGGCTTGTGTTTCTGCTGCGGTATCATCTAGTCCCACTGCTTCCTCGGCCTTTGTCTCTTGGGAGAGCACGACCTGCTTTTGTTGTGGAGCTTCTACAGGACTTCCTGTTTTCTCAGTGTCTTCTTGTGCCCCCATTTTGCTGGGGTGTACTTCTGGGGAAGTCTCTGGCTCTTGTTCTGGTGGTGTCTGCACCATAATAGCTTCCTC
This sequence comes from Channa striata, assembly GCA_033026295.1. Lineage (NCBI taxonomy): Eukaryota > Metazoa > Chordata > Actinopteri > Anabantiformes > Channidae > Channa > Channa striata. The sequence continues at coordinate 20,853,378 of CM065180.1, read as the reverse complement.
AGGGTTACTGTGGACCAGTTGTCCAGTGCTGGCCGAGCTCTCAGTCCTATCAACAATGATCTCCGTCAGATTCTCACTGGTGCCTTTGTCTTTGATAACTAGATGGATGGTACGAGGTTTGGGGATTGGAGGAACTGGGGTCAGAGGTGAAGGTGTGGTGGAAGAAGGAAGGGGATGATCTAACATCGTAGTAGAAGTGGTGAGAGGAGGAAGGGAAGTAGAAGACACAGTGGAGGACAAAGGAGCGGAGGCATCTGTAGTTGCACTTGTCGTGTTTGGGATGTGGTTATTTTCAGAAACTGAGGCAGAGCCGACAGCCTGAGAGTTCATGTCAGAGGCAGAGGATGTCGAAATGTGGTTGTGCTCGGCTGGATTCATTTCAGAAGAGTTTTGTTCCTGTGTGTGTGAATTTGTACACGGCAGCCCTGTTCGTTCTTGTGTGCACGGTTCTGTACACGGAGACTGTGTGTTGTTGGACTCCAGTGTGTGTGTCCCGTGCACAAGACTTTGCACGTTTAAAGTAGTTTCTGCTGTGTTTTGAGTGTTCAATTCTGGAAGGGACTCTGGGTTGGGACTGTCTGACGTGACAGTTTGTGTGCTGTCTGAAGACCCGTGACTGGTAGGAGTGGACGCCTGGCTGCTGGATTGTGGAGGTGTGTGTGCATTGAGCTGAGGTGTAGTGTTGCTGCATGCATCTTGGATGGGAGGTGTGCCTGAATGCGGTTTATTCTCAGTAGTGTCCTCGGGAGGTTCATTTGTCTGTCCAGACGACGGTGGTTCCGGTTCATATGCTTCCTTTTTACATGTGACGTTGTCAGGCTGGGAAGTGAGTGACGTTGACTGAACACTGTCTACAGCCTTGGTTTTACCTTCGATTGGTTGAAGTTTATCCACGCCGACACATTTAGCAGTCAGCTGTCTGGGCTTGGCGACCTCTGGCAGGGTTTCCTTTGGCCTGCTCAGTGGACTGCTAAACCTGATGGCTTGGCTGGTTTCAAACATCTCAGATCGCTGCAGATGAACCTGAGTAGGTTTGCTGGAATCTCGAATGTTAATGAACCCAATTACATCGCTGGGAGGGTCAGGCTCCGGCCACGTGGGCAAGTAAGAGATCAAGCAAGCTTTCTCTAAATCAGTAAGTCCAGGATGAAGAGGCATTGCTTCTTCTATAGCTTCTTTACTGGGCCGCTTCTTTTTCCCCTTGTTGGTTTCTGGAACGTCTGGATTCTTGGAGTTCTCTAGATTTTGGGGCCCCTTAGAGTTGCTGGGGTCAGCAGAAGGGGTAGAGGTCTGGCTAGGGTTTCCTAAAGTCACCAGGGCATATTTGGGGTTGTACAGTTTCCTAGCAACAGCAGCAGAAGGAGGGACCACAGCAGCCGGCTGCGGGAGAGGCTCCGGCTCAGGTTCAGGCTCCGTGGCGATCTGCCGGAGATCCACAGAGCTGGAACACACGTAAAGGTGCCGAAAGAGGCGGTCGAAAGCATCCACTGCCTGTCCTGTTACCACGGTGATGAGATTTCTGTCCAGTCGTGATGACATCCAGGAGAAACTAAAGAAAGTAAACAGAAAAATCGCACTTAACACAAGTACGCCAAATCTAAGGAGCCATTGACTACAAAGATTTGCAATTGAACGTGAGGATTTGATCATTTTCATTAATGTCACGTGTCATGTTTAAAGTCTGAACATTACTGAACAATTACTAGTCTTGTGCATAGGATACTTGTACAACCTGTTTGTCTAGGATGTGGAGAATATTGAAACATGAACGTTAACAGACACAGTGCATTCTTTACTCCACGCAGTGCTCCGAGAAACAAAGACAGGTGGGGCGCACAGACACATTCTGTTGCTTTCACTCATTGTCTTTGGTACTTGATCACGTTCTCACACTCACACTGACAAACAGACACACACACACCGACCTGTATGATCCGGACACAGCTTTGTCCCCATCGATGAACATGAATCTGTGCCCCATGCGCCCTTTGACCTTGGTGCAGGACCGAGTGTAGAACTCCGCTCCGTCTGTGCAGCGAACACGAAGGTGCTGCAACACAAAACGAGTCTGTAGTAACTACTTTACAATCTGAGACCAGTTTAAGATGCTGCTTCAGCTCAAGTTTTTTTTTTAAATATATATTTACAGACATTGTGAAACAGTCAATTTAGATAAATGACAAAAAACATTAAACTGTAGTTTCAGGCTGCGGAATAACAAAATTGAAAAAAGTCAGAATGAACAGATCTGTCTATATGAAACTCGACTTGAAACACTTAATAAAGTATCATTATCAATACAAAGGCAGTAAACGCAGTAAATTTCCCACTTGCCGCCCTTAATTCAAGCAAATTACGAACAATTACAGTGCAATAAAAACACCACATCCAGTGTCAGCACCGTGATTAAATCTTGCACAACCAGCAACATATAACTTGAGAGGGATTTCGGTTTAATCTCTGCTCTTTCATTGCAAGATTCGACTGCTGCGGTTAACACTGTGGACCACAATGTTCTCGTAAGATTTTCTTGACCGGCTTTGTTCAAACTTGCCTGTGCTGCTCGTGACAGTCTAAAAAATGCAGCATGTAATACTGCACAAATACACTTGGATCAGGTTTCCCCGGTGTCCCACAGGGGTCAGTTCTCGGCCCGCTGGAATAAAACATTGTTTCTGGCATTTCAGTGCAAAGGAAACTATACTACTGACAAACATAGGTGGCCACATAAAACATTTACACAGGGAATATGTACACACACACCCACTTGGACAAGTCCACTGGCCACAATTTAGTCAATCAACACCAGCGCTAACTAACCTTTATTATAATAACTGGGTGGTACAGTATATAGTGTCGTAATCATAAAAGCCTGCAACAACATTTCAGATAAGACGAGAAATAAAAAGGTACCACGAATCATTTGTAGCAAGTCTTTGTTCTTTCAAGCTGATTCACTTCCTGTTTCTTTATCCTTTTTTCTTCAGCGACAAGCCAGAATAAGTGCAGCTCTCATAATAAAGATGCGTACTAATATGTTTACATCAAAAAATCTTAAGAATTCCCTATTGATTCTTTGTTGTCTTTATCTGTTGACAGATTGTGTTTGTGTCTGGCACAATAATACGTCCTTCAAAGAGTCCTGCATAAACGAGAGGTTTTCAGCTACATATATTGCAAACTTCTGGTTGCCAGTGTATCCACAGTGCCGTGTACTATTCAATAATTCACAGAATTTTCACAGTTGTTACATGCTGTGTTATGGTGATTCTCATGAACTATGAAATACAGTAGAAATATCATCTGACCAAATCGTTTTTACAGCATATTTGGTTTGCACTGGGCTTCAGTCATATGCAGTTTTCCAGCTGCTTACAACGACTAGATGACAGAAAGCGGTTACTAAGCTATTTGAGCAACTTCTAGAATATTTTAACTTTCACCCATTTGTTTGTTGTGAGTTTAAAGTTGGACCATTTCATTTCGGCATGAGCTCCGATTCAGCCTTGCCTTTGGCTCCGAAAGCTTTCCCGTGCCACGTCTCTCAGAGGGGCCCAGCCCTGATCTTTGATGCAGCCAAAACAATCATGAAACCAGCTACCTTGATATAGGAGATTACTCCTGGCATGGCTTGTTGAACGGTAGAAAAACTTGTCCATCCCCGTAGTCCCACCCTTAACTTTCTCTTTCCCACATTACATTCCATCTGGCTAAGTGATTATCTTAAAATGTGGAATTTTCATTTTTTGTGTGTGTACTTAGCTTCAGGATATAAATGATGAACACTTAAGTTGTCATAAAAAGATTTACGTGAAAGTACAACCACGGGACAAACATTAATCAAAAACTGTACTGTAGCTTCAACAGAAGAACGATCAAATGCTTCCAGTGAATGTCTCTGGGATATAGTTAATAAAGCTTCATAGACAGAAGACTACGAAGAATCTGGCACTTCTCTGCAGATGTCAGCTGATCTCACATGCCACTCTTCGCTCCTACCATGCAGTCAACCCACTCCCCCATGTATTCCTACAGCTCACACATTACTGTAAAATCTCGAGTTGTACTAGTTGTGTGAACCCTTCCTGCCAGGTACCCTCTTATTCATGACTGCAAATTTTCCACAATTCCTCTATGCGAAACCTGCTCAAGGTCTGTCAGTTTGCATGTAAATCGTGAGTGAACAGCCCTTTAAGTCCGACCACAAAATCTCTGAGGTCTAGGGTCTGGCTTTACCACTGCAGAACCTTATCAGTGTTTTGTAGCTTTTGCTTTATGTTTGGGGTCAATGTCTTGCTGGAAAGATCATCTATTCCAAAGTTGCCTCTCTCTTGGAGGTTACAACAGGTTTTCCTCCAGGATGCCCTTATGTTTTGCTGTCTTCAACGTGTTTTCCAGCACTGGCTGCAGAGAAGCATCCCTACAGTGTGATGCTGCCAACACCATCCTTCACAATGGGGACGATGTGTCTGCAGAGATATGAAGTGTTTGGTTGGTGCTCTCATGAGACCACACTTTGACTTGACTTCCGGGTCTCCGACATGCCTACTTCCAAACTCAAGCTGAGGTTTCATCGCAGCCACTGAAGCTTCTAACTCCTTCAAAGTAGAAGAACACCCTTCAATAGATTCCTTGGGGGCCTCCCTCACTAGGCCTCTTGATGCACAGTCAGCCACTCACTTTGTAATGACAGCTTGCTCTAGGCAGATCTATGCTTGTGCCTTATTCCTTCAGTAGTATTAGTATTTCATATCCCACCAGTGACAGAACCCACCAGCTGAAGGTGTATTTATACGACAATCTTCACTGCACGAGGGTGTTCCCTCTTTGGAGCCTGTACAAACCAGCTGGCTGTACAGGTGATGCAGGTGCCCCACGTTAGACGGGCCAGTACTTAAGTCATAAACTATCTTCAGTTTGATATTTTTATTTAACTTAGATTATTTGCAGATATAATTTTTTTTTCCCACTTGGGCATTAAGCAGCTTTCGGTTGATCAGAGTAATAAAACACAAATTAAATTGGCCATGATTTGTGTAAAATCCTAGATCAGAACTACAAAGGGGGATGGAATAGAAGCACTATAAAACTGTTATGAATTTTTTGGCAAATAGTTTCTCCACGGTCTCCGATTGTTAGAAAGGCCAGGCGCTCGCACAGCCACATAGATGTGCACATATAAAATCATCTTCTAGGTATGCCAGCTGTCAAACACACCTCACTGAGCTACAATAAAACACCTCGTCTATTTCTTCTTCTTTTCTGAGCTTTATGAGCGAGTGAACCACATGGCAGCATGAACAAATAAACATCAGCCAGCTGTTATAATAACTGGTATCCATCTAATACAAAACAAGCAGTTTTGCTTATTATAGAAACAGCCCTGTGCGTCTATTTCTTTGAAAATATCTTGGGTGTGCCATGCCTGTGATGTGGAACTAAAATCCTGTCCACAGATCCATGCAACCCACTACCGAGCACTGATCCAAACAGGAAACCATTGAAGAACATGAGCTGTGACACAGGCTTTCCTAATACAGAGTCATTTTTCTATCAAATATTTGACAGATTTAAATGTGGGGCAACTTCAGGCGCAGTATTACTGCAGGTTTACACATGGTATGTGCAGATACTCAATGCATTAAAAAAAACTTAAAGCACATGAAAACAGGGAATCCAGAGGACATCTGTGCCAATATTAAGCAGAGATGAACGAAATGCCACTTCATAATATAATAAAAACACAGATACTGTGAGAGTGAAATAGGCTGAAAAAAATTGACTACAATTATATTATCATGTGCAATGACCATGAACATGTCACATGTCACATCTGAACAAGCTCGTGGTTTTGTTCAGAATCCAGATGCAGATGGGACTAAATGTTTATCAGGCTGTTGGTGCCTTTGTGTTTCACTTTTGTTCTGTGTGTATGATTCTTTCAAACTGTCTCTTTACAGGAAGGTGGACGCCTCAGAAGCCACAAAGCAGTGACAGTAAAGATTCTGTCGTCTAGGCGCTCACCATCAGCTGCTCCGCACCAGAGATGCTCTTATTGGCTGACTTGACTCAGAACAATCATGGTTAATGGCGTGGCAGCTTAATCAAAAGAAACACAGTTGACTGAGAACTGAGTTGTGTTTTCCTTGTAACTCACTTTCACTTGTCCTAACATGATTAAACTTAGTTCACTTCGCCTTTTTCAGTTGTGTTTCCCATTGTGTGCAGCCAATTATGGAATAAAACGCTCAAGGTAGACACAACGAGGTAATAGATTCCTCTATGGTTTGGTGCCAGCTGGAAGGGTTTGGTGGTTTGTGTTTGAACCCTGGTGTGTGTGTGTGTGTGTGTGTGTGTGTGTGTGTGTGTTAGTTGGTTTACATACAGTGCCACTCCCAAATATATAAGCATTGTTCTTCAGCCTATACCTTTTCTGTCATTATCATTATATATTAATTATTTTATTCTTTGTCTTATTTAGAATCTACATTATTTATTAAATATTGTAAAAAAAAAAAAATCTGTGTGTGTTTCTGTGGTGTGTGATGATGGCTGAATAAACTACTACTACTAAATAATGTATGTGTGCATTTTAGAACAGCTAGAAAATCTCTCACTATCCAGAGGTGAAACACTGCTTCTCCATTTCTCTCGACAATTAGCACACACTCGTCGTGACGTTAAATTTTTTAGATAGCTTATTAATCTGGTTATTATGACCTATCGCTGTCTTACAGGGAGGCTACAACCGCTCGTATCTGTAACTTGTTAAACTTGTTTGAACTTTAAGTACAAGGTAGCCTCTTTCTAACTTAGCCTCACTCTTTTGTGGGATTGTTCACCTTAAGATGTCCAGCGTGCATGTTAGCCCTCTGACACATGGACATGAAATGAGGTAGCGTTGTGCGTTCCAACAGGATGTAAACAGCAACTCTCCTTTTGAAACCAGCATCTAGCAAGTCTCTGAAGATGTCGACGTCGGTGAAGACATCCATCACCACTGCTACCATCTGGAGACACACAAAAGCTGGATTACACACACAGGAAAATGCACACATGCATATTTTATGCAGGCACATTAACATGTACATAAACACAGCTCCAGTTTTGGGCCTGAAGTCGCCACCAGGATGCTTGCACATGCAAAGTTCGTACAGTGTTTACCATATTCTGCAAAAACAAACGAGATCCAGAGGTTTAAGCGAATATGGTCATTAATTAAGGGAAGTCATGAATGTTCCCTCAGCTCTATGCTTACACGACCCTTTTCATTTCTTTCAGAAGCTTTTCAGGAAATGCCCATAGGATGTTTCACTCAAATATCACATGCCACTGAGAACAGCTATGACATATTACCTGTCATAAACTTGCTGCAGGAACACACACAAGAACACAGTCCACGTTGGCAGCAGTGAACACACTCATGCAAATATGCAGCATAATCTCCCTGTGCTGCTGGAACACTTACAGTGTGCCGCACTTCTTTCCGTCCCTGATAAAGTACTTTAGTCAAGTTGCACTTTAGTCTTGATTGTCTCATTTGGTCAGCGGTCTGTACTCTGACCCCACACTAACAGAGCAACATCAACATTTCACTTAATCCTCTGAACGGTCAAGACAGGGAACTGAGGGGCCGAGAAATCCTCAAATTTAGCAGCATTTAGAAGCTTTACACCCTATTACACGCCTGGACACCAATGTCACATACAGTTACTCTGTCACAAAAAGGAAGTCCAGCAGGAGTTGTGTGCATGTACAGGCTGCGGTGGCTGCCTTTGATATAAACAACCTGATAGCGGAATTTCTCCAATAAAGATAGATAGACAAATAGATACTTTGTGGATCCAGAGGGAAATTTAAGGCATCTGTTAGCTTAAGGAGTTTGAAAAACTCAAAAAGACAAAATAAAAAAAACAAAATAAAGAATGGATAAGAAAAAAACACTCAATATTTAAAATATGAATACACAAAGTAATAAAAACTGGTAGTTCACCCTTATGTTGAGCCCATAAACCTGCTTCGTATAAAACGTGTACGATGATAACAGTGATAAAGTTCAGGGTTGTGCCGGAGGACTAACACAGCACCACAGTCCAGGGTGCGACAGAACAGTCAGCAGTGTCCAGCCTTGTGGTACTGAGACGAGTTAAATGGCCTGGGGGACAAAGACCTCCCCAGTCTGTCCACTGAACAGGACTGGGACAGCGGTCTGTCTGCCTGGTGATGGGGCTGTGCAGAGGGCAGTTAGCGTGGTCTATGATGGCCAGGAGATTACAATTAAATATGAATCCTTATCATTTCTTACTTACAAGAAAAAGTACATGCTAGTATTTCATTAAAACATATATAACACTTATAACACAGAAGTATTTGTTTGTTCATTATATTTTGTATAAGAACTTCAAGCTGTAAAGAAGCATGGGGAAAAGTGAAAGTAACATGACATGGAAATACACCAATAAAAGTACAAGACAAATATTTCAGAACAATAAGTTTGTTACTTTCAGCTCAGACACAGAAATGACAGAAGCCATGTTGTTATTGTGACAATGTTCACAATCACAGTCTGATATTTATAGGACTTTAACCTCTTCAGACCCGAGCTCTAATTGGATTTGCATTTTTTATTTCTCTTTTCTATTTGGGCTTAATGAAACCGGATTAAGTATAAAAACTAAGCATCATCAAATTATTAATATATGTGGACACTTTCCCAAAAAACAAACAAACAATAAAGTCATTTTAGTGTAACTGAATGTAAAACTCTTTATTTCCAGCCTGAACAGCAGTTTTTCCCCCTGACTGCTTTTACATGTATTAATAACACGTAAAATAAACTAAATAAAATTACAACCGTTTTGCCCCAAATGCTGCAAACAGTTTCAGGTATTTAAGCAGAGTTAAGCTGTAATACAGCCCGGGATGAGATGGACGCCACATGTTCAGTGCAGGAGGTAAATCCGTTAAACTCCGGACACCGACGTGCAGCACTTCGCCCACGTACCTTTTGCGCCTGCGCAATCATCTTCCGGACGACCTCCTTCACGTGCGCCTGACCCTCGAGCGGCGGCTGCGCGTACACGGTCGTGCGCGTGACGCCGCGGTAGGACTCGCTGTCGGGCCAGCCCAGGTCCAGCTGCGGCACAGATGTGTCCGACAGCTCCGGCCAGTAGTGCAGCGACAGCGGGGGCTCGTCGTCGTCCCCGTTGGCCGGGAAGAGCTCGGAGCCCGGGTCGTAGGGCTCCACCGCCCCGAGCAGAGTCTCCAGCTCCGGGTCCGACAGGAAGCCCCGGAGGCCGCGAGCGTCCAGGTGCTTGGCGAAGGCCTCGCGACCATCCCGGAGCAGGGCCTCCAGCGCGAGCCGCTGCTCCTCGCAGTAGAAAAAGTCCGGCTTGGACTCGTGCGTCCGCGGGTTCACGTGGTTTTCGTCCAGGCACTGAATCTGGGACAGAGCCATGACGCCAGCCCAGCAAAGTGCAGGTTTAAAAAAGAAAAACCGGAGACCAGCTCTTCTAAACCAGAGGCAGCTGCATCAGCGGCTCCTCGGGGATCCCTGAGCTCCTCCGGTGATGCTCCATGGTGCGTTTCCAGTCCGGCAGACTCAGGAGTTCAGCCGGACGGGCGGAGACAGAGAGAGTGAGTCCCCACCGACGGCACCGCCCCACAGGTGTGACCCTGCCCGGCAAAACACACCCACACACACACACACACACACACTTTGTCGTGACACCTGTAGGACTTTCCAACGCATCCCTGTGAGTCCGGAAATGAGGTGATTAATGAGCCCGCCCCGCCCACTTCATTAAATCATTAGTGACACTTGCTTTGTGCCAGAGACGTCACATGAAAACCATCAGCAGGTCGCGCGTTCAAAGCGGTGCTGTTCGACCTGTTCCGTCACGTCGCTCGGCTCCTCTGCCAGGACGGGAGAGCCCCACATCGGGGTTTGGAGAGATCACGGTGAAGCACGTAATTGCTCAAAGAGAGGCAAAAACAAGCCGGTGAGATCAGGGCGGGAAGAATGCGATGGAAAACACTGACTGCAGGGGACGAGGAAGAATAAGTCCCTCTCGTCGAACCACCAGCATCCACACTGTGCCGCGTGAATTCTTTAGCGGTGCTCAAACACCCACGAAGACTCCGATTTGTCTCATTTCAAGTTAGATATTCAACTAAAATTGCAATCTTGACAATACCAAGACTTGAATTTACGCAAGACTTTGCACAGAAACAGGTTTTCACGAGGACAGCAGCCAAATCAAACACATATCCTCCAGGGGTTGAGGCAGTTATGCATCTTTCATATTTTAATAACTTTAATTGACTTCAGAGGCAGAACACCTTTTTTTGGGTGGTTTGCTGTCACACGAGGCAGCCAGGTCGGATTCTTTGAAGCTGCTTTTGATGTAATAAGTGTCATCAGCTTTTCTGTGAGACGGCAGGACGGAGCTGAAGGGTGACGTCGCTGTAGAAGGGAGGTGCAATGACACGGTGCTCACTTGGAGTTATTTATGTGTGTCTGCATGCATGAAATACCATTTTCCACACTTACACACATTGCGATGCGGCCCACAGGCAAACGGGGGGAGAAAGAAGGTGTTAAGCGTTTGCAGAGCATCAGGACGTATTCATGCAAACACACAAATGTTACATGCAATAAAAACCAAAACCTATGATTCGTCGATTCGCTTCAAACTCTGTTTACCTGACGACTCTGTGCAAAGTGACTTGTTGTCTTACACAAAGGGGCTGCAGCCACTTTATTAGGTACAGCTGTGCAATCTAATGTCGTCCAATGCAGCAGCTTTGGCGTGAATTAAACTTTTACAATGTTATAGTTTCTCAGTTTTTAGGGTGAAACGGTAAAAAAAATAGCAAATTCTACTCTCTGTTTATTGCTATTTAAGGTGAATCCGTTGGCTAAAACATTAGAACCACTTCTTCTTATAATCCACTCCAGCACAACTCGACTACTGACTATGACCTCAACAACAAACCCATAGTAGAATTATCACCTATCTGACAGCTTAAAAACTGAGAAATTATAACCTTGTAAAAGGAGAATTCATGGCAGATGTACATGTACAGGTTTTGGATGCATGTGCAGGTGTACCTAATAAAGTGGCCATCGAGTGCAGCGTGAGACTTTGTGTCCGCACTGGGAGCATGTTCAGTCGCGTATCTGATGCGCTTTGTTTGCGGAGAGCACACAGAGGAGCCGGCAACACGTCAGCCTTTATCTGTTTGATCATGAAAACACGCTTTAAACAATTTAAAGAACCCGCAGCGTCCAAAAAAAAAAAAACCCACAGTTTTCCGTAGAAATATGTTGGTGTGTAACATTTGACCTGCCATGAAGGACTACAGAGACACACTGTCCACCGCGCTGCCGTCTTCCGGTTTTCAGGCTGGTACTTTGTGCCTGTGTTTGTGCTGGCGGCGTGTTTCGAATATATACCTGCAGCACAGCCAACCAAAACATTAGAGATTAGCATCCGCGCTCGCATGTGGGCCCAGAAAGTAGCTCCATGCACACGCCCATGTGACAGTGATTATATTTTAGGTGTAAACACAGCCTAACCCATCAAACTCTTCCTTTGTGTGAAGAAACAACAAGGATTTATTACCTCTTGTTCAGGTTGGCGTTGGGAACTCGGGTATTAAAAACAGGCGTGGACTTCAAAAGGTTTCCAAGAAGGAGACAGGAGTGACACACAATACAGCCGGCTGTGCTCACACTGACAACAACATTGTGTTAAAACAGAAAAAGAAAACTTGCTCATTTCAGTGGGACACTTCACAAAATTAGGGTCCTGATGTCAAGGAGTCTGGCAAAGTGAGGGTGTCTGATTAAAAAATAAAAAGGGGGAAAACTTTGTAAAACAATGCATCATCACAGGAAGTTTGTGTTCCTGCTGCGTTAGATACGCCTTCAAACTGGAGGATGTGTTGGTCTCGTACAGTTAAGTCACCTGAGTTTTCAGAGAAATCATCGTTGTGAGGTGATTGGGGGACAGTGTTTACGTTCACGGAAGGAACCTGGTTTCTGGAAATCTGAGTGCACATGCAGCAGCAGAGTAACCTGGTTTCCCCCCCACCTCCGTCTTACTCTGACTTCCTTTTTTTGTGTATGTGTTCATGTAACAGCAGAGCGACTGTAGAATCAGAATCAGAACCAGAAACTGTTTGTTGCCAGGCACAGTTAAGAACAATTAACAGTACTAGGAATTTGTCTTTGTGTGGGCATGGCACACAACTAAATATGAAAAATGAAATTATTTACACAAATACTCAGTTGGTAGAACAGTTGTCAGCTGACCACAGGGTCAGTGGTTTCGAGTCCTGGTCCCTGATTTTAGAAACCAGCTTTCCTTTGGAAGCCGACAGTGACATGGTTGTTACTGACATCCGCTCTTCAGCCATTTGGTGTTTGTTAATGTGAACGTGCTGTATTTGAAAAGTGTCTTGCCTTGAAAGTGGTGCAGTAGAGAAAGGAGGAAAAGCTCGGTGGGTTTAACTCTTAGCCGCATCATCTGAGGTACTTTTTCATCTTTCCAGCTCTTGCTCGGCCTGATGACACGTCCGGTCACTTGTGAATGTCTGGCTTGCATCTCGCAGACTCATTTCACCTTTGGATTTGTTGCCTCGCTGATTGGCAGTAATTGTCTTTTAAAGTGAGTCTGACTCTTTCACAAGCGGCGCGTTGTTCCTCTGCTCTTCACAATCACGACCTGAGGAGCAGGAGGCTCAGTCGGTCAAACTGGTTTAACAGTTTTGTTGTATTTGCTCTTAACGCCTGATAATATCAGTGAAGTCGCAGCTCGCACACCTTCTCCTGTCACTCTCAGTGATGGTCTGCTCCTGTCATCGGTGTTCTGCTTCTTCATTTTTGTGCCTTCCCTTCTGCATTTTTCTCGTTCCTTACTTGCTGTCGTGTCCTTTCCTGCTCTCATCTATTATTCTTCACTGAGCATTTTTGTGACAACGTGTCAGTGACATTTAAAATTCTTAGGTTGTCTCACTTGTACTGTATGACACAAATATGTCATCACAAATGTGTTGGTCTGTCTCACACACACACACACACACCACAGGCCTTTTATCTGCAGCACACACACTTCAAAGTGATTCAGCAGTTTTAAAAAAAGAACTGGAATAAAAACAGAGGCACTATTTCTGGTTACACCTTTCACTCCCTTTCTTCGTCTCCCTGCTGGATGCTGGTGGGTTATTGACTGTCATTGGCAGCCAGAGGTGACTCTGTCAGGAGGAATGAAATAAGTGGTTTGTTTTTTGAAAGAAACCAGGATAAGAGCAGGAAAAAAAATAGTGAAAAGAAACAGAGCAGACGGGAATCAGTCCTAGGGAAATCATAGAAAGGAGCCGCGCTTCTTGCTTCACTGCATCGTGTTGAGAGGAGCGGCGCCACAATCCTCGCTTAGCACCGGCCGACTGTCAGGGCGCGTTGGGCCAACATCTGTAATCACATTGAGTCTGCATGTCTGTCATCAGCCAAAGTGTTAGGTAGCACACACAAAAAATCCACTCAGACCTAACATTGTACTGACAAAACCAACAACTGAATGATATGCGATCTGTCCTGACATGTGCAAGGATTATAATGAGAAATTATTATGTGGTGTCACCAAGTAATTGGAATTTTATAACAATATTAACCTCATAACAGTGTTGAAAGCACTTAAGTCACACTAAATTGTGTGCACAGCTGCAACTAATCACCTAAACTGTTTTTTTAATCCAACCATCCATCATCTTCCACTTATCCGGAGTGGTGTAGCGGTGGCAGCAGGTTCGGCAAGGTAGTCTCGATATCTAACAATGTTCTCGTGCTCCTTCAGTAACTTCAACCCAAACCCACTGATCTTCCCTCCTAGTTGTCCCTCCTTAGACCGTGTGAAAACACACCACTGCCTGGAGATGGACTTGCTTATACCTGCATCTTCCTTTCTGTATCATGGCGTCATTTTGATCTGGAACACTGATTATACTTTTATGTAAGAAACTGTCCCACATAATCTGTGAACATAAGGGAAATACCATCTCAGCATTTGTATCTTGTGGCAAGGCAAGAGGAATCACTTAAAGCCACAAGGTAAGTACGTGAACTGCTTCTCTCTAGACATGTACGTGTTGGTAACAGTCAAGTGTGTCTTCAGTCTTACAAGACGCCTGAGCGACATCAGCTGGTTTACTCCACGTGCTCCCTCCAAACTCCACACTGTTTCTAAGGCTGAGCACTGGGCCCTGAGATCTCACGTCATCCTACAGAGGAAGCTCACTTTGATCAAAACCCAGACCTTAAATTTCATGTTGTTCAATTGCAGAATTTGAGAAAACTGTTAACAAAACAAAATGCCATGACATTCAGTGCACAGTTACTTCCATGTAAAATAGAGAGGTGCAGAGAAACTGAAAAAAATGTTGCCTTATAAATGACTTTTAGTTATAGTTTGGTTTTTTTTATCTCAGATTTTCTCAAATCATAGTGATGAACAAAACATAGTGATGGAAGCTCATGCAACCCACCAATCAATGCAGTTCTATTATGTTTTATTGGCATTTTATGCACCTGTATTATTTCTTTGCAGTGGACACATTCATAAATTCAAATGGCAAACATTTAAAGTTCACAAAGGTAAATGATTGACTTTATTTAAATGATTTGTCATTACAGGTTAAGGAAGACTCGTCCAAACAAACCTTTTGTACAATGTTTAATCTTAATTGTAATATATGTATTCTAAGATTACACATCCATAAGAATAAATACATAGAAACAAACAAAATTAATCCATAAACTGAGCGTGTTACATTTTAAGCTGTGTATTTTTAAAATTGTGTGACGCTCGTCCTATAGGGCACTGGAACATAGTAACCTGCTTTACTGGTCAACAGGATGCATGGCTGTACACACCTCGCTCACACACACACACACACACAAAACGAACATCTCCAAACTCATACACACATGCATCTTTTCCATTAGTGCATAATGAACATAAACACACACGTTTTGCAGGTTTACATGGGTTCAGAGCCACTGTTTTTTTTTTTTTTACACAAATCCCCTTCCACACAGTTGCACACACCAGCCCAGTGAGAGAAGAATCTGCTGTGTCAGTTTCCCTAAGAGCATTCATCACACAATGACTCTCTGTGTCTCTCCGTTCAGCTCACCGGATCGCCGCGTGGGAACGGGGGCAAAATACTGAAGCGAATCCTCGTCCGCAGCGGAGAAAACTTCCACGGGCCTCACACTCTTCATGTCAGGTTGGTGTGAGTGTTTGTGTGTGTGTGTGTGTGTGTGTTGCTTTCATTTAGCCTGCACCAGTGCGGCTAAGCTATGATAAATGATTATGCCTGGCAGCATGTGTGTGTGCAAATTTGTCTGCGTGTGTTTGTCTGCAAGTGTGTGTGAGTTCTCCACAGTGTAAAGGTCCATATTTTTTTAACATGATTGAAGAGAAAGTGGAACTGTGGGGTCAAGGGAAAGAGACTGATGAGGCTGTAGCAGCTGATTGGGCGAGGATTCTGATTAGCATGTTACATCATGGGAAGTGGGAGGAGTCAGTTACATAATGAGCAGTTCAGCAGCGGCTTGTTAGTCCTCTGTCCCAAAGATGAGTGGGCAAACACGGAGCAGGTGAGGAGCAGGGTCAAGAGGCCTGTTGCTGTGGGGATGGCTTCTTTAAGTTGACATGTCAGGTCACTGGCCGTGGTAAATAGGCTGGACGTATTCTGGTGGGAAGTAGCCCACGTGTCCGTGGCAACGGCCCCTCCAGCGCAGCGAGTCGGAGCAGTCGATGAGCTCGATGACATCACCGCGCAGGAAGCGTAGCTGGGACGAATGGTGACCGGTGAAGTCGAAGAGAGCGTGAGCGTGATGGGGACGCTGCGAGGAAAAGATGGAGAGGGAGAACAGTTGATGAGACATCTTTTGATGGTTTATTGTTATCATAAGATCAAACTCAATTTTGATTCCAGAGCCACGCAGTTGACATTTTGTTATAACTTCTGTGCGTGGTAATTTTTAGCCTCACTACTACTGTTATGACTTGCATCTTTCTGCAAATCGTCCGTCGTGCCCAGAAAGTGACAAAAAACTGAACCAGGTCATCAGTCTGCCATCACACACCTCACACACTCTCTTACACAGTCTGTGCATCTTGCGTGTAACTGGCTCACAGTTACCACAAAAACCTGAAGAATGTGAGCTTGCGAGTGAAGGTAGCTAACAATTGATCATTTCTCTGTGCTAGACACAGACCGTGGCCCCAGGGTTGTCCCTCCGTCAATACATCTGTTTTATTCAAATATCTCAGGAATGCCAACTGCAGGTAATTCGACGTAAGATTATGTCAGGTGTAGGGTTACGTTTGCATCCCATGACATGTCATTTCAGTGTAAAGCTTTTGCAAACTTAGGAACCATTATGCCTAATGTTAACAAAAGTTTTTCTTTCTTTCACTTATTTTGACATGCAAACTTTTGCACCATCTTTGCCTTTCTGCAAAATTTACCATTGCCATTTTTTACTTACCTGCTAGTTATATTAATCTCATGATAGAACCCAGCAGTGTTACTGTAGCTGAAATTAAAAATTGAAAGTTGCTTCGTCTAAGTATCACACTTGTTATTTCTATAGCTGTATTGAAGCCAAACAAAAAGCCGAACTGCAACACCACATGGACTGAATCCCAAATGCGAGCTGAAAGGAGTTTATATTTTAGTGCATTCGCAAAAGCAGCCTGCAGCGTCTTTTCAAATTAAGGCAGCAGCAGGCAGTGTCCACTTAATAAAGAATATATTTGATGTATCTTTAAAGTTGCACATATATTTTATTTAGCATTTTCATTCAACATTTATTTAGCCCGACTACGGTCAGTCCATTCGTATGAAATATTAATTCCAAAAGACAGACAGGAGCAGACCTGAAAGCAAATGGTACAGATTTTATCTACAGACTAATCTACAATATGTAGATTAACAGTGTTACTGACTGTCTGCACAAGCTGCCAACTGCACAGATGAAAGATTGATGATCAGGAAACTGCAAGGTTTTATGTAAGTCATGTCAATGAACGAGATTACCTCTTTATTATTTTATTATTCTTTCACTTTTGTTAGCGTCACTCAAGCCACTATAGTGTTTTCCCTTTTTGAAAAAACCTTTTTTTACTAAGTGAAAGGTGCTTCCCTTAACATAAAGTCTGAATAGCGAGGAAATAATTAGGTTCTTTACAGGCTGAACTCAGTGTCTTTATTCTGTAGCTCACGATTCAACGCCGTACAAAATCCTCACAAATGCAAGTGTAAAACCTCGATTTATGTAAATGCACTGAATTACAGCGAGAAACATATGAAGCCATGTATGGCCAAGTAGCATTTGACATGCTGAAACTCGGCCAAGGCAGTGACAGGCACCCAGAGAATGAGTGGGATGAACATGCTGGCAGAGGAATGGACGTGACAGTCGCTTCATTTTACTGTACATCTGATACCTTTACTGCTACAGTCGGCCTCTCCTGGCAAGATTCTGTGAAACTGCCTCTTACTGTTTGTATTCGCCATTAGAGATGAAGACGTGTCGTTTCTAACCCTCCGTGTACCCTTACCTGACCACTCGACTCTATTTAGGCCTTCTGCGTTTACCACTTCCCGCTGTGGTTTAGGCTGGTACACAGTGTCTCTTTCATGACAACCTCACCATGGGAAATTCTTTGAAACTTGAAAATCAGGCCACAGAGCGTTTTCAGTCTTTGTTGCTCAGACACGTGGACTTTTATCAGGGCAGCGTGGCTTTAAGCAGAATAAATGACAAAAGTGTCATTTCTGGAGGCCGGGAGAAAGTTAAAAAGACACAGACGGGGGTAGGTGTTGTAAGCTCCGAATAATGAGCGTGAACGCGAGATGTGAGTGCGCACCGGCACACACACCTACAACAATCCTCTGTGTGTTAAAACGGGATGTTTGACAGCGATCCGTGCAGGCTAAACTGCTTTCATGTCAACCCGCAAATACAGTGCTCTCTCTGTCTCGCTGTGTTTTCTTTTCTTCTTCTCCCCCTTTGCCTCCTCTGATGTCTGTTGACTCGTGAAGTAAAAGCAGTTTAAGAGGAGCAGAGTAAAAGTGGCTATTTTAGGGAGAGCGTCTTGAACTTAACTAACCTCTTGGCTGTCAGTTGCACTCCCACAGAGCGAAGTGGATGTGATATAAACTGAGAGGGAGCTGAGAGATTGGAAGGAATACCAATTGTGTGTGTGTGTGTGTGTGTGTGTTGAAATTTCGGGCTTTATTGCTGTGGACTACTGTATTTTAGACCAATACCCACTATAATGGCATGCAGGCACAGGCAGGTATACTGACAAACATGTCCACTCACAAACCAGACAGCAGGATTAGGTTCGAGAGTCACAGACGTAATCTATCAATCCTACAAATCTATGAAATCCTTACAGTCTTATCCCTTATTGTTTTGCTGATGTAGTCTAGACATCTAGTTTGATGCACGTACGCTCTGCTTTAGTGCTTGGGTGTGAGCAAGTATGTGTGTGGCAGGCCTGTCTTTTCACGTCTGTGTCTGTGTGTGTGTGTGTGTGTGTGTTGTGAGTTTGCGCATGCAATCCTGTGACATTTGTGTCTATATGCATGTGCTTGTGACAGCACTAGGAAAAGTCCATGATTTTCCTGTGAGGAGCGATGATTTGAAAATAGAAATCTGCTCCATCTAAATCAGCTGCGCCACCCTGTGATAAACGTGCTCTCCAGTGCTCACTCTGAGAGTCGGGCACATTACTCTGTAACATCAATGCCCACAGCTTGTCTCTGCACACACACACACACACACACACACACACACACACACACACACACACACACACACTGCCTCTGTTTCCATCTGGAAAAGACAATGTGTAGAAAAGAAGTTCTGGTTTTGCACAAACAGGCTTTTAGTTTGACATGCACTGAAATTAGGGATATTGTTGCTGTGAGAAGTAAAGCGCTATGCAATATGCTGATATGGAATTTATCTTTAGAGTACAATAAATCTGAAACTGACCCATGTAGTCAACAACAGAATGAAAGCAAGATCATCTGGTGGACAAAGATACCTTTACATGATTTCCCTTTAACCTTTCAAGAACCAATTACATAATCTGAATCTTAAGGGAAAAATTTAAAATCTTCTTTTTCCCTTGTAGTGTCTGTGTTTTTAGTGTCACTGCCTTACGAGTTTAAAGGAAAATTTAAAGAAGTGGGTAAGCTATCAATGTTTTACACATACAAAAGGCTACAAAAGAAGGGAAGACGAGGGAAGAATTAAGACACAGCATATTTTACAAACTTAAAAGGATTTGTTACATTATGTAATTGTCTTATTACCTCTTCTCACCTGACAACATAATCTCTGTAAGTGAAGCCTTAATGGAGTGAAGTCTGAGCCGTAAGGGTGTGTGGAGATTCAGACTCTATGGGAAACATGGAGGCGTCTGATTTTTTGTTAATGCCAAAGGGCCAAGACGAAACCCCACAATTACAAGAGATGTTTTGTTTTACAAAATTGTAACACATCCTCAATTTGATGACTCTAATTTGGATTTAATCCGCAGACATGACCAAAGTGTAACAAAGACTTGGATTACGGACCATGATGAAATGGTAAAAATCTAAGAGGCCGAAAGCAGAAAAGGTTTTTATCTTGTGTCTTGTTTTTGTGCTGCCAGGCTAGCGTTAAAAATAAAACAAGTTATGAAGGCTGTAGCAACAGTGTGACATTTTAAATAAATCTGAAATAAAGTCTACCTTTCAAGTTCATGATTCATAGAGGCACTTCCCAGTCTTTCTGCAAAAATATGATCTGTAGCATAATCTGATTTTCATGCAAGTCATCAAACAAGATGAAACATAAATGAAACTTGTTCATTCATTTACTAAACAAAACTATCAATAATTACACATTTACCTGTAGAAAAAGGAATTCATTTCAAATTAGTCAGGCATCCCAATCGATGAGTGAATGAATGTGAGAGACCCTGCTTTATTTACAGAAGAGAAATCTGGGTCTGACCTGATCTGATGATTGTAAAACTGTGTCATGGCTCAAAAAGAGGAGATTTCTGAAAACCTTAGAAGAAGAGTTGTTGATGCTTATGATAAGCATCTCCTAAACACACACGATGCTCTTCTAAAAAATGATGACAATTGAAAAAATGTAATCTTTTGGAATGACTCAGTCAAAGTCCTTAATCATATAGA
Source organism: Channa striata (assembly GCA_033026295.1). Lineage (NCBI taxonomy): Eukaryota > Metazoa > Chordata > Actinopteri > Anabantiformes > Channidae > Channa > Channa striata. The sequence goes on along the minus strand of CM065180.1, from coordinate 20,833,101 downwards.
CACGCGGTGCGATCACACGAGACAGCGGACTTACACCCTCGAGCTGAAGCCCTTCTGTAAGGAGGCAGAAAAAACTTCCAAGCAGATATGCAGGGCTGTAAAAAGGTTTACTTACAGATATTGCTGCAGAAATAGTCAACAACTATACAAGCATCCTTGTAGATCTAGAGACTAAAATAAACTACATTACATAATCCGGTACAACATCTTCCTGTCAATGAGTGCTTATTCAGCTTTGGCAGACATTTGCAAAATGCTGTAGACACATGCTAATTGCTGAACTATTGTCTGTTTGTATTGTGAAAATAGAGCACAGAAAACAGTTAGAAACAGTGACGCACACATAAAGGTATGACTAAGCCGCCGCGATCTGATATGGACAGACAGGCTGCAAAAAGCCGGCACGTAATCACAGCACCATCACCACGCCGCCCCAGCCACGGCCCAAGCAGATAAATATCGTCTCCGGGTCATGACAGACTAATGCGGCGACCTGCAGTATAGTGTGGTTCTTCTTGTCTACACAAGTGGAGAATATGGAAAAGGTGTGAAGCCAGACGTGGTCGCTGAAGTCAGCAGGTGTGATTTGTGGTGCTGCGTGTCTTTGGTTAAACCCAGATTTAAGTCATTTATGCAAACAAAGGGCCACCTGCCCCCAAATCATCCTGATTTTACCACCGAACAGCACATCACGCAGTCCTGAGGCAGAATCCACGCTGCCACGTTGAACGGTAAATAAGCACATTTGTGATGTGATTGCATTAGTTCGGACCTGGGGCAGGCCACATAGGAGAATCCGAGAAAATATAAATATAAATTACATTAAACAGAAAGAAGCTGACAGCCTTATTTTAACGGAATAATTGTGAAGGTAATAACTTCCAGCTGCATTTGCTAAACCGAAGATTAACCCTTGCTGATGGATGTGTGATGGTGAAACAGCTGGAACAGCTGTGGCAGACTTGAGGGACGTTGTTAAGTGACACGAGCTGTTTAACAGTTTTATCCAAAAGATGAGCTGGAGCTTATCTATTCGAGGAGAATGAAAAAGGAAATTGACAGTAAAATGGAGAAGAACGATTAAACGGAGCATAAAGTAGTGATGAAATTAAGAGGCATAAACATCCCATTAAAGCCTCCAGTCCATATTATACTAGCAATAAATCTTTATCAAACACAAAAACAATGCAGTTTGCAATCTGTTTAAGTTCTGTGTCCACTATTCATATTTCAGCATTTACAGATTTTCTTTTTAGCTCCAGTTTTCACTTGATCCTGAAGATAATAATCGATGCCATCAGAATAATCCTTTTGAAGTAGCAATTGGAGCGAGTTAGAGCTCATTGCTCGTGTTTGTGGATTTCATTAGGAACCCAACACACCACAACAGCACAACAATCACCCAGGACCTCAAATGGGAGCCGAACATCTGCTCCTTAACAACAACGGCACGGCCGTGGACGTACGTCCCGATGCAGCGGAGGAAGTGATCAGCTGCAGTCTGCAGGTCATATCAGGTCCTGCACAACTCCAGGACCCTGGAACATGTGGGGAGGACCTTCCACACAAACAGACAGACGCTGTTTGAAAACGCCACATGAACAAGAAACAAGACCTCAAGCCACAAGAACAGTTTTCTGCAGAAGGCTGTCGCCCTAAATGCACGACCCAGACCCCCACACAGACACGTACTGTACTCTGTACACTCCACACTCTACAACTGCTGCAGCGCATTCATTCATCTCTGGCTTTGCCACTTTCTCTCAGTAAGTCTCAGGACACAGGTCCGTCTATATTTAGCTTCACTGTTCTACTGCCTGTTCGGGTTTTTCTCAAGTTGTGCATTTTTATACTCTGTGCAACTCATTAGGACAAATGTCCTTGTCTGTGGAAACCAGCTCACTAATAAACCATTGGCCTCGTCTTAGGAAGCTCCCATTCGAGCTGCTATTTGCTCAAGATTGAAGGTTAAATGTTAAGACACGCGGAGCACAGCTTAAACTTTCAGAAACCAACGTGCTAATAAAGACCTGCCGCTGTCTCCTGCATTAGTCGAGATTTAAATGTATTTAGGACACACAGTTTAACAGTTTCCCACGGGCCCACCGCTGTTATTGTCCGTTTAGCTCCCATCACAATGCCCTCAAGCTAAATCCTTCACTTGCACCTGCTGCAGCTGCTTGTGTTCGGCAGAGTGCAGCATCTCCTGTGATGAATGTTACTAGACTACAGCTCAGCTTTTCTGTGATGCAGAAACCAGTTTGGGGGATAAAAACCACCACCGTGTGTTATGCCACCAGCCTGGTTGCTTTTGCCAGGTATAACAAGAACCCCATCTGAGTCATAAAATCTAGTTATAGAAAATAAAAACGCCTGAAAAGGTCCTGCTGGCTTTAATGCCGCTCGCTTCTCAATTAAGCACAACAGCGAACACGTGAGGAGGCAGAGTACAAAGAGTTTCCTGGATCTGAAGGACCCGACTTATTAAAGTAAAGCTCACACACCACATCAATAAATGTGGATCATTTCCAAAACATTCAATCTAATGTACTCAACACACTTCAAGGTTTTCCTCCAAGTTCTGCTTTTTTTATGTCTTCTGTAATATAATACATTTATTTAATGTGTGATAGGCTTGACTATTATTATTATTATGAAGCCCATCATTTCAGGTTTAGTCTTTATAACAGTTTTTGAGCTTTTATAACAGCAGAAAACAAATCCAATGTGGGAAAAGTGAGGGAAATATAATAATATTTGAAATGTCATAAAAATCACCTAAATACTCCCTTAACACTGTCACACACACAAACGAGTGTGCATATATATGTCATGATGCGTTATTTCCTCTTTCAGTTGAGTTTTATTAACAGCACCATCTCTTTGGCCACTAAACTCGCTTCCGGTGGGTTCACCTCAAAGACACACGGGCAGCTGTCTGCACGCCAGCACCTTTAATGCCAGTCCCCCCTCAGCACTTTGTCTTCGGTGGGTATTGTGCTGTGAGGTGACAGACAGAAACATGAAAATAAACCTCTAATGTGTTTTATCTTACAGTGACTCTGAAGAATTAATTTTAGAGCATTTGTCTGTTATTTCGTGTTTGGAAAATGGACCTTAACTCGACTCAATTTTACTTCACAAAGTTTAAGTCTATTTTCTGCTGTTCTAAATGAATATAAAAAACAAATATAATTGTAGAGAGAGCTGAGGAACTAGTGAATATGACCACAGATGTGTGGGACTGTGACTTCCTAATGAGTATTTCTCAGAACAACACACTGATCACAAATGATGAGCTGTATCTCTAATAAGTAACATGACTTATTAAATGAAACAGTTCACATCCTGTTTTTCTTTGACTTTAGCACTTTAGGCATGCGATATGAAATGAAGAAAGATTTGCCAAGTGACTCTGCTGCTCCAGAAAAGTCAGTCTTTTCCTGGAAAACAAATTCCTGATGTCTCCTAAACTATGTTACAGGTATTTGGCAGCAGGTGTGTGTTTGCACGAGGGTGCACAGATGTAGATCAAATGAACTGTATTCAGACAAAGACTAGTGGTGCTCTGAGCTTTCCACATGCTAATCTGCTTGCAGTGACAATGCTAATAGGTTTAGCAGGTATGATTTACGGTGTTGACCGTCTACAGTGGTTTAGCACGCGAGGATGCTGACGTCTGGTAATTAGGAGGGAGTTCATGTGCCATTACCTTTGCACGCATTTGGTCATTAACCAAAATATTAGGCATGATCAGGAGCACAGGGAGGATTAAGAGGATCCTGCAACTGATGGTGGAGGAGCACATGAAGCTAGGGGGCACCAAAGACAGTAGGTTTCATCTTCAGAATGTGGAAGTAGGAAAGTTCGCAAGAATGACCGACACGCTTTGTCTAAAATAGTTTTTTAATAAAGCCGGCTGCCCAAGGCCAAATGACATCGCTTCAGTGAAGGAGGCGTATCAAACAGGTGCAAGAGGAGTGAAGATTGTTTCAGAGATACCATACAAGTAAAAAGGATCCAGCGTCAGGAAATCTTAGGTCTTATGTTTGGAATTCTAAAAATCTAAATAGCCATTGTAGTAAAAAAAAAAAAAAAAAAAAAAGCTCTCGATGTGACAGCTTCTTCTTAAACAAAAATTACTTTGACCGTTTCTAAGTTGGTGTTAGATTCTCAGGTGCCGAGTTACACAACTGAAAAACTGACTTGATACGGAATATTAGCATGCACTTGGCGTTAGAGAGATGAAGATGCTGTCATGTCAGTATCATTGCAGAGCAGAGTTCACCTTTAGGTGCGGTTCGCTTGCCACACCCAGAAATACTTACCGTGCAATGTGATCTTGTCTGTATAATGAGAACACAATAACACACCATCATGGGAACCGCCTGTCATTCTCTCACACTAAACTTTACAGAAAGCATTGAGAACACCCCGACACACGTGCACAAACAAACGTGTGTCCTTTCAAGACTCGGTATGAAGGGACTACATCATGGCTGATGTGAAGAATTGCTGTTAAAATCAGTTTTCTTTAGTGCTCTTGTGTTCACTCCCTCTGGCTCATTGCCCAAGATGACTGATTTGGTTCTGCTCCAAACCAACGCTAGTCTTGTGATCTTTCATTACAAGCTGCACCTCTGTGTCAAACCCTGCCGCTCCAGACATTTCGCCCAACATATGGAGCGTTCCCATAGCTGTCAGCTCCATTTAAAAACTGGTTAGGCCTGCAAGTCGCTGCAGAGTGAAAAATGAACACCTGGGCAGCTTGTTAGGTTTGTAAGCACACACTGACTTTAAAACAGATCATAAATAATATCGACACCCTTTGTTGAAATGCCTGTTCGGTGCGTCATGAAGTCAGATAGTTAACTAAATGTCTTGCAGCAGGAGGGGAGTGGAAGAAGACAGATGTTAACAAGAACAGATGTGTTCTAAATGCTTTTGGAGAGGGCAGTGGCAAACCTCGCTGCAAGAACGAGTGTAATTGAGGAAGGTTCGTAGCTCTCTAATTAAATAATTGCAGTTATTGCACATGTGATGACAAGTCAAGTGACGAGTGACGAATGTTGTTGTAGGTGTTTATGTTGTTTTATGCTAAATGCTAAATAAAAGAATTTAAAAAAGTCACATGCTTACCCTGGCGAAGTGCTCTGGATCTCGCAGAAAGACGGTCCTCTCCTTGGCGATGCTGTTGCTATGGTAAAAGTCCACCAGCTCGTTCAGGGAGGAGAAGAGCTCGTCCCACACGTAGTACTGACCACAGCGATCCTGCAGCACTTTGAAATGTTGAACGTGGTCTCCATAACTGCAAAATAAGAAGAGATGGGGGGAATTAAAGTGTGAATCATTTGGCCGCAACGTGAATGCAGATGTGCTGCCTCGTGTGTCTTTAGTAAGTTCGCAGACTCTGTTATCAACACACAGTTTGTGGACGTTTCTTGTGATGAGTTCGGTTTTGCTGTAGTGTGGCAAAAAGTTCAAGTACTCAAACCCTGATTCGTGTTGCCAAATTACCAAAACCTGTAGATTTGCCTTTAGATTCATACCGTGTCAATATGTTTTAGTCATGATGCAATGAGCATTTAACGGTCTATGAAAAGTTTCACTTCTCTGCCAGGACCTGCCATGTGGTCACAGTCAGGACGTCAACAAAGAATGTGACACATCGAGAACCAAGGCTGAGTGCTGCAAATATGTGAAGGTTGGATTTAGTGTCACTAAACAGGATGAAGACAACAAAATGCAATGTTTGCATGTAGGATATTTATGTGATATACATACATACATACACACACACACACACACACACACATATATATATGAATGTGTATATAAATAATTTTTTATATATCTACATATTTACACATATATACATATATATGTATATAGGCATGTATGTGTGTGTGTGTGTGTGTGTAAGTATGTATGATTTTTTTTTCCATTTCTGTGTTTTGGTTTTGGTTTGTACAAATATTTGGCACACAGAAAGGTTGCAGGTGTAGAGAGGGATGCACGCCATTCTCTATTTCAAGTAATTGTTCATCGGGTCACATGAGCGTATAGGACCTATATGGGTGTTATGGGTCAAAGGCAGGTTCGGTGGTTTAATAATTGCAGCCTACATGTGGTACAAATTAAGGTAGGCACATTTTTGTTTTTTAAATATCTGCTCTTCTTCTCTCTCCAAGTAATATTGAAAATCAGAACTCAGATTTGATAGCGCTGGATTCTTTAATGGGAAATAGAATGTCAAATAACGCTGAAACAACAGAGGAAGTGAAGTTGACGTCATGTCATGTCGTATATTTGTTGCGTGCGGCGTCTTGTGAGGATCACTCTGAATAGGAGCCTCCATGTAACAACAAAGTGACTAACCGTGTGGCTACATTTACTCTGTTCGCCCTGGCACCTCAGCTTTGTTCCATCTCCATCACATCTGAATGGTTTAATCAACATTTATAGCCAAACAAAAGGTGTGCGGGTAAATTATTGTCACTACAAAAGCCGGCTGAGGGCACACCTCACAAGCTGACATCCCGTCACCCACCGTGATGTAACTTCATGTCGTTCATACTCAAATTCAGTTAGCAACAGTGAAGATTAAGCCAGACATTATCTGGAAAGGAGTGTGTCTGTACACCACATGAGACCTTGAACTGCTTCCAGTGTTGGCCTCTGGTTCTTGCAGTCACCACTTGAACTCTACAGCTGTCAGCTGCTGGGACTGACACATTCAGCGTCATCCTGTTTATTTGTCTCTTCAAAAAACAGAAAAAACACGATCATACGGGAGTTTCACACTAACAATTTCTATTTAATTTCATTTTTACATCAGCTTTTCTCTCATTTAACTAAGTGCGTCTGATTAACCGACAAAAACTTGGGTAAACTGGTAAAAGAGAACAAAGCTTATGATGAGACTACACTGATAAGAAAAAATATTTTCAGACTTAGACAATTGAAGGTGCTTATGAACAAATCTCTTCAGTGTGTGGGTCTGGTTTAGAACATAAAGAGCAATCATTTCGTGTACACGGGCTCTGCTCTGTGGGCGTGGATGTTTCTGTGCAATGCAGATGATGTGAGAAAAACACAGTTAAATGTGTGCTACTTATAAAAAAAATGCAATGTGTTAGAAAATTAATCTGTGATTTCGATTAATACAAAGTTGGTCGGGAATTTTTTTTATGTAGATAAACATAACATTGTAATTAAGCCAGAAACATACAAAAATAGCCCGAGTGCATGTTTTGTTGTTATGATTAAAAGAGTTTGGTCAGTTTTCATTGGCAATCATACCTGCCCCCCTGTCCTGCTCCGTTGTGGTTGCTAAGTAACGTGCCAGCTTATCTTTAGAAATCTGGACATCTCGCCATGATCGCACTGTTACATAACTGCATCTAATATGCAACGGAAGTCAATACAGCTCCCCCATATTTCTAAACACATCACAGAGTAGGTGAGTGTGTGTTAGGTGTCGGTTAATGACCTTGAAAATCGCACTTTGCCAATTCTGGAGAAAAAAATGTTGCCCTTCAGATCACAGCTTTAACATTGTCTTTTTCATCTTTTCCTCCGCCGCAGCCTTTTCTGCTAACACTTTCCACAGAATAAGTACAATTTGGCATTTGGCATTCAGTCTTAGCAAACCCTGCTGACTGGCGCCGCTCCAAGCTCGGAGAAAGTCAATGACTATTAGCCTGTTTCACCCAGAATTCCTCTCTCTAATGAGACACGGAGCTCTGTGAACAAGCAGGACCGACCGCCTCTCGACTGGGTGGCATTCAGCCACACCTCCACCCTGCTATTCTTTCTGCCCCTCACTGTTTTTGCTCCTTCTCTCGCTCTCTGTCACTCTCCAAAAACTGATTAACCTGCAGTTTAAGGAAAGTTCAAGTGCATAATTTGTTTTTCCTATTTTTGGGTGGAAACCAGAACGGCCTTTTATAGTCTTTGCATACTAACTCTGTGCATTCCCCTCTGAGTTTCTTTCACTTCCCTGTTTTATCTGACTTCTTGCTTAGCCATCCTGATTGCAGTTCCTCCCCATCACTGATTTAACCACATCGCTTCGCTGACACACACGCGCGTCACAAAGCGGCGATCTTCTTCTGCCTCGGTGATCCCCATCAGCCTCACCACTGTCCCGGGTGTGTGTCACCCTCTGCTGCACCCCACCGGTGGGGCTCTGTTACTGCAGCTACATGCTGTGCACCTGTGCAGCCGAAACAGACAAAGCATGAGCCAGTGACCTCACCGGATGACAAACAAAAAGCTGCCATGGGTTTATGAAGACGGAAACCAGAAGATAAAGAGAGGTGTGGACGTTAAGGACAGGATGTAGACAGGGTAATTACCTGAGGGAATTTACACTAAAGTCATTCAGAATGAAACATGCCAAATACTAAGAAAACGGAACAGGGAAACAAAACATGATTTTTGATTTTGCTGATGCCTGTTGGCCACAGCTAGTTCACATTTCCTGCAGGTGTTAGGCAATAGCAACAATGCTTTTTCAAAGACTCACTCTTTGTTTGGGCCTCACTAACAAAATTCTTTCAACTCAGTAAATATGAATGTGAAACAATTTCACTGCTTCCTGTCGCTGTCAGCACACGTAAAGGTAAAACACAGCTATATAAAATATATTTTTTCACCAAATGTATGATTTGTTAATAATAAAAAAACTGTTGAAATATGAATTAAGGATGTTGTGTATAGTGGTCCTCAAAACGTAGTTAACCCACTTCATTATTCTTTCAGATTAGATTTCCAGAAAGCTTTTAAAACTAGAGAAAGTAACACACAGTAACACAATCTGGGTGTTTAATATCAAAGACTGACACAAAGGTTTGTAGAAGTGTATCATGACTGAAAACCCTCAAAAAATGAAAGTCTCTCTCCGACCGATCCAGACTGCACCAAGAACAAGGTGTGTTATAATAACTCTAATCCAGGTCACGAGAGACTCCAGGGTGACAGCTAGGGAAGTAAAGGCATCTCTTGTTAATTCTAATCTTTGTGATTCCATAATCATGAGCTGTATGGAGGGAGACACTTTAGAATTGACCTTTGCTGCCTAAAGTTTGTTCTGGGCCATAGATACATGAGCCAATTTGAAGAACGCTCCGTGCACAGATGAGATTAAAACTTGTTGGCTCAGATGAAAGGCATTATGTTCGGTGACAACCAAACACTGGTCCTTATCCTACCTCTAAAAAAGAAATGTCAAGATATCCATCAATGAACTGATGCTCCACAGAAAGTAGATCATGCAGCAAGACTGCAACCATTACACAAGTTGTACCAGAAACAGTTAAAGTAGAAGAAATTAAATGTTTGGGAATGGGTCAAAGTCCTGACCTTAATCCTATAGAAATCCTGTAAAGTGACCTGAAGAAGAAAGTTTATGCAACTAAGCCAACCGACAACCCTGAGGTGATGCTGTGTTTTAGATAGGAATGGCCTCCTGCTGATAATCTGCGTACAGTAGGAGTTCATCAGCTAAAGTTATTGCCCAGCACTTCTTAAAAGCGATGGTTCACAAACTTTCAAGCGCTACTGTATGTGCTACCTATTTACATAAAATGTAAGTGAAACATCCTAAAATCTCCATGCATGTGAAACTTTAACTAACTAACTGAACAGCTGATCGGAATCTTAAATCCCCACTTCAACCACAGTGCGTCTTTACACTGAATCAGCCGTACAGTGGGAAAAAAGCAACAATTTACTGTTCTACAACAGAGATACACTAACAAAACCTTTGATTTCAGACGAGATGTGAGACAAATTATGGAAAAAAAGTTTTAAGAAATTAAGAAAACTATGAAAAAGATCTCACAGTAGATCACGTGTTACCCTCTTTTGTAAAGACACTTGAACAAAGGGAAGTTGCACGTTATATTTGAGGTTAGGTGATGTCATAGTGAAGGTGTGTGTAACGGGGGCAGCATCTGTCTCAGCTTCATCCCACTCTCTCTGTCTCACATACGCACACTCTCCAAGTGCCCTCTCATCTCCCTGATCCAGTGTAATTAAGGCCCACAGCGATAGAGAGATTATGTTCTTTTTCCAAGTAAAAGGAAATGAGAGAGAGATTAAAAGAGAATGAGACTGAGAACGACTGAAAGAGAGAAAATGAAATAGACGCAGAGATAGAACGCCGAGAAAGATATGCTGAAGATGAGCACACGAGATATTTTTAAAACTTTTACTCAGCGCCAGCACAATTCGAAAGGCATGAAGGTCATCCGTCCATCGTTCTCTCGACTTCCTCCATCAATCTATTCTCACTTCCCTCTTCTCGCCGTCTCTCCCTCTGCCAGCCCCTCTTCTCTAATCTCCTGTTCGGTTTCTAAACCGCTGCAGATGTCTGTATTTCTTCACACACATACTCTGACACCTCCAGCTGTCAATTGAACTCTGCGACTGTGTGTGTGCATCTGCGTGTGAGTAACTAATGGGTGTGTCAAGGACGCGCTGAATAGAGAACACACATGTGCCAACCGTGTGTGACTGTTGTTGTGCATGACATGCATCACAGGACGTGTGTGAGCTTACTGGCTATGAGTTTGTACACATTTGTGTTTGTCACCCTGTCCTTGCACGTCAGTGAGTGAATGAGAGAGAGGTGCTTCTCCACCATTAATAAAGCAGATCCATAAAGATAGATGCATGAGGACAGAGGGAGGAACTGTGTGTGTGTGTGTGTTTGCAGAGAGGGAGCTGAGATAGAGCGAATGAGGGGGAGAAAGATAAAAGATGTTTGTTGGAGGCGATTTAGTCAAAGAGTGTGTTGATGGTTTAATAAGCATCTGAGCAAACAGTGGTTATACTTAGAAGAGCAGTTATTCTGATAGGACACATCCTTGTTTAACTCGTATCATTTTCTGATCTTAATTCAAATGTCATTAGTGTTTCTAAGTTGCCGTTGTGGGCTGAGATGTATTTTCAGACTGAACCCAAGAACCAACTTTAAGAAAGGTAATTACAATTAAAATACAAGATCTGAGCGCTTTGCAGCCAGAGCTGCCACGGTGGAAGATTATTGGCTTCAACAAAATCCTGAGCCAATCCTGAGCATCAGTAACTGTGTGGGTTTAAAGAACGGGTCCACATTTTTTTCTTCGGTCTTAAAACAACGGGCAGGTGTCTGTATGAACGCTGAAGAGGTCCCTTCACAAGATGCTTCCTATGCAAGCGATGGGGCCCAAAATCCAGCAAGACATATTCAAAAGTTTATCTGAAGACAACAAAGACTGAAGAACAACTGAAGAACAACTGAAGACAACGTCAGGTGCAGTTCAGAAGTCCCCGTCTTTGCTACTTTCACTTCCACCGAAACTCAACAGGAAGATGGCGAGGGAAATTTAGACTTTACCTTGATTTAATAATCTCAGCCTGCTTACGCCTCAGTTCAGCTTTAGATGCATATTATCCATTTCTTTGTACAGAAGAAGGACTGTGGATTTCTTTTACTTAAACGGCTTTAAAAGAGAGCTCTCCGGTATAAACAGGAGAGATGACGTTTTCCCACTGGCTACCCGACTGCTGCTTTAATGGTGGTCAGTGCTCCTGCCTCGCAGCCACCAGAGGGGGGTTTAGTGTTTACAACCTGTCCAGGGTTTTACTTTGCCGCTCACCCAGTCACAGCTGGGACGGGCTCCTGCAGTCTCACGGCCCTTATCAGTATTAGCCACTTAAGATGATGGATGAAAATTTCATGAGTTCTTGGAACTTTAAAGTTGAAAGTTCCCATTTTGAAGCTTAAGGCACCTTCTAACGGAACATGCTCCTCGCAGTTAACGTGAGTCGAAGGTTACACCAAGGCATCAAATATTACCGCAGCTAAATTTAGGTTCTGTATTGCGCATGGTATCAGCAAATGGAAACAGTAGTGATCAAACATGATTTGGACGTACTTATTGGTTTAGATAAATAGTAGAAGATCCACTGGTGGAGTCGCTCACTGTATGTTACACAATAAAGAAGAGAGCCAGGGAGAAAAGGCAGAGCACAGAGTAGCGATAGAATAAAATAAGAACAACTGAATTAGAAAGAAGAAAACGGGGGAGACCCTCTTGAGGCTTTGTCTCCCAGAGGACTGACTGGCCTTATTTAGCTCTGCTGTCAGTGTGAGAAAACAGAGAAATCAGAACTTTGATCATGCACATCTCCGCCTGCCATGCACTTTTCATTCGCCTGTCTATTTTATTTGCTGCTGATTCTAGCTCTTTCCCTCTGTCTCTCTTTATATTTTCCCTTGTCTCTCTGTGGTTTTTCTCTGAAGTCTCTCGAAATTGTCTTCTTGTCACTGAGCTTAAACTGCGGTGCAAACGAGCAAAGCTTGCAAAACCCCTAGAACTGAAAAAAGGAGACAGCCATCGGTTGTTCTATGTTTAATGCAAATATTGGCAAATATGATCTTATTTATGGATTCTTCTAATTCGCTCCTGCACCGTTTGTGTATTTATTCATGATATCACATATTAGAGTTTGAAATTCTGTCAAACGAGTAGTTTGGTGACACATGAAGTAAGGACAAAGCTTTAATTAGACGTTCGCCTAAAGAATGAAGCTACACAGCTCAGAGTATTTATTCCAAAATGACACTGCGTCACTCATCCACTTCATTTTTCACCCCGTCATGCACTTCTCTGACACATTTTCTCCACGTTGATGCATTTGTCCAACCAACCTAATGTACTTTGATCTGAGATGTTATCAGGAGTCACCAAGTGTGAAATTGCCCCCCAAGTGATGACATTCGCGGGGACACTGTGCGTTACTTAAACCTCAAAGTAAATTACGTAGCCGAATGAACGTCTCCATTCAGCACTTACTGTATGAGGCATCAGCCACTGGAAGTGTGAGTCAGCAGCATCTGAGGCCGTGTTTTTCCACACTGGAATGCAGAAACATCTGACAAATTTGTGTCAATGGAAACTTTCAGTCCGTATAAAACAAAGATTCTCAGCACTGGTGCTCAGGCTGCCCTGCGTTTCCCTGCACCACCCACTACCCCGATCACCTGGACCAGGTACGTTCAGTCAGTCGGAAGCTGGAAGTTAACACTTCACTGTGTGCTCCCCAACTCCATCCTAATCTAAAACGGGATCCATCAGGGACAACTGGAAAACAGGCAGGGCAGGAGGATTGAGAACCCCTATTATAAAGCATGAGGATTCTGAGAGATTATGACTGGGGCGCAGGAGGTAGCGTGATTGTCCACCAGTCCTACAGTTGTTGGTTTCGATCCCCGGCTCCTCTGGCCACATGCCAAAGTTTCCATGAGCAAGACACTGAACTCCCAATTAGCTGCATAGTCACAGGTGTGTGACTGTGAGTGTGAACGGGCAAATAAGAAGCAGTGTAAAGCACTTTGAGTCCCAATAGGTAGAAAAGCGCCTTATAAATGCACAACAGACGCTTATACAGCTGAAGTTTATGAACACACGAGAGGTCATAGCGTGGATGTGATTACAGACAAGTGGTAATGCTGAGACTTAATCCGAAAATAAGACTTCCTAAATGAAAAGGGTGAACAAGAAGACCACGAGACACACACTCACACACCCACACACACATATATAAAGACACAAAGCTGTTGACAGACATCGGGCTCAGACAAATCAAACCTGTTGAAGCAAAGAAGATGTCTGTCTTCTACATGACCTTCACCTGATACATAAAACAATGAGCACAGGAAAATCAATTATGTAAGTGTGTGTGTGTGTGTGTGTGTGTGTGTGTGTGTGTGTGTGGGTGTGTGTGTGTCTGCTTGTGATGGCCATACTGTTAAAATTAAAATGTGTCAAGCGAGACTTGGTGCTGCTGAACAGCAACCTTGAGCTCTGTCAGTGATAAAAGAGAAAGTGACGTCAGCTCGTGCAGTTTGATGGAAGGAAAAAAAAAAACATTTCAAGGAGAGAAGTCGGCCTAAGGCTTTGATACAAAAAGCGCATTGAAAATAAAAGTATTACAAGGAGTTGTGCCTTTACATGTTGTAATTATAACAATATCTCGTTGTATTAAGTTTCCCTTTGCAGAACATACATTATCTACTGTTGCTTCAGTGAGTGATTTCCTAGAGGGTCTTTTAGTGACTCACTGCGACTGTGCACAGTTGTTGCTTTCAGCCGTGATCTCGCCGTGTAGGTGTGTGGAGGGAGTGATATTGATAGTGATTGAGGGGAAGCATGAATGAGGAAGTGACATTTTCCATTACAGAAAAAAATGAAAGTTCCATCTGTTCTCTGTGAGACTCTGAGTAATACCACCGACAAAAGGTGCGCTGTGATATATCCCGGCTGCGTTCACTTAAAACGATTTGCCACGGTTCTTTTTCTCACATTCATTCTTTTCCATAATAAATTGATATTATAGCAAAACTCCGAAAGGATTAAGTATAACATTTGCTTTGCTGAGTCAAAACCCAGCTAATGGATTTCTAATCTCTCTCTCTCTCTCATTGTAATAAAGTCTACGTCGGCATCACTTCGGTCCATTTTCCTAAAATAAACTACTAAATAACCCATTGGCACAATTTCACTGACACAGTCTGAAGCTAGTCCCCTGTCACATGTTATTTCATAACCACTTTTCAAAAGGTATTTTTAACAAGGTGCCTCTACTCAATCTATAATTCAGATCACAAAATGTCTTCCCGACTGACTTTCAATGATCACCTTAAAAGTCTGCAGGCAGAACCCTCATTACCACTGAGGACTCTGAGGTCATGTCCTTGGTGTTTTCTCTGAAGTTTGCATTTTATATTGGTGGACATTTCACTTTCTGGTTCCAGTGTTCCTCAGACTCAAAATGTTGGGATGGATAAAGAAAATTCCTAATAGGCTCCTAAGAACGACCATAACAGTAGTAACTTTTTCTGGCACATACTGTAACGACAATGTAATTGTCTTTCTTTTCTCCATTATTCATTGTACAAGTGACGTATTAAAAGACGGAACAAGCGCTAGAGGTGACCGTAAATCATAAACTTAGAGGAAAATTTAACACAGACCCCACAACCACATTATAAAGGTGATAATGAACCTACTACAGCAGCCACCACCCACTAAAGAGCTGGATTTTAAACCGCTGTTTAAGTCACACTTCTGCCAGGTTTAATGTGAGTTTCACGAACCCTACATTCACAATTCACACACATTCACCAGTTTGCATGATTTCTCAGTCCCATTTTTGGACTCGACTGCGAGAGAAGATCCGATTTTAACGGGCTGACGTCAGTGCCGGACTGGGCTGAGCCGAGGCTGAAGTTTCCACAGTTACTGCTGTCAGGACATCTCCTCTGACAGGAAAGCTGTCAGCACACAAGGACCACACACTCACACAAACACCTGACCCAATTTTCAAGCTGCTAAACCATCCAGCAGCAACAGCCAGAGACATCAACAAAAAGCCAAAAAAAACCCCCAAAAAACAAGTAGCATCAAAATCCTCTCTGTCGCCTCTTGGCAAAGCTATTTAAACACGGCACCTCCCGTCTCTTCTCTTCTCTTCTTCTATATCTGTTTTATTTGGCAGGCAACCTATTTTTTCGTTCCTGTCCCTTTCTATCATAATAGAAGTCATCTGAGAGAGGAGTTTCATGGACAAGTTCACAACCAACCACAAATCCAACTTGTCTGACTTATAGTCCCAGCAACAGTAACGAACCAAACCTCAGTTACAGAGCTGCAAATTTAGACTTAAGGTCCTCCCCACTACACGGACACACACCCACACCCACAAACACCCACACCCACAAACACATACGCACACTAACACACCACCGAATTTGCACTTCTAATATTCACACAGCCCACAGGAGCCTCAGCTGCAGCCCGGACCACCATCGCCTGACAAGACAACCGATCATCCCAATCAGCAGCTCCAGATGCCATTGTGTGCCAGACAGGATTAGTTCACATCAGGCCAGAGGGGCTGCAGATCCTCACTCTTACCCCACACTTAAACCCCCACCCGCCTCCTCTGCTTGCTCCTCTGATCCCCTGCCACGTTCACAAACACTGTACGCCAACAGGAATACACATATTCAGAATGTATAACACAACAGCATATATTTATGTGGCATCGCTAACTGAATGAGATTGCATTAGATGGAATAGGATAAAACGTTAGTGATCCATATGCAGAACCAGCTTGGAGTAACATGTGATACACGTAGGAGAGGATGAGTGTGTATTAAAAAGAATGCGTACAGTAGATCACGCATATGATCTACCCGTGAATATGTAGAAATAAATAATGTAGAGCAGAAAAAAAAGTTCAAAGAGCAAAACATGAATCCTGAAATGACTCTTTTTGTCCTACCTGACAGACATGGAGAACTCTCCAGGAGCGCTCTCGCTCTCTCTGACCAGAAAGGCTCCACACTCCCTGTGTCGGAGTCGACCCTCTGCTACACCACGAGATATACGACCCGCGAACCAGCTGGAGACAAGCGAACAAGAAAAGAGAGACATGAGTGATGTCATTTCTTTGAGTATGAGCAGCCACGGCACGATTACGCTCACGTAAACTTGTCAGAGACGTTGGGTCAGATGTCTTAAGAAATTAGAAGCGTTTGTATTTTCAGTGGAAAAGACGCGGCTGAAAAAAAGTAAAAGACAGATCGAGGCTGGAGTAAAAAATATGTAAAATTAGCACATTTGTGAAGTTATTTTTAAACACGGCTGCTAAATGTGCACAAAACACCAATGTCAAAATGCTGAATTTCAGTTGTCAGCTGTGGAGCGTAAGCAGTGATGTTTTCATTATATATTTATTTCCTCATTATTTTTGCTTCTTTGAGCAGTTTGCAGTCGGTTTGATGACTCAAATGAGACAGAGCCCATCCAATGCGATGGATGATTTAAAGGACCTTTTAGGCAAAGGTCAAAGGGGAGGAAATCGACCTGACGGTACATCCGGGAGTTCATTACCGAGCCGTGTTAATGGTTTAGTGTTTGGCGCAGCGAAAAGTAGAACGCAGCTAGTGTAGGAGCATCTGACGGAGATGCAGGGTACACCAGCAGCTTCACTGTAAACACACACACGCAGACACACACACGGTTGGATCATGTGTGATTATGTAAGGTAAGCGAGTGAGTGTGTCCCTTTGGGTAGGCTGCCTTATACCGGAGTGCAGATGTCCAGAGCAGAGCAGGAAAAGCCCGAAGCTGCCGCACACTCACTGATGAGCTGCTCAACCAAACCGGTAGTGGACGTGTGAAATGAAATCAGCTGCTTCACAGATGAGCTGAAGATGTGCCTGCATATGCTTATGTGTGTGTGTGTGTGTCTGTGTGTGTGTACTTACCCGTGTGGCCGCAGGTTGATGTAGTTTTTTGGCACAAAGCCTTTTCTGTTGTGGAGCTCAGCTGTGTACCAGTTCGGATCATCCTCCATGTTGGTGATCTAGGAGAGAGCGCACACACAGACACAGATGAAATATGGTCCATAATGTTGTGGACGCAGCCTATTACTGTCAGGTGAAAGGCCACAATCCGTTTTCTCACTCCTGCTGTATATTAGTGATTTTCCCTCTTTCTATTGTGTGGCTTTCATCCATCTTGGTGTGAACCCACAATTCATTTACAATCCGCACAGGATTATTGGCCCGTTCGAATTGTCACATAAACACTTTTATGATTACACCCAGGAGGGCCAGCAAATATATTAAACGTATAAAATTTGTTATAATCATTTTATTATAATTATAATTAATCTAACTGTGGTTCATGGGCTGTGTCCGTGTTGACATTACATATACATCATATATACAGTAAATGATTATTGAGGTGTGACAATGGAAGACATCTGCGTCATCTGCTCGTCCCTGCCCGTTTATTCTGTGCACCTCAGCTTTGTCTTAAATAAAGCCAGGAAAAGAGCTGGGAAATAAATTCTTTAACAATTTGTTATTTTTTTACTTTAATATTTACTGATTTTATCCCTTCTTTTTTTATTTGACTCGTCGCTGTTTATTTTTTCTGTTCTGTTGTCTTTTTTTTTTATTCTAATCCAGCTGTGAAATTTTTTGCCATTTTATTTGTTCGGCTTATTTTTAACATTCGTCTCTGCTACAGCACTAAGGTTCATGATTTGAACAGCCTCTATGTTTTACCAATAAAACCAAATTCAACTAAATACATTAAAAGCAAAATGACGAAGAATTCCTTCAGTGAAGTTGCCATCTGTCAAAAAGTTCATTTCACGCACCAGCTGTTTTCATCGTGACACTGCACATTTGTACGTGCATTTTACAATGTGCTGCAGACTATGAAATGATTTACTTTTCATAGAACCGATCATTAATCAATCACACAGTCGAAACGTCGGATAGTAGTTTCATTCACCTAATTAGCAACAATAAAAACCTCTTTAAAAAAACTTTAGTTTCAGTTTTAATACAGTGCAAAAGAACATCACATTTGCACAGCCCCATTGGACGTTTTTTTTTCCTGTTATCACCTGATCAATCCACTGTGCCACACTTCAAATGGACATTTGAACTGAAAAGTACCGTCTTTTCTTGTCTCCTCACTTTAAGAGAGAAGAACCTTTATTTGTCACTGGTGCACTTATACATGTTACAGTGAAATTGGTGCTCTGCATCTGGCCCATCCCTCTGGGGGGAGCGGTGGGCTGCCGGGGAGCTAGTGCTGGTGGTCTTCCTGGGGATTTTTTTATGCCATTGTATTCCAACCAGCTGCTCTACTCAGGCCGTGACTTCTATCATGACACATTACAGTCATGTTTAGATCTCTTTATTTTGTCATAGTTTTGTAATAAAATCACATTGGATTAAACATATTTTTTATTTATTTAGATACCACACGCACATTCTAAATGCAGTTTTTTAAATCAGCCCATATGGGGGAATCTGTATAGAAAAACTGTATTTAGGATGTTTATTCAAAGGGACCCTGACTAACTCAGCTGTGACTCATTTCCTTCTGGTCCCTAACAATGAATTTAACAAAAACACGGTTAACCCTTAAAACATGCACTGCACAACACTTACTATGAATTTTGGCACTAAACTGTTGTGAGGACTCATGAGGACGAGGACACGGCCTTCACCCGTGCGCCCCATGCTAAAACCAGCCTTGGTTTGACCTCTTTTTGCTTGACCAGGTATTAATTTGTCTTCCCCTAATTATGCTTTTTTTTAAGGATGGTAGATTTTTACTTGGCTACTTTCTGGAAAAGAGGAGTTACACCTTCCAAGTCCAATTAAATCCCAGATTGTCACATTCCTCCACGAGGGGTTGGAGAACAAAGGAAATGTGTGTTTTTGTGCTCCACTTTTGTGTTAGACTTGGCCATACTGCCTTCAGCTTTAAACTGAATGTCACAGCAGCTACTTTCGTCGCTATGTGTCTCATTTCTTTAGTAATCTTCACTCAGCCTGAGTGATTTATGGCCACATAGATACTGCACAAGACACGATCCAAACAATACACAACAATAAAAATATCTGCTTTTATTCGTGCTTTTAACAAGGTGGAAAAGGAGCAGCTTTGGCACCAGTGACACAACCAACAGCCAAAAACCTTTTGCACCAGCCGTAACACAAAAGTTATCTGACACTGACATCTGTCATCAGTATTTTTTTATATGATTCACATTGTGCATGGCATGACATGAGTTGTTTTGATGATATAAAGCCCGGGCCATCTGGTGACGCGAGCAGGGAGGAAAAAATGCGAAGAATTATTTAAAAGTACTGTTTGACCCAAGTCTGAACCAGGGTTGTTTTGCTGGAGACATGACAGCAGTTTTTCCCAGTGGGAGGTAAGAAAATGTGCATAAATTGGACAGCGTTTGAAGGATTGGTCCCATTTCGGTTACAGTAAATGCGTCACTGTGGCCATAAAACCTCCAGTTAGCAGTTAACTTTGATGGTGTTGACCCAAAGCCACTGGCGTAAGTGCATCATGTCTCTGCTCGCCAACAGCAAATTACGTCACGATGTACACGTGGTTCACAACCTGTAAGTATCACAAGTCGCAATTTCATCCGCAACCACATGCTGCACCGAATATCACATTGATTTACTGTGAAAACACAAAACCAAATGCCGTCTCATGTTGGCAGATTTTGCAGACAGCATTAGTAAAAAACTGCTTTATTCCCGTGTTGGCTAGTCAACTAATATAGAAACAGACTCTGTCTGGGATGAATAATCTGCCGGCCTACTGAGCACAATTAAAGGTAAATTCGACCCTTAAGCATTGTGACGCCGTTAGACATCAGCCAATCAGGGCGTTTGGTCATTTTGTCTCGAACCCAGACTTTGTGTGTTATATGGATCCCAAAGTACTTTGCACGCTGTACAGTACATAGTGTGCATGAATGGATGTGCTGTAAGTCCGTATGCATCAATACACGCATGAGAGCAAGAACGTACTTTTCCCAATCTGCAGCAGCATCTTGCACCCTGATCCACAGAGGTTAATCCAGGGAACAAACCGATCTCACTGTGTCGTCTTCACTGGATTTTTCCAGTTAGAACTATTGGAACAGCTGGTGTCGCACTTTAAGTCTCGGAAAAAAAGCTCTTACCGAGGTTTAGTGCCAATGTCTTAAAGGGGCAATTTTCTACTACAACGGTTTCCAGCTGTGCAGGAACAATCTCAGCCCTGCATGCAGCCTGTAGCTTTATAAAACATTATTTTGGATCCCATAACAACAACAACAACAAAAAACAACAGAAGAAGAAAGAGTTTTGAATTGATGCCCAGTAAATATGAAGCTTCTCGCTAGAGACAGTTAGCTTGAAAACGAGAGGAAACTAGCTTAAAGTGTGAAGGTGACAGTTTGCCATTTGGTGAACAACCAGCAAAAAGTCCAGGAAGTCACTGCACCGAGCTGTGCACCAACACTCTAACCCATTTTTATATTTCAGCTGACGATTAGTGAACTTTCCAGCTACTATAAGGCCAAAATTATTATTATTATTATTATTATTACCGCTGCATGAAGCCTCACTAGCCGCTTCTTTGTGCTAAGCTAAGCTAGCTAAATCCATCTTCACTGCGCAAACCGGAGGGTGTATATACATAAACATATTCATGGACGTGATAAAAAAAAGGGACTAAGATAGAAAGAGGTATGTCCCAAAATGTCTTACTACTCATCTCAACACACACGTATAAGCTAACATGTCGATCAGGTGGCAGCTACGTCGTCCATTTCTCACTGCAAACTTTGGTTGTTTTTGCCTTTTCAGTACACGTGTGATTTGTCAGGCCACTCTGTGTGAAACGGTGGCACCTGGGTTTAGGATGGCAAGAGCTAAAAGTTGTAATTTTCTCAGCAGCAAGAGAGAAAGATGAGACTGATCGAGGACGAGACACAGAGAGACAGATACCAGCAGAAAAAAATTATCTTTTTCTTACCTTGAGCAAGTCGCCCTTGTTGAAACTGAGTTCATCGCCCTCTGTGGCACGAAACGTGTACAGTGCCACTGCTTCCATGTTGAAACCCCCAACTCTCTGTCACACACACTCACATGCACACACACACACACACACACACACACACTCACACAGACTCACACTCTAAAGCACCAACTCCAGGACCCCCAGTGATGCCCCTGGAAGAGGGGGTGAGAAAGAGCGAGAAAGGCAGATAGTACAGAGACAGAAACAAGAAGACACGAGAGAGAGAAGCAGAAGAAGAGGAGGAGGACAGTGGAGGTCTGCTCTGTCCGCTGAGCCGGAGAGCGTGTGAGCGAGGACAGGAGAGCGAGGCGAGCGAGGGGAAAAACACGACTGGCTGCTGCTCAGCAACACACTGCCATGAGTAACGTTCAGAGAGAGAGAGAGAGAGAGGCAGCAAGCAGGGGTAAAGTGAGTGGGAGGCACTTCCTGTGCATATATTTTTGTCTCATACACTCAGTGTGGCTTCTGTGGATTCTGTATGTTTCCTTCAATCGCAGGTCCACATGCGCGTGTGGTTTGTCGTCAAACATCTGTCACCGTGCAAACCAACTTTAGTTTTTTTTCACACCTTGGAAGTGAAAAGACAGCATGAAGAACACGAGTTTTTCGTTTGTCGCATCTTAATCACCAAAACTTTAGGTGAAGGTCGGGACAAGGTCAGAATTAAAGGTGTATTTAATCCCCAAACTGAAAATATGATACATTTTTATTGGCATTTATTAAACATACACGCATTTCAGTGTCAGTGTCATTCTGGAACAGTTTCAGCCGAAGCAAAGGTCTGACCCTCTCTTTTATCACCTGCTCAATATGTACAGTATTTTAGAAAACAGGTGAAAGTTATTTAAAGACAAAAGATAATTGAATTGAGGGAAAAGAGGCAACTTTGATCTCAGGGCCAACAGAGACAGACAACCATTCACCGATGAACCTGACGTGCACGTCTTTGGACTGTGGGAGGAAACCCACGCAAACACCTGCTCGAGAATTCACACTGGGACCTTCTAGCTGAGACGGGGGCAGCACTACTTCTGTTATGTTGAACCCAACGGAGATTTGCATTCAAAAGAGAAGAGTAAAGGGAGAACGATTATTGTTCCGTAGATAATGATCGTTTTTAATAAACTGACACTTCCCTGAGCATCACTTCACTGAAGCTGTTTGTTTAAAAGCTTTATTTCTTCTTCTGCGTTAACTACCTATTATGGTAAAGTAACAATGAAAGAATATAAACCTGGCAACTGTGGCTCCACGCTGAAACAAGACAGACCTCAGTCAGAGAAATCCAAATTGGATTTAATATTACTATTGATCGCAATTTTTAACCAGTTAAGTCAAAAATAACTTGAGGCTTTGTCAAAAAAACTGCAAAATGTTGCATAATATTCCCACAAGTTTAGGAATTTTCTTTCTACATGCAAACTCCAGCTCTTATTTGAACTCTTGGATTTTCCAAGCTACAGTTTGAGGCCCAAAAAAAAAAAAGTTCAGCCATTTGTATTATCAAGATTGCATCTGTTAAAATTACACCCATTTTGACGTCGCACAACATAATGGCGGATAATGTTGCTCACAATGAAGGTAAAATGGCGTCCGGTTTTACACTTTGCTCTAAACGCACAACATGAGATTTAAACTCGTTCAAACACAGTGGTTTGGTTATACTGCAGGGCAGTTATAGGTATATAGAGATCGATAGATATAGTTTGGCACCAAATAAAGATGTGAGGGTTAGTAATTAGTCCAACAGTGACTAAAAACCACTGCCTGCTAAATGTCACGTCATCTTAAAATACAGCAGCTTTCTGTTGCAGTTCACATTGTTCAATTATGTGTAAAAGTTACAATGTAAATGAGTATGTCTGGAAGACTCTCTGAGAACTTTAGGCCACACACACACGTCAGGACAGTTTTGAGTTAGGGTGGTGTGTTCCTGGAAAAAAACAATAGGGGTTTCAGTACCATGACCTGCTGAGGAAATCCCCACTCAGCTGGTCACTTGATTCAGCCGTTAGACGAGCTGCTGCAGCGGGAAGAGCAGCGGGCTGGATGTGGGATGATGGAAGCGCAGAAGAGGAAGCGGTGGAGAGGAAGTGGGACTGACAAAGCTAAATTTTGCCTTTTATTCGAGCTTTTTATTGTTCGCTCTTCTTGCCTCTTGTCTCCTGCGTGACGATTTCCCATGAGTTCCTGCATCAAAACGATCTTTTTTGGGAATGTTCGATCTTCAGTCAGCCCAGTCAGCTGATGCAATGACATCACTTCCTGTGTCCATTTTCAGTAAAGGCAGCACCGGATGTTTTGATCAGCAATCTTTTTATAAGGTGGCTTTATTGTCCTGAATTCCACCACACACAGATGCCCATACACACTGACACATTTGTGTTTTCACAAGATCTCACACTATTGTGTGAACAGTCGAACTGATGCCCGTTGTTCAGAGTAGCTCACAGTCATGGTGCATGAGCAGTACCCAAACCACACAGGAACATGAGTGACACTTCCTTTCTAAGACAATGACAACACCGTCTCTCTCTCTGTTTCATTTGAGGCTCAGTTTCTTATCAGTTTGTTCCAAACCTCATGTTTTTGTTTTCATCAGAAGAAAAATGTGTCTTTATATGCTGATTTTCATCCTCCTTTATTCAACTTATATGCTATTGTCCTGGGACATTATCTCCATTTTCCTCTGTCCCACCCTTACTGGTTTAGCAGGGATTTGCAAATTAACACTCCTGCACCTACACCGCTTCTCTAATCTCATGCAAATAGTCAACAGTGAGCCGGAAAAGGTGTTAACTGAGTGATTCCCTGTTCACCCCAACATCAACTCATACATTGTCTCTAACACTGAGTTGATGTCAGTTTTGTCAGTTTTAAACATAAAAACAGCATTGGAGTCAAATTATAATGTGACCTTAAATGATAAATGCGAAACACGGTCGACTGATGTGCTCAGCCTCGCAAACGTTACCTGTTTGAATGAATCTTGCTCTTTGCGGTTATCATGGTTTATTATTAATGTTTCCTCTGTACCTGTTGGTTCACATCACATCAGTTTGTTTTGTCGTGTATGGGATATCCAAGAGTGTGTGTTAACAGTGGCAGGCTGAAAACAGCAGCATAGTGGGTGCAGATTAATTCCTCGTGTCACTGACATGGCAAGAGGATTCTATTTTTAATAGACTGAAGAGCTAATTTGCAAAGTTCAGTTACTGGAGATGTACAATAAAAACAATCCAAACGTAAATTGGACTCACAGAGGTCAACTGAGGTAAGTGTGCTAAATATCCAGTGGCAATCGTAGACTTTGTCGGGCCTTGGGCAAAGTAGCCCATCAAGGCACCCCAGTAGATAGTAGCCAAACCTCATGGGTTTTTGGGGTAGAGCCCGTGCGTTATGTCTTGCCTTTATGGGAGGTTAAAGAGGGTTTATTGTAGTCATAGTACAACGTCCCGATGTTCATTTTTAGGGGCGTGGCCCCCTGACCGTTCTCCTGACAGAACGCCTCTATAAATACATGTAAATGTCAAGTGTTAAAGCTGTTAAGCCTCTTTTTATTCTTGCTTACCTTGGGAAGGTAGAAACAACACCAGCCCCCAGCAAGCGTTATACCATCTGCATGTATAAAGAGATTAAGCTAATAAGCTGGCAGGAATGGCAGGTATTACACATTATCCTGTTTCATGCCTTCTGTCTTCTTTTGCATTTCCGCTGATTTCAGCTACGTCTGCAACCACGAGTGCCACTGCAGGCCAAAGACTGAATCCTGACAGTCATTTCCCTTTTCCCAGTTATATAACATTGTAGGTTTTGAAAGTGATGCACCAGTTATTCATGCCAAAGCTACAAGTACTTTCTACGTATCTATAAGTTTTCTTATGTGAGCTTCCTATGTTCACACAAACTGCTGAATGATATTCAAATTATTATGACTCATATGTTGCTGCCTTTGTAACTGTAATTTACTGTCAGTGCCTGAAATGGTGATGAGTGACAAACCCTGCTCAGTTACATAATGAGGTAAATCTCTAACAGAAACTGAATATGTTGAGCTTCATTGGGCTGGTATTAAAGGATTAAACATATTCTGTGTTCTTTTTGTTATAATCACCATATGATCATTGACAATGTTCGGAAAATGATAGGGGACAAAATTGTGTCCCAGGTAATCCGGAAAGACAGTTTGCTTTTTTCCTCTTTTCTGTGGGCTTTTTGACATAGTTGAACAAATGAGAAATAATAATAATAATAATAATGATAATTAATTAATAATTAAATAAACCATAAGGGATACATTCTTGGGCCAACTGAGGCAAATACCTTTAATCTTGCATTGCTTCCCTCTTTGTGAATATAGATTGGGAATAATATGTGTTACAGCCATTCAAATGTAACGTTGGGCAGTGTTCAGCGTAGGGGTCAAATGTTAGAAGCAGTTGCGTGTTTTGCTGCTCAATCATGCCTGTGTTGAGCTGTTACTCTGTGTGAAGCTGAGGGCCCATCGAGTCTCTAACATGTGTGAGATGTGAATGGGGTAATTACATGAAAATGGGCAGGGTGATGTGTTTAATTAATGTTAATTACCTCTATTGACTTTTTAGATGAATGGTCACTGGTGCTTAGCGGGTGTTAAAGGACACAGTTGCTAAAGGGGTTCTGTAAAAAAACGGAACTTGTAATTACCTGCATATTACAACCCAATCTACTGATTATTTTAAAAAGTAAATCACTCCTGACCTCTATTGGCTTAAAGTGGACCTGCAGGCAAAACGATCTGATTTCCAGCAGCAATACAAAAATGATATCAGAGGTTCTTAATCATGGTCCTCTGTTTGTTTTCTAACTAACACCGCACTACCCATGGCTGATTACCTGGATCAGGTGTGTTTTGTCAGTCAGCAGCTGGAAGATGCCAGGTTCTTATTGTAGGGTTAGTTGGGTCCCTGAGAACCTTGATTGAGAATCCCTGCATTTTATGATGGATTTTACCTCTATTTGGGTTCATTGCTTTTTCAGTTTTTTCATTCAGTACCATAGAGAACAGCCCATATTTGCACAAGCCTGAATAGGCATGATTAATGACAGAAGCAAATGTGATAACTCGCAGGCTCACATGATAAGAAATCATTGTCTTAAAAAACAACTACAAAATAAAATGATAAGGGGTCTGCCATGCCAACATGGCATTATATGAACGCAAACACACTTCTAGATTATGTTTGATCACATGCTGCTGATGACAAAAGTATCCATTCAGTTTATTTTCTGCAGTATTTTCCTTAAATAAATATTTAATATCACAATGTTATCATGCACTTCTCCTGTTACCTGGTAATGGTATTGGGCAAACAAACTTTGGTACACAGCCCTCTCCTAAAAAGGAACTTATTTAAAGCTAAATATTAACTTTTTTATCGTTTTAGGTGTTTATATAGGTTTTACTTATATATTATAGTGTAATCTATTGGTGAAGAGGGTTGGGTTACATATATTTGAAAGAATAACACTACTAGAAATAAAATCCATCTAGCTCTTGGATTACTTATAACTTACTTAATAACGACTTTCCTGCAACCGTCACCTCGTCAAAATCTTATCACCTTTGTGATGAACAACACACGCAGTCACAGTATCATTTTTATCTCTCGGATCCCATCTTGCAAATGCCAGCTCCTTTCTGTTTAATAAACCTGCTGGATAAAAGGTATTGTTTAAACAGCCTGTTCACCATGGGATCTCCAGGCCCGTCTTTCATCCTTTCACTGTCTCACGCAACAACAGAGAGCAACAAACACAGTTAAATTAGCTTGGCTTTAAAGCTTCCTTTGGCTTATCCTGGGCTCCCAGTGTAGCTGAGAGAGTGACGACTGGCCGAGATATTCACGCGAAGTCAGAGCAAATGACAGAAGACAAAAGGTAAAATGCTGCTGCCACCCAGGAGCTGCTGCATATTAATGGCTGACGGATCCCACACTGGCCCATCTGCACACTGTAGTCCAGGTGTCTCAGAGAAGCCACACTGTGGTGTTTGATCCCTCCCTTTGTCTATTTATAAGCAGCAAACTCTCCATCTAAAACTATGCATCAAGACTTTCCTATTCATAGCTCACTTTCATGTCTATTCATAGACCCTAATTTGAATAAATAACAGCGTGTTATGCGTGTGTGTGTGAAACATGTGACAGCCGTGTCCCTCCCATTTAAAGGCCTGTCTGTAGAAGGCCGTGGAAAAGTCTGAGCCATGGAATGTTGCCCTGCAGTGTTTGTGGTTTGTCCTGACACACCTGTAACGCACACCAGGCGAATCCTGGCAAAAAACACCTTTACTGTGTGATAAGCATTTGTGCTTTAATCCCACTGGCAACTTTCTTTTAAAAGGACAGTTACAGCAGCAGTTTCCTGATTTGCCCGAGCCATCTGTGCTCCCACTATCCAACAGCTAAAGCCAAAAAGACAGGAAGTATATGCTTTCCATGTGTACCTCCTTAGAATCATGACACTCTCATTCTACACTGATTTATGTTTGTATCCATAACCAACACCCTGTTGCATATGCCCATCAAAGCCGAGCTGGTGACTCGGGACCGGGCCCCTGGTTCAGCATGGAGTTCAGCACGTGACTTGCAGCAGGGATTGAAGGGTCTTTCTGTGTCACTAGCAAGTTAAGCCGCCTTGGTCACACCCTTCCCTGCTCCCAGCCCCCTCCCGCTCCGCCCGCCATGTTCTGGAGGAGGAGATACGTGTAGCTTGGCTGTAGCTGCCTTAGCATTAGCAATATCTAGCTAGGTGGGGATGCAACAAGCTCCTCGAACGCCGAAATAAGTGTTCTCTGTGGTTTTGTCGGTTTTCTTTTAACTTGGAAGTGTCGAAACTCGTTTGTGGTTTTCTGTTGCTGGACTAAAAGTAGGGCTACAACCAGACGCAGTCCAGGACCGACGGTAAGTTACCGCTGGCTTTTAAGACAAGCGACTTGTTTTGTTTTCCCAGAGTGTCCTGTAATCCAGTTTGCTCTGGTGATGTCTCCGCCGAGCACCCGTCTTGGCTGCTAGCTTGGAAGATCGCTAACTAGCCTAGCATGCTATTTAGCTATCTTTGGGCAGAAAATACGTTTGGAAGCGGATCGGGACCGTTGTGTATGTTGTGTCGGTCGTGCGTCCGATAAAAGGCGAACTTCGTGTTGTATGTTGCGTTAGAATGTGAGTTACCAGCAGTTTAGTTTTGAGCCAAAATATGGGAGATAAGACAATGTATCGTTACATCTGGCTAACCTGACATAACCCAGGCTTTGCTAGCTTCCAACTTTTTTCAAAAGCCAAGTTTTTAGAACGTATCACAACCGTGGATATTCACGTTAGTTAGCAAGTGGTTGGATCTCTAAGCGCTAATACCAGCGCCAGCAGCGAACTAGGCGCCATAGAATTCGCAATAAAACAAACTTTATTCGAATTTGACACTTTTTGAATTAATTTCGTCAACGTAATTAAGTTGCATTGTTCGCCAGCTCACTTTACCAGCTAACGACGTAACACTAAATACTTGTCACAACTTTAAACGGGCTAACGCTAACGTTAGCCGCAAGGAGTTAGCCAGCAGCTGGGCTAACGTTGGTTATTCCATCGGATGTATTAAAGTTACGTTGCACAAGGTTGGACGTGCCACACTTACGTTTGACATCGTTCCAAAGAGGTCATTGGACTGAAATAATTTAGACGCGATTCGCTCGCTTTGCATCGCCTATTAAAATCTTGGTTGAAGCTGTTTGAGCTCATCAAACATATTGGGGCACAGGAAACGCCGTGATTTGTCTCTTGTTGATCGCCGTGAATTGATAACGAGGACTGCAAAGTTTGGCGATTGCGTTGTGAGTCAGTGAATTATTGACGGTGGTGTGGGCGCTGTCTGTTTCCCATCGGCCAGCCCTGCTGCTCGGTATGTGCGCGGAAAGAGAACGAACAGCTCGTATCCGGAGAGGCTAACGTTCGAGTTCGAAATGCAGGGATGCTCTTTATTCCGAGCTGCACTAAGCCCGCAGAAACGTGGCCCGGGAGAGGGGCAGGGCTTTGTCCATTGTAAGGCTGATCAGTCAGTCACGGTGGATGACGGATGCATCATCACTGTCCTCCTCCCGACTCCGACTTGCTTTGTTTCTCTTGGCCGGTCAGGGAGGACAAAACCTGGGTGGTGGAGGGGTGGCGATCTCCAGAAAGTGGCCCGGATGCTTATCATATGGCCCACAGACAAGCAGTCATTTAGTTGCTTTTGGTGACAATGGCATCATTTGCCTTTTATAACTTATTGCCTGATTATTGGCAAGTACTTGTTGATTAAATTAGTTGTTTATGTTGTTGGTGGTTACACTTGAATGCCAGTGTAAAGAACTATGGGATAGTTAAGGAACTGGCTGGATAACAGGATGTCACTCAGTTGGACACTCCTCTCTGTCTTTCTTAACCCACAAAAACGCTGTGTCACACACATAGACACACACACACACTTCGTTGTGCAAGCCTAGTATCTCCAGATCAGATTTACTCTTACTGTGTGGGCCTGGCAAGGTAGACCTGTTCTCAGTTTACTCTATCTCAGCCCTTAATACTAATCACAATTTACCTGTGTTTGCCAAGCACAGACACACACACTCAGGATCGTTTTGACTTATAGACTTGTGTTTGACAGTTCTTTTGTGTCTTATCTTATTGATGGACAAGTAATCTCAAGTTAGGCTGATGAACTCTTGAAAATTCCTTTAGTTTATGGCATTGTCTCATACACTGCTCAAAGGACAGAGAGAACCTAAATAGTTTTTTATTCTCTAATACATCTTGTGCACTTTTTGCTTCTATCGCTCTCCTGAATTTGTGCCCGATCAGATTCTGACCTTTTAATATGTCATTATTCAATGTTTAATTTGATTATTACTGTTGTAGTTGAGAGCTGGCCTTGTAGCAAAAAAATATGTTCTAGAGATTCTGGAGCTGAGGTTGTCTGTGGGAGGGATTGATGAAAGAATCTGTATACTTTCCTGAGCTTTACGTTTGTTAAGAAAGATATATTTACTCTCTCTACAAAGCATGGCGTAATAGAATTTGAGTAAACACTGTGCAGATTCAACTTTATTCCGTCTGTCCTGGAAAACTAACGCTAGTGAACAGCTTTCTGCAGACGTCAGAGATTTCTTGTCATCGCACACACTGCAGATGAATTAACGTTAATCAGCAGACTCAGTTTCTGTCCCGCCTGTGATCAAAGTGATCATTGAAGTAGATACCGTGTGCTGTAGTTAGTTGGAGCACATACTGCGTAACAGTCCGTGTGTTGGATTTACATACGCGTTTGCATTAGTTTTGCTCCGCTGTTTTCACATTAATGTCATTTAGCATTTGCATTTGCTAAGGAAAATAAGTTTTTGATCCCCAGGCTTTTAACCACAAAATGTTAGTATTTGTCTTACGTAAGCAAGGCATTAGAATTCAAATCAAATTAAATTGAAATCAACTAATTCTTGACAGTGTGAATTGAATCGAGACGGGAGATCAGTGCCAACATATGCATGCTGGCTAAAATCTATTTCCTGCAAGATGTGGAGCTAATAATAATGTAGTTTACTAATCAACAATAGACCTTAATTTGAAATTTCGCCTCTGTGTGTAATGACACACAATACCATGTTGTCTCTTTTCCCTGTAGAGATGGAGTTTCATTTGCTACATTTCTCTTTAAGTCCCCATTCAGAAAACTCCAAAGGTGACTTTGGGATTAAGCATAATGAGTATGCATTGTGTAGTTGTAAAACACTTCCACTGGGATTAATCCAATGCAATTCAAAGCGAATAATCTATAAGGGGAAGATTAATTACGCCAGACTGGCAGTTTGATAAGAATCCCGATGTGTTAGTCTTTCAAAAAACGATAAACCTGTGTTGACATTTAAATATGTATTTCTGTACGCGGACAAAAGTCTTGTGTGCCATGTCATCTGGGCTTTGGCACTTAGGCTATCTAAGCAAAGGAAGACTGAAGGGAGGCGGGCTTGTGGTGGCTTGTGGTGGGGGTTGTTCCGGGGTATGGAGGGGGTGCAGGGAGGGTGGGGTGGACAAGACAGAGTTCCTCTCTTCCTCCTGTCTGCCTTGGGTGAATAGGTGATTATAGCAGCAGATGTGTCATTAGGTCTGAGCTGTATTCATGCGGATGCAGGGTGAGGAGGGAAGGTTGGGTGGGGGTGGGAGTGTGAGGGGGCATGCTCCACAGGAATCACATTTCACTGGTGTTAAGTGAATTTATGGGATGTGCCAAGTTATCCCCCTCACACCCTCAAAGCGCATACACTCACACGCCTCCTCGACACCTCACCCTTGTCCCCCTCAGCTGTCTTTCCATGGTATAACTAGACAGGAAGCTCCCAGGAACAAATGTGTGTGTGTGTGTGTGTGTATATATATATATATAATTATATATATATATATATATATATATATATATATATATATATATATCCTGTTGCATTTCACCCAGAAAAGTAAGCACACGTTACACTATTCCTCTGTTCATGAAAGTGCTTTCTTGAGGGACATGTATGCGCATGCTTGATGCGAGGATCAGATTGCTGAATAGAATAAGTCATTATGCGTCTCCTTAGGAGGTAGGCAGGGGAACAGTGGGCACGAATGATCTCGGCAAGCTGATTCTAGTTACTGAGGAAAAACAATTTAAAGAGAATTGGTCAGTTCAACTGTGATAAGTGATTGTAGTTGTGAGTGAACTGTGTGTGTTTGTGTGAAAGGGATCCAGAAATTTAAACGTACAACAGCCGATCTAGGAATCTGACTAAAGGATCAAACCAAAGAAATCCTTCTGTGTGTATTACAGTACTGTATCTCAGCGAAATAGATTTTTGGAATAGTTATAGTGTGTTTGATACCTTAATAATTACATGCTCAAGGTAGAACTTAGATTTTTAGGGCGACGCAGACTTTACACACTCTGTGCTAGTCAGGAAGTGTTTAGTAACTGGGCTGCTGATCTGTTAGAAACAGCACAGAGGAGTCATCAGTCACTCCTTCAGTCATTATCAGACTGGAAATGGTTTCTCCCCTGCCACCCACCAAAGGGTGGAAACGCAGTGTTAGTCATTCATTGTTTTGCGATTTATCATTGTATTATACTGATGGTTAGTACCGTGGTAATCAGAATGATGTATTGGACCATTAAGGGCTTAAGTTGTTTAAGAGCTTTTTTAAATTCATCTCAAATTGAAATAACAAAGCGCTTCATCTTGCTCTGTTAAAATAAGCTTGGATACTCAGAACATATCTGTATAAGTGATACTACACACATCAGGTTGTGAGCTTTTATTTATGAATAATCAGTCTGGGAATAGCATGACCACACAGAATGTGTGTTACCCTCAATTTTCTTTTTACTGTAAACTTGAGCGAGATTACCAGAGTGGAAAGACAAATCGTGGTCACAACACCCTGGCCTTGTGTAATATGAAGGAGGCAACAACATGGAAATTGCCTATGTAAGTGAGAAAGTATGAAACATTGTTTTGTCTAGTTTCAAAAAGGAAGACACTACAACTCCTCCATATAAATACAAATTATCTTCACACAATCTTACACTTTGACTGTGGAAATTGGCATTACATTGACGGTCAGTATTGGATTCATAACTGTTCCCATTTTGCTGTCAGTATCAGAATTAAGATAAACTTTGGTCTAGGCTAGGTTGAATAATGTAGTTTTTGTCAGCCTACAGAAGGAAAGACATTAATATTCTCATTTTGCTGAATCAAATACTGAGCAGTTGACAATTTTATGTGTTTACTTTTTAAGAAACTTATAAGAACGTCGAAATGCTGTTCGAGCAGTTTGTACTTTGCCTATATTGGAATTTTCAAAAAATGGTTTCCTTTAACCTTTGTTGTCTTTGTCCTAGATGATGGCATGGTCATGTGTGCAGCCAGCACTGCGTGTGTGGAGATGGTTTTAACAGAAGCTGTTCTGGAGGACTCAGGAATGCTGCACTGGCCTGGAGAATCCTCATAAACAAACACACGCACACCTGTACACAAAAAATTTACTTAGAGACGCTCCACTGCTGTGCCGTGAGAAAGGACACGGACACGTAACCCGAGTTTTATCTGAAGAGGGGTTGCATTTACACCTCCCATCTCTGTGTTGGTGACTACGTTTTTTTTTGTGTGTGTCCTCCCTCCGCTCCTGAGAGACTTTTTTTCTTTTGTCCCGTTTGTCCCGTCATCACCGCCACCATGCCGAGCTCTACCATTCGCCGACAGATGAAGAACATGGTGAATAATTACTCTGATGCAGAGAAGAAAGTCAGAGAGGCCACCTCCAATGACCCTTGGGGTCCGTCATCTTCCCTTATGTCTGAGATAGCCGACCTCACCTACAATGTTGTGGCCTTTAGCGAGATCATGAGCATGATCTGGAAACGACTCAATGACCACGGCAAGAACTGGCGTCACGTCTACAAAGCCCTGACCCTGCTTGACTACCTGATCAAGACAGGGTCTGAACGAGTGGCGCTGCAATGCAAAGAGAATATCTTCGCCATCCAGACTCTAAAGGACTTCCAGTACATAGACAGGGACGGCAAAGACCAGGGCATCAACGTCAGGGAGAAGAGCAAGCAGCTAGTGGTGCTACTCAAAGACGAGGACCGGCTCAAAGGAGAAAGGTAATAGTTTTGTTTGTGTAAATTGAGCAAACACAGCAGTAAGTTTTAGGAAGTAAACTGTGTGTGTATAGGTGGAGTGATTTCCTGATTAGCCATTAATGTTTTATTATAATGTGTAAGGCTGTGCTTAGCTCAGTGCATGCTGCTGATACTGGTTTTGCAGACTAGCAGGATGTGGCATTTAGAGACTGACAGTATTAGACTTTAGACTTCACTTTAAAACTTTTAAAGCTGATCTTCCTCTTTCAAAGCAGCCTACTAAAGGTGTTTTTTTAGTCGAGTAGCTAATTGTTCCGATTTCACAGTGTTGGTTGGTTAAGGTAGAGGATTTGGGTTGTGGCTCTGCTGTTGTCAGCTACTGAGATCAGCCGAGCTGCTTCTGAATCACACGACCTCTGGCACTGCGGTCTGTGCTGCTAAACGTGGGCATTGTTACTTTGACTGACAGGCCAAACTGCCATGTCAATTTCCATACGTACAGTGGAAGACTAATTTTAGGAAACCCGACCAATAAGCTTCTAAAAACCTAATTATTTGATTGTGCAATTATATGGATAATTGTCCAGCTGATGGTCTGTGCCAATAGAAAATAATGAGAAAATATTATCGCTGCATCAGAGAGGTTTGTACTACACCTTTGTCCCCATTGGTCAGATTCAGCTTTTTTGGGGGATTCACTTGATTATTAGTTCTAAACTACAGATTTGATTTAAGCCCACATCTGACATGTCTGCTTCATCATTCTTTGTGGCTAAAAATGCTGAATAACTGGGTTTAGAAAAGATATCTGCACTTTTTTTTTACTGTTAGGTAAATTGTGTAGTTTTTTTAACAAGACACTATCTGAGACAGATTTGGACAAAATTACTGAAATAGTTTATTTCCAATACTAAGGAGCGTGCAGTATTGTTTGTTTGTCAGCGTATTTAATTGTAATTGATGAATCAACTGTTTGAACCTCTGTTTCTCGTGTGGTTTTGACAAAAAACTACTTTATTTCTTCAGTTTTTTTTGGCATAAAAGATTATTTGCTCTTCCAAAATCTATGCTTACTTTGCTCTTTTAGACATCACACATCACAGTGAAGATTATGAGAGTCTTGTATAGATGATTGTTGAAATGGTTTTAAGGTTTTTATGGTTTCCTAGGTCTCAAGCTTTGAAGACCAAAGAACGCATGGCCCAGGTGACAACAGGGAGCAGTCAGATGGGTTTTGGCCGAGGCTCATCTCAGCCCAATCTCTCCACTTCCTACAGTGAAGAGTATGGCAGATCAGAGGGCTCACCTGCCTCCTACCATGGCTGTAAGTATTAGCTGACAAAGTGGCAAGAAACAGCACCAGGCTCTTCAGAGTTACCTGGCTTTCTGCATCAATTTGGCCATAAAATGTAATCCGCTGTGAGCTCCTGACGCCAGTCAGCTTTTGTTGATGTCATCAGCGTAGGGGTTTTCATATATCTGCTCCATGAATCATGTTAAATAAATCCTATTTGTTCACGATTGTAACTTGGATGAAGATTGGATCACATTGAAGTCAAATTTATACTGAAATTCATAAAGAGATCCCTTGTTTTTTCTTGGCATTGTTACTTTAGTGGCTGCAAACATTTCTACACACACACAAAGCCTATTGTGTATGCTTAGGCAACACATGTATTATTGTAAACTTCTTTATGATTGTGTCTGTGTTGGTGTAACTTTGGCCTACATCCTGAAATCTGCCCCTCCCCCTGTTCTGGCTCTGGGTTGTAGTCCCTCTGTAGGGCTGCGTTCTTCAGCGCACACACACACAGAGAGGGAAGAGGAAGCGGCGTTCACCCCCAACCTCTATCATCCACATGCCAAAGGAATCTGCTCCTCTTTTCAATGACCCACTCAGTCCTCAAGAGACTGCAGAGAGAGGGTGCTGGACAATGACAGACAGAATAGCAGGGCAGATGGAGAACACTCGCGATTAAAAACCAGTGTAAAATCTTAGACTTTGTCTTTTAACAAATGAAGAGAGGGGCAAAGCATCAAATGCTTTTTGCTTGCAACATTACTAAAGTGCAACTGTTGTGGAACTTGGGTTCGTTTTCTACACAATCACCATTGGTGCAATATGTTGATTAATATCATGAATCTTATCTTCAACATATTTCTCTGTAAATAATTATATAACAGTGGGATAAAGGGTCATTGTTCTGGTATTTCTCTCTCTTTTTTTTTTTTTTTACTACGATTTGTCTTCTCCAGCAGAGAATGTGGTGTTGGAAGTTTGGCTATACAGCACAGTTTAAATCAGTTGAAAGGAAGCTAGAACGCTAAAAAGCTGGAGTTGAAAAGAAGCAGAAATCACAGCCCGGAAATTGGGCAACGCAGAGACGGGAAAAGGGAAAGAAAAGAAAAGTTGAAATGAAAGACTGAACCATGGCCTTTGTCGTTTTCACCTCTTGACCCTGTGTCCTTTGTATACAGCAAGATGACTGTGTACTGGTGTGTGTGTGTGTGTGTGTGTTGATCTTAAGTGTCGGATAAGCATTCATCTGCATATACTTTATGTCTGAATGTGTAACTCAAGAGGTGGAAGCTTCACCAGCTGAGTCATCAGTTCAGAAAACAGAAGGAGAGTCTGACCAATAGGAGTGAAGCTGGGCTGTCGCTGTGGGTGTTACGGTGTGTGTGTGTGTGTGTGTGTGTGGGGGGGGGGGGTGTATTTCGGGGATTCCAGTCGAACTTTCCGAGTATTGTTGACCAGACAGGGTATGAATGAACGGTCACGCAAGGTGTCTTTGCCGAATTTCCTGGTTCTGAAATTTTCTTTGTCTGAGATATGAAATGGTTTTAAATACAGTCTAGAGATCGATTTTGTTTTAGTAAGTACCCTGAGTATATTTTCTTGTTTGTTAAAACAGAAATAGACTTAAATTAAAAATTATATACCCATTTTCAGAGAAGTTACGATTTTTTTTTTCTCAAATGCGGTAAATGCTAACTCCTCTGACCTAAGTACTAAGAAACGTCAGAGTTTCCTGAACACCCCATAGGCAATAGGCGACTGGGTGCAGGGTCAAGGGTGGGAAAAGCCTCTTAAAAAGAGTGCAGGGGGCGTGTGAGAAGGCGGATAAAAACTGATGATGACTTGAGAAAAGCTGTGGTAGTGTGGGTCCTCGTTGACAGTGTCTGCTTTTGAGTCACACCAATGGAATAAATTTAATATTATTTTCATCAAACAGTCCCACACTTTTCTAGGGTACGGCTATGTTAGATGTGATCTTATATTGGGCTTTTATTCCATCCTGATTTTACACAATGGTGAGAAAAGTGGCACTCAAAAGAATGTACCTATTTATATCTTGTATTTCACTTGCATGTTCCCAAACTATATACAGAAAATGTTTATTTTTATTAGTTTTTTTTAATTAACTTTTATTTGACCAGTTTTATAAATGAATATATACCAGTGCTGCTGTCTATGAATACTAAGTGAAAAAAATGTTAGGACAGAGGAATGTTTACTACTGTCTTACATCAGCTTTCCTCGTAGTTGCACTTCTATAATAATTTAGGACACCACCAATTTTTTGGTCGCACTTTTGCAGTCAGGAACAAAGACATGCATAATGAAGGCTGCCATTGTTTATTTTACATATCTATTAATTGCTGGGAATTACGTCTCAATAGCAGCGTATGTCTCTCAAAAATTTGCAACATATTGTATGTCTACATGCAGTTGTTGACCCCCCAATTGTGCCCAGATAAATTTCAGCATTATTGCACAGAGCTGATATATGGATTTGCCTTTTGATTGCACAGGCGCCTTGTTAATTTTTACTTAACAAATGTTTGAACAACAGGAACCAAAGCTGCAGTTTCACACCAAGCTGCCGCCTCTTCTCTCCTGCACACAAACACCTAGCGTTTTACCTTCTCAGCCTCAGCTGATTGGGCTTTACCGCCTGTACAGGCAAGCCTAGGTTAAGGGCAGTCACAACAAAATACACATGCTATCTCAAAGTATAGACAAAATATAAAGACTAGATATGTCATCTACTGCAAACATCGCAGGGTGCGTATGGCCGTGCATACACATCTCTGAATGTAATCCTCCGACCTTTACGTGTTGCTAATGTTAGGCAGTACAGGGTCTACAGAAAAGAAACGACTATGACCTTTTTCAAGTACCCACACACAAACACCTGACAGTCTGTGCACTTTTAATATTGGGTGTGTGTGTGTGTGTGTGTGTGTGTGTGAGAATGTTTGGGCTGAAGGTTCCATCTTGTTTCTCTGTTACTAGTTTGATTTGTTTTAATTTTAGTGTAGAAGTTGAAATAGTTCTTTATCTAAAACTCAAGAGGCCTGTTGACTTAAGCAACAGGATCTTATTTCAGCAATGTACATTGCCATAGCGCACAAAAAAATGTTGAAAGACTTCACTGATAATGCAGCGTGTGTGTGTCTGTGCATGTGTGTGAACCAAGGCTTGAGGAGTCTTCCCTTCGTAAGTGCATATAGTGATATTAATTTTATTATTTATCCTCTTAGATTCACTCATCCTCTCCAACGGTCAGTCAAGCCACTGGCTTTGCGCATTACTTTAACTCCTAACTTCTGTATCACGTGAAGGTCTGCAAAAATGTGCATTTTGACAGTTTCACTCCATAGATGTGAAAAATAGTATAGAAAAAGTAAAATTGCTTAATTGCAGAAACATTTTTTTAGAAACTGGCTCTAAACAACCACTTAATCCTTCATTTAGCGCAATGAGAGACACTGTGTCTGCAAATGTCGGGGTAGTTAGTGGCTGACACTCTAGGAATAAAATCCTTCGTGCTATTATCACCACATAAATCTGCTGCAAGTGACACTAGTGGTCATCAGCCCATTTTTACTTCCTCTTAAACTCCGATCTGCTCAAAGTTATTGTTGTTGTTTTTTTTTTAGTTCAGTCATTAAACTAAGATCTACATTTTATTCCTATTGATCTATTCATTGATTTACAAGCAACAACCAGATGGGGAATTGGTAAGAGGGAATGTTCCAGAAAGGTCAGCTTTGAGAAGAGTCTTTCTTTTTCCTGGTAGCAGGCAGAGAGCTGTCTGTGAGGAATGCCAAGAAATGGAGAGCATCCATATATGGTTCATTCCCACAGTGGTGGGCAAGAAACGGGTGTGTTTCTGTTGGACCAGCATTTTGTTTATTGATCTTTGCGACTATAAAGTTTGACTCTCTGTTACTGTTGCCTCCCTTGAAGCCTAGAGGTTGAACGAGTCCTGTTTAAGAGCTCTACTGCTTTGCAGTGGTTTGGAATGCGATTTTAAGAGGCTAAAAGGAAAAAAAATATGCATCTACTAAACATGATTGGAGGATGTTGGTAACAGTATAAAATAGCATTTTGTCTGTTCCTCATTTAAAGAAATGTCAAGTTGCACAGCATATATTTGGAAAGAGAAGTGCCTTTTGTTTTCTAATATTTGTTATTATATTTTTTCTTCTATGTTTACCCCACGCACACACATATCTTTTTAGCATATTCCTCAAGGGTTATGTGGTCTCCGTGTAGGCTGAACATACAGCTGTTTTCACTATTTTAAGTTGGACTCTGAGCTAATGTCAAGGCCATAGCTCAGGTCCCACCAGCTAAACAAACACACTTACCAGTTTTCCCCTAAGACAGAGCATTGGGGACACGGGGCGGGAAAGGAGATGACGTGAGCAAAGAGACAAGAAGGAGGAGATGATATGAGGCCTATGGATGCAGTTGCTAGACAGAGTCATTGATTATTAAGAATAAGATGTATGTTTTTTATAAGTCATACTGGAATTAGTAATTATCTTTTTCTTTACGGAAATAATATACTATTACGCACATACAATAGCTACTTTTGTCATTACTGCCTAAAGATATATTTGATGGGGCAGGAGGATGTTAGTCACACAGTGCAGTTTCAAAGTTAAATGTGGCATAGTGAAACTGACATCAGCGTTTCCTTTTGACATATTTGTGTGAATGTTTCCTTGTCTCTGTGCCATCTTCTCACCATTTGCTACGATGATTATATTTATGTATCATTCCGTGTCTTTTCGTACGAGACCATTCTGGGTAAAGTGTAGTACTGTAGGAGTAACAAGGGCATTTAATTCTTACAGGAGTGGGCGAAAGTTGGGCAAAAGTTCCATTTAAATTCCCCCCTACAACTAAAACAACACTGCAAAAAGCTGGACCGCTGAGAAATGAAGTTGAAAGAGTGTGTGTGTATAAAGAATAATAAGGAACTTTGATGAGATAATACCAGTGTTATGTCATCACCTCCCACGCCTCAATTTCCATGAAAACAACAAAGTTACTGTTTCCGGCTTCAAACACACACTCATAATCATTTAAAGAATCCACTCTAGGTCTAGGTTACCTGATGACTGTCTTTGAGCATTGCAGCCCTTTCAGACTGCTTAAGTAGTGATGTGCCTGTGTGCATGCATTCATCGTGTGTGTGTGTGTGTGTGTGTGTGTGTGTGTGTGTGTGTGTGTGTGTGTACTGCTACATTGCTTTATCAAATCCAATAATCGGCACCGGGTCCTTCACTGAAGGCGTGTCATTACTCACATAAACAGAACCCTTCGTTTTATGCTTTATAAGTTTATTGGAATTTTGTGATTTTTCTTTTTTTTTTCACTAATCAGTGCTGTGTGAGGATAAGAATTAATTATTTTTAAGCGTGGTTTGCTATGCAGAATTAAAGCTAATAATTTCCACAGAAAAACAATGCCGCCTTTTGGTGTAATATGTATAATATATGGAGTCCCACGTGGCAGTGATATTAACATACAATCTGAATGTGTCCGCTAGCCACATCTCCCAATATGGGTTCAGAGCTGGAGCAGGCCAGACCTCAGACTAGCGGAGAAGAAGAACTACAGCTGCAACTGGCTCTGGCCATGAGCAGAGAAGCTGCAGAGCAGGTAAACACACATACACAGAAACGTCTGAGCTAATATGACGTGCTTCTTAGTCACAGTGTTTTCATGCATGCCTGTGTTTAAAATGTCATCATTGCATCTGTGGAAACTCGTGACGAAAGATGGATTTACAGGATTATCACACAGTTTTGTCCATTTCAATTGTTTGTGTTAGACACACCAACACACCTAATGTGTGAGTAATTTCAAATCTGCTAAAGATTAGTATTCTTGCCTGTCCTGTGTCATCTTCCTGCAAACAATCTGACACCAAACAATTCTTTTACCAGTTATTGAGATGTGTGGCTATAGTGCAGCTGAACTCTGCCCTGTGTGTGTTTAGGAGGAGCGCATACGCAGAGGGGATGACCTGAGGCTGCAGATGGCTTTGGAGGAGAGTAAGAAAGAAGGCCCAGGCTCAGCAAAACTAGCCAAGAAGAAGAAAGAGGTAAAATACACACAAACAGGGAAACTAGAGCAACTCAATTATTCATTTATCGTGACCATCGGTTCCACATCCCCTGATTGTGCTGGACCCCATCTCTTCCTTCAGCAGCAGTAAAGCCTTCGGTTGCTTGTCATGCTCCGTAGCTGAGCACAGAGTTAAAGAGCTGATTAAAAATCATGTTTTATTTCTGTAGGTTTCAATACTGTAGTGTTTGTTAAATGGCTGAAATCCTTCCTTCCTAATTTGTTCCCTTTTGCAAATCCTCAGGTCCCATTTTTCCCACTGTTCCTCTTTAGTGTGTTTTCTACATTCTCCCTTTTCTTCTTTTCAGTTCCTTCCTGTATCTAACGCATGTTTTCTGTCTCTTTTAAGCCACAGTCGTCTTTGATGGATCTGATGGACGTCCCAGAGCCCGGTGCCACCGCTGACCCATGGGGCGCCGGCGCTGGGGCTGGGGCTGGGGCCGGGGCCGTTCCTGCATCAGCAGATCCCTGGCAGCCCTATGGTATATATACATACACAGAAATGGTCACACATTTTGTATTCTCACCCTGACTGTTTTAAACAGCATTTATGTATTGACACAGTATGTACTGTATGTTTGTACTATCCACATTGTGGTAACTTCTCAGCTTACTCAGTGGTGATTCCTCATAATAAAATAATGATAATGTAAATTATTAAATTTTAGAGTGCATAGTGGGTTCAAGATTAAATTCTAGATGAGCTTAAGGTTAGCCTAGTGGTGATTATGAGGAGTCTCCAGGATATTAATGCAAGTCAGCTTAGTGTGTATATGTGGTTTCTGTTTCCCAGCTGCAGCTTTTAGGACTGTGACTCTTTGTTAAATAGGAATGCTGCTCTGCTGGCCTAGCAGCATTACTGCACAGAGGAGAGGGAAGGGTGAGAATGTTAGAAAGAATTGCAGAGAGATCAATGTAAAGACGGAGAGAAAATGTAGCTCCTGCTTTTTTTTTTATCCCTCTTGTTCAGTGTAATTTTGCCTGACATTTTAAACACTTTTTCTGTGACATACACTGAACTCTCCCCACTTTTCCCAGGTTCTGCCCCTAAGCCAGCAGCCCCGGTGGATCCATGGGGCGCTTCAGCTCCTTCTGTCCCAGCCATGAAGAGCAATGATCCCTGGGCACCAAGCTCTACTCCTGCCTCTGACCCCTGGAGCTCGGCAGCTGCCCGCCCCAAGACTTCTAACACAGGTGATTAGAGGAGTAGCCCCCCCCCCCAAAGTTTCCTCATAGCCACCACTTGCTGTTCACCACCACATGTGTACCTCCACCAAAACAGTTAATTAGCTGATTTGTGTAGGACTTTAAGCTGTTGTGTATTTGTGGACATTTGCCCTCAGCGGCTCTATCAAGAGACACAAGTCTTAGTTTTCCAAAACGTCTATACTCATTCATGCTTTTGTTGTCTGTTTTTGTGTGTGACGTGTGCGTATTCACCGTCTGTTTGTGTGATTTTTGTATGTGTTACATGTGCGTACGTTGTCCCCTTTCAGGTAGCTTTGACCTGTTCAGTGCATCCAACGGTACGTCCAAAGAGGACTTCTCAGAGTTTGACAGCCTGCGCTCCTCCTCCTCTGTCCCCACTGGTACTCACCCTTGTCTTCGTCTCTCTAATGACAAAGAGTCTGTGTTGTTTCTCCTCCGTGTCTGAAAGGATGCCTGTCTGCAGGTACAATGTATCTGCGGGGCACAGACACACATGTCTTGTCTTTGTATGTACATGTCACCAGACATGAGCAAAAACAGCTTTATTTATAACTATTGATGATTAAAAATCCAATCAAATGCTGTAGAAATCTTTGGAAAATAGCTGTTTGCTCTTATCTGGTTCCATCACTGTGGTGTAATCTAAAAACAGCTTATATTTGTTTGCTGAAGTACATTAGATCCGGGCCATCCAGTTTATGGAATCCCTTTCAGCTCTTCTATTATAGTTTTAAATCCTTTTTAAAGTTTGGTGCATCTAAACTGGTAACAAGTGTTCCAACGTTTTGAATGAAATAGACGCACAACTCCATTCAGATTTGCTGTGAGAGGTTCCTCTGGACAGGTTGGCACAGGTCTGAATGTTTCTGTTGCTCTATGTGGGAGGTGACATTGGTGTCAGACGTTTGTTCCAGCTCAATACAAACACCTCTGATACAGTCAAGGACAAGGTGAAAAGGAACACAAACAAAGGCGCATAAACTTTTCCCAGAACCTT
Organism: Channa striata; assembly: GCA_033026295.1. NCBI lineage: Eukaryota > Metazoa > Chordata > Actinopteri > Anabantiformes > Channidae > Channa > Channa striata. The sequence goes on along the minus strand of CM065180.1, from coordinate 20,789,318 downwards.
AAAGCACTCAGCCATTCGGTGCCCGCATGGTGTGCAGAGGGAAAAACATCACTCATGGCAAATGAGCTATATTTTTTACATTACCTTTAAATATATATTTGCATTTGCGTCAGCACTGGCTGAAATCTAAAGGATTTATGGGGTGTTAATACACATTCAGCCTGTCTGCTCTTATCACGGGCCTTTTCTAGCTCTGCTGCATCTCACTTTCTGTCCAAAGAAGACAATTTCCAGCTTGTATATTTCAGTGTGTGTGTGTCCATGCGGGATTGAATTCATGAGAGTCTCCACTGCTGTCGCAAAAAAGGCCAGGCAGGCTGCCTCTGATATCTTCTCATAATAACATTTTCTGACCATATTATTGCATCAAATCAGTTTCATTTCTCGGTAAATGCCAAAATCGGCGCTCACGTGCAGGTGGACGCAGGTGCTTTTGTATGCTAGAGTGGCTGTTAGTCAGATTGAAAAGTTGGCATCAAAAATAGGCAACAATTACAAAGCACTTACTACCTCAAAATATGACTGCGTATCACAAACCCACTTATTTTACATACTTGAGTCGTGTCTCCATTATATAACTGGTCATGTTTTACCCAGCCAAGAGAAGGTCTCTCACAAGTAAAACCCAACTACTACCTATGTTCTCTGTTCCCCAGGTGACAGAGGAATTACATCCTCTATCCCCTCTCAAGCCAGCCTTGCCAGCAGCAGCAGCCTGGACCTCTTCGACCCCCTCCCCACCTCCATATCCAGCTCTGCCATCACAAACCCAACAAGAAAGACTCCAGAGTCTTTCCTGGGTCCCAATGCTGCCCTGGTCAATCTAGACTCTCTGGTGACCAAACCAGCCCAGCCTCCACCAGCTATCAACCCATTTTTGGCTTCAACAGGTAAGAGAGAAAATATCGACGTTGTTCTTGAACAGACGGCATTTTTAAGCAGGTTCACACATTGGTTGGATAACACAGTTTGTTAGCCAGGGAGTGTCGTGCCTAGAGGCATGGACGTACATGTGCAGGCCCCAACCAACACAGGCAGACACGCCCGTCTGCAGTTTGAGATGTAATCATTAACCCTGCCTTGTCTACACTGGTTGTAAACTGGAAAAAGACATGAACCATACCAATTTCATTTCATAAAATCAATGTAGCACTCAACAGTCAGGCTCTGTAAATCTGGGTAATCTATTTTAAAAGGTGTTTGTGTATCTAGTTACATTTCTTCTTTCTGTCTGTTAAGCTGTCTCTGCTCCAGCTGCTGCAGCCCATGCCAACCCCTTCCAAGTGAGTCAGCCGGCTCCCCCCACCCTCAACCAGATGCGTGTCAGCCCCATGCCCGCCGGCTTTGGCACAATTGCTGAGCCTCTGGCCCTGGCGTCTTTGCCTGCTCAGCCCATCGCCATGGTCCCGATGCCCGGCATGGCCCCCATGGGCCGCGCAGTGCCCGGAATGGGGGCTGGTGCTGTTGGTGGCGCGGGGACGAGCGTGGGTATGAGTGCAGGGATCCCGGCCTCCATGTCGATGCCCCAGCCCCTGATGAGCATGCCCCCCCAGCCGGGGACACAGCCTACCGAAACCACCAACCCCTTTCTTTTGTGAGGGGGTGATTGGGGGACAACTTGACCCAGAGTTACCCTTCCTTCCTTTTTCTCTCTCTTCCACTTTGGCTCCTTATGAAGCTTCAAAATAAACAAGGAGATGTCTTATCCCATTTATTCTTTAATAACAAACTCCTACCCAGGCTGTAGCCTCAGCTCAGCCTTCTTCTTTACTACACTCCTTTACGGTTTTCTTTCACCTCCTATGCTACAAGCTGCCTAGTCCTGTGTGTTCAACACTGTACTGGTGATGATTACAATGATCATGAAGAGTTTGCATCAGTCTACAGATGTACAGAGTAGCAGTGGTGTTTACAGATTTTCCCCCGAGGTAGAACCGGGGCTTACTGCCTCCTCCCTGTCCTCCTCTCATTCACTCATCTCCTCTCCCTCACATCTTTTTTCACTGTCTCTTGTAGTGGAGTGACAGGAGAATCTGACTCTACTAATGCCGGGATCTTATCTCCTCCCTAGAGCTAATCTTTTATAAGCCCTGTCAGCTGGTTAGTGCACATGTGTGACTGAGCGCACATCTCAGTACTGTCACACTGCGCATCGTCCAGTGGATTTTTCCCTACACACACTGGAGTGAGAGATGGTCAGTCTTTATACTCTGTGTGTATGTGTGTTACTAAGCAGGGATTTTGCACAACTTTATGCGTTGTTTTTTTCCCCCCCTCTTCCTGTGACTGTTCACCTTTACACCTTAGCTTAGGGAGGGAGGCTAGTCGCTAAAATCGCCGCGACGACACCCGTTGCCTCGGCTCTTGGTACAACTCAGTCACAACGCATCTGGTCACTTCTGTTACCCTGGAACTTTTTCTGACCTGCCACATGAACTTTGACCTGCAGGGGTCACGGGATTAACTACAAACACCTATCAAAGGAGATGGACCCCCTGCCTGAGGAGTTGAAAAGATGCGTAAAATGCAACATGTGTGTGTATGTGTGTGTGTTTTTAACGTGCAGCTACCAACAGCTACATGTTAATGTTTTATGTCATGGAGTTCTTCCCACCCCCAGTGTATGTGTAGAGAAAAATTGTGATGCAGCAGTATTTTGCTTACTGAACATATGGATGCAGTGAGGCATTGTGGGACATTTATTTTTATTTAGTTTGTTTATAGGGTCAAAGGGAAGAGTGTGTGGTGTGTGTGTGTGTGTGTGTGTGTGTGTGTGCGTGCATGCAGTTTGCTTGACAGACATGTTTAGCCCCCCCCCCATTTCTCACTCGCTAAAGTGGAAACTGACCTAAATGTTTTTTTTATTAGTTTCTCAAGGTTAAGTCACAACACGGGGTAGTGAAGGCATCTGCAGAGCCCCGCCCCCCCACTGTGAGCGCAACCATACATCAAGTAATATAACTATGTTGGAAAAACAAAAGCTCTGGTCATTATGAAGAGATTTTGCTCCATTAGATATACGGTGGCTAATCAGTCTGGTGGAACATTACCAGGTAGAGGCACACAAACACAGCTACACAGGGTTGTTCCAGGATCTTTGAATCAACAGCAGAGGGAATCCCGTAGCAAACGACAGCAGACATGTCATGTTAACAAGTGCGTGTTCATTTATTCGGCTGCATTTGTTATTTACTCATTAGATGTAAATCCATAGCCAAGCCTTTTTTTGCGTTTTGGAGCTGAGTACTAGCTAAGCCATGTATTATCTTGTTTTCTTTTTTTTTTTTTCCCCCTGCGATGTAATTCTCTCGTCTTAGAAGCACAACTGTTACCAAAGTCATAGTGATTGTGGTTTCTGACGATGTCATACTTTGAAAAGTAAGGTCACGCTCCGCTGACATCTTCCACTTTATGGATGCTCCTGATCACAGACTACATCATTTTTACATTTTTAAAATTGTATAGTTCAGAGTTATTTTACAGCTGGTTTGTGTAACAAAGTTTTATTGTTGGCTGAAAACCGGCACATTTACTGACAGCAAGCCTGAGAATCTGTTTCATCTGGTGGCTGAGAAACGTGGATTGAAATGAGTTATTGAGTTATTGATGAATTGCACCTGGTGTGTCTGACACCTCTTCTCTCTGGTTCACTGCACTCCGTTCTTCAAAGTTCTGTTAATACCACTGGCAACGTTGCTTCTCTAAAAAGGGTTTTTTCTCTCTCTCTTTCTGAGTTGGCGCCCTCTCCTGGTCCCTTGCAGTGCGATAGCTGCGCTGCAGGACCCCTCGACATTTCCACTAAACACAGACCTTCATTTCTCTCAGGCAAAAAGGAGGGGCAACTCCAACTGTGTGTATGATTTTGATGATGATGATGATGATGCTGAGGGTGTTGATGACAATTTTTATGCTTGAGGGCCTAAATGAACTGGTGGGACACTTGAAGACCAGCAAACTTTTCTTTCTATTATTTCAACTAAATATATGCAAAATTTGGAGTTGGAAAAGTCAAAATATGAGACTTAATGCTTGATGTGTCATTATTGCAATGCGATGGTGTCCTAACTAAAACACATCACTCTGTCACTGGCCTTGGTTTCACTGCAGCCTGACCTTTAACTTTACTCCAGTAAAAAAGGAGTGTGTTATCAACATGGAAAAAAAAAATATGTTACTGTCTCCAACAAATTCTACACTCTGTCAGATGACACTGCAGTCAAACACTTTTGTCCTTGATCCCTGGCAACTTCACAGATGTGACAATGGCGCAGTGAAAATGTGGCCAGTGTGTAGCGAGCTCCTCTGTGTGTTATGTATTCACTATGCTTTTATCAAAAGGACTAACTGACCTTATGGAGTGTCTATCCTTATATGCATCAACAGCCTCCTTTTAATCCTTTCCATGTCTACGTGCCCTTCTTATAGTACTGGGAGCAGGCTGCTTTTTTTTATTGGATACATGCTCAACCCGTTGGCATTATAACTGTATAATATAATTTATCATTTGTACTATTGTAACATACTGTTCTTCTGTATACCTTATTATTCTGTGTAATGGGTTTTTGTAGGAAAAGTCACAGTGGTATTTTAACGGCATCTAAACAAACGAACGCAGCAGACTGCACCATGTTGGATGACAACTTTAGCTGCATTCAGAATAAAACGTATCACTTCAGCTCTGTAACTCCGCTGTCTTCACGTCCTCGTGTTTTGTTCCTACCCAAATGTCCAAACGTGAATAGGAAACTTTTTACAAGACTGTGAAGAAAATGAGTTCGAAAAGCTACGGAGATGTATGTGCCCCATACACTCAGGCATTAGCAAGTAAAAATTCACGTTTATTTAAAAAAAATAAAGAAAATACAAGAAAGTAAACTCAAAACAAATTGTATTAATACAAATAATGAAATATTTCAAAAAATACTTTTTTCTATAAAATGCTGGTTACTTATGTGTACATTGTCCCTGTTGATTAAGTTTAGCCCTTATTAACTTCCCAGTTTGGCTCTACAGTATTGATTATACCAGCCAAGCAAATAACAAAACCATAATCAGTATAACGTGTGTATTTTGCTATCACTATGGGACCAAGCTTCCTTAAGGGCAGATTGTTTTTTTTTAAAAACACCACCAGTTAGTTAAAGTCTCTCATGACATGTATGTTTGTTCCTCTGTCGACCAGCCAGATGTGGCGGACTGTGTGTCTGCAGTAACCGATGGGCCTGTGTCGTAGCCCAGCTTCTTCATGTCTTTGGTCATGATGTGAAAGGAGACCGTGACGAAGCCTTGAGAGCGAACCCTTGTTACTGAAACACACAAAAATAAGCTCGATTAAAGATGAGACCAGTACTCTGACTACAGGATACTGCAATTCCAAATCTGTTATAGGGCAACAAATGTTTTATATCAACATATTTGTTATGTGGCCTGTATATGTATAATTGGAATTTAACAGTAATGATGGTGAGTGTGTGTCCTCACTATAAGTTCCATTACACAGGCTAAGAAAACCTTGCACTCCACTAATGCATTACTACTTCCAGAGACGAGCACGTCACCGTTTACAACCACGAGTCTTTTTTGATGAAGACACTTGTGCTGGGCCAGGTAAGGTTTAATACGTCTCTAAGGAGTTCGCTGTTCTTGGTTTAGTTTTAAAAGAACGTGTTTCAGTATTCAGGAGGTTCAACCACTGTACAGTTTTCATGTTCAGGTCAAGTTATGAAAAAAAAACATGAAAACACAAATTTAAAACAAACCTTCTCTTCCTTCCCCCTGAGCAACTACTTTTGGGTCCGTGTACTCAGGGCGTCGTCCTAACAGCCAGCTGGATGTACAGAGAGAGAAGTTAGAAGGTCTAGTCATCAGGAGTTAAACAACAGAAAAGGAAACACGGTCTGCAAGTGGCAAACTTAACGCAAGTGTTTTCTAAAGTGATAGTTTTACAAAACACTAAATTGTGATCTTAAAGTGTATTGATAATTATTTCACACCCCCTACCTGCAAACAGCTACAGATAAATTAAAATGTGGATAGAAAAAATGTTGCCTTGTAACACTTAGTTTGGATAAAGCAGTAAAACAAACTATAAAACCAATGTTACTCTTTCAAATGCAAAGAGCCAGATGTGCACCGGTGCATTTTGAACCGCCTGCTGTGTTAGTTGAAAGGAACCGAATTCATTTGTTTGTCTTTACATTCGCTGACAGCAGCAGTTGGCAAACGCATCCTCATGCAGTGTGTTCTCATCACAGAGGACTGAGACGATCCTCAGAAAGACACACACACACTTTCACAGAGGAGGAGTAAATATTTGATGACAGAGATCGGCCGCTTTCCCCAACAGGCGCAAGTCATCAGGTGCGGCGTCGCAGCTGCTGAGACACACACGGGACTGTTAACACATCTCACCTTGTGAATTTCTGAAGTCTCCATGTGGGCTCGGGAACAAACATGGGGATAGTCTGAGTGTGCCTGGGAAATACAAACAGACTCTTATCGAACTGAAAAAATACTAACAAACTAAAACAAAATGACACCATAGCTTCTCATGTTTAGTTTAGCATAGTGATGGAATCAAACAATAGATGATGTTTTTGCCAGGCCACTAACTACTCATTAACATAAGTGAAGTTTGTGAAGATAATACTGACTGTCCAGGTGTGAAGGGGATGTGTGTTGCTCCATAGCCTCGCACAACATCATTACCAAACACATCTGGGCCATACACGCTCACCACAAGTTGAGGCCCTAGAGAATGAAGAAGAATTCTTAATTTAAAACCGAATATCAGTTATACTTTTCAATAGGCATGGGAGAGATCTCAAATATATTCAACGCATTGTTGCTTGCTCTCTGTGGGATTAAGTAAATTACTATATCGCAAACATCCAGTACAAACAACAAACGTAATTTTTTAAGCCAGCGGAATAAGACTTGGTTTGGTCATGTGCGTCTCTCCTTGCAGACTCCTGCTCTGATTCTGCGAGCACTTGTTTTTGAACAAACCTGCTTCAGGACCACGGCTGTTAGCATGGTGTCACTAATAATCTAAAGCCTCCTACTTGTCTTATGAGAGAAGATTTGAAACAGTGTAGAAGAAGAAAACTTATTTTTTCATATTAAGTATTTTGTGAAAACCGTGAGTCAAACCGGTTAAACGGGCATATGCAGTATTAAAATTTGTAGAGTCAATTGTTGGGATCAGTTCTGATCAGCCAGCCAAGTATGGAGATCTATTTCCTGTTTTGTTAAATTTAACTTGGTTGGAAAGCACTAATGGAAATAAAAATATGCCACAGCTAGTGCTAAAATTATCATTATGGTGTGATATTATTTACAGCCATATCACCAACCCCTATTTTCTAATGTTATCTTTTTTTAAAATTTGAAATTTCTATAATAATATTTCTGATACTTACATCCAAATGGGTTCGTGCTCTTAAATGTTATTTCCAACGGGAAGTTCCATATTAACTTGTGCGATGACTGACTGCCTTTACAGGTTATTTGAGTGATGCCTTCTTCCAGCCCCTACAGACACACAGACACAGAGTTTTCAGTTCAGAGATCAGTAATATTCTATTCGTTCAATAATTTAAAAACGTTTTTACAGCACACACCGACGTGCAAACGAGTTACTCACAGTTGTGGGAGCCCAGTCGTGCCCGTAGACAAAACAATACTTGCAATACAGGTTGTCATACTCTGGAAACTGCAATTCAACACCAAACAACAAGTTATTGATTTTCCATCTGCGCTATATCTCGTTTAGTTTTAATAACACACGCTGCGGGGGTTAGCTAGCCGTTTATGCTAACCACTAAGAGCTGCTGGGCTCTGCTAAAAGCCAGAAGAACCACTCACGTTCGCTCCCTCAATTTGTCCGTTAACTGTGAGAAGAAACACGGTCGGGTTGCTCGTGGCCATGAAAGCTTCCCTCAGTAAAGGAATAATTAAAAAACGGTTTTATTTATTTATTTTTTTTTTTTACCAATATCCAACTCTATTCGGAAGAATCGCACGGCTGCTAGTTAGCTAATCCAAACCCGACTGTTGCTAGGGCGACGCTTCCTTCTCCTACGGCTGCCCGTCAGGTCCAAAATGTGCGGAAGCGCTGAAACCGCGCGCCATGGAAAAAAAGTTCCACAAGATGGCGGCACTGCACTAACTGGGGTTCGACTTTGTCTACCTGAGGAAAAAGGTGATTATTGGTTGTCAGAGGGAGTCGGTGAATGAAAAAGTGCCTTTTAAACGACGAAATTCAACTCCGCCTGTCGAAGAAGGACGTGAGGTGTGTTGAAAGCTCAGGAAACTGTTAGTGGGCAGTAGTTAGCTAAACGAATAGCGGCAGTGTTGCAGAATAAAACGGGGTTTAATGTGTTTTTGTTGCATTAGAGTCTTTTAACTTAATTGTTTGAGGTTTTCAGATACACCAGCTTATACATTTGCTTTTATTGGCAAGAAACCCAAAGGTTTTTCATAAGCACGTCTTCAAAACTTTGTCTTTTTGCATAGAAAGTTCCGATTTAGCTACTTTATACTCACGTGACCTCCATGTTTCCTACGTCACTCCACGTAACGTAATTCAGACGAGTCGAAATTGAATTTTATATATTGTGAAACTGAATTTTCTTACTAGCAACATACAAAGAAAGTCAAGGCCATTTTCTCTAAAAATGTTGTAATCCTTCTTAAATATAATAATAAGGAGGAAAATAATGAGATTAAGTCTTATTGTTGGGCTATCAGAAGAGGATTCGTGGGGGTTAAATCTGATATGAACTTGGAATAGAAGTCTGGAGTTTGTACTCGTGTTCCCGTTAGCCTAAAATCCACCTCGGCTTTCTGTTCTTGTGTAACCAAACCCCCGGGCTTCACTTGACAAGCCGAAGGACAGAATTTACACATGTCTGTGTGTGACTTACAATCCATAATTACAGTAGTTTGTGTGTGATCTCACAACACTGTATATCTGCGAGGCTTTGGGGTAATTATAAGGCTATGTATTTATTAACGTTCTTTGATTCGATGATCAGCTGTGTTTCCGTTGTGGTGGGGGAAAATCAGCTGTGTGTCAGTGCCAGCTGTCACACACCCCAACTATTTCCCCCTTGTCTTTTCCTCTTTATCTGCCCCCCCCACCTCTCCCTCTTTCTGTCTCACTGTCTGATGCCTCATGCTGTCAGACAGCAGCCGACCCCTGAGTGTTTGACCTTTATTACTGCCCCAACAGCAGCCCTCTTTCCATCCGCGTGCACCAGCAGACAGACGTTGCCCATTTGTAAAATCTCAGATGCTCAAAAAAAATCACTATATTGCAGCCTTACGCAGTAAATGAAAGAGTCCCCCCCCATTATTGACTTCTTTAAATCTCCATTGCAACCATCTACCAGCTTCTTCTTTTTAGGCTGCATACCCCCACACCCCATTCACCCCACTTCTCATCACTTTCTCAGCATCACCATATGCCTCCTCCTCTTCATCCCATTACTGGCCTTCCTTCTTCTCCACCTGCCAAATTTGTGTCTCTTTTTGTTTCTCTACCTCCTGTGATGCCTCTGCCCTGTTTTCATTTTCCATCATTTCACGTCTAGCCCTCCTGCCAGCACCTCCCTCCTCTGTCTCCTCAGTGTCATGCCTATTTTTTCGTCTTCACACAACTGCCTCTTTCGCTTGTTGTCATCTTCCTAACATTCCTCCCTCTTCCTCATCCATCTCTTTTTCTTACTTGTCACGTCCCTGCCCTGTCTCCTCCTCTCACTGCCCTCCTGTCCTTCTTGCTACTTACAGCCACATCTCTTCTAACCACTCTTATCCGTCCTCCAACTTCTTTGCGACAGAAGCCTTATTTAGAGTTGTATAGCCCTACAACTGGCAGCCCAATTAAAGACGCTGTGGAGCGGCCAGTCTAAAGAAAGTTCATATTCCATATGGGATCTAATTTTGTCTTAATGTATAGCCTTAAAAAAATGTATAAAGAGTAAAGGTTGGGGTATTTCTCTCAGTTTCCGTAACCTCTGTGTGTTATGTAAAGTGCCTTGAGATTACCATGTTGTGAATTGGCGCTATATAAATAAAGGTAAATTAAATTGCTTCTCAAAGTGTAAGGTTTCTATACACCTTTGAATGGAAAATATAGAAGTAAATTATACAAAATGACACTGTTTGTAACTTGACATCAGAACACACATCATTAGCAACTTATTGCACTTCACAGGTCCCCTTATAATTGAAAATGACATTACCTGGTTTTCATATGTTTTGCTTATGAATGTTTTTTTATTTTGCAGAGAACACAATGATCTCATCACTGGATGCTGCACCACTTTGGAGAAAATGCTTTGCTAAAGTCCCCTTAACAGGTATTTACTGGATGAGTGTGATTCATCAAGAACAGGGGTGGAAGACAGAAAAAATATATTCATATATAGGCATGCTGAGGAAGGCAGCTTTCCCGTTTTAGCATGAATACACCACAGATAGTCTCGGCTCACTAACAAACTGTCACAAAACATTATGTATGACAAGCATAATGCACTGAGTCATATTTATCTAATTTTCAAATGTGTGCAGACACATACACACAGACAGACCTACAGAAGTGAAGGATGCTGATGAAGGTTAATGTTTCAAACTCTGTGTGACTAATCGCCCGTGTCCAACGGTTCACCGAGTTTGCTCCCAAGAGGAGACCTCAATACTTAACCTGTTGTCCAGGTGCATGCACAGGAAAAGAAAGCACAAATGTTGGTGGGGAGGACAAGAGCAATAGATCGGAGGGGGGAATGAAGAGGAGGCCAGATATTGAAGGTGCTGAAAATGTCTAGTTTGACCCCGACGAAGACACAAGCGCGTTTAAATGTTAGTTCAGATTAACCAGGAACCAGTAGAAGCAGCAAATATATCAATGTGCTCCAGACTCTTCCTCGTGGTATGCAGATAATGGTGAAAATGCCTGGTCATGTAGTAAATTAATTCAAGTTAGAAAATGTATTAAATAAAAATCTAATTAGATTAGTTAGGGGATGGTCAAGGCCATGGGGCACCTTCACAGTTTTCACTTTTGCTGTGTAATTAATCGGCATATCAGGACCAATCCAGGTAAAATTCCCTCACTTTCCTGTTGGGCATTACATTCGAACACCTGGAAACACCAGAGCCCTCCTCTTTGTACATGGATAACTGAATTATCCAGATTAAAGTGCTGATAATTTGGCATAAATTGCATTTTTAGTTATTTTCTTTTTGTTTAAACTTTATCTGAAGCTGTTTTCATAGCAGCAAGTTCGTATGCTGCATTAATGGCAGGTCAGCAGAATTGGAAGAAGGATAATAGTTTCAATGGAAACAACTTTGTGCGTTCACGGGGTTGTCGCCCATTGTGCAGCTGTTGCTGCTACAGAAATAGCCTAAACTAGCTTTCCAGGCCACCTGTGTTAATTTTGTATTTTAAATTGCTGTAGTGTACATTTGGAATTGGATGTAAACATGCAGCAATTTTGAAAATCCTTTTCATTTATATAAATTTTTTTTTGTTCAGTAAAAAAAATGCTATTTTTAATTAAAGGTTTGCTTCCACGCCAGTCGCTCTCATAGGCTTTATGAAGACAGGCTGCGTAATGATACCTGAGACAGTAGATACATTCATTCTGTTTAACTACTGTCTGTTGTGACCTGTCTGTTGTGACCTTTCAAATTCAGTTTAATATGCTGCTGTATTGGGTGTCTCAGCCCCGGTCACGCTTCTGTCTCTTTCTTTCAGGGAAACTCTCCGCAGTTGTTCGAGTTGTCTTGTTGTCTGGCTAACAGACAGTGTGTTGTCTTGGTGTGCCTGTTTGATGCATGCGTGTCCTGTAGGTATGCGGATGTGTGTGGTCTGTCTTTGGCCCAGTTTAAATCTCCTATTCCCTCTGGGAGAGGCACCAAAGCTCCACATCATATTTTTAAACTACTCCCGTCCTTCTTGTCCCCAACACTGTCCTCCCTCTTGCTGCCTCAGACTCTCAAGGCCCCCTCTTTTCACAATCAGTTGTTTAGGGTGAAGGCTTCTTTTCGACTGTTGTAAATATTAGAACAGATTTTCCAGTAAAGGACACATTTTATTCACACCAAAGTCATCAATTTCACAATGACAATGCCTGTTGTATTGCTTATGTAATTGTGTTGCAAATTACACTCAGACCTGTATATTTTGTCATTTATGGTGATTTGTTTTTTGGTTAATTGGTGGATGTGAAGAAAACCATTACAATATCTGTTCAGATATCAAGTTGCATTTTAGATTAACCATAACGGCATGCGCAGGGAAAACGGTCAGCCTGGTTCTGTTCTCATCAGTTGCACTTTTCATCTTTTTGTGTCTCATAAACACGCTTACTCAATCAATCAAACACACGAGTTGAAAAGAGGGCTCATTTGAGCTAAGTTGTTGTGGAGTGTCTGTTTATCTATTTAAAACTTACATATTAGATATCATGAAAAAAATGTCTCTGCTGCTCATGCATAACTCATAAATAAGAAACCGCTCTGCAATCATCATAAACCTGCCAGTTTTCTAACCACAAGCATGCACCGTGCTTTTAGCTAGCATTAAAGTTAGCTATTAGGACCCTGCGACCATACAAGCGGTCAGAGACACACCTACATTTCCAGGCAGCATCGTCCTTTCTCTGAGAGCCTGCTCTGCCCGCAGGCCACTCCCCAGCTCTGCAACCTCTTATGTCCTTCCGTTAGAAGGAGATGAAGAGAATGAGAGAAGGGGGCAGCGAACAAAGTGGTAAAAAAGAGAAAGTTACAGGGACAGAAAAGTTTGCTTAAAAAAGACAGCTGTTTTAAGGGACTATTAAGGAGTGAGCGATAGAGGAGAGGGAAAAAATCAAGCAGCTGATGAGGGGGAGATTTGGAGAACTCAGAGGGGAAGTTATTTAGGTATTCATCAGTGGAGTCTTTAGGGTCGACCTGGTCTGATGAGCTGCAGTTGTGGAGTAATATGTCATAATGCTGTCGGCTTGGCTGGGAAAAGTAAAAAGGAACAGGCACCAGGAAACCTTGTTATGTATTCTAGCCTATCAGAGAGGATCCATTTCTATGTGTCTCATTTTCTTAATGTTCACAATTAAAACTCACAGGCTTTTAGTGAATATGAAACATACACAAGACACTGTATAAAGTGAGGAGTCAAGTGTCGGTGTGACACGCCTTCACTTTAGATTATTACTTATAATAAAGCACATTGCGTGCATGCTCTCTTCTCATTTGGCTATTTGATTATCAGCGTAAAGTCATAGCCTGGTTACGTTTGGGGCGCTAAGGAATGTATATGGTTAAGGTTGTATTTCTTTAGTACCACTCAGCAAAGCACCTCCGTTTTGTAAAGCACCTGCACGGAAAGCCTCAGCATCCAGCCTAGCTACTATAATTTCAGTTCATTATTAGCAGTCAGAGGGAGAACCAAAGGTCCAGAGAGGTGCTGTGATCTGCTTGTACATTTTTACCTGCTAATCTCCCACATCTGTTCCAACACCTGGCTTTTCTGAAACAGTTTCCTCATTGAACAGAGGCAGCAAAGGCAAAGTGAACCAAAATAAAATAAAACAAAACACGAAAAAGGAACTGAAACCCGTCAGCAATTATAGAGCACCTGAACATTTTTGCGGATCTCCTGTGGTTTAACGACTGCAGGGATGTAGAAGGGTACTTCATATACTGTTGGGTACAGTCACCTGAAAAGAACTCGCTGTCCTCCCATGCATTTTAATGCGAGGAAAGAAACAGTATGTCCCCTCACAGCACCTAATATAATTTAAACTAAACTAAATCAGCTCAACGATACATACTTCGACTAAGAGAATGCTGCCCTCGCTAGAGAATTCAACGAAGCAATTGCTAAATATACGTAATAGATCTGATCTCAAAATTTGCGCTAAATGCTGGAGGCATCAAAGTAATTGTTTTGTATCCCTGTCACTGGGGAACCTTCATTGTTTATGTCTAATGCATTACGACTTAAACCTAGTTTAAGGATAAAAAAATGACAAGGATGTGCAGTAAAACAACTGTTTCCCTGCGTTTAGTCCCTGTGTTCCAAGTGACCCTGAATCTGGTTTTGAAAAGTAAAAATAATCCCCATTTTTTCATAAAGCTGGACAGGAGGAGGAAGCCAAAGAAAGTCTTCAGCTTTGAATTGCTAGCTGTAAGACACGATCTGTAGTGGTTAAGGTACTAAAATTACAAGATTAGATTATTGTTCTGGATAGTTGTAACAACCAGGAGCTTTTACAGCAGCATGTGCATCACACAGTGTAACCAGACAAAATGCCGCTTTACTCCAGGACAATAATCCTATCCAATATCCTATCCTAATCCTTCCTTAATACACTGCTAAACTAATTGAAGATTGAGGAAGCACCTGAAGTCATTTGAAACCAGTCACGTGATCTAAACATCTTAACGGGAATTGGAGTAGTCTAGAAGGTTTTGTTGTGCAATTTCTCCATTTCCCTGTACTTCCAAGCCACTCTGGAACATGGGAGGCCTGTGTAGGATTCATTTAACCAGGCAAATTGTTAATGGATCCATTCTCTATTGAAGGAGAGTAGCTGTAGAGAGAAACTGTCGGTTCCATACATAAAACACTCATCAGTTAGCGTATAAGTGCTGCCGCAGTTTCACATGTAGGGACGTGTCAGGTTTTTTTGGTCAAACTGTGTGGATGTACAAATAGCCAGTGGAATTTGTGTTTTTTTGGATAACTGCAGAAAATATTCTCTGCAACAAAGAGAAGTTTATAACTATTACATGTTTTGTTCAGCAAGGCAGTCTCCAAAAAACACTTTTAAGATTTTATAAGTACACATACAGTGGCCAGAAGTAAAAAGCTACACCATGGCCGCCTGACTTTTGCATTTTCTAGCATGTAATTATTTCTCCATTGTGTTTTTGTATGTCATGCTTGTTTGTGCGTCTGTTCATTAATCCAGTTCTTGTGAGTGTTATATCTTTGGAATGCCTTGAACTAGCAAATGAAGAACATCTAATCTAGTAGTATTTCAAATGAAGCACTTCATTTCTGATATTTCTTTCTCTGTTCATTCATCCAGATGCACCTCGAGGAGAGCATCAGCTTCATGCAGGTGGAGGCAAACAGCGGTGAGTGACTACTGAGTAGAGAAAGGACTGGTTGATAGACACAACACAAACCTCTTTACACAATCCAGACAAAAACATTTGAGGAGAGCAACTTATTTGGACTACAGACCACTTTGTGTTAGTTTCCATTGCAGCTTGTCGATCTTTGAATTACAAGCAAAACGTGTTTTTGGTCTCCTACTAGCTGAATGCAATAAATATTATATTGACGAAACACTTTTTTTTCCTAAACTCTTTCTGCCTTTCGTAGTAAGGTGATGCAGTGATTTGAAAAGTGTTGCTAACTGTACATGTTGACTTTTACAAAAACAGCCTTTGCAAAGGGGCACTTTGGGTATCATAGGGCAAAGGTGCAGATGCTAGAGCACTCGGAGCCAGCCTCCTCTGCACATATCTGATCTCCATTAAATCAGCGGTTGTCTGCATCATTTTGCTTACAGACAATAACTGGCATCAATAAAACTTTAATCAATTGATGAATGACTCAGGTAAACAGAGCTGCTGTGTCTCGTCTGTGCAACTGTGTCTGAGAGTGTATCGGCAAACGAGTAAAAGAAAGGAGGTCAGGTTAAAATGTCATTGATTTATAGCTGGCGTCTGAGGGATGAAGAAGACTTATTATGAAGCCCATTAGTAATGTATGCTAATCTGTATGCATGTGTGAAGGAAAGAAGACAGAGAATGGATAGAGGGACAGAGCATCATCATTAATATGGCTCCTCCATTAGCCTGAGTGCTTCCATGACAACATAATGGTTGTCGCCCAGACAACAGGGTCACTGTAGTTATGAACACACCCAGCAACCGCTGATGTCAATGTAGCAAAATGGGTTCCGAAGTCCCACTTGGTCTGAGCAAATGCTGATACAGAAAAGCACACACACACAAATGCACTCAGCTTGGGCAGGGCAACTGTTTGGGATTTGAGAGGTTTTTGAACTAATCAATAATGAAATAAGGGATGATGGGAAATGAAAAGAAAGAGCATGAACAAAATAGGAAAGAGAGAGAGCTCAAACAAGTGAGTGAAAGAGGACAAATGCGGGGAAAACTGAGTTGCTAAAAATGACAGGGATCGAGAGCCCTCCCATGAGAGCTCTTTCCAATGCAGCACAGTTACAATGGAGTTACACGGGCCCATTTCCCCAACAAGCATTTCAGTGGTAAAATGATCTGTTCCATTATAAACCAATGGACTGAGCAGTGCTCAAAATGTTTTGTGATCTGGCTCATATTTACTGTGATATGGTCAAATGGAAAACGGCAGAAGGCAGCAACAGGGAACGACACATGGCTGAAGAAAGAGAAACTACACTAAAGATTTTAGTGTGTAGATGTTCCAGACCAGTTACCGACCATTATCTGTTTTTTTCCCCCTCTGAAGCATAGGAATCTGAAATAGTCCAACTCACGTTTGACTAATCTGAAGAAAACTGAGCCTTCAGTATTCCCACTGCTAAATGAGAAGTTTCGTCCCTCTTGCTTCAGTTGGCCTCTTTCACTTACTGCTTGAATTTGTTGTCGATTGATTTATTTTCGTGTTTACTCCACATGCAGGGATATGTATCCTCCACCACTAATTAGCCAAAAGGTCAATTTTGTTGTTTAGTCGAGACGTATCGATTTTGGCTTACTTGACTTTCAAAATGGTTAGAATGAATTGTAAATTGGTGTTTTTTGTCATGCTAGCTTGTCAGTCTTACCCTCACTTTGTTCTGGACTGAATACGTCCTACAGCTATTTGATGGAGGGTCAAGAAATATATACATGTATATTTGAGAAACATTATGGGTGACTTGGCTGCCTTTCAACAACTTGAGTTTTACAGTTTTGATTATGTCATCTGGAGGAGTTCTCAAGTTGTAGGTCAGTCAAGACCCCAGGCTCTGACATATAAATAACCAGCGCTGGGCAAGTTACTCTAGATGTAATCAGTTAAACCTTACTCATCACTAAACATTGCTTAAAATAAAAATATTACCACACTTATAGGCTCAGTAATGTAGTAATATAAGAAATGTGGAGCCCATGTCATTAGATATACTTGTTAAAAGTAAAAAAAAACAAAAAACAAAATCTCACACCTCAACTCTGTAGAATGATCTATGTTAGAGGAGTTATCAACAGTCGACCAAACAGAATAGTTACAACCAATGTCAATCCATCCAGTCCAGAATCTTGCATAGGCTGCATTTTAAACACCTTATCAAAATTTGATGCATTATCTGTCACGGTAGCTATGACTTTACCCAAAAAGATGATAAACACTTCAGCTAACAGCATACAGCAACCAATACATGGCCGCGTATTATCACCTCCAGTGTTCTATTAGCGTGTTGTTTACAATGTTTGCTGCATTTGCTAAACCTCCGTCGACATGTGGGTGATCAAAATGTAAAATGTCACTAACACAGCTGCACAAAACAGAGATGTTGCTTACAGGTGCAGCAGCAAGAATAGTTTATTACAAGTCAGCGGATTATAAAAATAGATTTAAAGCGGTTATTTTAATGCAGTCTGAATAAAAATAATCTGAATAACAACAAGGCAACTATGATATACCCAGGGAAAAGCTTCTTCAGGTCTTTCGCATTTGACGTCAGTCTGCCAGCATGTCTTGCTGGGAAGTCCAGTCTCTGTTGTTTAGCTGATGTGAAATACTGGCACTAGGCTGCTACCTGCTGGCCCTGGTATTTTTGTGTCCACACAAAATTTACAGCATTATTAATATTGGTATAGTAAATCTTAAGCTTAAATAATGGAGTACTTTCAGCTGCTAATGACATTGATTATACACGTACTGCCCAAAGTAGATCCATGGAAAGCAAGTTGAAAATTGGGAAAGTTGCCCTCTAATGGTTCCTAGAAAATGAAATCTACCTATTTTGCTGATCCCTTAACATTTTTATCTTTTGACCATAGTGTAAATATACAGAATATTGATCACATTTTCAGAGTATTTACTGGAATGCATTCATACAAGCTTCCAGAGAGTGTGGGGAGGGAGGAAGTTTTGAGGATGGTCTTTTATATAGTTTTATATAGAGAGAGATATATTGAGATATTTATCATAACATAAGAGATGTTGTAGGAGACCATATAGAGAAGAGTGAAGGAGGTGAGAGTGATATTGCCAAAGGTTGCAGTTCATTCCTTACTGATCAGCTCATAACACTGAACCACTGCACAAGTACAAACTTTATTACAAAAAGACATGCGGAGAAATGAAAGATTTATCTGTGTGCTTGTAACATCGTGAAAACCTAAACTAAATTGTGTGTGTGTGAGAGAGTGAACCCATGTGCACAGCATATCACACAGCTGTATCACTGTGCGTCTTTTTTGTAGTTAGAAATGTACAGAGGAGCAGGCAGCGTCCCACAGGCAATAAAATCTATATTTCAAGAGCTGCTGTAGACTTCTGCCTGCTGCTTTGAAGAACTGGTACTAAAGGGGAGGGAAGGGATGGGGTGAGGGTGGTTGGAAGTTGAGGCCAAAGACTGGTGGACCGATATGGTCCGGGGAATATGACATGGATAATGGACGGAGACAGATGGAAAAGAAGGGAAGATATGAGCTGGTCATGATCATCAGATACACATGGCAAGAAGAAGTGTAGGTGAAAGAATATAGTCCCAGATGCCGTGGTGGAAAACTAACGCTCCACATGATAGCTGGCATCACACTATGCTGCTTTGCAAATTAGAGAAAAGGAAAAATGGAAATTCCTGCTCACACGTCTACTGTCCTTTTATCGTCTACATATACTTTGTTTGGCGCACTGATCTTTCGTTAGGGCAGAGTGACATAAAATCATTTTTTACATATGTCATTGACCTTCCATCTTCGTCCATAATCTTTAAAGGTTCTGTGATTCAGACTAAACTTTCAGATGTCTGACATCCACTGACTCATTCTAAGCAGCACAAAAAATCAAACAGGAGTTAATTGAGTTGTGAAAAAACAAAATAATACAGTTTTTATACATTTTTGCTCTTTGCTTCCTTTTATGGTACTTCTAATGCTGTTGGCCTTAGTCATTTAGTTAAACTGCCAACAGAATAAACTAACCTCTTTATGATCTGCTTTGGTGATTTTGGAGCCGATCACTACCCTCAGTTTGTCATTTATTATGTTGGTTTAAACTTTCAACAACCTGCCAAATTGTAAAAGACCAAAAATATTATTTTACATGCCTGTTTTTCTATTATTTATTTTCTGCGACACAATATATTTTTTTAAGTTATAATAAGACACTTATGTAAATGTTGCTCTTAGCAACATGTTATTAAAGTGATAAAGTTAATCTTATTTTGTCCATTTTCCCAGTAACCTTCTTGGAGAATAAATTAAACATAGATTAAGCAGGAAAATAAAGCGTTATTATACCAGTTATTAAAAGGGTTCATGATATGTTTTTATTTAGTCATTGTTAAAACTGTATTGTTTGATGTATTTTCTGAATTTTAACCAACCCCACAATCTCTCCTTAACCCTAACTTTTCATTTTTGTAATTAATACTAATCATAATGTTATTTTATTTAATTATTCTAATTCATAATTATGCCAATTAATGTTAATTAAAAGTTGTAATTAGCATTAATTGGTCAAAACCAAATTACAATTAGCAATAAATGTGAACAAAATTGACCTTTTGAGCCTACCAGTAAATGGAGCAGGTTCCTACTGGTCCTATTGTCCTCTGTATTACTTTTTCTACTTGCAGCAGGGTAGATTGTGTTTTTCTCAACAGTGATAGCTACGGCTAAGACTGCACAGAGAAGAGGCGGATTTAGTGATGTGGAGGAAAACCCAGATGTGATCCCTCATGCTCCGCTCTCCCCAATTTTCTGAGACTAAGAATGCTATTGGCATTAAGGAGGGTTGCTGCCGGTGTTCTTGTATTTAGAGTGTGAGAGCCTAACAGCACAAGCAAAGATACTTCTACTACTTGAATGTAATACCCCCCTGATCGTTATTTACGTAGAGTCCGATCAGTCAGATCACTACGTCTCTATAGTCTTACTTTAAACCAGGTGTTTTGCTCACATTGAATTAAATCAAAGCAGATGATTTAAATCCTGCTTTGCTTCACAGTTTTAAGTGTTTGGAATTGGAAAACTCGAGTTAGAGAATATAATGTGGACTGAGCTCTAGGCTTAAAGGACAGATGGTTCATTCCCCCCTCTGTTTTGGGGAGGAAGTGAACCTCACATGGAGCTTCAGCAACTTTTTATCACCTAGAGATTAGTCTGCAGTCCAGTCCACTTAAATGTCTTGGATAGAATTTGGCACGGGTAGCTGTCGACAATCTGTGCTCCAGTTTTAGTAATGTTAATCTGATGCTTATGAAGATAAAGGCACAGAAAAGCTTCAAAGCTGTAGTAAATAAAACTTCTGTCACTTCAACACACTTGAGGACAGAGGGATTCTTATTGCGAAGCAGAAATCAGAAATTAGGCCTAGTTGTCACTGATAATTGGGGCCACAATTTAAAGGACAAAAATGATTTTGCAGGTTTGTCAGTTTTGTCGATTAACAAGAAGAACATTAGACATTCAGGCTGGAATAGTTAATGGAAAGTTACTTGTGCTGTCTGCAGGTCAGATGTTGCTCAGATTTTTCTATAATATGTGGGGGTTGTGTGTCAGGGTTGGTGACAGATGAGGTGTTCTGAGTACATTTTGTCAGTTATTCAAGGGTGGACTATACATGTCTATCGATAAGAACACATTTTGGTTTGTATTGTATCAAAACATTCTGTCCTTTGGGACCTTTCTAGAATGTTGTCCCAAAGGAATTGTCCTCTTTGCCTGTTTTTTTTTCCCCCTCTGAGGCATAGATATCTGAAATAGTCCAAATGGTGAAGTCTGCGTATGGATTGATTATGATGTGACCTATGCTGTATGACATAAGCTTTAAAAAGTTTTTATGCACATGTGCAGCACATGTGGGTACCATTGTGGTTCCATGAGCTGGTTTGGGATGGATGTTCAGGTAATCTCGACATTGCCAATGAAACTCATTGAGACATGCAAAAACAAGGTATAGCTGTACCTGGAGCCTGACATCATGATCCATATAGTTTATATAAAATTGAATAATAAAAGGCATTCATGCATTCGTATGATTTGTCCTTTTAGATAACATGCCATCAAAATGACATGCTCCCTGAATTTTTTAATATGCCTTAGGTCCTCTTTCTGCACAAACTTGAATCCCTAATGGAAAAAAATCTGTCCGGCCCAAGAAAGGGTGCTTATTCTGAAACTCCAATCAGCAGAACAGCCACTCAGTGCATGAAAATGCATATGGATCGGAGAGAGAGAGAGAATTTCTGATATGGCGTGATGACACATGTCTTAAACATTTTAATGGGTCTGAACACTTGGTGAGAATCGGCCATGGGACTGTTTGTGTCTGTGCAGATTCCCACAGTTTCTGCATGTGCGTGGGTGCATGCATGTGTGTATGAGTGTGTGTGCCGCACACAGGCATTAACTCATTGCAGAGCGGATGGTTATGCTCTCAAACAGCACAGTCTGGTTGCATAGCAACAAAATCACCCCGCTTCCCTCCACCCCCCTCCTCATCTTCTTTTCTTCTGTGTTAGCGTTTGAACGACAGAGTAACGTGAAAACATTCTTAACACTCTCACCTTGGAGAGCACAGCTTTGATGAAATGACACAGCAGCGTGCGTGTCTGTGTGTCTCGGCATGTGTGCTCATCTATGTTACGTACGCCGGTTATCTGTGGATTTCATAGAGGTAAAAACATGAAAGAGGAAGAATCCTCACAGCTCTGCAGTATCACTGGCAAAAGACACAGAACTCAAATCAAGCCTGCAGTTCATATTTTTTTTAACTCTTGGTGAATATGGATGTTTTTCGTCGGAATATCAGGGAGAGCTTTAAAGTCTCCTCTGCTCTTATACACTGGCTTGGTTTTTTTAATCTCTCCTTTTTCCTCTTTATTCGTTCTCTCTTTTTCCTCACTCGCACATTTTTGCATGCTCAGTCTCAGCTCGCTCAGCAAAGTGGGAATTCTGTGTCTTGACAATCACATTACCCCCCCCCCCCCTCGGCTACCAACCTCCCCTGTGGCCTAGTTAGAAGAATATGCACAACTTCTACATTTACTCCTCCTGCTGAAGTAGTTCAGCGGATGATTCACTGTACCAACAGATGCTGTAAAACTTGAGTTTTATCATCCTCATCACTGCTGTGATACCCTCCTGATGTTGGGCTATTACTGCTGTCACCGGATGCCGTCTTGATGTATTAATGTGTGGCACATGCAGCCCAGAGGCATCATCTCCATTTTGAACACTAAGCATGACATGGTTTTGAATTACAGAGACTGTTTAAGACGGCACACAACTATGCTACACATCTGTGGTGTGATGCGGTGTTTACAGGAGTGAATCTGTGAATGCTTTGTGTGTTTAATGTGCGCAGGGAGTGCTGAGGTACAGGAATTCCCTGCGCGTTGGCTGTGTCATAGGATGTGTGCAGTTTTATGAATTTCACTATATAAGACGATTAGGTTTGAATAAACACAACTGTAATGTGGTGTTTCACCGTGCAGTCAGCAGAGAGGCTGTTATGAACCAGTAATCCAGACATTAATAAAAAGATACGAGCTGTCAGTGAAAAGCAAAACAAGGCAGGATTGGTTAAATGTTCATGCAGTCTGCCACACTGCACTGCATGAAAACTGCCTGTTCAGGCTAACGGCATTTCATAACATTAATAATGACTTGACTATTGTGGCTTAATCTCTCTACATATTTCGTGGTGGTATGTTTCATTTGGTCAATATGATAATATTTGGTTTTGTTTATGATATCCAGTCTTTCCCAATCATGGGAAACATAATACCATAATAACATGATGACAAATGCCCATTGCAATGTCTCCATAGTGCTGACAAACAAGTCAGACCCAAGAGTCTTAACATGTTTAATTAAAGCTATTAAATGAATCAAAGTAAGACTTTGTTCAAATTACAAGAGATACACAAATATTTGTTATAAAAGGTACATGTCAATTACACTGCATCACATGATGGTTTAAATTTTAATAGGCATTGTTTGTATGACAAACACACACTCAATTTTTTCTTGTTTTCTTGCTCCTTTCATCTTACTGGTCTGGTTTTCCAGCGTGAAGATAGTTTTATATGAGATATTGGCTTTTTTAACACCACTTAATCATGGATTAACTGATCAAATTAATAGTAAAAGTCATAAATGAACGTTTTTGAAATTAGAGTAAATTGATGATGAATGTCTTTCCCAGGTATTAAA
Source organism: Channa striata (assembly GCA_033026295.1). Taxonomy (NCBI): domain Eukaryota; kingdom Metazoa; phylum Chordata; class Actinopteri; order Anabantiformes; family Channidae; genus Channa; species Channa striata. Next base: position 20,765,858 of record CM065180.1, on the reverse strand, counting down.
ACTACTTAAGAGAAGTTCATGTCCACTAAACTAGTTAGTGACCTGTCATTTTCATTGTAAAACTAAACATGACAAACCCAAACTGCTTTCCTTAGAAATTTGACAGCTTGTATTCATCCTGATAAAGGAAGACTATTTTCCACCATTTCTTTAAAAGGTGTACACTGTAGTCTCTAATAACGTGCTGCAACTAGATTCAATCAGGACAGAAGATGCAGTGAAAGGCCAAATTGCACATCTATCCAAGAAGACAAGTACGTAAGAGTGCCATCGAAAAACAGATACTGCTCCTGAATTGCCGTCATTGTTGAATAAAACAAGGAGGAAACCCTTATGCAGAGACACTGTTTTGTCAGAGGTTCAGGTCAGCTGGCCTCATGGGCAGAGTTGCCCAAAAAAAACATAAAAAGGTTTGCAAATCATAAGAAAAGGCCAAGAGCACAAATAACTGAGAGATAACTTGAAAAAAGTTTTGTTAATTTGATCAGTCAAAGTTTGAGATGTTTAGATCCATGCAAAGAACATGTCAGACAAAGAGCTCGTAAAAAGATGAAATATGCCTGCGTAACACAATCAGTGAAGTATGCAAGTAAAAACGTGAAAATCTGGGGATGCTTTGCCAATGGGGGAGTGGGCGGTCTGCATTGTGTGCATGGCAACCTCAATCAGCATGGATGGCAATCCATACTGAAGAGGCACGCCATTCCCTCTGGCCAACAACTAATTGAGAACTTACATTTGCAGCAAGACAATGATCCCAAACATTCTTCCTGGTTGTGTAAGAATTATTTACAGAAGAAAGTAGCTGCTAGAATGCTCCTGATGATGGTTTGGTCAGCTCCGTCAGATGTGAACCCCATGGAACTGGGGTGGGAGAAGCCAGCAGAACTTTGATAAGTTCAGCAGATGGCCCGGGAGGAAATTAGACCTTAATATAACTGCCAAAACTGATCAGTAGAATGCTTCAGATTTTTGAGGCAGTTGTTGCTGCAAATATAGTTTCTTTGGTGAAAGTGAATTCTCACAAAGTATGCAGTAGGTCATGTGATATATATTAAGAATTAAGAATATATTTAGAACCTACAAACTACAGTTGCCAAAAGTAAAGAATAGAGATTATTCCTTTTTGGTGGCACTATCCCTCCACACACATAAATCCAATAGTAATCTTAACTTAATTATTTTAGTTAACCTTAATGAGTTAAAAAAATGCACATCTTACTAGTTTTATCAAGTTCACAGGTAAATGCAGGGTGAAAAAAAAGTCTTTACTCGTTGCTTTCAATTAAAGCTAACCTAAAACAATCAAGTCCAGCTGCAACAAATGAGGCAGTGAGATTACTTAACCAGTGGGAGGCAGAAATCTACAGAAAGGTGCTTAATCTGAAAACCTTACAGAGGGTATTAACGAGCTTATAAAGGTGTATCTTAATAGGGTCAAAGCATTCGGTTGCAATTCATAAACCCAGTGCAATTGACCACAGACCTTTTTCTGCTCTTGAAAAATCCTCTGCTGACATTTGCCAAGTACAGATGGAGGATTCCATTTCCAAATGTGCATTGCTGCAAGTAAAATATATTTCATGTTTATATAGTACAGTGTGAAGAACATTTTACATCATGTGGGACTGATCTGAGCACTAAACAATTACTGCTAATAAAAGAAGTGCTCTTAATCTATAATACCGTAATATTGTGGTGTAGTTCAGTATAGTTAAAATAGTAATGCACCTTCAATAATTTTGGGGACATGGTTAACAAACCATGAGTGAAGACGATGTGACCAAAGTAGAAAGTCTTGTATGACATAAGTTTAGAATACTAAAGTTAATCAAGTGATCCTTACTTCACCTTTTTTTAGGCATCGAGTTTGCCTGGTTAAAGCAAGTAAATCAGACTGTTGCTAAAGTGACGGCAAATCAGATGTTGAAAGTTGAAGGCAATGTCGTGTTAGTTGGCCCAACCACGTGTGTCAGCCACACAATACAGCCCACAGTACACTCAGCTTGAAATGACTTTGTTTGAAACAATAATTCTAAGTACACCATAAGTACATTTTTAAGTAGTGCACACTGTTTTTGTAGTAATAAGCATTTGTAAGTGGAAATACGATTCCTGTTTCAGGTTACTTGTTTTTTTCAAGGCAATCCGTTTGCATGCTTTTTCCAAGTAAGCTCAACTAATCAGAATTCACAGTAAGGGGATATGTATGTGATTTTTAATCGTATTGTAACCACACTTGTACCAAACATTGTGGAATAATTTATGGAAATGTAGTATTCAGATTTTGTGAAGCATATGACATTGGTTCCTGCAGATATTGAAAATGTACCAAAAAAAGAACGCTTTCAATTTGCTTAATGATAGTTTATGTCGGCTTTGCAGCAGGGTAGGCAGTTTAGAGAGATGTTATCATCTAATTCAGAGACTCTTGAATTTAACCTGAATTGAATATGATAATGAACCACTGAATAAGTGGATTTCGAGGAAGATTGTAGACACTAAACACTGTTAAGAGTCATTGGTCCACATTCATATACGTGTCAAAAGAGTCTTTTTCATTTTGAGAAGTTTGAGTGTGCCCGTGTGGCCACTTTCCAGTCTTGTTTCTAGGAACAAAAGGGAACTGTTTAGAGTACGAGGAACCTGCCTGGTTCCATGCACCCAATTCTAAGATCACGTCTTCATTAAGCCGGGTGAATCTGTAACAGCACCAGGCCTGCTGCATTTGGCCCGTGCGTCTAACTGTGCGTCCAGGGAATAGCTGTTCCATCCTTCCCCACGCCCTGAACACCGGAGCTTTTTCAAACTGACCTCTTGAATATCGTATATTGTACGTGATAAATGGGGCTGTGGTAGAAATGCTGTTTTAGCAGTTAAGTTCCTGCTGTTCATGCTTAATTAAGACACATTAGGGAGGGGCTGCAGCTCATAACAATTAAGAATATGGAACGAAGAAAGGAGAATCAGTCCAGGTGGCAGTTTGACTACTGTTCGGTTGCCAGGATTGATTGTTATGCAGGAGGTGTTGGCCACAAATGTCTGTCCACACCTTGTTTGTAGAAGCTGTTTTCAGTAGGAATATCAGATCATGCAGATCATGCTTCACAAACTGATTAGAAGAGGAAGGGGAGAAGTTCACATTTACTACCTGTGCCATCCCTGCCAGCTTCCCGGTGCTCCACCGTGCAGAGCTGGAGCTTTAGGGGGTAACGCATGCATTTCTGTAGGGCTGCAAGGCGTAAATACCCCACCAAGCCAGAATACTACTATGTTTAGCATAAACACGTCATTTGGTTTCAGTCACGCTGTAAATTTGAAAGAGCTTTTAGATGATTGTGAACACGTCATTCTGTACACTTTATATGACTATAGCTTTATTGCCTTCAGTGACTTTAAATGATCCCTTGCATCAAAAGAGCATTTGTTTGTGGATGTGGGCAGGAAGGGTTTTTGTGATGTGTGTGTGTGTGTGTCTTGGGCTGGCTGACTGCATCATTTGTCTCTTTCTATACTCCCTCTGCAGCCCTTTTACAAACCCACCTTGGATGTAACCTGTGCTAAAATTACAAGTTTGAGGGCTATAATGTTTTGGTTCTGTACTTTGCAGAGATTGTATGCCAAGCACTGTCCAGCACTGTGACCTGGATGGCTTCTGAGTCTCTGAAGATGCAGCTGTAATTCTTTAGCTGCTACTGACACACACCCTGTTTACTAACCTCCGAAGACAGACGTTGGACAAATAAACCATAATTTTTTTATATTCTGATGTACTATCTAGATGTCTTTATGGCTCCAGGATAGTGGACTCTAATGGAAAAAGACCCATGGAAAACCTTCCCATTTGAGACCTTGTACAAGGGGAAAGTGAATAGACCTAAGGATATTAGACCCAATCCAAAAAGCTGTCAGGGATACAGTAATTAGAATGAGCAGAAAATGACAGCTGATGTTGACAGATTTTGATGGCTAGTAATAAGTGTAGTGAGTGCATCCTCTGTGGCTGGCCTACAGGTAAATCTCTCAGTGGGGCAGTTAGTTTCTGGGAAGTTTCTAATACCCGAATTTACTGGGTAGTGCTTGGTTTTGTGTGTGTGTGTGTGTGTGTGTGCAAGTCCATCGATTAATATTCATCAGCCAGTGTCTAATCCAGACATGGTGATGGTGCCTTATGAATTAAACATATTCAAACTTGGGCTATTCAAGACAATAAGTGTCACAAGACCACTAAGAGTGTAACCACCTTAACTAATTGATATTCAGTCATCTTGGCAAAATTTACAGACACAGGGAAGATCAAGCTGCATTTTTTATTTTAAAGTCATATGGCTAACTTCATTGTATTGTTGTGTAAGTTAATATTTTCAAATAAAAAATGGGAAAGAAATATTTCTTCCTCACTTATCAGTTCTCTCCCATTCAGTGCTGCTCAGAATATAAATCTGTAATTGTAGAAAAACATGCTGACTGATGATGATGAATCCATTTTACATGTTGTAATCAACAAACAATGCACTTTGATTATAAATAATACATAAAATTGAAAACCTGCCACTCAGCTGTTAATTGATTAATAACCTGCTCCGGATGTATTGATTACTGCCCCCTGAATTTTGCTCTTTGCGTGTTATTTTGGTCCCCACTTTTTTCAGTAAGACCGTGTCTATGTCTCTATCGATTTTGCAGTTAAGCAATTTTAAATAATTCCATAAAGTATATATATGCAGAAAAAGAATTTAATCCTTCTCATTTTAGTATAAACCTGCTTCTGGCATTATGGATGTGACTGTGCAGTATGTGTCTGTTAGTCATCCTGATTCCTGTGTGTGTGCGTGTGTGTGTGTGTGTGTGTGTGTATGTAACCTGCAGGACTGAAGGTAGGGCAGCGATAGGGATGTTGGGGGTGAATTGTTATTTCTTGGTTTAAAAAGTTAGTTAACTTATGTGATATAAAAGTGTTTGTGTGTGCATATTTAGGTGGTCAGGGTTATGTTGCAGACTATAAAGATTTTAGTATTAGGTGGTTTAATCCTGCCGTTAAAAGCTCTCTGTGCATTTTTTTTTCTTTTAGTATCAGGTCTCTGCACCTGTTCCATTCGACATGTGAGCAACGGAGCTGCAGAAGTGATCAACCAAACATCCAGGGTTTCTGTTTATCTTCGACATACTGCGAATGCACATTTTTCTTTCACTTTCCCTCCCTGTCTCATCATTATTTCTCCATCATGGTCTCATTGCCCACCACTCTGTAAATGATTGTTGCATGCGGTATGAATTTCATATAACTGGTGATCTCATCCTTGCTGTGTCAACAAACATGTTTGTGTGTGTATGATTTCACACAGTTTAAATGCAACAATGTGTGATACACAGATGATGACATGAATTAACAGGTTTTTAGCTGGAAAGTAAACACTTTTTATGGTGCAAAAAATGTTAAACATCCCCTCGAATGTAAATTTAGCAATGGTGCAAGTGTGGTAGCAACAATCTGTCTGATTGTTTCAGCTGAACGTTTTCTGCTGCTTGTGGTTGGTTGAGAACTGGTTACACTGGAGTGAACTTAAGAGTGTTGTAAAACCATGGGTTTATTTTTTGCGATCTCTTAAAGAGTTGGTGGTCCTGGGACTCTGGAACTCACTCTGGGGATTTCTCAGGTTATTAATGGCCACATATGCTTGGCCATGGCATTTAGTCTCTAGGTCCACAGCAGCTTAGCCTAAGCAGATATAATGTCGATTAAAGGGCAACGTCCGACTAAGTATTTCCTCTTCGTCCTGGTGCGAGGAGGAGTTCAAATGATCTGATATCAGACCAGTTTGAAGATAACGCAGGTCACAGAATGGTGTTGCCTCTTCAGCGAGCTTTGCTAACACTAAACTATTATAGACTGCCAAGGCTTTTGTACTCACTCAGAAACCCGAAATTATAATAGTCAACACACACGAGCAATCATAATTAACTTAAATATGGCCCTATATGCACTTGCTGCTCTCCTCCTTATTCCAGCAGCTCCACCCCTCCTGTCCCCAGGTGTTCGTCTGCTGTTTGAGTGCGAGTCTGCTTATCTGAAGATCAGAGCCGGGTGTTTTAAATCACACGTGCACTGTGGATCTTGAACTGTACTGGAACATGGTAATTGGCATTTACTTTAATAATGTAATCTGAGAAACAATAAAATGTGTGTTAATTTGTGTTAATGTTAATCCACTGGGTATTCCCAAATTTTTAAAAATTCAGTTGTTTACTTTGCTGAAGACTTATTTTAGCTGTTTTCTTTCCAAAACATAAATCTTGTTTTAGTTGGAAAGATGGACTCGAAAAACTTTTTAAAACAATATAAGCAGTGTTTCTTTAATATGCACTGTGTTCGGATTGGCAAAGGATCAGAAAAGGTCAGCTTGAAAGATGGAAAGAAAAATGACATAAACTAAACCCAAAATTGAGGAACCAGATGTTCTCTTTTTATTTGTACCATTTCCGTTTAACGCATGACTTTCCTGTAAAGCTTTAGTGAAGGATAAAAAGAGTGAGTCCTGAGTGAGTACAGCTCTGCCTATCACTTGCAATTTCAGACACATTGCTGCTCTTACTTACTTACTTTTGTTTTCATTGTGCATCTTTTGATTCTAATTGATTCTGATTCTTAGTTACAATATAAAACCTACATCCAGGCTATTCTGTTTTCTTCCACTGTCTGAGACCTGATGCCTCAATAAAGGCATGGAAGTGTTTTTCTTTTTTTTTATGTTACATTGTCTGCTCCCTGCTGGAAAAACTTTCCTATTACTGTAAGATGGTTCATTGCCTAGTCTGAGTGGCCAGATGATATGAATGGGATCCATGACTGTGCAGGAAAGAAGTGCTGCTGATATAAAGCGGAGAGCAGATTTTATTTCCAGATATATGGAGAACGAGAGTGACAGCGTGAGAAAGACTCACAAATTCACAATTCCCCACTGCGACAGCCCCTCGGAAGGGATTTTTGCCAGAGTACTGAGTCTTAGAACTCACAGACCTGCAAAAATGAGAGCAGGAAGCAGATTACTCGTGCTGCAGTGACAGATGCTTTTTACTTTTTTCCCCCGTAGGAGACTTAACACACTATTGCAGCTTAAGAAATAGGAAAAATTACAAATGGAAAAATACAAATGCTTTTGTAGATTTCAGTGTATGTTAACATAATAGTTTGTTTTGTTTTGAACTGGTAATTATGATCAGCTTGGTCATTGAGTAATACTTAAAGCTCAATCCATAGAATGTGGATAGAAAACTGAACAGAAAAAAAAAGAAGCATGGTCCTTATCTGAATCACTTTACATTCCATGTGTTTGACTTCACTGGCCGCTTTGTATCAGAAGTCGTTTAGTGGTGACCATGTTGTGGCTTTTAATGTAATTGTTACCAGTTTATAGAGTTAGTGCACTTTGGGGAACAGAATTAAATAATTTGACATGCAAATGCAAATTGGCTTGGCCACACAGCTTTGGCCATGATGTTCTCTGCACCAGCTGGTCGTTTCTAAGCCTTGGCAGTGTTACTGAGAAGTGGATACTGACTTGACATGTGGTGTGACGCGGCACAATTTTATTTTCTCAGTCATAGTCCTAGGTAGGCTGCACAGTCCAGAACCAACATTATAGTAATTCAGATTTCACTTCAAGTGATAAAAACTGGAAATACAACTGACTTTTTGAGGAAACAAGATATGAGATTTGGTATTTATTGTGTGTTGTTTTTGTGTTTTATATTGATGCTTATTTTATTTGTTTGATTAATAAGTGGACTATTATATTAAAGTACAATCCACAAACAAATTACAATCCACAAAATGTCTGGCCAGTTTTTCTGCAAACGTGCATCCTGGCCCTATCAAAGTAGAGAATATTTTGCACTATGTGGGACCTTCTTAATAAATCTTTAAATTTATTGTGACTTTAGTCCCAGATTCAAAAGTATTTATGTTTCCACAATAAATCTAGGCCACCAGGAGTGCCGGCTGGATTCTTTTGATGCATTTTTACTATTTGTAATTTATAGCTGACTAATGACACTTATGTAAGGGTGGTTCGGGTTATGTAATCACTGTCACAGAAAGCAGGAAGAACAAAGAACAGATTTCCCAGTCTCCTGTGTTTCATCCTAATCTTGCTCTCGACAATTAAACATAGGAGAGTCATGCTATAAAGCAGCTATGTGTATGACTAGTAACAACGCTCCAGCATGCCCTGAAAAGCTTAAATACTCATGCACAATTGCCTTTCTAACAATAGGTTCAGTCGGGTCCTGACCTTCATCCAGATGTGGTTTCATGGGTTTAATCCATGCTAAGCACAGCCCTGTATGTTGAAGTGCACAGTGAGCACAGATATCCAATGCATAGAAGCGCTGAATCAAGTGTTCATGGCCTACTGCTTTAAACTTTGCTTGGATGTGAATGTCTGAGCTTTCTGCTTCAGGTCTGTTGTCAGTGTTATGCAAGCTTTTATTTTTTGCTCAAAAGCTTTTCTAAGCAAACCGTCAAACTGTTGCAGCGGCAGTTCGCTACATTATGCGTGTTTGAGTTTACTGTCAGCAGTATGAGTTGGACAGTAAAGCTGAAGCAGGGAAGCAGCTTGACTGCACAGAGTATAGGGATCTTTCACTTCATTTGTTGTGTCATGCACTAATGATGTTCAGTGGCTGTTTGAAGTGAAAAAGCCCCACCTCCAAGCTGGAGACTGATCACTTTACCAATAATCTATCTCCAGAACTGACCTTTCGTGACCCCAGCATTTGCCCATACACAGCAGGAAACACTGCCTCCGTGGTGGAAACATGCAGCACGTCGGCCCAGATGGCAACACTTTATGCTGGTTTTTCAGCATTAAACTTTTCAGCTTATATGGACAAACGGAACAATTATTTGTCATCAGTAGCTTATTTAAGAAGTAGGATTTCCAAATATCTTGAAGGTGTGGTTAAGAGAGGGCGGGATTTTACATCGCATAGCCGCTGTGAGTAAGAGGAGATGAATGATATACATGCGCTTGTCTAGTAAATAATGTGAGCAGTCAGTTAACTTACAGTTCATTAGCTTAGCAGAAAGCCTGTACACAGGCCTAGCTATGATGCGAATGCTGCTTACTAACACAAATTGACACACACACACACACACATTCACACATATACTAAAATGTCTTTACAGTATTTATAGGCCAGGCATTTCGACCAGGGGCAGTAGAAAAAATAGTGGCAAAAAAGTCAACACATATCTCTGATGCATGTTTGAGGTTTACATTTTGTTGAGGTATTGCCCAGTGACAGCTGGGATTAGCTTCAGCCCCCCTGAACAGGATATACAGTTACAGATAATGCATGGATGGATGTTTTTTCTGAAATTTTGCAGAAAACCAGCTATTTTCAGCTACTTTCAAACACTTTTAATAAACAAGCTGGACGGCAGGTGGATTGTGTTACGTTTGGACTGACCCAGGAAACTAGCACATAGCTATTTGTATATATATTATCGCTATCAGAATCTTACACATCACACTAACTCACATCAGGGAAACAAATTACACTATTACCCAAATTGTGGTTAAAAATACAATAAAAGATACATACATGCATACTGTACACAGGACTTAGTACTTACTGAACTCTGTTTGTCAATATTGAAATTACTGATCAATAACAATAGATTTTTATCAGAATATTAAAAATATTTACACATTGAGTTATAACAGTGAGCTATTGATTAAGCCACTTTAGGATCCCAATTTCAGCCCAAATTCAGCATATTATACATATAAGTCTTCATACTATTGTAAAATTGTAACAGCAAAACTTTAGGCCTATATGTTGATGCCCTAAAAACAAAAGAAATCCTAGTGAGTCTAGACATTCAATCTATATTCTTTTTTTATTTATACATTTCTTTAGCTTTCTGTGTGTGACATTGACCAAACTGATGGAAACTCCAATGCCTCATCAATTCCCACTGCTTTCAGGCACACAGACATCCGCTGGAGATATCCAAGTCAACATAAGGTGAACAGTTTCTGAGTGATTTTACACACGCCTAATAAACCCCTCTGTAATTACCTTGAGCCCTTAAAATTCACACAGATACACCAATACACACATTTGCAGTCACACATACAGCAAGAACAAAGCGTGTTCCCATTGCCATTGTGCACTTAGCCGATATAACCTGGTTACACACCAACACACACCGTTACTTACAGTTCATTTATTACTGGCAGCAGGGTGACTGCATCCACCGAGCTCTACTGTAAATAAAGACTCGAGGGTTCAGCGACAGGTCGGCTAGAAACCCCATTGACATCCCCCACCTCTGCTTTTAGGCGTGTGTGTCGGTACTTTTGCTTTTGTATGTGTGGGCTGATGTGAAAGAGTGGGGAGAAAGGGAGAGTGAATAAGTGAGTGATTGATTTTATTTGACACAGTGTAAGAAACATAAATAAGAAGACTGCAGGCGGGGAGGCCTGTCAGTGAGAGCAGGGATAGCTGTCAGAACTATTAACAACCGCAACTCTGGTGACTTCACCCTCACTATTTAAATCCCTTAAATTGTGACACAATGCAGAATTTTGAAGCTTCAATTTACTGCTGAGTCTCCCAGAGGTGTCAGGGCACTAATTCAAAGAAATTTCTGTGATGGATGTGGCCACGTAGTAACATAACAGCACCAACACTTTTCAATACACAAACAAGATTTCTGTGAGAATTATATATGTCTAAATATAGTATATAAATATATATCAGTAACCTCTGTCGACGAAATGTTAACTGGAGACAAATAAAGGTTATAGGGAAAGTTTTGAATGAATTAGAACTGTTGCATGAGGTCAGGGAGATGAACATGGACCTGGCAAAAAGTTCAAAGAATCTGATTCAGAATGGAGCTATACTCAGCTCCAAGTAAGCAAACCAGTGACCATAATCATGGGCATCAGTCTGAGGATTCACAGTGGCCTGTAGAGAATGTGGAGTTAAAATTCACATGCTCAGTTTGTGTTTTTGTGTGTCATTTTGTGAGGATTCCCCTGCCTTCATGTGAGTTGGAGTTTGTGTTTTGACCTTTGTCATGATTCTGAAAAATGTTGCCACAGTAATTCAGTGATGCTGCCATTGTAGTTCAGTAGATGTGTGTTGCCTCAGCTTTGCCCATGTCCAGCCAAACCAAACAAAAGGTGCAGGTGCAGTAACCCATCGTAACTACTGTGTCGGACTGAGGACCACGAGGCGGTGCCCCTGGTGTGATGTAACTTTACATCATCTACATTGGCAAACGTTTCACTCAAGTAGACTTTCCACTTAAAGCTACAATAAGCAACTCAGCAGTAACGTGAGGCTTGGATATAATCTGCTCTGCTCCGCCCGTCGCTCCTCCCACTTGGTTTTGTACAGAACTTAAATAAATGAGGATGCTTCAGAACACAGCAATCAAGCAGAAATCATTTAATTTCTGGGACTGGTTAGAGACCAGTCAGAATAACATTCAGCACTGTACCGCTGCCAGTGCTTTTCAGTGAGTCTGGGTCACAAGAGGCTTTAATAGCACTCCTCCACAATAGGGTTTGTTTTGTAACATGCTTGTACTGGAAAATATTCGGAAAGTGTTCGCATACTGCCGCTTGCTTGTAATAAAAACCTGAAGTGCTTACAATTTTATATACTGTGTGCAAGCGCTAAAATGGGACTAAGCACATAAATAGATTTTCTTATTTGCTTTTCAGCATGTTATTTTCAACACATTAGGTTAGTTATCCAGGTTAGTAAGGATCAATAAAAACTGTTAAAGGCCATTATGTCGGACAATAACTGATCAGATGTAACAATGCCAACAAGCTGCTATTAGCAGAGATTCTAGAGTGTTACTATAGAGTCCACAGGACAGGCTGCCAGCATGCAGCAGCCGTCACACATCACTTATCCGAATTCTACTCAGTGGAGCTTATCATGTCCAAAAAGCTGATAGTGTCATCGGAGCGGGGCATTTTAATGGCAGAGATTTGTTTTCCATTGTGGCCCTGTGCTGCCTTCAATCTGTCTCCGCTATTGTCACAGGATTGGCACTCACAGTAAATACATTTTGGGTGTATTATGACACACATAAACACGCAGGGGGATGAAAGGCAAACACTCTAGGGCATGTGATCAGGCATTTCACTGGGAGAGTGAATGGCATGTGTGCAGGTGTGTGTGTGTGTGTGTGTGTGACTCCAGGAGCACTGTGTTAAAGCAGACTCAGGCTGAGAAAGATAAGCCCTCCTGATACTGAGGCCGCTGTTAATGCTGCCATTCTTTTTCTAACACAGCTTGGAGCCTTACTCACCTTCTCACTCACATTTATTAAGCATCTTTAAAAGCTTCCACTAGTATCTGTTAACGTTTTACTTCATTTTAATGGTCTACTTAGGAGTCGGCGAGTTATTGAGTCAAATAAGGCTATAAAGTCATCCTCTGCAGGAAATGGGATTCAGCTCGCAGCAGCAGTGCCTCATGCTTGAATAGGGCTTCCAGTGAAAACAGCTGGCTGTATAGATTGTCTGAGGAAGACATGCAATTATTTCCCTGTTGCTGCCCCAGTGGTTTCTACTGGTTGATCAGCAGGTGTGCCCAGTACTGGGGTGGGATTGTGTAAAGGTCTGAAGCGGTGTGAATAAAAAAAAAAAAAAAATACTTGTGGACACCCCTATGGACATAAGAAAACTCAGTATCACTGTGCTTATTTCCCATCATAATTCAGCAAAGGGCTGGAAGCAGTGTTAACGATACGGATACTGACACTCACAGCAAGTGCAGAAATGGGGTTGAGAGTGGGGGAAAATGTTTTTTAAAAGTCATATGAAATATGTTGAACATGTTTTACAAAGGAATACGGTAGATCAACAGCTTTCGGCTTCTCCCTTTAGGGGTCGCCATAGAGGAATAGTCCGCATGTTGGCATGGGATTTTACGCCAGATGCCCTTCCTGCCTCAACCCTCACGCTGCCTTCTGTATTCTAACCCAATGACCTACCGACTCAGCTCACCAGGCCTCCCACAAAGGATTATAGCACATATACAGTATAATTTCCTGGCCTATTTGCTTTCCTGAGTCAAATATACTGTCATGTCTAACACTTAAATATGTAGTTGGAGCCCGCAGTGAGTTATCTTAGCAATGCATAAAAGCTGTGTCTCTATTCAAACGTTGTGTCCTTCTGAAGGTGTAATCGTAATTGCTGCATGTAATTTTTCTAACATATTTGAGTTTATTATACTGATGTGTATTATACTGTATTATATACACAGCTTTATAGACACAGGATAAAAAAAAGACTTCAGTGGACCCACTTTTTAGGAAAATTATCTTTCCCAAATTAAATTTTTTCCTTTAAACCATATTTAAAGCGTGTCCCTAACTTTCCTTACTGCACCCTATTGAAAAAAACCCACTGCCCAACTTGTAAATCCTTCTGATATTGTCATGTTTTATGACAAAATATAGAAATATTTGTTTGTCAGCTGGCTTGTGTACAGGTCCTGCTTCATATGCTTTACCTTTTAATGAAATACTTTTATATTTGGCTGTGAAATAGCACAGTAATAAAACATAGTGCAGAAGAACAGTTCTTCATTTATTAAACATCCTGGCTGACAAAATGGCAAGTTGTGTCACTTTAAAGCATTTGAAATTTTTTTTTCGGAAAACATATTACCACCTATGTAGATTACATTTTTTAACAATACGCACTACTATGAAATAGTGGTTCACATTGGTAAGACTAAAGCATAACAACATAATTCATCGGAGAGTTGGATCTGTGTGGTTAAAAGAGCTGCTGCACCACCCTCCCTGTTGGACAAATCCAATCCTGCGCTGTGCTCTGAATCACAATCACTTTATTTAACAGAGTCCATTTATATGTTTGAGGAAATTGTGCTAACAGTTTGGTGCCAGACAAAAAGAACATGAGCAATAAATTCAAACCACAAGCAATATATGAATAGACAGTTTGTCCCCATATAATGGCTCCTGCCCTCGACCCACCCACACACACACACACACACACACAAACACACACACACACACTTCTCACTCCTTTAGTCTCTTTAAGGCTCACTCTCTCAGACACACACACACACACACACACCTGTCAGAGAGCAGTGTTTACCGACAGTGTCATCTGCCTGAAGGAGTGTTTTTTTTCTGGTAATTGGACTTGACCATCAGTTGTCCTGCAGTCCTACCTCTGTTGCTGCCCATGCACATGGCAAATTGTTTCTCTCGCTTGGCTGCTGTGTCACACTGATGTTATAAAGGTTATTTAATGAAATTTTTGAAGTTTATTAAGCATTTGCCTTTAATGATTTTAATTCTATTGCATGTTCCTTTCTTGAAAAAAGGCCATTTAAATAGTGATGGGTTCAATAGAATTGTTGTCGGGAGCAAAAAATCGAGTCAAACACACTCAACGTTCCTGTCACAAACGTCACATGACCTGTGATGGGTCTTTAATGACGTAGGCCCACCTGTCTCCAAGTAGTTTCAAATCATTGCCTCCTAACAATGTCTTACCCCGACGTGTCAGTAGACCCGTCCTTACCCTCCCTCCCAACTTCTCCTCAACGCATCTCTGACTCATCCTCTTTTCGCTGACCGCATGTTATCCCACATTCGCACTTCACTCTTGACAGTCCTCCTGACACTTGGCACCGCCTTTCTCTATTTTGCCTCCTTCTCCTTTCCTCCCTTTCCTCCTAATTCTTCTCCATAACCTCCCTCTCTGGATCATCGTTTGTCAAGTCTGACAATGCGCTGACATTTTCTGCTCCAATTTTTGTTAGTGGATTTTTTGGTGTTTGTTGAGTAAATTTGTTATGAACACATCTGTCCAGTGTTTGAGACAGTCCTCTGGAATCAGGAGAAACATGAAAAAATCCATTTACTAGGTTATGTTGATTCTTTATGTCCATTTACCAAGCAAATGTCTGTTTTCTACAATTATAATTTCTATTCTGATAAACGGCCCAGCTGAAATAATTTACTACGAGTAAACTCTGGTGTCCTGGGGTGATTTTAATGCCATCTGGATTGACGTCTGCTGTTTCACAGAATTAGCGACTGACGTACCAATTGGATTACGAAGGCTACATAACCAGCAGCAGAATAGAGCACAGTAGA
This sequence comes from Channa striata, assembly GCA_033026295.1. NCBI lineage: Eukaryota > Metazoa > Chordata > Actinopteri > Anabantiformes > Channidae > Channa > Channa striata. The sequence goes on along the minus strand of CM065180.1, from coordinate 20,750,680 downwards.
TTAGATTAGATGATTAATGATCACGATGAGAGTAATGGGCCATTGCAGCAAACGTAATATATTTCTGGAAGGAAAATAATAATGGAATATACATAGACACACAAATTGAATTTACACTCAGTTCTGGGTTTATTGGCTGCAGCTAGACTAATTAATTTTAATACAATAACACTATTAATATCTGTGCATGTTATCTGAAACAAACTTCAGTATAACACAATATTATTCAATAACAACATGGATACTACAAGTCTGGTAAAGGAAGGATTTCTGTCACACTGCAGAAGTTTAGCTGTAGCTTTGTATATCCGTAAATTGCTAAGTGGGTGTTGGACAAGCGTTGCAAGTCAGGCGATCTTGTGTTCCGCTCCATTATGTGCATGCAAAAAATGAACCCCAAATGTTTCCACTTTGAAGCTACCCAGTCCTTTTCCTGTTGGTTTGTTTCTGAGAGCAAGTAGTGTCTACAACTATGACTGCGACGGGCCCAGCCTCATCTCTGCCTTCATCCCGAAGCATCTTCTGAAGTTCGGCTGACATCAGTGCACCAAGCTTCATTATGTTCTCCCCAGTAGGCCAGCCTCTCTCCTGCTTCTCCAACCGCCATGGCCTCTTTACCTCCTCCCTTCCTCTTCCCAGCCTACCTAGGAATCCCTTTTGATCTGGGCTCTGACAGCAGCTGCACTGGTGCAGCTTCCCAGACGCCCATAAATCAGCTGACAAGTGTTCTTTCTCTCTCCCCACACAGTCACAAACCACATTAGTTACACATCGCAAAGGAATGCTTCACGTTTAAGGAGACTTACTGGCCGGTCAGTTTACAGTACTAGTGATGAGAACATAACAGTGTGAGTACGTACAAAGTCTACGGGAAGCTTTAGAAAGACACAGATTGATATCATGTTTAAGAACACTGGTGTCAGGGAGATTTATTACCTGCTTGTGTTTGTCCAGGGCTAGCTTACTTTTACTCAATCACTATAAAAAGCATGGGGGCAGCTGTGGCTCAGGTGGTTGAGTGGTTTGTCTGTTAGTGATACCTCTGAAGTGCTTTGTTCTGCTTTGTTAAAAGTGCCATATGGAGTGCCGTTCACACTGGAGTCAACTGCTAATAATTAAACGGAAACTTTAACAAAACTGACCATGTTTTAACCTCCCTAGAGTTGTTGATGAATGGTAACGTAATTTATGGATCCGCTGAGCAGCAGGTCTGTCAAGCTTGGGATTTCTCGCATGCTGATGGTTTACATGAGAGTCTATAGGAGTGATGTGATGTGCAAGAAATGCATTAAACTGTTCTCTACCTTACTGTAACGTGCAGACTTTAGCATGTCTGCCGAACTTGTTTAACTCGTACAGTACATGTACACATGTAAGCAACCATCACAGAATCCTGAAAAGCCATAATTGCTAAAGTTAATCAAAGCTCAAGGCAAAACGATATCCTCAGATTATACAGTGATGTCTGAATGAAAAGGTCATTATCATTGCGTGATGCTTAGGTCCAGTGACCCAGTGACCGTGTTTTCAAGATCAGTGTCAGCAGGTTGTTCTTCTGCAAGAGCAGAATTCAGATTACATCACACCACTGGACAGTAATCCTTCTTTAGCGAACATACGTTTTAATCCTACACCCACACACGGACACACACACCGCATGATCTGTTTGCTAGAATATATATAAATATATATATTTAAATAGTGAGTTAAATTGGAAAAAACATTTTTTTTCTATCTAAAAAGTGGAGAAAGAGTAAACTGCTGTTAGCAAAAGTCGGGATTAACCACGAGAAGCTGCAAGGACGAGGATCTTTAAGTTGCACACATGTTCTGACACACGCACTTACAAATCAGAAAGTGGATTAGTGAACGGGGTTGTTTGGAGGCCGATTGGATGAAATGGTGATTCACCGTGTCCGTTCAGAGAGTTTTAGATGGCTGCTCCCTGTGTGTGCGGGTGTGTCGCTGTCTCATTAGTGAGAGCGGTCAGGCCAGTTTCGTCGAGGCAGTGCTACCACAGAGCTCGTTATGCATCTTCTCCTCTAACCTCAGTCATGGTCCTTGGGGCATGCGTGACCACATACATGTGCACGTAGCCCATCACATATACTCAACAACGCGCAGAGATGGTGTACATGGTAACAGAGGGTAATATCTGACACATAGATCAAAATAAACCATATTTACTGAGCTTTAGGTGGGAGTGTGTCTGTATGTTATTTTTGTGGAAAGGGGGATGATGAAATTTAGCTGAAAGTCTAGTGAGGACTGAACATCCAAGATAGAAAAATGATGATGATGGAAAATGAGATGGAGTATTTCCTGCCAGCGCATACTAGTTTCCAACTTTTAGTTCAGTATTAATCTTTTAATTCTCTGTTGGAATCCTAAGAATGGATTGTTGGTTCTGAGTCATTCCCAATGAAAACTGTCAAAAATCTTTGTTCACCGATATAAATATAAATCAATATGTCATTACTTTAGGTTTGGTTTGTCAGTAACATCTAAGTAATCGAGAGAGTGACGTGTCGACATAAGGTGAACAGTTTCTGAGTGATTTTTACACACACCTAATAAACCCCTCACTTTAATTACCTTGAGCCTTTAAAACTCACACAGACACACAAATACACACATTTGAAATCACACATACAGCTGGCACAAAGTGTGTTACCTTTGCCATTGTGCACAGATATAAGCTGGTTACACACCAGCACACACGGTTACTTACAGGAACTTTGATTTTCAAGATCTTCTACTGAATTTAGCATTTTATTTGTTTGTTGAAATTGTAGAAAGGACGTGCATGTCGATCAGGAAACATGGCAGTCTGCACATTAAACACCCAATATTATTCTTCATTAGCGGCGTAGAACTTTTTTCATGAACTTAATTTAAAAAACAGCTTATTCATCTTAAAATGGCCCTCTATGGCGCATTTGTTTAACTAGTGTGTCTTAAGGCCCCATCTTCATCTGAGGCCACTCTGTTCTGATTGGCCAGCTTAAGGAAGTCCTTCTGTTCTAGTCAGTGTGTTTGGGAACCCAGAATGAAGGTCCCTTTAGGCCTTTTTAAACATTGATTTTCAAAACATTTTCCTGAAAGAAAAGTTTGCTTTAGGTCAAAGATGGAATGCTGCCCTGTGCATCTTTCTCTGAGCAGCTTGTCTAAATGAACATGTTAAGCTACATTTCTGAATACATTTATGCTGGCCGTCACCTTTATATCAAAAGCAATCTCTCTGCATGTACTGCTCTTAATAGAGTTCCATGTTTAGTCCCATTTGACCTCGTTTGAACTTGTTTAGTAGGGATTAAAGTGTGAACGTTGGCCAAAACAGAGACTCAGCAATAAATGCAGTGGGCTAAATCAAAACGGGCAATAAGCAGCACATTTAGCCAGTAAACATTACTGGTAGGGGCTTGATGCCATGATGAGAAAATACTGTAGACTCTCAACATCTGTAAATCGTTGCATCTATTTTCCCTGCATTAGCATAGTAACATGCTGTTTGTGTTGCACCGTATATTTCGAAACACAGAATGGCAACCGCAAATTGTATGAACCACCCGGGTATTCGAGTGTGTTCATTTTAATTAAAGGCCTGCTACACTTTGCAATTCAGGTTAATGTTATGTTAGCAGAGGGTAACATAAACCCGAGAATCTGAGATATGAGGCTGCATCCAGACGAATACACACATAGTGTATAGGCTGGTAGCAATGACTGGGTCGTATTCGTAAGGAGGCACAGGTTTATTAATGGATGAAGTAATGGAGGTGGTGGTGGTAGTGGGGGGGGGAGGGGCAGCTCAGCGGGGGCGAGAGGGTTAATCTCTCTGATTGGAATGCACAGCTGCACTAGCGCACACACAGACGCACACATACCCAGACAAATGCACACGCATAACGTTACACAGCTGAGTATGTGAGGACTGCACAGAAGTTTCTAGAAGTGTAGTGAGACTTAAGGGCTCAGCAGTGGAAGTTCTGCCTGCCCATCGTTTGCATCTCATTCTTTTCTTCTCTCTCCATCTCGTTTTCACCTTCTCACCTTTATTAATGCATTTCTGGTCAGCTTGCACTCACTCACAACACACAGTGTTATTTACTGTGTCTGTCTCTCTGCAGGAGCTCATAATGTGACAGACAGCGCAGACTCATCTGATAACCGTTTCAGACACACTCAGTGGAGTGGAAAGTCACGCAGAAACATACAGCGATGGCTTTCAAAGACAGATTGTTAGTGGCAGACTAAGAAGTAAAGGCGCTAACCCACCTATAGTAATTTGTAGTACCTGTTGTCTAATTGTTTTAGTTCTTTAGAAATCCATTGGTAAAGAAAAAAGAATTGTGATATGTGAGCAAGAAAACATTTTTCTTGCTCACACATCACAGATAGGACATGTCTGTGCCTGGGGCCCATTTTCTCATAATCCACCCAAGCCCTCACACTTATATGTCAGTGCATATCAACGCGTTTGTTCTTTCCATATATTATGTTAACGCCCAACCCAGGACAATGGCTTCAGTTGTCTTAAGCTAGACATCCAGTATTAGTGTCTTTGTCAGTATTCAATGCACAATTAAATACATACAAACAACAACACTCTGAATCCTGCCAGGTCTAGTGTAACTTTCTCCATGAATTAATAACCTTGGTAATAAACACCTCATGCCAACTTATCAGCTCCCAGGTGTTTTAATAGTGGAGAATCCGATACCTTTCATGTGCTGATGCCCTCCTGCATACATGGATCAGATTCTGCATCTTCTCTATTATGACTCTGTTATCTGCATCCTATATCCTTTTATCTTTTGAAAATAAAAGCAAAGACCGATATACACCCTGGAGCTGACTGCCGCTGACCTCTTTAAAAAAAAACAATAAACAATAAAACAAATTTTTAATACAAAGACCTGCAGGTTGCAGGGTGTCGTCACCCACATCCGCCCCTACTGGTAGACTTCAAAACAGAAAGGCTCCCAACAAAACAGAGGAGAGCGTGAACAGAGGAGTGGAGGTGTACAAAGGGAAAGCTGAGATGGAGAAAGGGAGGTAAAAAGCAAGAGAGCGAAAGAGAATAGTGTGTCATAGCAACAGTAATGACAGTAACATCTGGATTATAATCTGGTGTTGCATAACAGCATCTGCCAACCTTCTGTGTGACATTCTATTAACACATACATGGAAAATAACATAGACAACAATGCTGCTAATTTTAAAGCTGGATGTAAAACAGAAAGTCACTGAAACATGTTGCACATTTACAGACAACTTTCTGCATGCACCTGCCATCAAACTGATGCAAATTTGAAATATAACAATACGTGACAATTTGGGTGGTATTGGGGTTCATGTCAGTTTCACAGAGTCAGTTTTTAGTCTTTTATGCTAGATGTAAGAAATGCCACTGCTCAGTGTGGATCCGGTTTTAAACATTTCAGGGAAAAATAATTAAACTGGGACACTGCACTTAGAACAGAATCATAAAAGGACCAAGAACATTTAATTTCCTGAACATCCATCAGTCACAACTACAATTACAAACACTCTCTAGCTTTAATATTAACAGGATTATACACCAAGCAGCCAGAAGATTGATACCACACGGTGTTTTTAATATAAATGCTGATGTACTGTTATAGATTAACAACTTGTCATCACAGAAAATGATTAAAATCAGCTCCACCTTTACCAACAGTGACCTTTGACCCTTATTTTTTATTAACTTCTCTACATGTATTGCCATAATTACCATAATCACAATTGTTACTGAAAAATATATTTGTTAATTGTTTACTGTACTTACTGAAGTACTTGTGGATAATATAGATAATCTATATCTCAGTACTTTTATCTCAGTACACAATGAAGGAGCTGCATTGTGTCTTTGTGGATTTAGAGAAGGCGTATGACAGGGTGGGGGAGGGAGGAGCTGTGGTACTGTATGAGGATGTCGGGAGTGGCAGAGAAGTACGTCAGAGTAGTTCAGGACATGTATGAGAGAAGCATGACGGTGGTGAGATGTGCCGTAGGTCAGACAGAGGAGTTCAAGGTGGAGGTGGGACTACACCAAGGATCGGCTTTGAGTCCCTTCTTGTTTGCTATGCTGATGGACAGGTTGACAGATGAGGTCAGACAGAAATCTCCCTGGACAATGATGTTTGCAGATGACATTGTGATTTGCAGTGAGAGTAGAGAGCAGGTGGAGGAACAGCTGGAGAGGTGGAGGTTTGCTCTGGAAAGAAGAGGCATGAAAGTCAGTCGTAGTAAGACAGAATACATGTGTGTAAATGAGAGGGATCCAGGTAGAAGTGTGAGGTTACAGGGGGCTGAGGTGAAGAAGGTGCAGGAGTTTAAGTACTTGGGGTCAACAGTTCAGTGTGATGGGGAGTGTGGAAAAGAGGTGAAGAGGCGAGTGCAGGCAGGTTGGAATGGGTGGAGGAAAGTGTCAGGAGTGTTGTGTGACAGAAGAGTGTCAGCAAGACTCAAAGGAAAGGTGTACAGGACAGTGGTGAGACCAGCTCTGCTCTATGGGTTAGAGACAGTAGCAGTGAGAAAGAGACAAGAGGCAGAGATGGAAGCAGCAGAGATGAAGATGTTGAGGTTCTCCTTAGGAGTGACAAGGTTGGACAGAATTAGGAACGAGTTCATCAGAGGGACAGCGCCGTTTGCCTGTGTTAGCAACAAAGTCAGAGAGGCCAGATTGAGATGGTTTGGACATGTGCAGAGGAGGGATAGTGATTATATTGGTAGAAGGATGTTGGAGATGGAGCTGCCAGGCAAGAGGGCGAGAGGACGACCGAGGAGGAGATATATGGATGTCCTAACAGAGGACATGAGGTTAGCTGGTGTCAGAGTGGAAGATGCCCAGGATAGAGTGAAGTGGAAAAGGATGATTCGCTGTGGCGACCCCTGATGGGAAAAGCCGAAAGAGAAGTAGTAGTATATCTCAGTACTTTTACTTATTTTATATTAGATTTAAAGTGGTAGTTATGGCAGGGAATTTGTTTAGGCCGATACTTGCCTTTTTACGTGAATATTGACTTTGTGCAGTTTTTCCATCTTTGCAAAGACTTTTGCTGAGTAGCTGTGTAGCCAGGCACGTCTTGGATTGCCCACGCTGACCCTTGTCCTCCATAACATTATTAAGATCACCACTGATGGTTTTATGTCCTCATTTAGTTTTTCTAATAAAGGTAAAAATGTCCTAATCTGAAAATCTGCAAGGAAAAGCTGCTGGTTGAAGTTCCACAGCTTCTACAGGCGACTCACTGATCAGGTGCATGTCTTGCAATGTAGGGCAGTGTTACTGAGACTGTCCCCTTTTCAAATATAATATAGTACTGCGGGTCTTTTATTTTTAACAACAAAAAAAAAATGTATTACCAGCTGACTGTAATATTTAAAGCGTGAAACTCTTTTTAGTCATTTGTGTATATTTTTTGGTTCATTCTTACGTGTGTTTTTGAACATTTTGTGTCAATTGTTGGTCATTTGTGTCTGTGTTTGGTAATTTTTTGCCAATTTATGGATGTTTTGTGTTAACATTTTGCCATTTTTGTCCATTTTCATGGACATTTCTGTGTCTATGTTTGATCATTTGTGTCAATTCCCAGATATTTTGTGTATATTTTTGTCTGTTTTCTATTATTTTGTTTTCATGTGTAGTTGTTTTAATGCTGTTCAAGGTTTTCTTAGTAATTTGTGTTTGTTTTGGTCATTTTATGACTGTTATTGGATGTTTTGTTTTCATTTTTAAACCTTTTGTGTCTATTCTTGTCTGTTTTTGGTCATTTTGAAAAAAGTATTTGTTCAATATTTTTGTGTCCATTTTGTGACTGTCCTTCATCTCTTTGTTGTCATTTTGTGTGTTTTTTTTAATTGAGCTTCCAAACAAGAAATATGAATAGGAACTCAAGAGCAGTGGGACCCCCTGATCTCTAATGCTGTGGATGCCGTGTATACATTTCAGTAATGCATCTATGTGTAAGGCTGTGTGTAATTCAGTATGTAAATGTGTCCAGTGTGGTTATAAGCACAGTTATCATCAGACAACACATACACTCAGCTGGCAGGTTATGTACACCTAGCAAAAATGCATGCATGTCAGTGTGTATGACTGAGCTGCATGGCTGAGTGGACTCAACATGACAGATTTGCTTCTAAAGCTGTCTGTGATGGTGCACCATACTGTGTGTGTGTGTGTGTGTGTGTGCAAAGTGGTCTGCTGGTGTTTGTGTGTGATTATGTAACTGTTTCCTCTGTTCCTGTTGTGTTTATAAATGCACAGATATTTTTCCTCTCCCATATCCTAATTAGAATGATTACTTTGGCGTGCAGCTGGAAAGAGGGATGGAAAAAAACTGAATATCTTCTTTTAACTGTGTCATTCTGTCCGTCATATGTGTCATGCATCTTCCTGTGCTTTTTGTTGTTTGATTTCAATAATAGATCAAGCATATTCATATTTCTGTGGCTTTGGGCAGTGCACTCATATCTGCACATTTACATTGTAGTGCTCGTGCTGCTGCTGGTGGGGAAGGTTCCCATAAAGATGACACACGGGGTCTCCCACTCCTCACGTACATCATCAGGCCCAATGAGACGACCACAGCCTCACGCGACAAGCGAGGAGAGATGAGGGGGAGGAAAAAAATGACGAAAAGATGGCTATATACATCAAATAGAAGAAGATAGATCATGGAATGAGGTAAGAAGAGAGTATGATACTGGAAAGAACTAGACTTTTTGTGGAGATATCTTTGAAGTCTTTGTTGTGTTTCTGCTGTGCACATCTCTAGAGGGCACCTGTCAATCAAGGAGTGTGGGCAGGACTTCAGCATGATTTTTTTCTTTCAGGTTTCGGTCAACAAAGTTGTACGTACTGCGATTTTCTTTGTGCATTCACTCAGTTTCGCTCATCCAATTCCTTTTTTAGCATTAAATAATGTAACTTTGACTCATGTTAATGAATCTGCATCCAGCTATGTTACGCAATAAATTGTAGTTTAAATGTAATTTTTTTCCTCTAACTGCTTAAGGTGCTACATGTAATGAAAACCTCAGTCCTGTAAAATTCCATCTCTCAAGTTCTGCAATTGATTAGATGTCTTCTATGTTCAGATTTATACATTGAAATGAAAACCCATTGCCTTGTATGTGTGCAATTGCTTTCTTTTGCACTTCAAACGTCCCACCTAGCAGGATCGAGTGATGGTCGCTGATGAGAAGGAGATGAGAAAAACAGGAACAAAAGGCTGGGATGATGAAAGCGTGGGAGTCAGGATGGGGGATGATGGGATGGGGGCAGGGGGTGGGGGAGTGGTCGGGACAGCAAGGGAATGGAAGGCAGAGAGTGCAAGCTGACAGAGGAGCATTGATTCCTATTGATTTACACAGGTGGTATGTGCGTAAAGACAAATGTTTTTTCTCTAAAGATGTAACGCAGTCCGTTGTTTGTCCCCTCCTGGAAATTGGGACTATATACATAATTTATATACTCCGTAGAAGTGCTCCAAAATCAGCAGTTCAGAGGCGACTTCCTTGTTGTAATAAAAAGAGAAATGAACTGACACAATCCGACACTGGGAGAAGCATCTCCGTGGCAGAACGCACTGCTGACGGTTGGAAGAGAAAATAATTTGGTAAGAGAATGCTTAGAGCTCATTCAACCCTGGCTTTCAGGCTTTGGCCACACAGCTGAGAGTGGATGAAACTGGAGCCAACATTAGCAAAAGCCTTGTGGGAGCCATTTTGGGGCCAAGCTTACGGTAATGAGGGTACGAGCTCCAAGCCTGTGCATGATGAAAAGGCAGAGGGTGGGTGGTGAGACAGACAGGTGGGGGAGAAAGACAGGTGTCACAGCTCAGCTCAGCCTGTCAGCACTCTGCTTGCTTTTGCTCACAGCTGAGAATTAATGGACACACACACACAGACACACATGCAGAGAGAGTTTGTCTCCTGTTATTACCAAACAGGTCTGTACGGTGGCTATGATATAAAGTAATAAAACGTCCTGTTCCACAGACACACAACAGCAATGAGTGATACAGCAGGGACTGGAACTCAAGTAAACAACATCAGGCACCAATGAACAACCATGGGATGTATATATTGATAAATGCACCTTCGTTCTTTTTAAAACCCCCAGATTAAACTTTATTAAAGGGCGAGCTTGTTTTAGTAAAAACCCACTAAAGTTTTAATTGTCTTTTCAGTTTCACAGCTTCAAACAACTCCCTAATTGTCTTTGGGGGACGTTCCTCTGCCGCCAAGGCTCTTGAAGGAGAACTCTGGCTTTTTGGCAACGCGTTACTTTGATCAGCTTAGCCTAGTGCAACGAGATAGTTGGCAATGGCTTCGCATCAGTGTGGCCGTCCACTTTGTTACTGTGTGTTTTGTGCTGAGCATTGATCTGTGTACTGCGCAGTATAGCTGCAAGGCAGTGAAGGTCAATAAAAGGCTGAATAACCTGCAGCGAACACAACAAATCTCATTTTAACATGTAACATTAATCAAAAAGCACCACTGCTAGTCCACTGAAGTTTTGTACTGAGTCTGTAAGATGAGTGTTTAACAAACGGTGTCGTTTCAAGTTCTTACTACTACATACAAATATTTCACTTCTACTCCACTACATTTGAGTATTGTGTATTTTCTAGTTACTTATAACATTTTGATTATTAATACAAAATACAATATAATCAACTCAACTTTATTTATAAAGCACATTAACACAGCCACAGCTGACCGTAGTGCTGTACTACACCAGTCAAATAATAACACAAAGGCTTCAGTCAAAAGACTTTATTGACCTCTGGGGCGAAATTCACCAGCTACACAGCAGGATGTAAAGTAACTTACATGACAGTGATGAGACTGAAACATATAACCACCGAAACTGCAGTTAATATCCTTAGTCTTCACCATTAACATTATCCCTCATAAATAATTAGAATCCTATAAAGGTTTATACATGGATGTAAAATGAGACATTTTTGTTAGGTTATCTATATAATCAGAGTACATCCTACACCCTTTATTTTGCTTAACAGGTCACAACATTATCACTGTGATTGTGCATCATTGTATTTCAGGAGAAACAACATTCAGAGACAAACAAGTCACACTTTGTTCTTATTAAACGTGTTAAAATGCACCAGTATACGCACCAGGATTAAAGGGATATTTCATGATTTTGTGAGATTTGCCTGCGGATATACTTTTCTATTAGAGATATGAGCACACACCAAAACAATCCAATCAATTGTTCCCTTCTGCAATTATAGAGTTTTGTATAAAGTTGTAATAGGAACAGATAAGTAGTATTTCTAAATTGGATATAAGAAGATGAACCTATTGATTTAATTTGAGTTTTCAGTTATTTAATTATAGAACTTGTGTTTTACTCACATAGAAATAACTGGGCCAGCAAAAAGGGAACAGTCCAGCAAACACAGTGCAGTGTTTTCAGGATTTACCAGCATTTCAGCTGAGTGACTGGGAGCTTATTTCTCCCCGTTTGCGCGGCGACTTGTTCTGCTGCTCCCCGTCTCTTGTTTCCAGTGGGAATTCAGCACTGGTACTTCAGATAACGTTTATTGGTTTTTCTTTGTTAGTGTGCAGTGCCAGAGCGAATGCTCCGCCATGGGCTCACGGATGACTGTTCGGCCTTCGGCCTCAATTCTCCCACAAACTTTTTTATATGTCTGAATGACGTGCGACTTTTCATTTAGCTTTGACCATGTTTGACTGCTACGATTTTCGTCCAATCCACAATCGGATCTAAATGAACCCCGAGGGACAGAGGAGCTTTGAGTCCCTTTTCATTTCCCAGCGTGGGCTCCGACAGCAGCTCAGGATCCAAATGTACAGCACTCAACTCTATTCTCGCAATAAATCTCAGTCTCCTTGTCTCTTTCTCTCACTTTATCACACTAATACGCTATTCGTTTAATATAGTTTATGTATTTCCGATCGATCATCTTGACAGCATGGGAGTCGGGAGTCACATCAAGTTACCTGTAAAGAAGTTTAGGAGGCACAGAAGGAGAAGCTGTCAGACTTAATGGGCGACTTCACCAATTTTCAACTTGCTTTCTATGGCTTTAGTTTAGTATGTCTCAATGTACATTAGTGCATGTAAACGTCGCCCTGACTTCCCTTTATTAGAATATTCTTCTGCTTCGGCCTGAAAAATTCCTCCAGATGACATCACGCGGGGGAGTTTTTCATCATTAGGAGTTCAGATGATGGCATCTGGGTGAGTTCTGGAAAAGCAGGCTGACCATGATGCGTAGTATGAGCAACAAGATAACCTAATCTGAACTATAGGTTCCTCCAAGTGATGTCATCTGGAGACGTTTTTCAGCTACAAGTAGAGAGCTGAATTGATGGTGGAACGTTTAGTGGCATTTATGAACATGCATTATCCAAACGAGAACCAAAAGAAGCAAGATCAGAATCAGTAAACCTTTAGTTTGTTCTTTAACTTCACATTGTATGATAAAGAAAGAAACAATACATTTGATTTCCAAATACTGTTTAATCACTGGTGAGTGTAGCTCATGATGTTCAGTATATTTATGTAACTATAACAAAAATGAAATTGTGCAGTTTTACACACAAATTCTTCTCATTTTGGGAGGAGAACTTGTTCCAAGATGGTCCCTAATTAATTTTACGCCCCACAAAGCTCAGGAACTTTCAGATATAAGACTAACTCTGGAATAGCTCTGCTCCCAAGGTGCCATAAAATGTGTTATGACTCTGCAAAATTGGTCAAGATTGGAGTCCACCTGTGTAACGAATGCTACTGAATGGATTTGAATAATGAACCCAGACCAGATCCTATTAATCTGTATCTGGTTAAATGAGATGTTTCATGTACCGTTGAGTCTGGAATTCTTATTTCACTGTATAGTTCTGTGCAGAGCTGCAATTTAAAGTGATTTTTATAGGCTAAAAAAGGAGTTACACCTAAATATAACGAGTGAACTCCTTTATTGTTTATAATTAATGCAAATCATATAAAAAGCGAGTGAATGTTTTAGGCTGATAATTGAGCATTTTATAAAGATAAAGACCGTTTCTGTCAAAGCTGTATCAGGACAGGCGAAGCCAATAGATGGACAAATGGGCCACTGAGGGGCACATTTTGAAGTGGCACATATAATGCTATATTATTATGCTTTCCATATACTTGCTTTTACCAAACGTAGAAAACAGGATCATCATTGCTCATACCCTCCCTTACGTGCTGGACATCTATAGGATTTGAAAAGTCACCGTGTGGGGGCAAACTCTAAGCTAATCATCCCTGACCGACAACATAACCTCTTCTTTGTGAACCGCCTTTTTTTGGCAAAGTTTGTTTTATTTTTTATTTATTAGTTTGTTCTTTGCTTATTTTGCTACGGCAGGTTATTGCTAAGATCGTGGCAGAGGAAAGGAATTAAAACCAGCCTAATCAGCTCAGCAGCGTCAGAGGGGTGTTATAAAGGACAGCGTTATAATATTATAAGGTATCCCCATCACTAGGAGAGGAGCGAATGTCTAATTGAATAATAATGATGGTAATAATTGTAATAACAGGACCTGTGTATGTGTGCTTACACCCACAGACAGACTCATGTGTGTTTCAGGCCGGTGTCTTTATCTGCTGATGCCTGCGCGCTCAGCTTGGCTCTTTGTGCCGTTTTCCGCGTACGTACGTACGTGTGTGTGTCTGTGTGTGTGTGTGTGTGTGTGTCTCCTGCTGTGCGCTACGTCTCCTTAGCTGGGCACCACGTCACGTGTCAGGGCTCCCGGGTCCGGGGCCAAGTTTTTCCAGCGTCGGAGCTTCAGCTCAGCGACCCACACGGTGCGACCCTCCCGTGCGCATCTCCGCTCCACGCTGCGTAACGGAGCCCTCGGCGAGCACGGACGGACGGACGGACGGACGGATGGCGGCGCGGATGTGGATAGATGCTCCCATTCAACCGTACGCGCAAATTTAAATCCCACCTCGACCACCTTGTACCAGTGATTTTCTTTTAAAAGGTCTTTGGATTACGTTGGATTTGCGGAAAGACACAAGAAGAAAGGAGATTTATTTTCGAGGAGAGACAAGAGAGGAAAGAAAGAAAGACAGGGAAAGGCAGGATCCGGGTTGCTGGGAAAGGCTGGGTGCGCTAGAAACACGGAAAGTCACGGATCATGCTTATGGGAACTTCTGATTCCATCTCGATAAGGTATTTAAAAAAATCAAAGTTACTCTATTTTTCTGCCATCTGTTAGTGTCTGTTGAGTCCACTTATAATTTTTAAAAAAATCGCCGTTAAAGAGAAACGCAGGTGATGGGCGATCCACTCCCTCATGCGAGTTTTAATTTTTCACACCGTTTAAAATCTGCATGTCGTTACTTTTCTGCAGCTCTTCCAGTTGGAGCATGTTTAATATTACGCGTTTTGGTTCTGGAAGTGCCTCAAGCGTCAGATGCGCTTCCCGACGGACAACAAAGCCCATTAAAAAGCCCTTCAAAGAAAAAAGTCCGCTAGTTGGATTATGATGACTAATGTTTTGTTCTCTCTGTTCTTCTACTTATTGTATTATTCAGGATTAGTGTGGCATTTGTGATTTTTTTTTCTTTTTTTGCGCATTCCCTGCCCACCATTGCGTGGTGTGGGCTAAAAACCTCCAGTAGACCAGAGACTGAGCAGTCCATCTGTTCAATCACATAGCAACAGGAAGAGAGAGGGAGACTGAGTGGGAAAAAAATCCCCACTTTTCCCATTATATCCCAATATTATCATATAGTACTTGCAGTGTTCATTGATACCTATAGTGTACTATGAATATTGTCAACTTCCATCAATGAAACAGCAAACAATTGCCTTTGGGGATGAATAGTATCATACTTATGTTACACAATATTTCTGTCATATTGTATAGGGATTTAGTTTTGTTACATTTTCCCTTATCCTTAGAGATAATTCAGCTATTATCATTATTATTATTATTGGAGTAGGAAAAAGAATTGAAAATATGAGAAGCTCTGTGGAAAAACGCACAAAGAAAGGAAGCTGCCAGCTTTGTAAATGAATATTGAAAATCTGTGCATAGATTGATTGGGAGCAAGTGGTGGACAACGACATGGCCTCAGTGTCTGTTTGGCTCATTGTGAGATTTGTCTCCAGTTGCTCTTTTCCAAGTTGATCTCTGTCACAGTTTCTGTGCATCTGTGCGAATGTCCTTTCCTCCCCTCTCGTCTCTCCACCCCTCCCGCTCCCTGCCTCTCTCTAACCCCTCTCCCTCTGACCTCCCTTCAGAGTGGCTCTGCCTGATGCTCTATCATGACTGATGGCGAGGGGAGAGCGCGCTTTCAGTATGCACAGTGCCAGGAGGGGCAGGAGCGGGAGGAGGCGCGGGAGGAGGTGAGGCTTGCTATTCCTACGCCCTACAGGAATGACGCTCCGGGCCAGGATGTTGACCTTGGAAGAGGCCGCGATGAAGAAGGGGAGGCGGAGTGGAGGAGGCGGAGAAGGACAAACAGCAGAAGTGGTCGGAGTGAAGGAGGAGGCGATTGGAGTCCTGAAGTTCAGGGGCGTGAAGAGGAGGAACCGGAACTGGAAGTGGAAGTTGGACCGACTCTGGGCGTTCGCATCACGGCTCCTATCCGTGATCCAGATTGTGTCTCGGAGGAGGAGGAGCAGCAGCAGTACCCAGCACTGGCACCCATTGCCTTCTTCTGCTTAAAGCAAACGTCACGACCTCGCAACTGGTGTCTTCGTATTGTCTGTAACCCATATCCTTTCAAGTTCTGGAAATCGAACCTTATCTGAGACCCGGTAAGACGAAACATGTCCTCTGTCCTTTATGTGTGACAGCGGCATGCATCGGTAAATCACTTGACTAAAGTATTTGTCATTCAAATGCTTTTAGATTCAACACACGTTTGGTACTTTTGTAGACTTTATCCAACATCCACTGGTAAACTCCATATTCTTGAAATTTGACGTGTCATTTGTCCAAACACTGGCGTTAAATCTGCCCAGACTGACACACTTTTTGTGATGGAAAGTAGCAGTGAAGTGTATGACTGGTGATGTGTAGAGTTAATGGGTCTTTAGCTCATTACTTGCTCATTGTTTTCCATTTCTATTTTTTTTTTTTTTTTTTTGGGTCCATCTCCATCCAGTGGACCATTTTCCTAAGTGCTCATTGTCTGTAGTTGTATAAATAACTGCAGGAAAATAGCAAATGTTTGCACTGACCTTCTTCAGTGTGAAGAAGCAAAGTGAGTTTGAAGGGAATCCCAGCACTGACAGGATTTCACTTTATTGCTTTGTTCCTTTTTCTGGTCACCTTTTGAAAAATCCTTCTGCTGATCGCATATACACATAGACTTTGCTTTATTTTGATTAACATTGTACCTCTGGTGCTGATTTAAAATGCAGTCTCACAGTCACTGGAACAGTTTTAAATTCAAATCTAAATTGGAGTTAACTGAGGATGTACAGGTTAAATACCATCTTTGAGCCAACGGGATCCCGCTGCCATCAATTTAAAGGAGCCATTTTATGCTAGAAGTCATCCATTGAAATTTAATGTAGAGATGCCAAAAAGTCCACATCACATTTTAGCTGCTCATCTCTTTTAGTGACTATTATTACCTCTCATCTGAACACCCTGCCTCGTCAATTTTCATCTGTGGGATGTTTAAGACTCAGGAGCATAGACAAAAATAATAATAATAATAATAATTTACTTTTAAATCCTGTGAAAAGAATGTGAAGATGAACCACTGCAATGTGTTTTTATTCTGGAAGCGCTTAAGTGGGTGGTGTAAAAGCAAAATCAGGAACTGAATCATATTTATGGGCGAAGCAGATTTGTGTGTACCCCAGACTAATCTGCACAGTATGGGGAGGATGAAATTACAAGTAAAAATCTAAAATTGCACAAATATCTTCCTTTTGTCTCCTGGAGCTGTGGGCATGTTACGGCTGTAGTAGATGATGCGAGCTGACTGCTCCAGACTGGCAGCAAACCCAGCTGAGTTTGTATGAGCGCTGCATGTTTTTTGGGCGTGTGTGCATTTTAAACAGGTCCATGGCAGTGGCTGCGTGGAGGAGGAAGTGTCTCTGTTGGAAGGGAATCTTGACAGGAAATGGGAGGAAATGGATACAATATAAACAGTTACTGTAAACTGTAAGCACACAGTCATTTTATCGGTACATGGCTGCAAAGCTGCATTTAAACACTAATTTAGTTCACTGGAACTATTGTCAACGCTTGAGAGTGGAGTTGATGAATCATACCTCGTTTAGAAAACCACAGCGATGCTGGTCAAACCCGTGACCGTGACTTTTAGGTCAGTGTGTTTCAGTTTGCTACGACCCTCTTCCCAGGAAGTTTTACCGTGTGTCACGACCTACAGACTTCGCTCACTTAACTGTGACTATGCAGGAACAAAAATGGCACCTGAATGTTATTAGCTTCAAATTAGACAAAATACAACTGCAACAGTATTTACATAAAGTCAGGAGGCTCAATAAAGATTTGAAAATTAAAAAATTGTTGAAGCATTGATCACATTAGGGAATTGATCACATTGTTTTTGATAGTGGAGGTTTTGCCCCTTTAATGCTCTAGACTACATAACCGCAAAAGCTACGCTGCTGAAGTGGCTGCCTTTATGCCGATCAGCCACAACAATACTACCATGTCGTCATTTCATATTGTGGTGGGAAAAAGAAATTGATGCTGGTTATGTCAGCACCCTGTGTAGCTGCAGACGCGTCAGCCTAGCTGACCCCTGTCTGACACATTACATCAAGTGTCCCTGAGCAGCACAGAGCATCCGTACCGGCTCCAGGGTTTCTGTTTCGCTGCTAACAACTCTCTTAACGTCAGCTTTGTGGATGATTATATATTATATCTGTATACTGGGCAGTGTGTGCAACAAAGAAGCGAATTATGGGCATGTTACGCTCTTCAGTATATCTAAGCTGATATACACAGCAACATGATCTAAGAAGGCTACCCTGCTATGTAAGCAGTTGGATTTAGAGTTGCTTTGAAAATAATTTAAAGCGGACAGAATTGGCAGACCTGAGCAGGCATTCTGGAAATTATACAAATGCACATCTTGTTGGCTGTTTTAAAATGAATACAGCATAATGTTGCAGGGATCCTGGCCAAGTCTATTTATTCTAATGCTGGTGCTTCCATACCAGAACTGAAGGTGCTTTTAGAGATTTCAGTGTTAGGAGACAATTGATTGTACCTGCTTTTTTTGTTTCAACTGAAGCTTTGTCCCAAAGTGCATGAAGCCAGTGTAGACGAAATCCAGCTTTTAACGTTGGACGTACTGCACAGGCATGTAAATCCCTCAAGAAGAAGAAAATGAAGTTACAGCAAGTTAGAGAAAAGAGAGGTCAAGTCTAACAGTGGTCTAACTTTATCAAGTGAGACGTGTAGATTTAAACAGATGAAGGACTTGGCAGCATGCTGTTTTACAGATGTTAATGTTGCACTGCCTTACGTCTGTTCTCTTCACAGCAGTGGAGCAGGAATTATACTGTAATGGCTGCTCGGGTGGACTGCTACTTTGAGGCAGATGCTTCTATGGTCAGCACATGTGCTTTTTCTGCTGGGTATATTTCTGACATTTCTGATTTTCAGCTGAATGTTGTGCTGTTTGGTGGTTGCAGGGACTGTTTGTCCCAAGATATCCTGACTAATGAATAAGGCGCAGACTGTCACATACTTGGTATTGCATTATATCTGCTTGTTTAAGACTGGAACCAGGTTATGTCACAAGAGCTGGTCTCACAGGACAGCTTTCTGTGTTTTATTCCTCCACGTCCGCAAGCGTGTGGGTGTGTGCGCAGGACCTACTGTGTAAGCAGTGCAGAGTTGGTGGTCCACAGTGGGCTATATAAATATTATTCACAATATAAATGCTCTGCCACTCAACCACACAAAAGCATGCACATGCTGGTCTAAGTGTGAGTCTGGAGAGGAAAACCGATAAAGAGCCAAACTGATTGTAGCAGCTGATCAAAGTGTTGTGAACTAAGCTGTATCGTACGCACAGTCCTGACAGTCCTGACAGTCCTGTTCCGTGTGCTGCAACATTTCTAGTCTGTGTAGAAATCTCATAAAAATGAGAACAGGTCAATAGTTGCTGGCTTTTACCAGAACGGCAGTCCTCATTGTCACCGATCGACTGGGCCGCGTCTTTAGCTTGTACCTAATCATCTGAGGGTGTCGAGAAAAATGCATCTCTTCGCTCGTGCTGCAATTACAGCAGTCATTATGGTTATGTATTTCCTGCTTTACTCCTGACTCGTCCACCGTGCAATATGATCGATCATGAAACCGAGGCAAAAAAGAAGACCAGTGTCCAAGTTAATCTGGAAGCCAATAAAATATTTTCACTTTTTAAAGGTGGATTAATCCTCAGCTAATAATATTATTTCTTTGGAGTACAGACATAATTACATAAAGGTTTGATGATATACGGCATCCATATAAGTAAAATATTTTCAGCAAAAAGCTTTTGGTGCATTAACTCACCTGTTGGGGCTGAAAACTCTCCCATCCTGTCGATGTGTCTGGACCGTCACGTAACCCTCTATTTCTTAACACACAAAAAGAAGGTTTTTATTGATTCCTTGTCTCAATAACCCAATATAGAGAACAAACAGAGCTTAATAGTTATTTACTGAAGTCTGGTGCTGAAAGAATTAGTCGATTAATCAGTGGTTTGAGTGACAAAAAATCATTGGTACGATCCCAGTCAATTGATTAAATGTTCATTTGACTTTTTAGGCATTTTAATTTAGCTTGTTACAGCTCTTTGGGTTTGTTTTATTCTGTCTCACAAAAGAAATAATTCAAAGAAGGTCTAATATACTGTCATTACTTCTGGACGGAATTGAAATGAAAGCGAAAAAATAATTTAGCTTAAAGAATAGGAATGTTTTAGAGCTTGTTTGGCAGTTTCTTGTCCACTAAAATGTGCAAAACCAATATTGGTGTCTGCTCATAGGAAGTCTGCAGGTAGATAATGTTGATTTATACTGTCTCACCGTCACAAGACTGACTGTTTGGGAGTCGGTGGTTAGATGGTGTGATGGAATAACAAGCTGTTTCACGCTGATTAGATCATATTTGGGGCCAGACAAGGTTAATCCATTACAGATGAGTGGATTCATCATGCTATTTGTCTCCATTAGTCATTCTATACTCTAAACCAGTGTAGAGGGCCTCTTGCACCTCCTCCATTAATGAGTACAGATGAGGCTGTGCAAAGACACGCACACTCACACAACAGCAGGCAACCTGTTGTGTTGACTTCGATATTTTTCATCAGCTAGATTTGTTTAAAAGAATATAATTTTTTTTTTGCAGGGAAAAACTGTAGGTATTCATGTTTATTCGGGGCGGAGGGGATTAGCATATTCGAGTTAAAATCTCCGGCTTGGAGAATTTTAAAATGGCGCTTATGTAAGTGTCCACTTGAAGACGATAAGAGGCCTCCTCACTATTTGCCGAGGGGCCCCTGTAACAACCGACAGCACTGACAAAATGACCCCTAATCAACTCCGTCTTCGGCGATAAAACGCAGATTGCCCACTTCCTCTCACTTTGCACAGCAGCGTCATTTGAGTGGTGTAGCTCTGTTAGTTGTATGTATGTGTGACTGTTTATGTCTTGTGACTTTACCTCTGCAATGTGAGGAACGAAGAGAGTTAGCTGTGATTTCAACAGGTTCTCCTTCTCCTACTGTCACTCGGGCATCGTGAGATGCATGGGAGTGTGTGTGTGTGTGTGTGTGTGTGTAAATTTCACACAAATAAGCTTCTGAGCATCCCTGCCAGTCTCCGTGCTTGTCTCGCTGTATTTATATTTAGCAGTTTTGTGTGTGTGTGTGTTTGTTTGATGACTCATTATATTTGGCCTGTACTGGTGATAACAGCAGATTGGGGGTCATGAGTTGTGTATCAGTACAGAGACAGAGGGATCCTGCCTCTCTGACGTATGAAGCAATGGCACACGCTGCACAGTCCTCACAACGTACGTGGTTGTGTGTTTTTCCCTGATCATGGATGTGTTCCTGTGTGGTGGAACTAGCTTGTATTGTGTGGCGTCATGGACAAGCCTCACACCCAGGACAACCAGCGTTATCTCTCACCAGACACTGCAGCACCATAAACCTGATTCCCATAAATTCCTACGAACATTAACAAAAGGATCCATGCTGCTCAACATGGTGCCATACAAACATGCATAGAAATGTTACTTCCATACGGACACGTGTATAGTACTTGGCTGAGCTCAAGGTTCACATGTGCAATAGTCGCAACACGCTGCGCAATATCAAGGAAGGAAAATCCGCTCAAACGTGTCAAGCTACAACTTTTTTCCTGCTTTTTTTCCCACAACAAATTTTCAAGATGAGTCTGACATAACGTCATTTTTTGTTTAAGGGTTCTTGGAAACGTGCGGTTTATTGCTGCCACCACTGAGCACCAATTGCATGGAATAATTTCAGTTACAGAAAGGGTGATGTTGATCAGAAACATTTGCTTTATCACCAGGGCCTTCACAGTGAGTCAACCAGTGTATTTTAACCGCCTCATTTCCAACTCCAAAATCACTCCAGAAGGATTTTCACAGAACTCAACTGCTTTAGTGCATTAAAATACTTAGTTATTGTTAAACGTGGCTTAACACTAACATAGTTGGTGTTAAACATCTATGTGATTATTCTTTTTTTTTGTGTGTGTGTGTGTTTTGGTCAGGTGAAAGGTGTTCAGGGACCACAAAGAACTCTGCCCAGTCATTCTAGACTTATACTTTTTTCCAAAATGTCATCTGGTCAAAATTCCTGTATTTTTCTCATACTGCAAAGAATATCACACCTTTTACAGACATTTCTTCGATGCTGCTCATAATTTAGCACAACTGTAGCTGACATTCAAACCTCACTCAGGATTCCCATTCTTTTTAAAATAGTTTTGTAGAGTCAGTAGAGATAATCATTATTTTAGGCTTTTATGTAGGCACATTTCTTGTATGTCAAAAGTGTAAATGATCCAGTGATACCCAGTCCAGTTTGAGTCATTTGTAATCTAGGATTTATGTCAATGTGTGCTTGCGAGCCATTTTATGTTTAAGTGTGGTTTAAATATGTGTGTGTGTGTTGTGGGATTAATTACAGTAAGATCTGTTAGTACCAAGGTCCACCGTTTACAGACTGCCTCGAAGAATGATCTAGAACTAAAAGCGCAGAGTTTCATGAGTGTGTAAATGTGGAGTGTGTCACTTGCACACACACCATGGATTTAGGCACCGACCCAGTGTCCACAGTGACTCAGGCTAAGTGATAGGTAAAGGGTTAGTGTTGTTGGTACTAAGGCAATTTTAGGAACATTTTAGGACATTTCTGCCCCTTTTGCCCGGGGTTAGGTAAGGAGATTGATGCCCCTGTCATGTCTGCACACTAAATACAAGGCTATAAGCAGCAGGTGGTTAGCTTCAGCTTCACTAAGAAACCTCTGTGTGTGAATCAAACCAAATCCACATTGCAGCGCCTCTAAAAATCCCTAGCTTACAGGGAAACCATCATTATTTAGAATGTACAAATTCTGAGGCGCAAAAATTTACCAGATTTTACGAAAGGTTGTGCTCTGGACAGTTTGAAGTCTTGAAGATTTTTGTACAAATTAAATAACCAAGATACAGTGATGCTCGGGAGCTTCAAAGGTGTTGGAAGGTGTATTTCATGACCTTTGCACGGAGTCAGCCTAAGGCTAAGCTAAGTGGCTATATTTTTAAGTGGTGCATGCATATTTCCCAGAACGTCAAAATATGTCTTTTAGACATCTAAAACATCTGAGAGACGAGACAAAGTCTGCACGGGGGTGCAGTGATTAATATGTTGCCTGACAGTAAGAATGTTCTGGGTCTTTCTGTGTGTCATTTGCATGTTCTTCCTGTGTGAATAATCAGAACAACAAGTCATTTCAAAGGTTAGAGGTCGATCTGAGTGACGCTGCTGGTGTTCAGGGTCGGAAGGTCAATGTGTTAATGACTAGAATATTGAATACATCATCAGCAGTAAAACAAGTCATGGATGTCGAGCAGTTTTATTGGTGTTTGAAGAACACTGCATTGTGTTACAGCAGCTGTCAATGCTAAGTGCACAGTCGGCCTACGGGGAGCTGCAGACCGACATATGCCACCTCTGTAACACCAGGAGCTTCTTTTCACTGCTGGTGATGGGCTTCACCTGGAGGACCGGCGTCCTGATACTTTCAGACAGCCACATAACGGCTGGTGGCTGGCGATTTTACAGGTAAATTACAGCTTTTATAACATTTTTATCCTGCTGAACCGAAACAGGAAGCAGAGAGCAGTATAAAGCTGTGAAGGGGGATGATTGAATGAGTTGAGTGGGGGACGGTACATGCAGTATCACACTTCTGTCTGCCCAGTAGGTCTGCTTTTCACTCAGAAAGCTGTCAGTTTAAGTTCCCTGTAGTGGCGGCGCCTGATTGGCCCTCTTTGAGTGCAGGACGGCTTTTTTGGCAACCGTTACCATGGCTACATATCGTTTTGATGACGGCCTACAAGTGTACTCTGTGTTTCCACAGCTCAACTCCCCCATCCAAAACCTGCTCTGTCACTCTCATCGAGGAAATCCACGCTGAAAAGGCAATGCAGTTTCTGTGTGTCAAAACCAGCATTAGACAGGGAACAACGACGAGAAATAACTGTGTGTGAGCAAACGAGTGCAGCAGGTGGTAGGTAGGTGTCAGGCAAAGCTGACACAAGTGTAAAAAAGGACAGACTAAACAGAAAGTTTTGGGAGAGGAGGGAAAAAATGAGAAGATAGATGTATAAGGAATATTAGTCAAGAAAAGTAGTGAAAAAGGAAGCAAATGAAGACATTAAACAGACAAGGGAGGTCAAAAAGAGAGGGCAGGAAGTTAGGAAGTAGACGTAAGAACAATGAGAGACGGGGAGGATGAAAGGGATAAACAGGATAAAGTCTTTGGACAGAGCGAGAGGGATGAGGCTCAAGATGAACAGGAACACAGCAAGAAGTGAAAGGAACAGAAATTGGTGGTTTAAATCCAATCTGTTCTGCACGGTGTGTGTACTTTAACACGGCGCTCTTGTTTGACAATCGGACACGGCGTTCAGCCAATCACAAGTGTGAGCGATGCACCTCTCTGCTCCTTCGGGGGCTGTTGCTCTTTTTGTGGCGTTTCTCTGTTCGTGGATGGTTGCTGCAGTAAAGGTGCAGCTGCATTCTCATCCTCAAGACACAAATATTCACCAGTCCAGCCGACCCTTTCCTACACCCCCACACACACCCCCCCCCCACACACACACCTTGTCTTGATCCAAAAAAAACTGCAGCTGAAGAGTGTGTGCTTTGTTTATTCCCTTTATCTCATCCCTTTGTTTTTTTTTCTGCAAATGCGCCAAAGCACTAAGTTTATTCCTATTTTATTTCTTTTTAATGGAGGCAGCGATTTGTAGAGCTTGTTTTTATTATTATTTTTTCAATGTACTGCAGTATAGAACAGGAATTTGCATGCACACACACGCTCATGTTAAGGATCTTTTCTGATACAGACCACTTTCTGAAATAAAGTCAGGGCGTTCCTTTTTCAGTTCCCATTCCTCTTAGTGTCTTAGCGTTTGGCATGGAGTGATTCCTAAGCCTCACTGATTTGTAGGCATGGCTTGTGTGTGTGATGGTGCGTGATGTTCTGGTGGTCGAGGGGGTTGAGCTGGAGTTCAGTAAAAGTAGATTTATCCAGGCTGTCGGTTATAAAATAAGAGGTGGAACGACATGAGGTATAATTGAAAAACGGAGCTACCAAAGATTCAGAAAGACCTCTGTACCTCACAGTCCATCCCCAAACAGCACACTGACACACACGCACCCCGTAGGATCCTCAAGATGTGAGAGATAACCTGAAAAGGCGATAATGTGTTTCTTTCTGTGAAGCGCGAGCTCCCCGGGGGACGCTGCGTCGTGTAGGGGTTTGGACCGTCAGCAGACCCCCACTGACGGCTGCTGCGCTTTCTCTTCATCCCCTTCTTCAGTGGGTTGCTTAGTATTCAGTTATGTTTTTGGGTCATATTGTGTTGTTGAGTTTGCGGTTTAGTCCTGTAGCTGCACTGCTGCTCCTAATGAGCGTTTCTTCTTTCTGCTGGTGGTGGTGCACGTGCACACGCTTGCACTGCATGCGTGTCTCTGTGAGTTCCTGCTGTTCGGAGCCGTTTCCCAATAGTCAAGCGCCACATAAATAACACAGCAGCCTTTGCCTCGCTGCTGATCACATTACTGTCTGAAGGATGGCTGAAATGACAGAGGCGCACACAGAAAGAGAAAGGGAGACTTTTAATGGCCTACTTTGTATGGACAGCTTTTCATTTCACACAATAATGTTTTGGAGGCAACAGAAATTGCTTACACCAATCTGCATAAACACAGGCGCACGCTTTTTTTTTTTTTTACAGATACATATTTTTCCTCTTTAACTCTTAAAGATCGAACAAACATCCAGTAAGCGAGGGCCTGTGTGTTTCAGGAGGAGTGTGTGAGTGCATGTATGGATACGCACGTGCAAATGCACATCCGTGTGTGTGTGGGTGTTGTAGTATGAAAGAAAAATGCAGAGATGGATGAATAAATAAAAGATCTGGGAAACCCATCAGCATCCAGCACTGGGTTGTCATGGCAATGCGGACAGCACAGCACGGAGTGTGTGTGAGTGAGAAAGAGAGATGCAGTTCATATCGCAGCAGTGTTTAACATCTATATGTAACTTTGTTTTAGTCCGGCCTGATTTAAGACCAACAAAGAGCCAAATTCCTGTTTCTCCACGTTTCTGTTCATAATTTAGGCTGCTTAGACTAAAACAAAGACCTCAAAGCAAGTCTCGCACAGGCTACAAATCTTAAGCTCGACTTTTGTCATCGTTTATGAAGTAATGTAGTATAAGAGGTGCTTTTACAGCACAGTGTGTATGGCCCGATCCTCGGAAACCTAAAAACTGCAGCCTCTTCTTTCTTGTTCTCTTCCTGTCCCTGCTCTGCAGCACATGTCTCTGCTTTGTCTACAAAATGGGCCTGTGCACACAGGGGTGTGTGTGTTTGTGGAGAGAGAGCGAGAGTGATAGTCAGCATGCAGAATGCAGGGTGTGAAGAATGCGAGGTGCAGCAACCCAGTTTTACAACACAGCGGTGATTGAAGGTTGATGGTGAAGAAAAGTGCTGGGTGAATTTAAAAGTGTACGCGCAGTGTTAGTCAAAGCAAGTTCAAACTGCACAAATGTGCTTTGCGATGTGTGTGTGTGTGTGTGAGCAAGAGTGGGCGAGAGGAAAAGAGAAGTCTAGGACAGTGGGATTCTCTCACTGAAGAGGCTCTTACTAGGAACTCTACCTGGTTACTAGGCAACAGAATAGCACTGCTGAACATTGGAGCTTTGGGGATGGGGTGGCGGCGGCGGCGGCGGCGGTGTCGGTGGGGAGGGGGTCGATCTAACGCGTTTGTGTCTGCGCAGTCATGTTTGGGGGCGGCTGTAGCTCAGTTGGCAGAGCAGTCGTCCACAAACCGCAGGGTCAGTGTTTTGACTCCCCGTCCCTCCTGGCTACATGTCCACGTGTCGCCAGGCAAGACACTGAAGTCCAATTTGCTGGTGGGTTGCATTCGGTGCCGCACCGTGGAAAGCAGCTGCCGTCATCGGTGTGTAAACGTGAAGCAAAATTAAAAAGCGCCATATAAGCAGAAAATGTACCATTTTGAAGCTGAGTCACTATGTTATTAGAATTTTAAAGCTAAAATGTGTGTTGTGAGAGAAAACAAGACAAATTAAGGTTATGTTCGGATGTTTGCCTGTGAGTCTCCCGTGTGTGCGTTTACATTTTCAGACGGCAGCGGAATCCACACACAGCCTCAAAGCTTTGGACCGAGTGGCGAGGAACGGTCGAGGTTGTGTATCTTCCTCACTTCAAACTAGTTGCTCCTAAAAAAATTGTGGTGGAGTGACGCAGCACACGGCTGATTGCATAAAACATTAAAAGGAAAGAGTGATAGTGTAAAAGAGCAGACATGCTATGAGCATAGAGGCTGACCCAGGCTCTATGCTCATGTCTCATTTTTTGGGTGACTTCATATCCGTTGGAGGGTGAAAGCCACACCTAACTGAAGTGCAAGTGAGCTTACAAAGAGATGTGCGGGCTAAGAGAAGCTGTCACATCTGTTTGTGTTTTTGCTCGACTGAGACGTCGGACCGAATGCAAGTCATGCTTTTATTATATAAGCCAAGGCTTGAAATCCAAGTGCCGGGCATGTGCAGTAGTGCAGACGGACACTAGCTAGTAGTGGGCTTAAGCACAGTTTTGTGGCACTTACTCGACTGGAGTATTTCAATTTCATTCTTATTTTCGAACTCACTTTACAAAATTCTTTTACATATGTATTGATTTGTTGCTTTTTTCAGAGGTATATTTATAGAAATTACTTTATCAATTAATACAACATTTCTTTACCATTTTTTTAACCATAATTTCACCTTTAAAAGTTGCCAAATTAATATGGAATAGACTTGCACAGCTAACGTTTAAAGTATGTTCTCTTATTGGAGTACGTAAACTTTTGTACTTTAAGTCAATTTGGGAGCCTGTACTTAAAGAAGTTGAAAACATTTGAAGTTGTATGTCTGTTTATAATGGTATAATTTTCTAGGCAAGCACTTGCCCTTTCATGTGAGTATTGAGTTTGTGTACTTCTACTACCTCTGTAGTAGAGTCGTAGTGCCTCAAGGAACAATTGTGCAACAATTCAGAACCAAGAAGAAGAAAACTTTACACAGACAAAGACGTGAATTAACAGACTTTACAGCTGCACCGCCAACAGGCTGACATCATTTATGACAGTAGCAACAGGTATAATATTAAAATGTGTCAATGTGTATTTTCTTCAGTTATGGCTTCAGTTAAGTAATTACAGCTCACTAGCACCAATTTAGCCACTGTCACTGGAATATCGTCAGACTGTGAAATTTCCGAATTTCAGTGTCTGTCAGTTAACTTTAGCTTGAACATGCACCGTAGAAACCCAACAAGAACGTGTTTATAGAAAACTGACAGATTGTCTAGATTCACGTGGATGTTTTTATAGTTACACAACCGTTCCAAGGTTAATCTGTGCTGCCAATCTGCCTCTGAGGAGAAAGAGGCGGGGCTTACAGTAAGAATAGTTAAATCAAATGGCGTAGTGTGAATGCTGGATGTGTTCCAAACCAGAAGGAGCACTCCTTGGTGTCAGCACGAGGAAGCTGTCAGCCTTATGTATGATCCGCTGTTCTCTGGATCGAACTTGGTCTTGTTAGTCTCGACACACAGACGTAACACACACACACACACACACACTCACGCGTGCATTCACACAGACAGAATCGAACCAGAATAACATTCTCCAGACAGGTGAGGTAATCATTAATTGTCTCTTGGAAGGAAGACAGCCTTTTCAAAAGCATTTCTTCTTTTCTGGTGTGTGTGTACAGTGTGTGTGTGTGTGTGTGTGTGTGTGTACAGCCATTTAATGTCCATTAGACTGTAATGAAGGAACGCTGCTCTCGCTGGTCCTCTGTCTGTTTTCTAATGGACCTCTATTATCACAGTTCAAACACACATGGAAAGTGCAGCCCGCACACACACACGCGCACACACACTCTGCACAAGATGAAAGGCGTCTGGAAGCAGCTGAGCCAGCTGAAGTGTGAAGGCCTGGTGTGTGTTAAAGAGTCTGGTTTTGGTTGAGTCTGCTAGTTACTGCAGTTTTCAACCGTAGTTATGAAGTGGTTCGTTTTAAACACATGGAACATATGCACCAATCAGCCACAACGCAAGAGTTACCTGCTGGTTTTGATGCATGTGTCAAGACACACAGCGTGTGTGTAACTCAGGTTTGTGCTTTCAACATGAGTTTCCATCAGACAGATGTCTGTCATTGTGGCACTTTCTCTTTGTTTCTGTGAACAGGAATGCAGTGTGAGTTCACCCCCCCCATCTCTGTGCGGAATTTAATGTACGATTTGTGTTTACACCTGCTGTATTAATTACCCGCTGCACTCGGCGACACTAATTGTTCAAAAGAAAATATAATAAAGCAAACATGATTTCTAAATCATATCTGTGCATAAATATCAAAGACAGGCTTGAAATTCAAATAAGGTTCTTGGCAACACATCACATAAAACCTAATGCTTAAATTCTGCCTAGTATTAGCTCAGTGATCTAAAAATTGCCGTGCGGATGAGAAGTTTTTTATGCATCATTATGTTCATTTAAATATTATTGAGCTCACAACTTCTGTAGCAGTGTAATCACTTTTGGAGGTCAGAGGTCAGTGTGCAGCTAAGACGTCAAGATCAAAATAAATCAGATCAAATGTTTTTACTGTTTAGAGCCCAGTATCACAAATGACTCATTTTAAGAGGCTTCATGATCTTTAAACCAAACCCAGGGCCTGACCCTGATGAGAAAGGAAAACTCCCCGAAACTACGTTTTCATGGGAAAAATGCCTATTAGCAAATGAAGCTGCCAAATTCTGCAATACCGTTTAGTGACGTTTCCTCTTTGCTCACATACACGGCTCTCTTTCTGCTGCTGTAATGAGACAATCCCCTGCTGGGGATCAATAAAGTTTAGCTTTCTGTATCATTTCATAACCTCAGTGAAGTCTGAAATCAATCCCATGCAAGTGGTAAATATAAAAGCAGATTTTTGCACCGAACTTTGCTTTTACTTGCCGCTGTGTGCCCACTGATGTTCGTGAAAAGCGAGAGAGAAATCCCGCTAAAGATGATTAAAGGGTGTCTGCTCACTCACATAACGCTGTAGAGATGTACAAAATGAATACGGTGCGACTTCTTAACGTTTCCCGAGTAAAGTCTCGCAGTGCGAAAGAGGACGAAACCCCAGACCTCCGCTAGTAAATGTCTACAGCTTGTAGATGCCTAATTAGAGAACCGCGTCATCTGTTTCCTGCCAGCCATTTAGACGCACACTTGACAGACTTGAATACCAAACATCCTGAAACAACATTGGTCAGTCAGCTTAACGTGCAATTAACCCAGCAAGCAGAATCATTCAGTGTTTCACCCTAAACACACCAAACAGAGATCCAATTAGAAGCTGTCAGTCGTTACTTTGCAGTATGATTAAGTGTGTGTCTGTGTTTGTGTGCACATGCAGCGTACGCCCGTGAGTGTTCGCGGTTGTCGTGAGCTTGTGGGGTAGTCATTGTGTGCGTGTTTACATGTGTGTCCATTAGCACTCTGTTAGGGTTCCAACGGTGTGAGTGTTAGCGTGCACAGAACGGTGCAGGCAGGCGACTGTTAACGTGTATTTGCGTGACAGGTCTCCCACACACAGAGCCCCGATGTGGTTAGATCCGGTTGGCGGCCTCGTGTTGGCATGGCGATGGATGCTGGACAGGCCCTTCCTTTTGGCTAGCCGAGTGCCAGGCACAGATACTAATGAGATGCTGCGCTAACGAACAGATTAGAGAGTGACGGACTGAGAGGCGATGTGTGTTTTGAGTGTGTGGGAACGTGTGAGAGAGCGAGGGAGTAGGATGTGTGTTGGTGCTGGCATTTGTGTCTGATAGGAGCATCATCTGTCAGCCCAGCTCAGGACAGCCAAAGCGAAGCCCATATTGACTCGTGACAGAGCTGCTTCTGCTGTGGAGGACCGATCTATAGAAGCTCCGTTTTTAATTGAAAAGTAAACAAAATATTTCATCCTCATTGTCCTGCACTGTGTGTACACCCATCTCAATCAGAAAATCTAGATGACATACCCGGTGGTGACGTTAAGGGTAGTGAAATCAATTGGAGACAATCAGTGTTTGCAGCCTAGGAGATGGTTATAGGAAAACCGTGTCAGAAATATCCAAAGACGCAGTTCTTCATATCAATTGCCCACAGGGACTTTTGTCTTTTGGTTGTGAGCAGTAGTTCAGCACCTTTGCAGCTGACGGAGAGTCAGATCTCTCTGTTTAAAATTACAAAAATGTTTTAGCAGCAACGACCACCCGACTCAGGAGTGAATGTTCAACGCAGACTCCTCATTACGTCTGCCGTGTTTTTTCTGTTCTGACCATTGCCCAACATCAGCTGTTGCTAATTATGATTTTTTTCAAAACGAAACTTTTGCTTGCTTTAAACTGCACTGCGAGCTGGGATCTGTAAAAAAAATGTGGTAATGAAAAAACATGTTACTCTCTAATAGTGTGTTTTCTGCCGAAAAATGTCCGGTTCTTGAACATAGTCCACAAACCTTCCTTTGGGTAAAAGTCTCTTCAGGGGAATGGTTTTTACATTATTATACACTTCTTCATAGTCCACGATTAATGGTTCTTTGCTCATTAGTCTGCGCCACAACTTACACTTACTTTAAGGTAAATGTAACTATTTTGCGTGTGGGATTTCAGGAAAATCAGATAGTAGTTTTCTAGTGGATTTGGACTTACTGAAGTGTTACTAAACCCTTTTCCCGTTGATGCAGTAGTTGCACTTACACTGTAGATGCCTCGAATAACAAAACGAAGCATGTAACAGCATCTAAAGTAATTAGTCATATTTATCTTTCATATTGTAGATTTAATCGTGGATTTCTTTTTTTTTTTTTTTTTTTTTTTTTTTACTCTTAGAGAGCCTGGCATAATTCTGCTTAGAAATTAATATTTGATTCCACCTGAAGGTAATGATGTATCAGCATCAGTGCTGCCCTTTAGAACCCTAATATAAAACCAGATGTTCAGACTGCGCTGGGCAAATGGATAACCAATATATCACTATATCAGATTGACTGTAGTTTACAACAACAGCTGCATATTTCTAATATCCTGGAAGCACTGAGCTCCTGTCCGTTTGTTTGTGGACAAATATTTTCAAGTAGTCAAATGGACAAATTAAACTTTTTTGGCATTTCTGACAGAACAGTTTGGGAAGTTTCCAAACTTCCGATGGGTGCTCAAGGGTAAAGATGATATTTTAGAGTGAAGGGTAGGATTAGGTTATAAGCATTAAGCCGTAAGCATGAAGTTGAGATGGTTAGAGGTTAAAGTAAGGGAGGCGGAAATGCATTATGTCAGCGAGTTCCTCACTGTTCTAGAAAGACAAGCATTTATGTGTGTGTTTTCCTGACTGAGCAGATCATGATGTTTGTGCGAACTCACATATTATTTCCTAATTTGGTAACTCACATGCTGAGCTATGCCGTGTGTGTGTGAGTGGGAGAGAGAGGGTGTGTGTGTGTGTGTGTGTGTGTACTCTTAGAAGCATGTAATGTTTTTCTGAATGATTACTATCAGGTGGAGCAGGTCCAGTAAATGTGTGTGTGTGTGTGTGTGTTAACACATTTGAGAGTGTTATTGTTTAGAGGCAATGCTGCTTCCTGTGTTATAGCAGCAAGAGAGGTGAAGTAGCAAGAAGGCATTTGAGAGTGGGAGAAAAAGCCGGTCATAAAGAAAGAAGCAGGGAAGAGAGAATAAGTCACACGATATGAATTTTATTTTAAAACAAAGGCCTCCAGAATGAGTTGTGATATAACTTAAGTATGCTGGGATTTCGCGCTACTTCAAAATGACCTCAACCTCAAAGTGTTGGAGCATTTGACGTTAACCCGGTGAGATGGATAAAACAAAGTTAACCGTGGGAGGAGAGATGTGGCATTAACAGCCCAGCGTGGATAGTCGCTAATTTTACACTCATCCTAGCCCACCTAGCTTCGCGTCTGTTCTCGTTTGAAGTGCACACTCATCTGAAGTGGAAACTGTCATCGATGGCTCGACTAGAAGAAGGGATGGAGGGACGGCCTGGGAGTGATGCGTGCAGGGACAGATCGTAGCTTTAGTGCTAAACTTTCCAAGAAACATGGATCTTATCTAGGAAAACAAGCTGGTAACGCAAGGTAACATGATGATTTGTCTGCATCATTTGTACTGATGCATCGTCTGTAAGGCAACACTCCGAGTTTGGAATCCACTTGTCAAATTAAACCGTGTTGCTCGAGGGTAGAGCTTTAGTCATACTCAACACTGTTAAGCTGAAGAGTCTTGTCTGTACATACAGAATATTTCAACTTCCCAACTAAAGCATGGTTTTCACACTGAACTTTTTTATACAATAAGCACTGTATGTAAATCCAAATAGCTGCTAAACTGACGGCATTTCAAAATGTTGAGCCTGTGTTTAAGTGCTCAGCTCCATCCACTTAAGGTTGTGCTTTATGCTAAAGCAACAGTTTTGTCTGAATATTGCGCTCAGCGGGAGAAGTTCAGCCACCTGCGATACGCTCTAGGAAAGGCTTTGAATCACACGAGGGAAGTAAACATCACTACAACACAGATTCCAACCCTTGAGAAGACTTTAAAATGCACCAGCGGCTGAGTGCACTTGGAAATAGCGCAGCAGTGGAAGAGAGCCATGCTCCTTTGTGACTTCACTCTAATGATGGGGCACATGCTTATGCAACTTTCTGAAAACAGGAAATAAGGAGAAAAAGAGTCGAATAACAAAATGTCATCTGTCAACGGGTATAATAAATTAAATTTACACCTCTCGGTGGGCACTGGATTCCGAGTGAGTTGGTTAAATGAGTCTTTTGTTTTTCTAATTGGGCTGTAATTGTAGTTATTAATAAAGTTATAGGTTACATGTAAACAAGCTAGTAACAGTACAGCAACATCAGGATGCAGAGAAGAAGGGAGAAGGAGAAATGTTAGCAAAGGACGTGGGAAGAAAATAGAACTTCACACAGTACAGAACGGCAAAGTAAACAGCGCATCCATGGAGGGAGGAGAGAATAAACTAGAGGTGACTAAGAGAAAGTAGAAGGGATTAAACAGTTACAAAACAAGCTGAATACAGAAAAAGAAGGGGACAAAAAGAAGACTTGAAAAGAGGAGAGTCAAGAGAGAGAGAACTCAGGGATGAGGAGGAGGAGGAGGAGGAGGTGAGGGCGCGAAGATGGGTTAGACTGAAGTTACCTGCAGTAGAGACAGACTGCAGCAGAGCACGAAGCCAAGAGATGTTTCACTCTGGGGCTTCAGCTACATACAGCTATGAGATTTAAAAATAACTGTGTGTGTGTGTGTGTGTGTGTGTGTGTGTGCGTCTCAGGTGTGATGTAGCAACACAAGTTGAAACACATACTTTTTTTTGGCGTGTTTTTTTGCATGAAGTGTGGCAATTCGGGGGGATTCTGTGCAATGGCTTTTTTCTGTTGGTGTATTGCAGGGGCTATACTATCTTATTTGTGTGTGTGTGTGTGTGTGTGTGTGTGTGTGTGAGTTTGGGTGCTGCAGTGATTTGCAAAAGCCTGTAGATGTGAACAGCTTCTCCCGCTTGGTTTGATCAGCTGCTAATTGAATCGGAGAGAATAATGAGAGGGTTGGAGAGATTGTTCATTGTTTTAAGGCCATCTGGAGCTGTGCCTTAGAGGGGGAAACGCACACCAACACACCCACACACACAGACACACACACACTCTTATGCAGTTGTGTTCACAGAAATGCAGAAGCGCACAGGCATGCAGAAACAAAAACGCCAGAAGCTAATGCAACCGAGACGCACACAGACAAAGATAAATGTGAGATCAGGGGGCAGATAGACAGTGAGGGACAATATGGGCGGGACAAAAGTGGAAATTTGAAGCAGAGGGAGGCGCAAGTAAAAATAAATGATGCATAACTTCATATAGACACCTCATTGAAGCCGTTGTAGAGAAGGAATTAGATAACTGAGCAGAATATGGAAACACTTCAGGCCGTGGAGCAGCTCATACAGGAGAAGATCAGCATCGAAAACAGGCCCTGGAGTTTTTCCCATTGGGCCTAAACTCTGTTGTCAGTGTACAGTGCTGCAGGAAATTAGCTATTTGTTATAATGACATGGAACATCTGTATTTTTATGTTGACGTGTTTTATTGTTTAAGGCAATGCTGCAGATTTGTGTGTGATGTGGCGTTCCTTCACCACTGCTGGTGACAGCCTTCGGTTTCCATTAGGGCCAGTTTGCTAATTGAGTTTATTGAGGCTTTGCTAATTTTATCAAGAGGCTGGTTTAGAAATGGGATTCACTTCAGAACTTCCAGCTGTGGCATAAACATAACGATGGGCAAAGAGTGAGTCACGAATGTCACTCAAAACGTGTCATGTCGTGATGGCTGCATTGAATTCTAGCCTCTTAAGGCTACTGTCAGCTCTCATCTGCTTCCTTTGCAGTGGATTTCTAAACGTTAAATCATCAAGTAACATCAAAGCTGCAAACTAAGGAAGAAACCTTTTGTTATTTTTGAGCAGTGTTAACGTCTTAACCCCCAGTGACCCGCAAGTAAATCAGTCTTTGTATCAGTCAGCTTTCAAATCTTCTAGTTGCCTAAAGGCTCCAAACGTATCTTACTGAATTTCGCTGTAATGGAGGGATTCAGCCATAAACATGGATGAAATATTGCAAACCCAATATTTTAACAATGTCTCTTTTGCATAAATATGACCAAAACTAAGTAACAGAGAATATCTAGTGTCATACGTCTAGGTATTGTCAAAGGTTTTGTTCAACTTTAAAGTGACTTAAGAAAAAAACTGTCCAAAGGAGGTGAAATAGTTTCTTGTTGGATGACATAAAAAGACATGAAAGAAAGACCTCAGAGTTGCGATCAAATCTTAATAAGCACTCATTATGGACATAACTGTCACGGCTTTTAATGATTGGTTTGAACCCAATGTGCAGCACAATAGTAAAGTCCAAGGAGCTCAGCGCAAATAAGAGAGAGAGGATTGTAGATATACAGGAGCCGTTTGTAAGAGACCGCAGATTCAATACACTTGTACATAGATATAAGTTACTGGGACGTGTAGCTGTTTTCCAAGGCCGGAATGAAGACCAGTACATTGGGATGTTCAGAAACACCTGGGGCTCAGGCCCACCATGAACTGGTTGCTGTTGGAACATCAGTGTCACTGCCAGATATAAGTTTCACAATGACTGAAGTGCCAAAATCGAAGCTTTAAAGTTCAACTAAACTTTACAGCCGAGCCCATGGACAAAGGAAAAAGCTTTCTGGAACAGACCTAACCATGCCTGATCCACTGTTAAGGTAGCAGAATGTTTTAGCATCATCTCAAGCCGCCAACTAGATGGTTTAAACGTGGACACGCTTGTGTGTTCGAGCAAAAACGTCACCCTAACACACATCAAAGCTGGGTGTATAAAGCAGGCTTGACCAATGACCTCCACAAAGTTCGCACCTCAGTCCTGTTGAAAGTATGAAGGACGTGCTTAAATCTGTGCCACAAAACCAGAAGCTCACTGATGTCCTTGTAGATATGTATAAAAAAATATATTAACCGCAATGACCAAATGTATGTGCTCTTTGTTTATTACAGGTGTATGGGGTATGATCATTTAGTCCCTGGGCTGCCATCCTGTCAGCAGTTGTTTCTGTGTCTGCATGTGACACTAACTGACACCAATGACCGGCAAACTGCAGATCGTTATTTCTGCGGATGCAAGTGCATGTGCACATTGTGTGTGTGTGTGTGTGCACGAGCTTGTGTGTTACAGCCAGAAAACGATACTGATGAGGTTAATGAAATGGCGGGCCTCTTACAGCTCTTATCATTAGGAGTAATGGAGGGCCTCTGTAAGTGGCTCCCAACACACACTGGAGTACAAGAGTGAGAGGAAGTGGGCAGGGCCCAAAGTTGATTTGAAGCCATTTGAGCATGTAAACAGGAAGGTGTCTACGCAGACCTTGACTGAAATAAGAAATCAGAAATACTGTAGGAGGCGGAATATTAGGGGGAGTGTAGAAAGAGCCAATATTTGTAGACTCAGTGTAAACCCAGCGACCTTTAAATATGTCACTTTGAATGGAAATGCAATCAGTTTAGGTTGGAGATTTTGGCTGCCGTCTCTGCATACCTACTTACATATTGTCTTGGCCGATAATTGGTCTTTTAATACAAATTGAATTCTCTCCAGTCAGTGTCTTCCACTGCTGATATAATGGCTGTGATACACTTGGCATATAGACAGTAATGCTGATCAGTGCACTGTGTGTTTATGGAGAGTCCTTAATCAGAGCTGATTGTAATGGACTATTTTAATTGCTTCTGATAGGAATTCATTAATGTGTTTGTCTTCTGCGTCTAAAGCGTCGGTCCAGAGGTGCATCTTGTTTTTATGTGTAATGAGTTTTACAAGGGAAATTTAAAATAGGTTTCACTTTTAAGAAGTATCCTTAATGGGTCAGTGACTTTACCGATAACCAGGGCACTTGCAAGAAAAATGGCTGTCAGCTCTTGGGGCGTCTGTATGTCACTGCTGGTGGTGTCGCAGAGCCTGATACTGTGCTACAGGTGTTTGGATGTAGCCGTAGGCAGTGCTGGTGTGTCCAGATGTGCAAACTAAGCAGTTCCCCTTGGGTCGGTCAAAGGTGGATTACTGGGGGTAATTGAAGCTTTATTTGTTCTCTGGTCATTGTTTAACATATCTCATATTGTGAATTATGTTTTTGGGCCTACTAAGGCTGGTGTACAGTTGGTATAAGCAGTAGGTATGCAGAGACAGTTCTAACTGTCCCAGCCCAGGACTGTGCCAAAGTAGATCATCACTGTCATTTTTATGTATTTATTTTAACTTTGGTTAAAATGACAAAAAAAAGCTTTGTGCTTTGAGGTATCTAGGCATTGATAAAATGGGATGCAGTTTAGAGTTAGAATGAGTTAAGAAATTGTGTGTTTCCTGATTGTAGATATGCATTGGGGTAAAATTACTTACTGTATATGAATGCATAAGCGATGGAATTATTTAGACTGTAGATGTGGGATAAGAGACAAGCAAGGTGGAGAAGATTGGGATTGAGGTGAGAGGAGGTACAGGAGAGAAGCAGCACGGTTGGGCTGAATACAGCAGAGGGACTTAAATCAGGTTAATTACTTTAA
This sequence comes from Channa striata, assembly GCA_033026295.1. NCBI lineage: Eukaryota > Metazoa > Chordata > Actinopteri > Anabantiformes > Channidae > Channa > Channa striata. The sequence goes on along the minus strand of CM065180.1, from coordinate 20,712,638 downwards.
GAACGAGTTGAATCTGGGTGAAGAGAATGAGGAAGAGACACTGGAGGGAGCGAGAAGAGAGAAGTAATGGCTACAGAAGGCTGAATGAGCACTGACAGGAGACGGCATCAGTCTGGGCGCCGTAAAACACACGCCTAGGGCCAACACGTGCACTCGCACACAACTCAACACTGTCGTCCACATCAATGGCAAGTGAGTTGTGCTTAAACGATTCCCCGCAACGAGCAGCAACGCTCATTCCAACTTCAGAAGTACCGGGCACAGGATCGTCTGCCACCATGAATTGCAGTGTGTCCTTTAATCAGTCTGCAAAGGACGAGTGACCAACATGAAGAGGAAGAAGGAAAAAAGTAGACACGGAGAAAGCAATCCATTTTTTTAGCAATTGACAGACTCGGTGTGCGACAACCAGCTGCGTTCATACATGCGTATGTGGGTAGGAGGTCTCTGGCTAATGACTCGCTAAATCACGTTCAGTGTGACAGTTGTTGTTTTTACCCAACTCTGCAGTGAATACCTCTTGGGTTAGGGGGTTCGTGTGTGTTGTGGTTTCACATAAAGACGTACACACAGTGATGGGATAGGAGCTGATTTATCTCTCAGGGCGGAGGCAGGTCTGACCTTTACTGTAGCTTCATTGGCACGAGAGGAGTAAGCGGACGAATCATGGCGAAAAAGAAGCTGTTCGGGATAACTGCCGATCACATAAACCCTTTTGTTATTTTTGCTGGTAAATGCATCACTTCCTGTGAAAGGACTATTTTATATTTTCCAAACGCTAAAGTTGCTCACCAAGGTGTTTTACTAATATTAGAAATGTTACATGACAAATATAAAAATCCTACAGATGATTACTTCAGTTTGTGAAGTGGATACCCATGACTCAGGTACAAGTACACAAAACGCAGTCAGGTGAAGCCACGTGCGCTGCACGAGCCTTCAGGCTTTCGTCGGGTAACCGCAGTGGATGCGGCATGCTTGATCACACTTTGACAACGTGTGCCGCTCAAACCGGAGACTGCAGATGGAGCACATACCTGCTGCCGTCACAGCGCTCGTGAAGGGAATTAATCTGTAGACTTTAATACGTGCAGGCTTTGGTGGATGACAGAAGATGATAGGAGGCAGACATTAATCTTTTAAACCTGCATGCCTGGCATCATGTGTATATTTTTTTCACAAGTGACATTTTAAAAAGTGCTGCTGATATCATACTTTGACTGACTAAATAAACAAAGAGTAGCCAATGTCCCCAACCACTTTTTTGAATTTGATACAAATCTGATACCTTTTGTATAAGGTACCGTCTGATACCCTTCCCATCTGATAATCGTTACATTAATCTGACTTATATTACTAACAAAATGTTAGTGATAAGCGAGTTCTGGGTGAAATTTCAGAATTTCAGTCCACCACTAAATGTTCTGCTTCAATGACAGTTTGTATTGAAACGGTTCTCTTCATTACGGTGTTCACATTTTGCCATCATGAGACCAAGACAATAACTAGTGGTGGGTAGCATGAACTTCTCAAAATAATAGTGTGGTGCAGACAGGGAGGGGAGGATGTGTGTTGACTTTGGCCAACAAGAGGATGGGATTGAATATAGAAGTAATTTCTTGTTGATTTTGCAGTGTATTACTGATACTATACTGATTGTATTTTACTTTTTTGAAATGTGTTTGGTTTTTTCAGTTGAGGGTGTGACTTTACATTTTTGATGTACACAATACTAACGTTAAATATTAGTTTTCTTGTATTTTGTTGCCCACTTTTATATAGCTTCACCAACGTGAGAGTATTTTTAAAAAAAAACATAAGCCATAAGAATAAAGACAGTAATGGTGTGAGATTAATTTTCAAAGTTCCGTTGCGGTTTGCTTGTGCAGCCTTAATGTTGCTAGACTAGGGGGTTTATTCAAGTCTTTTATCGGTGTTTCTTTTAGAGCACGTCAGCCCGGAAAGTGTAGGAAGCCAAGCGTATCTCGCAGCAGAGTCTGACTGCTGTCATTAAGTATTTTCCAGTTATTGCACAAATACATTAATGAATTGAAAGTATTTCCCAACAAGTTTACAGCAGAAATGGACAGGGGGACTGAATTATCTGTCAAACAGCTATGAATTACTGCTTTCACTGGATGTCATCATGGGGAACCGAGAGATACAATAAAAAATACTCCGAAAAATCTTAACTGTCAGAGAAAATCGTTTTGATTGTTTCAAGAGTCTGATGGGAAAAGTGTGGGAGTTGTGGATGAATTACGTACATGTGCTGTTTTTCACTTTTACGTGAGGATAGGCGTCGGTGAGAAGGACTCAGGAGTCTCTGTCGATTGTAGCACCGCACATTGTGTTATGTTGTCACCATAATACTGAACAGGCAAAGTTTTTGTGAAAACTGGACGTCCTTCATAAAAACAGAGACAGAGAAAGGACTGTTCGCTCAGCTGACTGGTTCAGCAGAGGTTAAATAAAAGAGACTAATTCCGTGGATGATGAGTGTTTCCATTCTTTAACTACGTGAGTTAGTGGGAGCGAGTGAGTGTGTGACGAACAAAGTGAGTGTCTGTGTGTATAAAGGCTTTGGGCTAATCCCGTTGGGTTCAACTGGATCAAAGTTGGTGCTGAAGCTCTATTTGTGAAATGTGTGATCCAGCTAATGGACGAGCGTCTCGATGCAGACCCTGCAACTGGAAACACACACAAAGTCTGTCTTTACACGCTCTTTTTCCGTGTGTATTTGTATGTGTGTGTGTTTTTGCATGTGAATGTTTTCCCATGTGTCCACAAATCACAAAAACGGAGTCATCCATCCTGCGGTTGGAGTTGGGTGGTTGTGTACTGACATGCTCCACTGTACACACCGCCAATAATCCCTCTCTACATACACACAGCGATCGCACACACACACACCCATTTATGCACGTATACACTGGTACAGCAGGAAGCTGTCAAGTAGGGCTGTAGTGTTCTGTTCAGCTTCCCCAAGCATGTGACAGCTCCTAGACAGGAGGTAAGAGATAAGGATGGAGAGGAGACGGGAGACAGCGGAGAACGAGTGGATGGGGAGGAAGGGTGCCCGTGGAGGGGAGACCTAAAAGGCGGAGAGGGGGTTAAACGAGTGCAGAGGTACAGTTTGCCTTGTTGTGCCTTGATGTGCCAGCGCAATAGCTGAGGAAACGAAACAATGGCTCTGAGGTTAAAGTGCTGACTTCAAGATTTAAGAGTGGGGGTGTTCATATCCATTTCTGGTGCGCGGAGCGGGAATTCTATTTTACAGTCGGTACCTCAATTGTAGGGCAGTGCAGTGCAATTGTTCTAAACATGTGGAGAAGGCATCTTTTTTTTTCCCCCCAATTTGATGAGTCAGTCAGCAGATAAACTGAGCACGTGGTTTCTTTTGCAGAACAGATGAACAGCACCACCAGGGATGCTGATACCAAGTCGCTAGGGCTGCGCGTCAAACCTCCATACTGGCTGAAATTTGACAAACAGTTGTTACTCTCAGATGGATGTGAATACTGTGTAAATAATAGCTGATGATAAATTTGAGTGTTTGTAACATTTTCATATCGTTATTCTAGCTAAGCTAATTTGAGTGAGGACTGCGATGCAAACGTTTGTGTCAAGCTAAGGTTTCTGGTTTTTGTTACACAATTTTTTTATATTGGGAGGTGGCGCTGCTGAAGTCTGCTCCTACTTGGAGTGTGGTCACACTAGGCACATTGAAGCGTGGCCGTGCTCGTTTGACCCGCAGAGTCCAGCTTGTTTGTGACCACTCCGTTCCATTGTAGGCCACAGTGCAGCTGGATTCAGGTACAGGACACGTGAGTGTGTTTGACAGCACAGATCTTCAATGCTATGACTGTGGGAGAGCGCTTCTCTTCAGAAAAAGAGTCACGTGGTGATGACGAATCGCTGTTGCACAATCGGAGTGCAGGGCAGCGGGGGAGAGTGGAGGTGGGGCAGTTGTGCTCTTGCAAAGTACAAAGCAACAATGCCTAGTGTGAGCAGGACCTCTGATTCATTGAACAGCATTGGCGGTTTGGTGTTTGAGCCTCACCTCTCTAACCGAGAAGAGCATTTTGTGCTTGATTAGTAGATTTTGGAGCATTTTCGTTTAATTGTGATTTGACTGCCTGTAGTGCTGTGCAGAGCGTAGCAGAGCACAGCAGAGCAGGCAGTGTCATGAAATTGTTTAAAAAGTAAGTACGGCATTTTTTTTTGAAATAACATGAGCAGCGGGGTCAAGGCCAGGCTGCAAACAGCTCTCGGTTCATAGTTGAGGGCTGAGAGGCTGAGTCATGGCAAGTAAAACATAAACAGAAGGTAATTTTTTCCCTGTAAACACGAGGATGACAGAAGAGTGAATCAGCGTTTGGAAAATCACGTCTGCCCACATATTCCCTGCTGAGTACATCACTACGCACTGGTCAAAGACTCATCCAGGTCCTCCGGGCAAGCCAGTCTTACTCAAGGGGAGCCTTTATGGTCAATTAGTACGTCTAATAGCAGTGGATATAAGAGCAGGAAAACACTCCGAGTTTGTGAATTTGTGTCAGCACCCGGTATGATTCAAAGGGACTTATATCTTTACACCAGCAGAGCGTTTTCCCCGGCCAAAACTGGAGCAGAAAAGTTTCCTTTGTTACACGACGCAGCTGATTTATTTAGAATTTTGCTGAGTAAACTAAGGTCCCAAACAAAAGTCACGGTGACCTGAGAAGAAGTCCGTTTTCTGGAAAGTGCTGTTTACCTGTCCACCTGCGGGAGCGTGAACGGACAGGGGGATTTGATTATAGTGCCTGGATGAGTGTGATTACACCAATCAGGAGCACACCATGTTTAAGTAATTGCCGGCTGTCTGCAGAGGTTAAAAAGCTGCGTTCTCCTTCCTGTCAAACCTTCTTTTGTTTGCTTCACTTGTCAGCTTGCATGACATTATCGCACCTATCAGTGATTCACAGTTTGTTGGGAACAAGACAAAGATTTTCTTTCTTACTTAGAATGGTGGAGTCTTTCCACCACCAGTGTCTTTCCAAGTGAGTTTTTCTGTCTGAAGACTGAAGAGATTCACATAAACCTTCTACAGGCAGCTAGAAGTTTGACCGTGTTTATGCATATTTTTCCTTTTTACAGAAAATGTCTCTTCAGTATTAATCGATAATTAATAACCACACAAAGAAGCATCTAAGGTAACATAACTTTTCTATTGTCACTGATTGTTGAATAATCTTCCATCATTTAATTGAGAAAATTAATCTGGTCGTGCCTGTGACTTGAGGAGTTATGGTTAGGGGAAGATTTCTGACCAACAGATGATTAGGGAGCCATCGTTTACATGCTGTGAGCGAATCGCAGGCTAAGAAAGAATATGTTTCACTTTTATTACCATCAACACGGCCCCTGTAAAGACTAAAACCTGACGTTAAAGTCTCGCTAAGAAGTTTCACGCGTGGACCAACAACCTGATGTATCGCGTGCTGATTTCTCCGCTGCTGTGCGTTTGCAGCTGACCGCACGAGTGTTCCCAGTGATCTCTTTCCGTTTGTGTTGTCTCCCTCCTACGTGAGAGGACGGTATAGTACGATGAGACATTGAACCTGTCAGTGAATGGGCGTCTTGGATCACTCACAAGAAAAACCACTGAGTATTTCTATTTATCGTCCTAATATGGAAAAGAAAACATAAACATACAGTGTTGAGACCGAATGTGTCTGCAGAACATATTTGAAAAACATTCTTTGCGCTTTGTTTGACTCCGGCACAAAGTGTCTCTTTGGAAGAAGTTCCTGTCCTCTACAAAGCAGCAATATGCAGACAGAGCTCGGTGCTACACTGTGAAAAGACTCCTGCGGTTGGTGGCTGTCCGCCCACACCAGTCCGAGTATTATGGTATAGCTCATTCACACAGATAGAGACTAGAGAGGCTACTGTACATACTTTATCTGTTTCTATGGAAACCGCAACTTGAGATGCAGTCAGCTACAAAATTAATGACATTTGCAGTCCTCTTAGTCAGTGTTTCTCTGTAAGGAAGAGTGTGCAAGGACTGCAAACAAGGAAAACGCATGTATGTAATATTTCACACACTTTTACGTCTGTCTCAGAGAAGACTAGCGGGTGCAGCAGTGCAGCATCCCCGCGGTTGAACATTCGATTATGTTTTCAGCAACATCCTTCATTACTTGCTTGTGTTGGCTAAATGCTTCTAGATGGCGTATGAAAAAGTCAAATCTTGATTTCTGTTTCATTGCTGTTACAGTAAAACTACTTGGCGTGTTTTAAAGCTAATTATTGTAACTCTTGTTTTTTTGAATATTCAAAGCAGAAAATAATACATGTTTATCAATAATTTGTGACAGTCAATCATTAGTTATCAAAATAATAACCCTCTGCTATTGTTATGCTTGAAATAAAATTATTTTTTATAATTTCAGCATATTACAACCCACTACATTTTTTTAAACAGATATATTACTTACATTACTTTTTTGTTGCTTAAATAATACCCCCCCATCTTGTTATTACTAATATTACTCTCTTATAATTAATCTGCAAAGTAGACTGACTCTGTATTCCTCTCTGTGAATTGTGAGATAAGTTCATACTTAGGGAAAATCCATTTCATTTAAGGGAAATTTGCTTTGCATTTCAGGGCAAATTAAACGTTCATCTGAGGAATTAAATGCTTCACTGCACATTAGATGAAAATATTTAGGTTTTGACCTTCAGGATGCCGGACAGCAGCAGCTGACAAAACTTTAACTTTAGTTTTGCCTTCGCAGTCACCAGTGCAACAGGAAACCACAGTGAAGTATGCCAATCTGTGTCTGAACCCAACTGGCCATTTGTTCAAGTGTGGAGTGCGATTTGTTTCTCTGTGCTTGTTAGGATGATTGTGTGCAGGGCAGGCGTGTTGTCGAGGATTGGTCCAAAGTGATTCGAAAAACTGCATAATGGTCCACACTTGTCCTTGTTCGTCGCATGCACCTCGCTGGGAGACAAAAGGTGGACTGTGTGTGCGTTTGTGTGTGTAGGAGGCAGGAGACAGGAAAGAAGAGTGTGGGCATAAGTAATGAATGTATTGTCACTTTCTATTTGCTGTACCAAAGCTTTACTGCACTCCTCTCCCGCGGGAGGAAACACTACCTACCTCGTTTAGGCCTGATGCTAGAGCAAAGAACGAGGGGCTGGGGGACTGAAGAGCGTACGGAGGAAATAGAAGAGGAGAGGAGAAGAATGGAAGGGAGGCACAAGGGGTGGAGAAGTAGAAGATGGGAAGAAAAAAAATGTCCTGTGCGCATGTTTCTAGTTATGATGATTGACGTGATTTCAACAATCACCACTGCTGATTCTGATCTTTATTGTTTCCCTAAGCAACCGGTTGCTGCTGTGTGTGAGGCACCATGCAGCGTAGCAGAGCACTGCTCTGCTGCAGGAGGCGATGCTGTGCACCTTGTTGTTGTTGATTTGTGTTTGGGGTATTATCTAATCTAATTGTTGATTCTGTGTGTGTGGGAGGGGGGGCACAGACAGACACACGCACACACCAATAGCTGCTCTGGTTTTTAAGACATCTAATTATGTAATTATATAAAAGTTATTATTATTTTATTAATAAATATGTTTAAATGCAGCTGTTTTTATTTAAAGGTGTCAACAGTCATAAAATCAACCTTTTTAAAAATATATTATATACTTTGTCATACAAGGGTAAATTAAAGTAAAGAGGATGAATATGGCTGAGGTCACAGTTAAAAATGGCATTGTACTGGACTATTTACAAACAATAAGGGGCCAGAATATTCAAAGAACCTGTGATTGTAACCCAGCCAACTACAACGCCACCGTTAGCTAGGATATCGTTACTAAAACAAACACTATTTAATGAACCGATCTGGGGCTGTGTTGACAGAACCTGAATATCAGACTTCATAAAAGGACTGGGACAGAACACTTGTGTTGTGCCGTATGGGGTGTAATTCCTGTATAATACATTTACATTTAGGAAATTATGATGTTTGAATCAAAGTGACACCTGTTACATGTTCAATCAAGTTTCTGTTGATGAAAGGAACATTTAGATTTTATTTAAAAATTCCTCCAATGGCCCTTAGGATCCTGGATCCTGGATTAACACACAACATATTCTCAAACGCTGCTGCGTCATGGCTTTATCCGCGACGCTCACTTTTAATTTCTTGAGTTGCTGACTATAAATAAGATTGCATAGCCATTTCCCATTGCAGGGATAAGCATGTGTCTTAATTTTGAATGAGCACATTTTAGCTTCTCATAAAAAAAAATGTCTTTTCCTCCTTTCCACTCATTTGTGCAGTCTGCGTAAGCTCTGTTTCCATGGTAATTTTCTGTAGGCTTACAGTCTGTGTGTTGATGTAGAATATACTGGGATGTTTGCGAAATGTCTGTAAAGATGTGTTTAAACTGCTCATCCTGTTCTCATTCAACACTTTCCGTACGTTATGTATCGCCTATGATCATATTTACACTAGTTAATATTAACCACTGTACTTCCTGTGAGTTCCCCCCCGCACAATGCCACGAAGTGGTTGCTATGGTAATCTGTGGCACCTGCCCCAGGTGCATCCAATGTTGTCAGCTGTTGCCATGGTTACAGTAAATATGGTTTTACTATTGTTTACTGATCACTGTGGACCGGTGAGCCATAGGCAATGATGAGATATGAAATACTTTATTTTCCCTGACCCTGGAAAACATTGAATCACTGCTCAAAGTAAAACATTTCTGGAGCTGAGATACAGAAGGTCTGTGTGATGCATTCATTTGTTAGAGCAAATCAGCGCCATAGCCTTATTATTTTTTTCCTTTCCTGTTAGGTTTCATAATCTCTTAGCATTCATTTCATTTTTTTTGCAGCTTTGATGTAGCTGTGATGCAGTGTGCAACAACTACACGTACAACAGCAACGCTCAGGCACTGCCACTTGAATCAAACATCCAGATTATGGCTCTACAAAGGCAATTAACGCAAAAATAGCTGATTATGTCAGATAATGTTTTATGGTAATTGAGGGATTACCTGAATGAAACCGTGAACGTTGGGATACAATACAAGTTTGTGGCTCGGACAAAGACACAAATACGGTGTAAATGTTAAGGCACATTAAACCTGTTTTGTCTGCTGAAACATGCGAGTGTCTGCTAATGTGAGAAAAAGGCGCGTGTTAAAGTGCTTCTCCACCGTTAACATATTCTTCTCCGCTTTGTTTACATTCGCTGTTGTTTTCACGCCGTGAGGAGAGTTTGGATGCGAGTACAAACCTCCGCTTTCTTTGGATCAAGTCCCACCAAAGCTCGTCTCCTGTGTCTCATGCTGCCTCAGCTAAAAATAACACCCAGTGAAAAATCCTGCCCACTCTCCTTTGGCTGCGCTGTGAAAAGGTTGTGGACCTCTGCTCGGTGTGCAGTCGGCCATGTGTGGCGGATGTTGGAGGTTTACACACAGGTTAGAGATGAGTCTGAACGAAGGACATAAATCCGAATACTTTAACTGATGTGTCTGTGCGGATTTAAGTTCTGGGGACATTTAAATAATGAAAATTTGTTTTGTTATGAATGTCAGTATTGTGGTAGTTGTATTGATTGGTTCAATACACGCTGTGTAATAGACTCAGGTGTAAGAGGCCACTAACCATGCGTCCGTTTTCTTGCAGGGACAGCGATACACACTCATAACAGCCGTGTAGTTCTGCTGTCTCTCTCTCGCTATGACAACAACACTTATATTTGAGATGAGTGACAGCAGACTATAAGAGTACAATCTGCCATTATCAATTTTGAATTCAGGTACATTTAACTTTTAATTTGTGAATTGTGCTAATGATTGTGTCCTAGCATTTCCTTAATGCAATACTAATGTAATCATTTATAATGAATCCAAATAAACTTTTCTGCTGCGAGGGCCCTTTCTCCGTGGCGTTTGCATGTTTGTGTGCTTTCATGGTTTTCCTCTGTCACTCCAAGGACGTGCATGTAGGTCAGTTGGTGACTCTAAATTGTGGGCTGGTGTGAGTGCAATAGACTAGCAACCTGTCCACAGTGGACGGACTTTTCTGGACATTTTTGTTAGTGTGGAATACAAAGATATGGCAATAGCTGCCATACTGTCTTAATATTAATTACAGCACAATGTGGCATAGTTAAGGATTCCTGTTAGACATTTTTAAAAAACATAGATAGCAACAGCTGATTCTTTTGGGGCGGTCTTGTTCCTTCCTTCAAGCTCGGGGGCTCCTCTACCAGAGGCCTGGAAGCTTGAGGGTCCTCCGCTTCATCTTATCTGTTCCTAGCACTGCACTCTTCTGGACAGAGATCTCAGATGTTGCTCCTGGAATCTGCTGGAGTCACCTTGGGTGTTACAGCCCCCAGTGTTCCTATCACCTCGCTTACCACTTGTACCTTCACCTTCCACATCCTTATTTCTCGAGCTTCTTATATTATACTTTCTGCTGTCTGAGGTATTCCCTAAGCACGTCATCACTTGGGGCCATCTTCCTGACGTATTCGTGGATCTTAGTTGTTTCATCCTGGATAGTGGCTCTGACGCTCACTAATCCTCGGCCTCCTTCCTTCCGCCTAGCGAACAGTCTCAGGATGCTGGATTTGGGGTGAAACCCTCCATGCATTGTAAGGAGCTTCCTCGTCTTGATGTCAGTGGCTTCCATCTCCTCCTTGGGCAGCTTATTATACCAGCGGGGTACGTGATGACCTTGCAGTGTGTGAAGACCACACATCCAAGTGAAGGGCCCCATCGGAACATGCCTCCTTTTGGGCAGGAGGAACTTTAACATTCAGACTCCACATTACTGCTTCGCTTAAGAAAACCTTTAAGCAGCATTTGATTTGTGCAGTATGTAAATCAGTCCCTCCAGGAATTCAGACAGTCCCTGTGAATTATGTGAAGCGTTGCAGTTTAAAACATCATAAAAAACACTGAAACACACCTTACCATTTTTAAGAAAAGCCACTACAGTAACAACTGAAATCCTGGAAGCACCGGTAAATGAAGGCCCAGTAATCGTACCGTGCAGGGCTCCATCTGCCCTCGTACACCAGTGCTCTAAGAGGACGGGTCTTAGCAGAAGGAAATGGTCATGCACTGGAGGAAACGGTTTCTTTAATTGAATTAATTGCACCTAACAAATTACAATTATAGGCCCAGTCATGTGCTTCGTTTTCTTCCTGGGCTCCACTCCGCTACCGCTACCGATGGAATGTGAAGAAGTTTTTGGCTCTTATCTAATGCCCTCTGGAATCGGGGAGCAAACCATGGACTCTGCAGAAAGAGAAGAAGAGAGTATGTTGTGTATGTGCTCCGAGGAACTGTGGTTCCTATGGTAACATCACCTGAAAATATGGAAACAAATTCAATTACTCTTCCTCTCGATTTTTGCCCTCAGCTGTCTCTGATCTTCATTTTGTGTCTCTCGGTCTTTTCACCACAGTCCGTCTCTCTTCCTCCCGCTCTCTTGTCTGGCGCTCAGTCGTAGAGGTGATTTGGAACAGACTCTAAGGAAGGAAGTTGTTGTGTCTAAGATTTTAGGTTTTAAGTGAAAGAGAGCATTGGGGGGGGGGGGGGATAAGCATATTCACCAATCTGTCGGATGATGATTTTGGCAGTCTGTGCGTGTGTGTAGGTGTGTGTTTGTTTGTTTGTGTTTGTGTGCTGGGGACGAGTGCAGTGAGGAGGAGTTATTCTACAGCACCGCCAAACCCTGTGTGTCCGTGTGTGTCTGTGTGTGTGAGGAGACTTTTTGTGCTACCGCTTGATGTTAAAAGCTCTTTCCTCTCATTTTTTTTCCACGCTTGCGGTTTTCTTTTCCCTGTTTTATCTCTCTGCAGTCCCACTTGTGTTCCCGTCACTCTTCCTAGTAATCCACCTTTTAATCTCTCGCTCGCTGTTTTTCCTCCCCTCTCTGGTCCTTCAGCTCCAACCCTGGAGCAATCCTCTAAGTTCCCCAAAGGATAAACATGGGGCCTGAAAGTTTTGTTGAGAGAAGACAAATGTCATCTTTAAGTAGCTCTGTTGGAATCACTCTATGAACGTACTTGAGGTAAGGGGCTTCATTAATCCCCCTCTTCATGGTAAAGGAGAGGGGGAAGTGGATGGCACACATTTGCAGTCTACACACTGCACAGTACACACACTTACCAAGATTGCAGCGGTTGCTTATTGTAAGGTCTGGCAGCCTGTCCTGTCAGGCTAAGTGTTGGATATTTTTAATTATGACTCAGCTGCAGTACACAAAGAATGAGAGAACGGAACTCAGTGTATAGTTTAGTGTTGCGTTTAATGGGCAGAGCAGGGTCCTGTGCGCGGTTTATTGTTGTGCTCAGCATCTTTGTCGTAATGGCTATTAAGCGTTTGCCAGAGCTACATATTGCACTTGATTGTGAAATTTTAATGGCGTCTAGTAATTCTGTGTTTACTTTCTTTAACTAAATTTGTGTTGCTAATCGATTGGAGTCTAATGTCTGCTTGGAATCGGATTTGTGTTTGTACAACATCAGCTTATTGAGAACCAATGCATTTGTTTATATATGTGAAGTATTTGGTGTGTGTGTGTGTGTGTGTGTGTGTGTGTGTGTGTGTGTGTGCTGGGGAGGGGGGGCGTCTTTCACGGATTTAAGTGTTTGTTAATGCATGAGTCGGTTTGTTTAGCAGTTGCAGCAGACGTCCCACTTCATATCACCAACTGAACTACAGTGGGTGTGGAGATATCAACCTCCCGTGTTTTAAGTCATTAAAAACTGCTAACTCGTGTTTACTGAGAGGGACTACAACCAAGCTGGAACTGGAAACTGGAACATGCACACGAAGTAGTTTGATCCTCAAATAGCACAGACACTAATAATGTGAGAATAGAACTGGTTTATTGATAACAGAGCATGCTGCCAGTCAGTGCGCACCAACGATCAAAATCTGCAAAAACACTAAGTGTCAGTGTCTGAGTAGGTCGTTCAGCAAAAATATGTGCTGCTTCAATGCGGCACAATTTTGGCTAATCACATTTTGCACAGTACTGTACACAGGTGATTTATCCAAAAATGACAGGACAACTTTCCCTAAATTCCCTAGGATTTGCCGTCACAAAGTACTCACATGGATGCACAACTGAGGGCTTTATTGCTAACATCCTGCACCCCTAAGTACCGATCCGAGCCGGGAAATTCTGGCTGGATTCCCAGGTTGACTGGACAAGAAAACGGAGCCTCTTGCCTTTGCTGCATCACTGTGCTCATTTTGGAACCGTACGCTGTTTTGCATCCAGACTTAGAAACACTCAAGTCAAAGTCTTTTAACATGTAAATTACTGAAGAGTGAAGCTGTCTGGTTTAAGTTAAGGTCAGAGTTATGTATTTTTTGGCTTCTAGCTGTACAATAGCTGGTATATAAGATGAGCTCAATAGGAAAGAATCACCACACACACACACACACACGCACAGGGATGTAGATACAGATACAATGTAGTATTCCTGAATACGTCCCCATTTTGACACAGATTGTGTGGGCTAATTTGGGTGCTGTGTAAATAAGTGTGTTTTGTGAGTTGGACACCTGGTATGTTTGTTTGCATTTACTAATGGGTCCATATGTTGTCATTTGTGAGTGGGGTTGGTGCACAATTACCAGATTACTACAGTATAAATATAGATTTAGATCATTTCTGTGTGTCTTTATTTACATATTCATGGGTAAGCATATGTTTTTATCTGTTGTGGGGTGTGTGTGTGTGTGTGTGTGTGTGTGTGTGTGAATGCATGTACCTCATGGCCTGGGTTGTGTCCAGATGCCCATATGCTGCCAGGCAGGACAGGGCACGAAGCCATCTGGTGGAAGAGAGAAATGCAACCAATACGCTTTGACCTTTTGATTTGGTTTCCTTAGAGATGCTTGTGTGTGTAATGTTCATTTGTCACTTGGCTTCACGTCATAGCAGTAGGTAATCTTCTGTGTTTTATTTGTGATGTATCCAGCATCCAGATTATAAAAACATGCTTATTTATACGGTTTTCTTTGGAAGAAATATTTTATTTTAACGCTACTTTTTTCTTTTTTTTTTACGATTGCTTCATATTTGAAGAGGTAATGCAGGGCAAAATTTAGAATAGGAGAGTAGTATAATTTCTCAAAATCTTATACCAGTGTGCTAAAAGCAGTTTGACATCCAGGCCCTCGTCTTGACCTAGCTTTTTCTACCAAAAGCAGAAAATACTGCAGAACTATAGAACGCTCTGCACAATTTCCACATAATGATCCCAAAGAGATGTGCAACAATCCCAGGAACACATGAAAATGATAAAACACAAAGGAGGTGCAAAATGACACATAATCAACCCAAAACATCAAATGAGACAAAAACACACACAAAGTAACAAAAACGGGCACAAAACAAAATAAAAGAGACTAAACGAAAAAAATACATGTTTCTCATATTCTGCTTTGCACGTAGCTTTTCCATTTTTTTCTGTTTGGATTGCATTCTTCATTTCATTCAATCTCGTTCTCGTAATTATACCTTAGTCACTTTTCGAAAATAAGTGTGAAATCCTCCAGGTTGTGTCCCGTGTAGTAACTCGTTTTACCACCTGCTGTGCAAACAGAACAATTTCACTCCTTTCCTCACCGAGAAATCAGAATTTACTGGATTTTTCATGCACATTTCTTTCCATTTGGTTGTGCAGTTTGGCTTACATAAGCACAACATGTCTGTCAGTTGTGGACGAACTGTGCGGTTCATGACTGGCACTTGGTTGCTAATATAAAATAATATTGAATTTGCTTTTGCAGGTATAGCAATATAACAAACGCAGCATTTTTTTCCCCCTTTTTCTTTGTCTTTGTTGTGTAATCCTACAAACACTGAAGCAGTCAGCAGGATTCCTCTATACACACTATAGCAGTAAAAGTGATATTGTGGGGTCAGCACTATGCTCCTCTGGAGCTCCAACACGCTCCCAAACAAACAACTGACCGAAGCGCTGAAACACTCGTGCAAGTGAACTGGGTAATTGCAGGAACACTTGTTCAATTTTACGAACCCTCCAGACTAAGCGCAAATGATGTTGATGTGATTAAGATAAATGGTCCTTGGGAACATTAACATAAGCTTAACAGGATTAATAGAAGAATGCATGTATATGTGAGTAGCTCCTATTTAATGGGTTACTCTCCAATGACATGTCGTGTTACTGATGTGTATGAAATAGTCAGGACAGCGGAGGAAAGGGAGAAAAATAATTTTCCTCCCCTCTGTCCCTTGACAGTGTGGAGCGTGAGACTAGTTCACAGAGGAGGAGAAAGAGGATAGATGGGAGGGTGGAGTGGAGGAACATAAGAAGAGAGAGTATAAAGAGGAGACGACACAGAGGACATGATCAAAGAAAAATGTCAACACAGTGGCCGAAACGCAGTTAAAAAGCCACCAAACACCCCACCTTCGTGTCCTCAACTCTCCTCTCTCTTCTCCCCCTGTGGACGGCTCCCTGGAATCCTCGGACTGCGGTTGGTTACTTAGCAACCAGAATCCTGTCGAAACTGTGTCAGAGAGACCAAGAGAGAATACCATACATGATGAAAGTGGCGCTGGTAATCGCTATAATCAGTCAGGATGTTTATGTCTAACAGTCTTCCACGGTGTGCTTGTTGTCACTATTAGGATACGCCAACAATATAATTTACGGGGGCCCAGAGGGATTGTTTTATACACTATGTAAACTCCTTATATTACAGTGAAAGGACGCATACGGTGTCAGAATGAAAGGACACAAACCTGTGTGTGAGCCTTTTTCGAAGTACTTTGTGAATTTCTGCCCTAAGTGCATTAAGCCTTATACAAGACATACTTTATTTATTTATTTAAAATTGCCTCACGATTATAGCCCTTGAAGGTGGATTTTTTAAATAAAAGGTTAGTGGGGCACCTCATCAAATGAACATATGTGACCACAAGTAATAGGCAAAGCAAGGCAGCTTTTTTTAAAGCCTATTTCAAACACAGAGCCATTCAACGTGCATTAGAAAAGCATTAATTATTTGAAATCAATAAAATAAATTAATAAATCAGTATATAATGACTTTAATTAAATAATATTCATCAAATGAAAAAAAGCAAATAGACAAAGTGTAGAATCAGAAACATACCAAATTTAGACTCCCTGTCCCCCAAAAGAGTTCCCATCTGGACTGAACTAGACACATAAATGAGAGCCCATGATTGATTAATTACTGCAGTAGCGACCAACTTATTTGGCCCTAACTGATTCAATGAGTATCAGACTACATGAATATACTGAGCCAACTTTCTTATTCCGATGGCATGGGCCTATTTCTATATGGAAATGCCAGGATTCTTTAATTCCAATTGCAAAGAGTTGTACAGCGAGCATGAGACATTATTTTCACATACGCATGGGCCACCTTAACCCCAGTAAGGGGTTCACAAAGACTTTACAAAGTGGTCTGACATTCCCATCATCAATACAAGATCTTGGTGAAAAATCCATAAAATGTTGAAACGTTACATAAGCTTATCGAAATAATGCCACGTTGAAGGCCCGCTGTCATCAAAGCTAAAGGTCCAAGCAAAGAAAGAATAGTAGATCAGAACTGTGCAGTAATAAGTTTCAAATGGCCTCAAATCCAACAGAGGAAATAAAAGAGCAGCAGAGGAAGTGATTAATGAATCACACAGGAAAACCGCACTTTTCAGTTCAGCTTTGAAAAAGGGGCTTGTGTTGGGGGCACTATTAACATCATCAGGAATTTGGTTCTACCTCTTTATATCACGCTATCCGAAAACAACTTCAGCCAATGTAGCTCTGGCCAGAGGTTCTAACGGCTGACGGCTTCCTTAAGATCTTAAAGCTCAAGTCTTAGATCGAGGATCTAAGGAATAATTGAAGGAGAC
Organism: Channa striata; assembly: GCA_033026295.1. Taxonomy (NCBI): domain Eukaryota; kingdom Metazoa; phylum Chordata; class Actinopteri; order Anabantiformes; family Channidae; genus Channa; species Channa striata. Next base: position 20,695,684 of record CM065180.1, on the reverse strand, counting down.
TTCTCATCCACGTGTGAAAACCCATTTATGTCAACTTCCTACTTGTAATTCTTAGTTGGAATCTTTGACAGTTACAATATGTCCCAGTTGATATCTTTTGGAATTGCATAGCTGTCAAACAGTCTTAAGAATGTTACAAAACCAAAAACCAAAAAGAAATCCTCTAAAGAAGTACACGATGTACATTTACGGCTGTACATCCATTTGGATGGGTGGAGTTTTCTTAAAACAGCTGGGAGCCCAAGCAGAGGTTTTGCTGGAGGCCATTTTCATAATGTGTTAATATGCCTTGGCATTACACAAGATTTGTTTAAAGAAGGAAAATATAGACGGTTACAGGTGTTTTTTTGTTTTTTTTTACACTACGCGATTGCAACTTGGCAGTGTTTTGTGTGAGTGTGTGGTCCTCACGCTTCCTAACCACGTGTAGAGGAGCGAATACCTCAAGGTTGAGTAAAAGACCTGAACCACATCAGACATGTTGGTTAGCCTGATGTGTGTGTGTGTGTGTGTGTGTGTGAGTCAGTGCAGCGATAAGGCCAGGCCCCACTAGATGCAGCTGATCTATTTAGGGCTCCCTCTGTCTCTGCCACCGTCTCTTCTGTCCTCCCTTTTTTCCTTTTCGACACACACACACACCTGTGCAGGTTCTACATACACATGATAGGACACATGCCATAGAAAATAGAATCTCACCTTGAGTTGCCTTTGATTTAGGTGTGTTGTGTGTCAGGAAATGTTCAGTTCACCATCTGCACGTTGCAGCGCCGCAGAGAACAAACACTTGTCTTAACTCTTTATGTTTTGCTGGGCTGAAAAAGACTAAGCTTTTTATTATTGGCATACAATTGTTTTTCTTACTGCTTTGGAATAGACATCAGAGAAAAACTGAAAATAATTGAGTACAATAAAAACGGGTAGTACATGTAACGTTGCACGGAAAACATCTCAACAAGAACAGGAATCTGCCATCAGCATGAAAGATTAAAAAGGCTGTAGAAATAAGTGGGAGATGAAAGCGCACGCAGAGCAGAGAGACTGTAACAGAGAGATGGAGGGAATCCTGGTGTAACTGCGTCACTGCTGCCTCAGCCTCCTCTCGGGGGTGTTGGAGGAGGAGGAGGAGGGATGGAGAGATGAAAGAGGGAAGAGAGCGAGAAGCGAGTTCAGGGACAGGCTGATTTATGAGTTTCTGTTTCCGAATCGTGCCGTCTTCAGGGACTTCGCAGAGATGAGCAGATCTGGAGTTCACACATACACACACGCATACACACAAACACGGCTCTGAAGCCAGTCATTCTGTTGGCAAAAATTCCCAAAGTTGTGATCACGGCAGGAATGAGTCTTTTTATGTTTGAGGTAATGGTAATGGTAGAGTGTGTGTGTGTGTGTGTGTGTGTGTGACTGCTAACTTTGACAGATGGTGAAATAAATGAACAATCAAACACGGATTGAAATCTGGATCGGAAGCACCGCACTGTCACAGTGAGATGGAGAGATGACTAGGAGGCAAAGATGCAAGAGCAAGGAGGGAGATGAGAGAAAGGGAAAGGACAAACATCACAAGGAGCAAGGGCGGATTTTGGTTAGAGCAGGAAATTCACAACAAAGTTTTGAGATCGGCAATAGAGGACAAAACGGAGGAAAGGACGGCTGACGGGGAACTTAACAGCGAGTTCGTTAATGACGGGCATCGGAGAATCTCTGAACCCAGCAGAATTATTTATAGCTGCAGATTTGTTGAAGTGGCAGCAAGTTCCTCTGGGAGTTGCTCATCAACAAATAAGTGAAAGGTTTAAATAGTGTCATGTACATGACAATTAAAGCAGTATCATAGCAACAGACAGTGGGATGTTTATGCAAAATAGCGTTGGTAAAAAAAAGTGATTTTCTAAACTGAGAGTGGAAAGACAGGCAGCGTCATATGCTGTGTCGTCAATCGGCCGTGTTTACGCTGGCTCGACTTTATTATAACTTTGTTTTTTCACTTTGGATCCTGGGAAGCATGATATGCCTGATACACTATACTTTCTTTCCACACGAAATATGCTCAAAACAACACAGCGTTGAAGGAGTTGACGGGAAGGAAAGACGGGAATAAACGGGAAGCGCTGACCCCACGGACGCCTCTCTACAAACTCTGCTACATTCGCCCCCACAGCAAAGTATCAGCAGACCATATAAATGACCACTTCACCAGGCCCTTCAGGTTTTTGCACGCTTTGCTGAAAAAATCTTTTGCGAGGCCGTGCAGAATTGATGAAGGATTGGCTAAATTATTTGCCAGTTTGTGGAGGGACAGCCGCACCACACCGTTTTATTCTGTGAGAAAAATTGAGAAAATGAGAAAAATTAGGACAGTCTGAAATTATTTCAATAGACCCCAGAATACAATGTCCAACTGAACTTATGTTATATGCCTGTTCAAAAACATACACACTTGATCCTCTGTCACTGTTACTGAAGTCATTTGCTGTAGTAGTTACTTAGCTCACTTCTCCCGGTGACTCTTTGCATTACTCTGACCTTTGACAAGATATGTTACACTGATATTATATTTAATCAGCTGTTACAAATTAATAATAAACAAAACCGATACGGAAATGACAAAGGACACTGCAGTTGATAGAAATGGTTAGGAAGTTGTTATTCTCATCATGCCAGGCAAAGCAAACACACGCATGCATTTATTCTTTAACTGAGTGAACCCACACACACACACACACACACACACACACTGCCTTGATGATCGAACTGAGTAAAGAGCGTGATTAGGTTATTACATTGGAGGGCATCGAGTTTGCTCTCCTCTAATAAAAGGGGGATGGACTGGAGCATGAACAGCGAGGTGGGGGGGTGGAGGGTTCTGAGGAATAAATTGCAAAAGAAGATGGAAGAGAATGTTTGTGGAAGGGGACATGCTGGGATCTGAAAGCCAGGAGGTGAAAGACTATGAGAAGAGTTATAGAGTTATCACAAAACAAGAGAGAAGGTGAGAGTCGAGGAAGGAGGGGAGGAGTTAACCTTATTTACAGGAACAGAGTATGAGATCTGTGTTTCTGCACTATGATGAAATGAGGACTCAGCAACTAAACACATTAAAGTCCTTCTTTGCATAAACTTGCATAGTTCAGGGGTAAAACTGATGGAAATGACTGATTCAGGGCAGAACAATATCAAAGCAACTGCTCGCGTCTTATGAGTGGAAACCTAATGGAGAAGCGTCACTGGAACTCATCTGTTTGCATTTCAGATTTCCCTTAAAGAAGCCAGTGCAGATTCTGAATACGAGTTATCCCGCTCCTCTTTAATCGCTCTCCTTTTCCTGCCTCCTTTGCTCCGATCCATCCACTGAGTTATTCTGAGACCTCCACTGAGCCCCAAACCACGTGGATGCACTTCTCCAGCCATGTTGCAGATTCGTGTGCACTTTCCTCCAACTCTTTGCCTTCGTGTGGGCAGATGCATAGACTCGCTTCCCTCCAGCCGTCATTCTCCATGGTGGAGCTGATGTGAACCTCTAATTCTCACGCTAATTGCTTCTCCAGATTTGAAGGAATGAGGCAAACGGAGCACTGGACAGGGTGAAATGCATCCGTTGAAACAAGAAATTTCACCTTAGTCAAGCGTGGGGCAGCCAATACGCTTCAGGCAGAGACAGTGAGGCTCTTTGATGTGTGACCACTGAGTGTGACCAATCGCATCTGTGCAGAACATTTTTAAAAACGAAAAGTTGGTGCTATATTATGAAATGAAGGAATGCGCGCCTGATGTTATCAAATGTCATCGCGTGCCATCACAACAGCTTCTTAGAGCAGAAACCGCTTGTGTGAGGGGAAGAGCTGCAACCAGACAGGACAAACTAAATTTGTAGCTCATTGCAGAACAAAGAGAGCTAATCCGTGGAGCAGATAGGGATGAGTTCTGCTTGTGAGCTCAGACTTAACACTGTAGAACCCTGGGGGAGCGGAAAACTAAAGAGGAAGTCAGAACAGTGGAAGAAAGGGATGTTAACAGCTCGCAATATGGTCCAAATGTGATTAAAGCAAAGTGAGTTTTCAGATGTTTTCGACAGGACGCTGACCACGGATGAACTGTTGTGATGGGAGACAACTGGACATCTCTTTGTACTGCTCCACTGCTCTTTTGCTGTTTAATGCACCCACCCACCCACTCTCCACACGGGCTCCAACATGACAGCTCAAGTGAAGTGGGCTTGACGCTTTGTATGCATTGTGAAGTGGACTTGAGTGTGTGCGTGTGTGTGCATGTGTGTGTTCATGCTTCTGTGCATGCATGCGTAGAGGAATTGCTGTTGTATTGCATCAGCAGCCACTTGTGTCCAAACAGGTGTGTGTGAGTAAGCACAATGCTACTAAAGCTCTTTCCCACCACGGACAGGTGCAGTCCAGGTAACAAACCTAAATGCATGTACCTGCGCTGTGCATTTGAGAGTGTTCACTTTGTGAATGAAAATGTTATCACAGCCGTTGTAGGTGTTAGACTTTGCTGTGACAGCGTGGTAGAAATTTAATAGGCTTGTACAAACACTTAATATTGCATTGTGATATTTGTGTCCTGTTTACCTTGAAAGGATTAGACGTTTGCACAGCAGATGCTGAAGATAGACACTGACTCATCACCTTTGCGGTGACAAATGTAACTGACGCTTCATATATCTGTCGTTTCTCCCGGCTCCCCGTCCGTCATCCTCTGTAACGTCGCTCGCTTTCTCGTTCGTCTCCGGCAGTTCTAATACGCTTGCAAGCTGACATCTCATTCAACACTTCTACAAATGCATAAAGTATATTTTAAATTGCTGTTGCCCTTGAGCAAAATAGCAAATTGCCGCAGTAGACCTCCAGTACATTATATGGTGCCCTCATAAGAACACTGTAATTATAATGGAGGAGCTAAGGGATAGTGAGAACCATAAATCCAGTCAATAAAAAGTGCTTTTGGCACCCTGGTGCTTTAATTTTCACTGGAAGAAATGGTAAATGAATTGTCGGTGCCTCGCTGTGTGGACCTAGCAGTCATTCACTAAAATCTCTGACAAGTGCAGCTGAACTTACTGCATCTGCTCCCAACCTAAGCCTCCCGGTGGATAAATACAGGCCCCCTGCATGTCGTCAATTGTCTCCAAGAAGTCAGCAAGGCCGTCTTCAAAATGTATCATTGGTTGTGTAGCTTCCATAATTGTGCCTTTTTAGGGAGAGTTTCTAGATTTGGACTCACAATGCTAAAACTATAATCGAAGCGTCATTGTCATCATTGAGAACATTTACGTGTTCCAATGAAAAGTTTCGTCTATATTTAACCCATCTCCCCTGGGAGAGCAGTGGGCAGCCACAGGCAGGTTGAGCTAGCGCTGAGCTTCCTGCTCAAGGTCACACCTTGCTCACGGGCTTGGATTAGATCCTGCATCCCAGCCTTTAGCTCCACACATACGCCAGTGCAATGTTCTACAGGATAACGTTGATAATATTCTGAATTTAAAATAAGCAATAATTGCTCTTAAGTCATGGCTGATGTCTGTCAGTCTGTAACCTGTGCTGTAGTCCTCCGATGGTGTCCAAAAAACATTAAGTCAGCCAGGCACATCTGGGTGACATCCCAGTCAACTGCAGATGTGCGTGATTCTATGCACTTTGGGCAATTTCTTCTAAAAGGATTCCACTCATGAGGAAATGCATGTTCAACATGATAATGCAGCAGTGAAACATTTATTTACTGTTCCTGGGAATAAGAATGAGTAGACTTTGCAGTATGGACCCCGTTGTGCACCGAACTCCTATAGGCTAAGTGGAGTTGAGGAATAGAATGTTCACATGATGGGTTTAGACATTGGTGGTGGTGGTGACGTAGAAATGAAAAGTGGGCAGCGTTGGGACAGATGTAGCCGACGGTGACCTGGGAGAAGCCAAGGGCAACGGGAAGTGGTGATGGAGGCCTGATTTTGATGAGCTCAGTGAAGGGTCAACTGATGACATAAGAGATGTAGATGGAGCATAATTCTGTGTCCAAGCAATGCAGAGCCAGGAAGCCGAAGACTGATAGGCTGGAGGTGGGTTGAGTCATGCAGCTCTGAAATGACAACTGACAGAAATAAAGAGGGAGGCGGATTTAAAACTTTTGACAGGTAAAAATTGGTTGCATCATGGAGACCGTGACAGAGTGAGTGTGTAGAAAGGAGAACACGCTCAGACAGCTGGTTGTGTTAGGGTGAAGGAAATAGTAAGGGAAAATATCATGATTTTCACGCTTCGCTTCATCCCAAACCACGAGTTTTGGAATGACGAACGTGTCAGTGGAACGGCGTGTTTGGCTCGCGTGTGTTTAATCATTATCGGAAAACTGACGAACAAGCTGATCCAGGTTGCAGACTGACTGGAAGCTGATTGGTTGCAGCCGTTCACCTTTCTCCTCCGACAGTCCCCCAGACATCTCGTTGGTGCAGATCTTTTTAACTTTATTTCCCGTCCCAGCTGCTTTGCTGACCTGCAGTGTCTGAAACGATGCCAAGAGGAGGCATTTCTGCATGCAAACCAGCAGAATAATTTCCACATTCTACATTAAAAAATAGAAAAATTTAGCATATTAAAGGGACGTCTAGATCTTGACATGAATTCTGTAATATATTCTGCAAGCTTTTGCTGAACAGAATGTATATATATATATATATATATAATATTTCTCATACTGTGTTTGGGTAAATATTAAACATTGCACTGACTCTGGCTTAAAATAACCTGTTGATCATGGCTTAAAGTTAGTCCTACATCTCTACTATAATGAGTGACAGCGGGTTGATTTTGACCAATGTGTGCTTTGTGTCTGTGGCCCTGTATAAGTGATGAATGTAATATTGGACTCCTGCCCAGTGTGAGAATTCTGTGACATGATACAGGCCTCATTTCATTTGCTCAGTGTGCTGAGGTATAAATCGACCTTAACAAGTGACACCGGGAGCATTGTGTGCCCGGCCCGGAGATTTGACTCTGCCAGGAAAGGAAAAACAGCCATTATCTGATCTTGTTTGTACCCGAGCAGCATAGAGCAAATGTACCTGCACTTCAGTTAGTGTGAGAAGCACCAGAATGGTGGTTTTTGTTTGTCGTGCTGAGCTCCAACGCTGACGTCCTGGATGGACTTTGAGGACTTGCACGTAAATGTTTGTGTCTGCGCCTTCATGCAGCTGTGTGTGTGTTTGTGTGTCTGAGGAAAGCTGAAGCCAGACGGGGGCTCGGGAGGTGTTGACTGCACAGATTAAGAAGGACTTAGAATAAGCAGAGAGGCACAGACGAAGACGAGAGAGAGACGGAGAGATTCTCTGAATATTCAAATCTCCTATTTTAATTATTCTGCAGATTACTAAATCATCTGTGAAGGGAGGAAGGATCGACCTTATGCTGGTGGACTGATGTGTTTATGTCTGTGTGTACTGTAGAGCTCACACCATTTTCCAAGAGAGTGAATATGATTTTTTTTCTCTTCCCTTTTGTAATAATACCATCAACAACACAGTAACTTAACACACAGTGTTTTATCGCTGCTCCCTTCAGGGGCCACAGTCAGCTGATGTAATGGCTAAGTGCACATCTAACTCATTGCTGGACTGGATTCATAAACTACAACCAGCCGCACTAATGCCACAGAGTTGCTTTTGCAGAATTACTGAATAAAAGGATCCTCGTCCTGTTGGAACTGAACTGCCCTTTGAACACGCCGCTCATATCTCACGCTCCCCCTCACGTGCAAATCCCCTGTTTTGTAAAGCCGAGCCTCTAAAATGTAAATACTCATGCCTGTGGTTTATTACTCCCTCTAATTCTTTTTTAATGTGTCTCCAGTGGACAAGCAGCAGGGTTTACATCCGCTTCTGCTCCCCACAGTAGCAATGCTTTTGGTAAGTTGAATATCCAGCTGCTGCATAACTTAGAAGTGGGATTTTGGCACATTGTCCGAGACCATCTTTGCCCTTAAATAGAACAGACAGCACAGTTTTACTCAATGTCACAATTGCATCACATCGAATATGAATATTAGATGATATATGTTAGTAGTGTGGGAATGTGAAATTAGTTTTCTGCTTGGATAAACATGTCCCACATATAAAGGACCAACTTGATTAAAAGCTGAGCGTTAATTGATCTTGATAGTAGATCTCATGCTTCTGTAGATCCATATCTTTAAGCTCCGTCACAGTGGACAGAAAATCCTTTGTCAGCGGGCGGAATAAAGACACGGTAGTTTGGCAGCGCGCGCTGCACACTTGTCAGGTTTGGTTAATTAAGTGGCCTGACACAGGTGAGTAGTGGCAGCCAGAGCTCAGGAAATGTTCTGTCGGACTTGCAAATGGGCCAGCATACAGATGATCCGCTGGAGGAAGCAAAGCAAATACTCGGCTGTTGTGTCCGGACGTGTTTTGTGCATCCAACATGCAGAAACAACCTGATCTTGTAATGAAAAGTGATTAAACTTACAGTGAGGAAGAATCACATGTTTTTTTTGTTTTGTCCTGTTTCTCCGTAATTACGTGGTTTTTCCGCGTAAAATATTTAACACGAAACACGATATCGTCACGTTAGACACTACTTCTTGTATTTCTTATACTGTATATATTTCTATTTGAATCAGTCTTGTAACACTGCAGGCCTCCGTTCTCCCAGCTTCCTACAGACATGAACAAGAACTGCATTTTCTGTGAGTTGTGCATGAAGTTGCACAATTGTCTTTTTTTGTCTCGATTACAAGGACAGATAACTGAGGCAGAAATCCGTCAGATGGAATCTTTGGTTGTGTGTAGTTATTGCTTTGACTTTTTGGTTCCATTTTCATTTACAGTGTGGAAACGTGTTTTGACTATACTAACAAGATTTCTTTGCTGAATTTGGGAAAGTGGATTGTTCAAGTTGCAGTGTTTGCGAACTTCTAGTGAGTTTATTTGTTTTAATTGGATGAATCATCAACACACATATGATTATTCAGCATATGAGTGTAGAAAATCTGCAGCAAGCCACAGCTGCTTCTTACTCGAACAGCCACTGGAGGACAAAAGTTTTGGGTCAGACTTTTTTGCTGATACAGACTCTCCTGGCCTCTGGTCACAGCGGTGAGTCCCAATTCTCTCCGTCTCTCTCTCTCTGTATGCGTGTGCAACATGAACGTGAGGCGGTTTGCGTGGACCGTGTGTACACTGTGCGTGTTTACGTGTGTGAGTGCAGCAGAAGCCCAGTTGTGTGTCTGAACTCACTTTTATAATTAGAACAGAACTTCACCTTGGGAATACTTTGAAACTGCATCTTAGTGTACGATCACTGCATTTGTGTGTGTGTGTGTGTGTGTGTGTGTGTGTGTGGGACAAAAGCCAAACTAAAGTAGAAAAATTGCAGCATCAGTTTATTTTTTCTAGTCAAGGAGACGTGATTTAAGGTTATTTCCTGCTCTTGTTTTCCTTGTCATTTTTCCTCCAGTTTTTTTCTCCCCCCCGTCTCACTTATCCTTTCTTTGTAGTCTTTCATTTACATGATGTGTATTATTTTCTCTCATCATGATAATGAGACTCACATATTCTAAAATGATTGCAGCTGCAGGGGCACTGTTATATGATGTGCATATTTATTACTTTAAAGGTTTTTTTTAAACTGCTTCAACTTAGGTGCTGCATCATACTGCAACATGTTGTCAGTGTTACTCGGATAGATTTATGAATTTATTAATAAGAGTGCGACTACACTGACCTATTTTGTGTCTTCATATGTCTTTGTTCTGACGTTGAAATTCTCTTTGTGGAGAAATTCGCCTGATTTGTATCTGTTTTGACCGAAAGGGGAAAAAATGACGTCTGAGTTTTCTCTCAGATTAAAATTTCATTCAGTCGGTAAAAACGAGGTTGCAGAATTACTTGCCATTCTGCACTCAAACCAAAACAGTCAGACCCTCCATCAAATGTCTGTCCATATAGCGAAGCAGCGATGTTGCCAGGCAGAAATATCGTTTCTTGTAGATGGATGATATTTGGAGCCTTCAAGAAACAAAAAGAAGAAAAGGGAAAAGAAAATCTTCTGTCCACTTCTGTCCTCTGGAACGTTTCACTTTGTCCTGAATAGATAATCTCACTGGTAGTTCAAAAAGGATAAAGGAAGGATAAAACAAACAAACGGAAATCAACCGAAGATTACTCACAAGTGCATTTCAGTCAGGTCAGAGGAGACACGTGACTAGTAGTAAGACTCACTTTAATATTGGATTCCAACATCCCCAACTGCAGTGGTGATACACTATCCTTTCTGCTGGATTCGCCTCTCGGCCGTTGATCAAAGCTGCACACGCTACAGCAGTATACACAGTAGACAAGGAGCCATTAGAATGTTTATTTGTAAAATTATGAAATGGTCTGTAAGCAGATTAGCAGCCAATTGGGTCATTGTTAGACCCATTAGATGCATTAGACTGGCAAAAACATCTGCTTCCTGTGTTTTTGTCAGGTCTCGGTTTACTCACATGCTCTTACGGTGGATCTTAGTCACTTAGATTGGATTGTAGTGCTCAGAGTCTGTAATGAAATATTGTTATTGCTCTTACTTCTTTTAAACCTTTATCATTCATTGCTCTGTCACTAAACTGGTTGCAGTAAATTTGATTATTGTCCAGCATAATTTGAAGAGAAGCATCTTGTTTCTTCAACAAGCTTGAGACTGATCATAGCTGTGTGGCTTTAGACACAAAACGTCTGCCCAGCCATGATTATGTCAACCTTGTTATTGTTTAAAACCTGAAAAAAACTGTAAATTTTCCTTTAAATATGATTGTTTGAGTTGTTGCTTTTTCCGTGAAGAACGTTGGACCTCAGCTGTGATAAACACTGCTACGCCATAAACGTTCCTATTTCCTTTCCTCCCTGCGTGTTGAGTGTGTAATCTCCCATCTCGTGTTGTTATTAGTTCAATATTAAACGCTGTGTGTATTAACCTTAACCTCTTCCTGCACGTGGTTCGAGCATGTGTCCATGCTGGTGATCCTGCTCAACTGTGTGACTCTGGGGATGTTCCAGCCCTGTGAAGACGTCAGCTGCCTGTCAGAGTGGTGCCAAATTCTACGGGTCAGTGCATCACTCTAATATTAAACATTGTTTTCATGGTGTTTTTTTTTCATGTTTTGCATGGTGGCTCTAGTTTTATTTCTCTATATGTAAAAGTACGGTTCACATTCCTACTGTGTAATGGTTTAAATCTCTCTGAAAACATCATTGATACTGGAGAATGATAATTGATCAATTTATCTAGTCCCACTCTCCACACTGGCTTGGAAGGTTTTCACACAAAATGCGTCTTTACATTTACATTCCAAAGTTTGGCTCATGTGAAGCTTCAGCAGCAGCGTGTCCCGCATTTCTTACAGCGTAATCATGTTCTGGGTGGTTAGCTTCAGGGCCGGCGTGGACAGTAGGACATAATACAGTGACCAAGACCTATTCTCAAATACCTAAGGGAGCATCATCATGTTATTATCTCAAACCTATTCTTTAATTAGTTGTTCCTGTCGTATAAGTCGTAATTTTAAGGGGTAACCTGGAAAGTAATACTGCTCATACTGGAGAATTCTCACATTCTGCCTTTCGAATGGGTTTTTAGTGCCATATGGTCCAATAAATGTAATTTAAATTCATTTTTGCCCTTTATAATCATAATTCCTGAGATGATAGGAACAGGAACAAAGCATGTCAGTGGTCATATGGTGTATTCTAGTATGGATGTCTACATGGTAGCCAAATTATTTTCAAATCCAAATGCTATGCCACCTTTTTATGTAAAGGGTTAATGAGAATTTATTGTTCGATTGAGTTGATGTCTATTGACTGGAAGAGTAATGGCAATAATTTGACCAATTAGCACAGAAAAGGCGTTGATAAATTCATTCTCGCTTCTTCTCATATAGAACTGTTGGTCCTCTGCATCCTGATATGTGCTCATTACATCCAAATACAGACATTCCTTTTGCTGTGGTAGATGTCTAATTAATTGAGACACAGCCGTAACCATGCTAAGCTGGAGCTGTTCCCTGCTGGGATGAAACTGACTAATGGAGACAAGAATTGTTTTTTTCAGCCTCCTCTGGCACTTCCACAGTTTCTTGCAAAAAGCGACTCTCTATTGATCAGAAAACTTAATAAGGATGTGACCTTTTTCTCTTGGCTAAGAAGTCACTTTCTTCTTGTTGTTACTGTTGTCAACGTCTCACATTAATTCTTTTGTCGTTGGTTTCTATCACATGTGACCAGGTATTGGACGACTGTATCTTTGCTTTCTTTGCCGTGGAAATGGTTATCAAAATGGTGGCGCTGGGAATTTTTGGCTCCAATAGTTACCTTGGCGACAAGTGGAACCAGCTTGACTTCGTCATCGTCATGGCAGGGTTAGTATCCCACAATGCCTTTTGCTCACGCACACGAATTGCTCAATTTTCTCGGCCATCTGCAGCTAGATAATAGCAGGCTGCTTAGAAGAAAATAACACTCAAATGGTATTTTTTTCCAATTACTATGATGTTGAACATGAAGTAAACAGTCAGGGAAGCATGTGTACGATCTTTCACAAACTCTAAAGCACACACGCCCCAAAGTTCTCTTCCAAGGAATAAATATTCAGCTGCACATGACAAAGATCTGCCTTTGGTACGGGTACATGTACAGTACATGTGCTCAGAGCTGTGATTATGTGTCTGCTCGTGTGTTTGTCCTCAAAATGTCCCGTCTTTATCAAAACAGAAGCGTCCTTTTCCATTGGTGTACTGTGTGTTCTATTTCAGCCCGCATCATAAGAGAAAGCGCTGTCCTTTACGACTGCCCACATCAGATCTCATCAGGCCAGAATGTTGCACTTAAATCATTTATTGGGAAATGTGTTTTAAAGGGCGTCTTACAGGAAGCTTTCACCTGCGGGATGAAAACAAGCAACAGACAATCTGAACCGGCACACAATAAGTAAAGACAGCCCATAAGACAAGTGAAATCCACTCAGGACGTCTCCTATTTATAAGAAGCATTACCTGAGCATTATTACATTAATTATGTTAAGTGCTGTATTATCCAGGACATTGAGCTTCTAGTGCTATGATTAAATATCATACTGTAAATACTTGAGTTTTTATGAGTTGATGCCATAAGCTTCATAAAGCTTTTCCTTTCCTTTTGTTTGTGGTTTTTGTGTGGGTGTCTGTCTGTGTGTAAAGGAAAGACAATGATTGAACTTTCTCTCTTTGCTGGTGACTGTGTCTTCAGGGTGTTGGAGTATTCTCTGGATGGCCACAATGCCAGTCTGTCAGCCATCCGTACCGTCCGAGTGCTGAGGCCGCTGCGGGCCATCAACAGAGTACCAAGTAAGGCCGCGATTAAGAGCAACGTTTGTTTTGGGAAAATGTTAGCGGTCCGCTGATCCTAATTAATGAAGAGCACATAGAATCCCGCTCTGGTCACCGGAGATCACTCGCTCCTGTGGTTATGACTCAGTACATTCATAGTAAACCTAACCCTTCAGTGAACTTACTAGTTTGTCACTCTTAATTTGTAGTTAATGTTAAACACTTATCGCTCAAACACGTTTGCATTGAGGAGTGCAAAAGCAAAAGCAAACCGATGTGTAAAAAAAATGTAATTGCGCCCTCGCTACTTAGTGCTAAGTTGACCAATGATCTGGGGCATGATGTTTGCTTCAGTTTCACTTCCAGAGAACTTGCACATAGTTTGTCACTTTCCTTAAAAGCTCTGTGACAGAAGTGGCCATGAATCTACAGCTAAAGAGGATCACCAGACAGTGGTGTCATAACAGCGTGCAAGATTATTAACCAGCACGCATTAGGCGAGCGGCCAAGCTGACTTTTTGTTTTTTCTCCTCGGAGCCAGGCCGTCTGTAGTAGCAGCCATTTTGTTCATTGGACAGCGTTTTAAACATTGTCACCTTAAAATGATTTTATTGTTTATAAAACTCAATATAATGAAAATATTCATTTCTAAAATGCTGGTGTATAACTGGTGCAAAGGAGCATTTGTATTACGTTGTTAACAGTGTTATAGATGTCTGTTTGCTGTCTGGCTGCACCAAGCCCGACGACTGTGTTTGAACGTCGGCATTTGAATGATGACCCCACTTTTCTAGCATAAGCCAGTTGGTATGTTTTGTTAAGATTCTCATTTGTACCACTTTTGTTTGTGTGTGTGTGTGTGTGTGTGTGTGTGTGTGTGTGTGTGTGTGTGTGTGTGTGCGCACTCTGCTTTGGGCACAGCAGATAACCCAAACACAACCATAAAGCATGGCAGGTCATCTGTTTCTCTCAAGCTATCGCCACACAGGGAAACACACACACATTTATTGCTTCATTCTGCCCCTGCGAGGACAGAAGTGTTTAGCATTAACCATAACCTTGTCACTGAACCGACCGTTGCCCTGAGAAACAATCTTACCAACCGTGGACAAGGTGAAGTAAAACTTCATTATTATTGTAACATGTTGCCTGAAGGGGTTTGATGCGGAGAAGAGGAGAATGTAAATGGAGGGTGGCTATGAGAGTTATTACTTAGGGCTGGAAACTCAAGGTCAGTGTGCATGAGAGAAAAAAACAAAGATTTCCCAAAGCCCACACACTCAAATATTCACCAGTACACACGACAACACCATAGTGATGCTGCCTTCACTCTCTTTTACACTCCACCTCCTCCTCATCCGAATAGTGAACAGAGATCAGGTGTATGAGGTGACACGCCAGCTCCGTTAATTGCCAGTCTAAAGGTTTCCTCACCCTCCTTTAGTGCCTTTGTTTATTCTGCAACCATTCCACCATCACTCTGTCCTCTCTGTTTGTGGATGGGAAATCTCCACTGTTACACAGATGTTGTGCTGTAGCGGAGAAACTGCTGTGTGCAGCGGGATCCCTCCCTCCCGTCCCCGCAGACTGGAACATGTCTTTTCCCCTGCCGCGCCACATATGCTGACAGAATACTCTGACGGTACACATCGCTGCAAAGTGGGAAAAATCATTTTAAAATCTGACTTGGAAAAGGTTAGGATGAATTTTCAGAGCAATCTGCGACTCATCTCCATGACCTGAGTGTAATGTAATAAATGAAACCAGGGCTAAGATGCCAAGGGATGTTAGCAGTTTGTTGCTTCCAAAAAAACAAATACACTAATACAAATTAAATGTCATATGAACTGTTACCTTATTGACCTTTCATAATTTATCTAGATTCTACATTCAACCCTATTTCTGGTACAATGTGGGTTGTTTCACATCACAAAAAATTTATAACAACAACTGCTCAAAGTTAGTTTATCATTTGCCTTTTGTTTCTAATTTCTGGTCCCTTTTTTCACCAATTCTTCATATTGATGCTGCATATTGGACACAGCATAATCCTACATCAGAAGTACTGTATTTAAACTGAACTTTTCTTCAGATTTTTATTTATTTATTTTTAAATTTTTTATTACATTTGTATATCAAATAAATTAATGTTTGACATTTTTTAAAATATTTTCATAATTGTATGTTTCCTAAATTCCCACTACATCATTATGATTCTATATCGATACCAAACATTCTAATTTTAAAGTGTATTTGCATAGGCTGTGAGCATCGTTACTGAGTTGATCCAAATGTTTAAATAAAATCATGCAAATTGCGTTTGTGTATTTTAGTTGCGTTCAGAATACACAGCCACATGAGAGAATGTGACAGTCGCTGGAGACTGTCCTCGAGGGAAAGGAGTCCGACAAAAAAGTCACTGAATTACGTCGCTGGTTGTTTATTTGGTATTTGCTGCAAAGGGTCTTCAAACATCATTAAAATCTAATGAGAATTTTTTTTCTCACTCTAATCACATCACAACTAACTGGCTAAAATACTAGCTGAAATATTGAATTAGTAACAGAGTATTAAATGCAGTGTCAATCCAGGCTAAAATCCTTTTATGTTTTTAACTCCGTCTACACTGTTATGAACTGTGACATCCAGTCTACTACTAAATCACAGCTCCGCACCCAAAACTCGCAACAATTAGTATTTTGCTGAAGGGGTGGCGATTTTTTGATGTGGTCTGTTTTCCGAACAGATTTCACTGCACCCTGCCTTTGTACAGCAAATATGTGCCGTTTACTCAATATGTGCATGTATACACTTCTATACGCTCTATGTATGAGCTCGTCTCTATAGATTCTGTAGGTAATTATCTGCACGCACACAGACACACCAATCTGTAGTTTTTAAAGACATATCTGTAGAATGTGTTCAAGCTTTAAACGTGTAATAATAGACACATGCAGCATTTAAACAAACCTCTTTAGCACAAAAGACACGTGTTGGTGATCACATAATCACTGGACGTTTAATTGACTTCATGAACACAGTATAATCACTCTCTTTGTTTCTAACTGACCAGAGGTGAATATTATTGTGATTTTTCACATTTCTAATCCAGTGCGAGGCCATAACCACATGTAATTATAGTTCTGTTTTGATGGATTGACCCTTATCTGCTTGGCTGTCTCACATGTCTCATACGAAAACACATTATACCATGTGTAGCTGTAGATTTCTAGCTGAACTATCTGTCCTTTTTTATTCTAATCATTAAGAACTGATATGAGGACTGATGGATGGATTCAGAGAAGACACCTTTTGCCACTTCATATACATTGTGCATATCAAAGTGAAATACAATCGTGATAAATTTCCTGTCGCTTGTAAACATTAAAACCAAAAAGAAGCGACACACTGATGAGTCATTCCCTCTGTGCTGCAGAGAACATCAGGACATTTTCTCAGCTCGTAAAACTAGAGGGACGGATTAAGATCTTAATAATTTTATTTTCAGTAGTTATTTTCACCACAGGTTTTTGGCATTCTGCATTACTAATTGTCTGCTGCGAAGTTTAAAGACGTTATGTGCTGACTGATCGCTAACTGCACAGCGAGACAAACAGGTGAATAAGGAAATGGAGAAACAGGTGATAATTAGATTCTGTTAATCTGTTGAGGTAATATAATACAGCTGGTAATTGTAGTAAACACTACTCACTCACAGTGGCCACATGCAGTATTAGCAGAACTCAGTGTTACACTCTACATTATGGAAAGGGGACGGGACACACGTTGAGGACTGATGTTAAACACGTCCAACATCTGGAGATGGATGCTGAATACGTGTGGTTAGATGATACGAGCCACAGGAAAAACTGTGATCTCAAATACCAGAGAATGAAATAATGTCAAAGTGTCACTTTCAGTATCGGCATTATCTGTGAATATATTGACAGTGGAGCTAATGTTATGGGTTCCAACCACACAAAATCAATAAAGTTTGAAACCTTTGGCTCATACACCCTTAGTAAATGATAAGCTCCTTCAATTGTATGTGGGAACTGCATAAGTATGTAAAGTATTTACTGCATGTGCATATGGGATGATAGTATAAATGATCTAATTTATCATTTACAATTACATCTTACGTGTTTGTGTTGCACTCTAGGTATGCGGATCTTGGTGACGCTACTGTTGGACACGTTGCCCATGCTGGGAAATGTCCTCCTCCTCTGTTTCTTTGTCTTTTTCATCTTTGGAATTGTTGGAGTCCAGCTGTGGGCGGGGCTTCTGCGCAACCGCTGCTTCCTGGGAGAAGACATTAGAACGTAAGGACGCCGCTCTCGTCATGTGGTTTTCTTCTGGGTGCGCGAAGCAGCGCAAATGGCCCCAGGAAATGGCCACTTCCAAACCTCGACTGAGCCTAGATTAGATTTGTGGGAGGAAACAATTAAGATGCCATTTTCCTTGAGTGTAGAGGAAGTAAAGATAAGTGAAAAAAAAATATAAAAAAAAACTCCATCAAAAGAGTTAGACGCTGCAATCAAATTTCCACTTCTTAGAAGACAAGAACGAGTGCCGCTCTCCAGATCCATGAGCTGACCTACATCGCCACAAGCTTTCACTCTGCCCATTTTCTTCTTTGAATGACTTTCCACCTCTCTTCCGGTCTCTCTCTCTCTCTCTGCCGCTCTCTTTTGTCATATTAGAGTTATTATTACGCTGTAAAACAAAAGGCTGTAACAGTTAGTTGTTGCCGTTGCCTCCAGCTAAAATGCAGAAACTGTAATTTGTCTGAGTATGCAAACTGCGCGGTGCCCTCAGACACTAAACGGCCTCACACACAAGCAGGGAAACGCCGGGTGAGAAAAATAAAGAGAGAATTGTGGATGTGTAGCGAGATGATGTTATTTAACATCTGTAATAATGAACTTGTATTGAACTCAGCTCCCAAAGAGCGGTGGAGAATTTCCTTTGGCACTGAACATGCTGTGAAAACAGTAAATAAACCTATTCTCACAAATGCACCTTATAAATAAGTCTTAGCTAAGAACAACAGACAAGAATTCTGTATCTCCCAAATGAGACAAACACACAGACAGACAAACTGGGACAAAAAAAAAATCCGGCACCAATTTGGCTTTGGGGAGTAAATAGGATAAAAAAGCAAAAACAACGCTGAAATGTGCACAACCCCAGGAAGCCAAAAGTGCCACTTAGACAACCTAAAACTAATACTGCGTTTGATGTAATGGGACAAATTGTACCAGAGTTTGTTTTGCCAAATCCTTTCTGTGTGAAAGAGACAAAGAGAAAAGCAGCTTAATGTTTTATAGCCCGGCCAAGCTGCCGTATATTCTCTCACAGAGCAAACGGATGTCTGACCTGTGGTATGACATGAACCCTCACTGTGGGCTTTAATGCACGAGGAAACATGCAAACTGCTGCTTTAGCTCCAGCAGAGCCAGTTAGTTTTTAAGAAGAATGAGGAAGATGTGACCATAAATATTTGATTTGAATAAGAGCTTTCCTTTTCTTTTTTGGCCAATAGGTAGCCAGCGTGAGACAGTCAAGTCACCATTTCAGGTCAAAGCATGAGCTGTTTCTTTTTAGCTCACCTGATTTACTTACTTCACATCGACATGCAAAATAAAAACATTCAACCACAGTTAACATAATCAAACAATAATCAAAAGTCAGTAACCCCGTTTTCAATTCTGTGTGCTTTGTGTAAAGTGGAAGGATAGTTGCCTGTCTTCAAAGGAGTGGACGTTCCAGCACATCCATCCTAACGTCAGACTGCAGTGCTCGGAGAAACACAAAAGAATCCCAAGAGCTACATCTCAGGCCCTTCAGGCCTCGCTGAGCATTTTCCATGTTAGAATCCATGACAGCACAATTAGCAGAAGACTGAACAAGCATGGCTTGTTTGGAAGGGCTGTTTGGAGGAAGCTGCTTCTGTCTGACAGAAACATAAAAGAAAAGACACTCGATTTCTGGAACCAATGCACAGACGAGTCCAAAGTGGAGTTGTTTGGTCTCAATGCCCAGTGCCACGTTTGATGAAAACTAAACGCAGTATTTCAGCAGAAACACGTCACCTGTGGAGGGGCTTGTCATGGGCCTACAAGACCTGGGCAGCATGCGGTCATTGAGTCGACCCTGAGCTCCTCTCTATTTCAGAATATTCTAGAGGCAAATGTGAGGCCATCTGTCTGACAGCTAAAGCTTGGTTGAAATTGGGTCATGCAGCGGGACAATAGTCTGAACCACACCAGTAAATTTGGTTTGGAATGACCTAGTCAGAGTCCAGACCTCAGCCCAATTGAAAGGCTGTGGTAGGAAGAGTCGACTGACGAACTCGGGAGTCACAAACCGGACCACAGAAAGTAAAAAGATGTAGACAATCTGGCAGAAAATCAGACCTTTTACCAAAACAGGTTCCTTCCCACGTCAGGAGTGAATGCTACTCCACATAAACGCAGGCTCACCGTTACAGAGAGCTCGCCGATAGAAGGACGGTGGTAGAACACACTCTCCCCTGTTGGTAGAAAACAGCTGCCGCAATAGATACTATGGTAACATTAAAATAAAGGGAACTGATACAGTGTGTATGTGTTAGTAGTTTCCTTTGTGTTAATATGCCACAGTCGTAATCCTGGGAAGCATTTTTTAATATTTAGACAATAATTTCAGAGTTTTCATGAACCTAAATCAGCGTAACTTATCCAGCGTCTCACTTTTAATCACAAATAAAATATATTCTGTATAGGCAGCTGTATAATTTGACACAACTCGTCCTAAAGTCTAAATGCATTTTAACAGAAATCCTTTTTTTCCTTCTTCCACTCAGAATGTACAACCTGTCCATAAATCCTTACTACATGTCAGAGGAGGGTGAAGACAGCCCGTTCATCTGCTCTGCCGCCCGTGAGAATGGGATGCTGCGCTGCCACAATGTGCCGCGCTACACCAAGGATGGGGCTGAGTGCTCACTGGCTGCTCCCCACCAAAGTTCAGCTCTGATTGGATCAGCCCCTGCAGTGGGAGGGGCGAGTGTTAATGGCTGCATTAATTGGAACCAGTACTACAATGAGTGTCGCCCTGGTGACCTCAACCCTCACAAGGGAGCTGTCAACTTTGACAATATCGGCTACGCCTGGATAGCCATATTCCAGGTGAGACGGGAACTTGGTATGTTTGTAAGCCTTTGTAAAATAATTTCTACAAAAATATTAAACTTTCTTATTCATAGGAACACTACAGAAAGTTGCTAACTATAGCTTAGAGTTAGCTGTAAATGAAGTTGAATTATCTACATTTTACTAGAAATTTGCACTTAATAGGTAAAATCTAACTGAAGCAGGGTTTGTTATCCTGGTTTGTAAGTTTTCTCTGCTTCATCAGCGTTCTACTGTCAGTAAAAAAGTCCAGGTATGGTACGGGTTTGTGCTACTCTGCCTACCCTGGCGGAAACCAAGACACTCCCATGTAAACACTTAATTGTAGTTTCTGAACATGACTTCGTGGTAGATATGGAAGATTTGATAACACAGATAATTAGAGTCGCAGTTTTGTGGAAGCTCACCCCCAACAGGATCTGGCTTAAAGTTCACTTGACGCACATTCAAATGAACTCATTTATGTTCATTTGTCACACATCACACCCCAGACTGAATTTCCTTAAGATGCTTGTTTCGCTGGCAGGATGGGGGATTGGCAGCTTTTTAGAGACCATTCAATTGACCTACGCTCCTCACAGTCCCTGAATGCCTCACATGCACATCAAGCGAGCAGTCGGGCAGAGCTACAGTAGAAAGACAGGGAGCTGGCAGCCCAGAGTGTAGGGACACAAAGCCTTTGTTGCTCATGGTTGCTGCATGTAAGTGATGCTCATGTTCACGTTTATTCGTTGCAAACAAATGCATTCATATGCGTTCAATATAACATCAGTGAAAAACAGCATGAAAGCATTTTTTTCTTCACACAAACAGACACCCCTGTTAGGCACTCACAACTTTCCAGTGTGTGGGGGGTCTCAGCTCCCGCAGAGAGGCTTTAAAGATTTTTTTTTCTGGTTTAGCAAACATCATTTTGAGTCTTAAATGAGATTAGTTTTCAGTCAGGTGTACTGTGTGTGTCTGTGTGGGTGTCTCATGATGACTGTTTACTCACAGTGTGCAGCCACAAACCTCCGATTTATTTTTTAATTTTTTAACAAATCACAGTTTCCAGGTTTCTTTTTGCAATACAGTGAATTACTTGCAAATTATTTGGTGTTTAATTACAGAAGTTGAAAATGCCTCCACACTTTGTTGAGTTGTCAGCAGAGAGTATTTGTTAACAGATCTATTTTTAGTCCTTCCATTCACATCTGATCAAATTCATCATGAAACAGTGAAAAATCCCAAGGGTGATGAAACTTTCCAGCACCAGCTCAGTCAGGCTGCTTTCGATTAGCTTGTTGTTGTTGATCCAGCAAAGCAGATGGTTTGCACAAGGTCCTCCTGACTTTCCTGATTCATTCAAGCATTCACGTCATTTATTATTCATAATATTTATTTCTTTATTAATTTTTACTCTAGGGTTCATTTTGGAATTTAGTATAAGTATATGTAAAAACCGATTTTGTCACTTTGAAGAACAGTTAGTGGACTGACCTCTGTCAACACCGCAGGTGCTGAGTCTCGACAAGTCGTAAAAAATATAAAAAAGGGAAACATCAAAAACAGATTAATTTACACGTGAAGGAGAAGACAGGAGAGATGGAGGATAGCTACAAGAGCAAAGGCGTGCAATGGGTTATCGTACCGATGTGTCTGTCGACCTGCAGGTTATTTGCTAATGAGTCTGTACACACACGCTGACACACAGGTGAGAAAGTGCTCACAGCTCCACACGCTTGTGTTATTAACCGTTTATGAGCGAAAGCTTTCGCTAATCTGCAAGGCAGGTCAGGAGCAGGTGAGTGATTTCTTCAGGTTATCACTTCTGTCTCCTCTCTAAAATAACAAATACCGCCATCATTCCTCAGTGTACGTATATTTGACTTTTAGAAAGCGACTCGACACGTCACCGAGATTAAAACTCACATTTGCCCAAGAGTTAATTGTTTTCAATACATTGGTGGAATTTCCCTTAAGAAAGACAGTGTTCAGCTGTTTGCTCAGGTGTGAGGCCCGTCTGAAACTCGCACTACTGTAGCTCTCATGTGAACTTCACAGTCATTATGTTTTCCACTAAATATGTTTGGTGTGATGGCTTTTTGTGTTTTGTGAATACAACATACTCCAGCAGGACATTTCCCAGGTGTGTTTTTGCTCAGAAATGAGAATCCTTGGCTCTGTTGTTAATTCACTGCAAGCCGAGCATTTAAGAAAAGACTGGATTAGTCGCCTCTCAGTCTCAGGGTGTGTGTAATATGCATTTGTGGTATCTGTTGACAGGACATTTATGTACGATTCCCCAATATGCAGGTATGCTTCCCCAGGCCTATTGGTATGTATATTTATGTAGCGCCCTCCAATCAGCTACAGCAACCAATCCATCCGGTGATTTTAATGTTGTGGCTGACCGGTGTGTGTGTACTAATGCCATTCTTGGGTGTGCTCTGGTACTGTACGCTGTAATGTGTTTATCTAGCTGAAGATTTGAATAAATGTTGAGGTGTGAGTGTATTATCGGCTTGGCTGAGCTGAGCCACCGCTTTCAGCTTTCTGCATTTCAACTGCTCATTAGCATAGTGGCTACATGAAAGAGGCGCGTCAGTCCACTGGCACCCGCACACACACGAGGTTGGAGGGACCAAACAGGGTTTTCTCTCGAGGACTAGCCAATTAAAACAGAACTGGATATGCTCTGACTGCTGTGTACTTTTGTGCACAGTTTTGTACATGTGTGGGTTTGTTTGTCTCGAGTTTTTAAAGAAAAGGCATCGGGCAAAACGACTAAGAAGATTTCTTATTTGTTTTTCCTGTTCCTTTTGTGCATTATAATACAATAATGTCTCCATCTCTCTCTCTCTTTGCGTCTCTCTGTCTCCACTACTAGGTCATCACACTGGAAGGATGGGTAGATATCATGTACTATGTCATGGATGCACACTCCTTCTACAATTTTATATATTTTATACTGCTCATTATTGTAAGTACCACTTTAAAATTATTATTTGTGTTTAATTAGCAACTTTTGCTGTGTAACTGTCATTTGTAGATTCTAGTTTTCAAGTGGGAAGTAGCTCAGAATATGGTGTTCTTAAATAACTTGATAGATACCTAAATCTATTCAGTGTTAACATATCACACTCTTGTACTGTACTTGCTCTAAATTAGTGACAGAAGTAGTCAGTGTACGAGTGCACACACTCAGTATTGTGGTTTGAATGTCTAACTGACAGGGACGGGGTCAAAGGTTGTGCTGGCGGGTTCCCTGACAGCAGCACAGAGAAAGTTCTGAGTTTATAGCACCAGTAGAACTGATCTGATTCAAGGCTGAAACAAACTATTATTATTATAATTATTGTAGTGATAATTTTTCCTATTTCCTAGAAAACATATTTCACATATACAGAATACATAAGTTGTATATTGTTTTTCTTCAAGGACTCACTGTAATATTAGTACCATACAATTTATTATCTCTAAAAGCAGGGTTTGGTATTTGAGTTCTTCAAGTGTGCTCCCTTTCTTCGAGTACATTTTGAAACCCATGTCAGAAAAATAAATAAATCATATGCAACATAGTGTATTGCTCCTGAGTGATACTGTGGTGCGGTTGTATTTCATTTCTGCTTAAGAAAATGTAGACTTACCTTTATGAAGGTAGCCATTAAACTCAGCTTGGAGCATAAATACTGCCTATTAAACCTCAGAATTCATATTATTTATGATTTCACTTTTATCATGCTGTTGCGGGGGTTTCCAAATGCCTCAGCTGAGGCTATATTTTACAGAGCGGTATGAGCTCCCTGCCTGCGTGCCATTTGATGTCAAAGTGCTTATTATGCATTCAGAGGAGGGAGGGAAAAAATGGGCAGTTTGAGGACAGGGTGCCGGGGGAGGGGCTGAGAGAAAAACACAGTGATTGACATAGGAAGTGGGTGAAAGTGAAATTAGGACGCACAATAATATAAGAGAAAATGTCTTTCAAATAAAAAGAAATTGGTGTATGGCTTGACAATAACTGGGCATCAAACCACTTCACTGCTTGGTGTCTCTAATCCTTTAACCGACTTATCTACCCGCTAAACCAGGTGGGCTCTTTCTTCATGATCAACTTGTGCCTCGTGGTCATCGCCACCCAGTTCTCGGAGACTAAGCAGAGGGAGAACGCCCTGATGAGGGAGCAGCGTGCCCGCTACATGTCCAACGACTCCACGCTCGCCAGTTACAGCGAGCCCGGCTCGTGCTACGAGGAGATGCTCCGCTACATCAGTCACCTGTATCGCAAGTTAACGCGCAGGCTGCACAGGCTGTACACTGGATGGCACAGGTTAGATATGAGTATTTATGTATTTGTAGCCAGTTTTGACTTGAATATAGGTGACTAACTAAAGCTGTTAAAATGCAGCTAGAAAGAAAGGCAGTTTTCCTTAATAGTTCCTTAGTAGTGAAATTACTTTGTTTGATTTTTGATTTTAACAGGAAGCTACATGGATTGGCTGGTCAGGCCTGCCTTATACGTGCTGTTCAGTGGCAACTGGACTTTAAAATGTATCCAATAAAATGAAGCTGATGAAGCCTGTTGATTAAGATGTGAAATATTTGCTACAAGACTGACAATCAAGTCCAGCTGCCTCTGAACAGCACTTTTAGGATCTACATTGATTATTCAGAAATAATACAGAATATGTCCCAGAGAAGAAGTCTGCTGTCGTGGATGTTATGAACTGGACCCAGTTGAGCCAGAGTTTTTTTTTTAAATATAACGAGGATTACTTCTCGAAATAAAATGAAAAATTCCCTTTACTGAAATCTAACGTCTCCTCCAGGATAATTAAGAAAACAGCCTTGCCCGGCCCTTCACTCTTTCCAGGCCCACTCGTGTCTATTTGAAACACTTTATGAGACATTAGAGGCACAGGAAATGCCTTTTGTTACAAGTATTTAATCATTTAACAGAGTTCGGCTGTAAAATGTTGGAGAATCACATCCATAGAGATGCATTCAGATGCAGACACACCTGCCTTTCTCATTCATGTTCTCCTGTTTCTTGTCCTTTGACCAGTAAACGGCGTAAAAAAGTGAATCCAAACGGCAGCGGTGGAGGCAGTAACGGCGGAGGTAACGGACACGGCCATAGTTCCAACAGGGGCTGCGGAGGCTCAGGACCTAGTAGTGCAGTGTGGCTGAGGCCCATCCATAACCTCCTACAGCACCATCAGCACCAGCACTGTCGCCTCAGCAACGGAGGGCAGCACGCCGTCAGCGCGGCGGCCGGTGACCATGCAGACAGAGAGGGAGGCACTAGAGATGGAGAGGAGTTGGAGATGAAGTCGCTTCCTGTCCGGAGAGGAAGTACAAATGGAAATAGCGGCGGTTGTGGCGGCAACCCAGTTGTGGTCACCCATGGCATGGGGGCACTGCTCAGGCGACTAAACGGGGGGATGAACTATCCGACTATTCTTCCGTCTTTTGTGTGCAGCTACAGCAGTAAGACGCCACCCCCCCACTCGCAGCATTGTGACGACAGTCCGGACCAGCACCCAACGAACCACTCTACATCTGAACACGCAGAGACACTGGACAAGCTTTACCAGCTCATGGGAGAGCACAGTACGAATGCGCGCACACACACACACACACACAGTACATACAGTGCCCCTGCGGAATCTAGAATGTGTTGAGTTTTAAGGTTTGACAGAGCCTGAGTCTGAGCCACAGACAGTATCATTAGATAAAATAAGACATAATGAAATATTCTCCTTGTAAAAGGTCAGTAGTGGTGTCACACTCTTTAATAGGTCGATGAAAATAGTAACTTTTTCAGTTTAGCCGTTTTTTTTTTCTTACCACACATTTTCTTTATAGGTCACTGTCCTTTCTTTGTCCTTCACATGAAAGGACAGTCTAGATTTCTGTTGGGATCCTTTATGTTTTTGTCCTCCCACCTTACGATTTCATCTTCACTGCCTGCTTCTGTCGTCCTCTTCCCCATTTTGACCTGAAGTCGCCTGTAGCCACAAATGCCCTGTGTGTGTGTGTATCTCAAGCAGCTCTCAGAGAGACCTGACAGGAAATCCATGTCTCAAGTGTTACAGTCATCAGTGGAGAGAGGTGGATAAAGCCGAGGATTGAGGGAATTATTCTCTGTCTCCATGCGAGGCGGTTCAGTCCACATACGGAGGCCTAAACCAGATCTGCATCCACTTACTTGCAATGTCTCTCAGTCTGCAGCGTGGATTAGCTGTTTTGTCCTTGCTGTAGACTTTAGTTGTTGTTGAAATTCAATTAATTAAAAAAAAAAAAACTCAGCCAAGCCTTCTGGAAGAAAGAAACATGTCACCCTGTGGAGCGATGTGTGTGTCTGACTGATGTGTTTTTGGAACACAGCTGGAGTCTATGGCACTGACAAATAAGCAAATCCGGGTTGCAGGTTGACAGACATCAACTGTGAGCAGCGGCAAGTCACTGCTGGTTTTAGCGTCTGTATGACAAAGTGTGATTGTCAACAGTAATTGGAAAAATTGCTAAAATCATAATTATAAGTCTTGATGGGTGCTGAACACTGAACCCCAAATTGCTCTTGCTTTGTGTTCTCCGCTTGTAAGTAACTCTGCTTAAAAGCATCTGCAAAACGTCTAAATGTGGATGTAGGCTGTCAACAACAGCGCACACCTTCACACACAGCTTGCTGCGGGCTGCCGGCACAGTCATCATCATTAGGTGCATATGCATTACTTCCTCTCTGGAGTGAAGAGTTACTGTGCGACACGTGATAGAGATCGGAAAGACAGTGATGAGAAGGAGCGCTTAGACCAATGCGGTGACTCAGTCTCTGCTTACCCATGTCATTTAATATTAGAGTTTGAATACCATTTTTGGTTAGAAAGCCTCCCAAGAACATTGGTGTTCTTTTTTTTTCAAGTCTGGAGCTCTCAATTGAATTTTAGTGTAAATGTAATTACATCTAACCTAATGTAATACAGGGCAACGTAATGTTGGGTCAGGACGAATTTGAACAACCTTTTCACCAGACAAATATTTTGTCCTTCAAAATATTTTATCAAAAGAATTTGTTAGAATGCAAACAGCCCGTCACGAAGACTAGTCATAGAACCAGAAATAGACGCAGATATTTATTTGCAGCGGTGATATTCGAGGGATAATGAGACAGTGAAATATGATGACAGCTCTCGCAACCCTAGTTTGTAGCTTGAGGTAATAGATAGTGTTGTAAACATCATAATGTAGAGTTGAAGCTGCTTTTGAAGAGCTGATGTCAAGCTTTGTTTCTGTTAGTTTTCATCTGTGCTTTGCCGTTATTCCATATTGATTTTAAAAGCACGCATGCGGAGGACAAAGGGTGAAAAGATTTGGCACTCAGTAATCTGACAGTCCTCATTGCAGAGACTTTTTTTTTGTCTCTTTATAAATATGTATGTATTTGACACAACTGTATTTGATTTAAATGACCTTTTATATTTTCTTAAAGAAATCCTAGTATTCAGATAAAGGACAGAGTTGTTTAGCTTTATCGTGCCTGAGCATCTCCACTTAATATCCTCCTTCAGGTTGCCAAAGGCTGCTGTACCAGCTGGCAGGCGTGGTGCCCAGCCCTCTGCTTCTGGAGCTGCTCAGCTGCCCCATGTGTGCCCGCAGCCTGGAGACGCTGGAGCTGGAACTGGGAGACTTGGAGGGAGGCAGAGGAGAAGCTGATGGACTGCACGACTTCCCCCAGGTCAGAAGGGATGGTTTCGCACTTTGGACGGTAAACATGGTGCAAATGGTGACTTGGCAATGCTAATGTTTGGCAAGCGAAGATTTTTAAGTTGTTGTTTTTTGTTTTGTTGTCTCGATGCAAAAGATGTAATTTTTTTTTCAAGACTTACTGTAATAAACGATGGTTACTGTGTCTCACTTAGTAAAACAGACGCCCACTAACCCCAGGCTGCTGTTTCGATTCCCTTTTTTTCCTTTTGAAGTTTCTTTTGACTAGATTCTTTGTTTGTAAAAAAATAATCCAACATAAAATCTGTAGCATCAGGTTTAAAAGTTTGTCCATCTTGCTACTAGGCGGGAGATCTAAGAGGCCGGAGCAGACGGCGGGGGGCCGTGGAGTACAAAAATGGAGTGTGTCGGGCCTGGATGGACTTCAGAGAAAAACTAAAGAGGATTGTGGAAAGTAAATACTTCAACCGAGGGATAATGATCGCTATCCTCGTCAATACTCTCAGCATGGGGATAGAGTATCACGAGCAGGTAAGAACATTCGTGTGATATTGGGTGAATGACAGCTCTGAACGGTTCAAATCAGTGGCGCAAGACTAATAGGGCTCCAGTTGACTTTCCTGGGGTAACAAGTAGTCTGATGAGTGGTGCTGGCTGTCACTGTCTGACAGTCTAAATGAGAGAAAACGAGCGTATCGTGCAGGAGGAGGTGGGGTGGGCTGGGAACGATGTTGGAGCCGCTCTCTCTCCCTCTTTCTCACACACTTGGACTCTCGCATGCGAAAAGCCATCAGGACGCTGTCACGCACTCTCCAGGATTAGGTTTCTAGTTTACCCCATGTGGCCAACATCTGGGAAGTATCAGCCTAATAATACCACTTCCCATTCTCCTTCCTCCACTGTCACACACGGGCAAATCTGCGCGCTTGCACAGGCGCATTCATCCACAGAGCTTTTAGACCCTAGTAGGAATATTTTACATGCACACACATGCACACAACCTTTTCGTTTCCTGCAACAAAAAAAAAAGCAAATGTATAAATGTATTTTAACCCAGCGAGAACATTCTTGGTCATGAACACAGATTCCATCCCTCTCTCTGTCTCTACTTGTCTCCCGCTCCTCTAATTCCCTCTCCGGGGGATCCGTGTGTGTGTGTGTGTGTGTGTGTGTGTGTGTGTGTGTGTGTTGCTCTCTTTGTGGTATAAACAGAAGGAGCGACTGGGAGAGCCATGCCCTTTTTGGGCCAATAACACACATACACGTTTGTGCAAACACAAAGTGTTATGTAAGAGTTCCTCCTCCCTCTGTACTCATCATCCCCATTATGTGACACCTAGCCAAACCTTATGAGACTACGAGTGTATATGTGTGTGAAGAGGTGTATGAGCGTAGGAGGCGTCGTGTAGAGTAATGCGAGTGTAGTGTGAGAGAGGCTGGAAGAGACAAAGAGGGAGTGAGAGGTGTAGAGAAAAGAGGAAATGATTGTTTCTTGTTGTGCCTGTGTTTATACTGATTCCAGTTTCCAGAATTGAATTCTTGTTTTTTGAGTTTGTGTGCAAAGATATTTGCCATGTTTACAATGTGAAGCAATTAAATATTGCAGCTGTGCCGTGAATTTTTTGCAATTTCAAGGTCACGATTTCTTAGTTTTTAAGTTGAATCTGTCAGAAAGGTCATAATTCTATAGTGGGTGGTAGAGTTAGACTTGAGTGCGTTAAACAAAGAGGTGGTTCTAATGTTTTGGCCATCCCTTTCTATTGTATAAGGAGCAAGTAGAGATTGTGAAAAGGTGTGTAATGAGCATACACACAGTTTGTCATGCTTGCTCCTTTTTTATTGAATGTATGACACAAATGAAAACCCTTGTGATTTTCCCTCCAGACTCTTTGGCTGTACCAAAGCATTTGTCATTGACTTGTGACAAGATGTACCTGGAATCTTATGTACATGTAGAGCAGCTCTCTGATATCTACATTATAATTTAATTCTTAGAGATATTTTGGGAATTTAAATAAGTAGACCTGTCGTTTGTCTTTGTGCGTGGGTTTTACTTTAAGGAAACGGAGTACATATTTATCTCAGGTTGATCTGTCAAAACAAATGATTGTAGTAGAAAACAATATTTTTAAATGTTCATTTAAAACCATAGGACAAAATGTATGTTGACATACAGCATGTTTGAGAGATTCTGTTTATGTTTCCACAGCACCTTGACAGGATAAATTAATGCAGAGACTAGAACTGAACCTGTTTCTGTCGCCCTTCACGTTGCTGCCGAAAGCTTTCACCCAGTGTTTTGTGAGTTAAGTGGAACAAGAAATCAGTTGCTGATTTGGTTTGATTTTGCTCGAGTTCGTGCATTAGTCTGTACCACTTCAAACCTTCCTATTCCTGTATTTTGAATTTTTTGTCATTTTTAACCAGCCATTTCTGCCTCACTGTATTCTCCCCTCCCAAAACACTGTAAGGCCGTGAGTAAAGACACATTTGTCATCCTTTGAGCCATAAAAACTGGCATGTAGCATTGTATGGAGATCATGGCCCGACAAGTCTATAGTTTACACTTTCATTTGTCTGGCCCGAAGGCAGTGGGCCACAGAGGTAATGAAAATGCCACTAGCCCACTGTTAAAGAATAAAGCATCTGAGTCTAGCGCCGAGTGTGTCTGAGATAGAATAGCTGTTTGAGAGCTTTGTTAAAGCGCTTCGGGGTCTTAATGTGCTGACGAGTCAGTGACAGACCATTTGAGTCAACATCGAGGACGTTAATCTGCTAGTTGGTCTAATTTCTGTCCAGCTCTTTTTGAAAACGACTGCGGCATCCTTTTGTCATCACGTGAGGCACCACAAGTTTTACTCGTGGACATATTGTCCTTTTGTTTGTGCACCGGTGCTTCTGCTTTGGTTTCCACTGTCTTTATGCACTGCATTGATCCCCATGAGAAGATGCTGTTGGATAGGTAGGTAAGTCATCAGCCGAAAAAGACGTGGAGGTCACAGTTACACCATCCGTTTCAACTAAAGTCAAACTAAACTGTAATCACTGATTGCGATTCTCTTGTTCTTAAAGAAATGGATTACACATTCTATATATATATATATACAGTCTTTTGAAATAAAGAATTATTGGACAAATGCATACATTTTTAAATAGAGATACAGGACCCTGA
This sequence comes from Channa striata, assembly GCA_033026295.1. NCBI lineage: Eukaryota > Metazoa > Chordata > Actinopteri > Anabantiformes > Channidae > Channa > Channa striata. Next base: position 20,664,268 of record CM065180.1, on the reverse strand, counting down.
ATGTGATACTTCATCCTAAAGAAGTCTTTACTCTAACTACTAACTAGTGGAACAAGTGTTCACATCCTCGAAAATGGAAACGAACAGCCAGGACACAAAACTGCAGAAGAGAAAACTACCAGGAGTGAATAACAAAAATACATAAATATGCATTGAAATGTTGCAGCAGTGAATACATTAGATTAGCTCTGTGCTGTCTGTGTGTTTTGGGGAGGTGAGCACCATCATGTTGCCCTCTACCTATGACCATAATCATGACCCTTAGTTGTATTGTAGCAACGGTGGAGTGTATGGGTTGTAGAGGCTGCGATTTTCATCAAAGCATTTTATTATATGCCTCTTTTCAACATTGTGTTTGATGTTTGTTGATAATGCAGAACGTGTGCTATAACTTGTAACCGCAGTAAACAACATCAGATTATGCAAAGTAACCCAGATAAAGGTTAAAGCCTGTTTGTGGCAACATCAGATTTTCATGGGCATCTTTATATTAATCTTGTCAGTGTGTTTATACGTCTAGAATATGATATACCTGCTTTTGTGGCCATGAGCCAGGGCACAAAATAATTTTTGGACCTGTGTCTACTTCTTGTTGACCCCCCACATGTAAAGAGTCATAATTAGTTTTAATGAGTCTCCTTTGTGTGTCGTGAGAATAAAATCGTGGAGCAAAGGGTAAAGGGCTTTACAAACTGCGAGCTAGGATGTAGAGTTAAAAAAGAGAGAAAAGTGTTGAAAGAAGACTGTAGTGTAAGTTAGGATCAGTGAATGAATGACCTTTTTGACAGCTTTTATTGGCCTGATATTTCAGGTTGGATTCTGTGGTTATATGGTTTTAAAATACATAAAAACATGCCACTTTACTTTTAAGACCAACCCGATTCTTGCATTCAGTTCTTTTCTTGTCCAGGTGCATTTAATTGTACACTTTGCAGAAGTTAGATTGAATTTCTGTATGCATTTTGCTGAACTGAGAAAGAAACTCTTTGTGGCAGACACATTAAAAACAAACTTTTCAAATTGAAATGCACTTTTAATTTAAAAACAAATGTGAAATGTGTCACATCCATAGTTTAATTTATGTGGGTGCCCTTCTACTTGTTAAACATTCAGAGCATTCTTCACGTACTAGTCCCTAATTGAGTTGTCAGTACATGAAAGGCAGGTCAAGAGTTGTCGTTAGGAATTGTCAGCAGACTGATGGGTACATTCTTCGACTCCTCAAACCTTTTAGTAACTCGTGGGACCCTCCAAGCAACACACTGAGGTTGAAAAAAAAATACTTAAAACGAAATGATATGAAATCAGTTTTAGCGTGAAATGTCAGGAAACCTTTAAGATAAACACTGCAAATCTCCGGGGCGGAAATCAAGGCAAAAAATTGTGCACACGGTCTAAATAGGCAAAGTCATTCGGAGGAAACTTTACCTGTGATCGGAACATAAAAGTTTACATCTGAAATATGCAAAGCCTCGATTGGAGAAGCCAGAAGCTGTGAACTCTAACACCACATCAAGCAGCATTGCACCATTTCATAAAAACGACACGTACAAACTGCTAAGCATGGGTTTCCGAGGCAGCCAGAGGCACAGATAGAGAAAAACAAGTCTGCAAACTGTGGGTGCTAATGTCTGACTAAAAGTAAAACTGAAGAGAGCTTGGCTTCGACAGTAGGACGCTGATCCAAAGCACACCTCAAAATCCAGACTGAACCTTTAGGAAAGCCTGTGACAGCCCGGTGTCGTACGAATCACTGAAGATCTGCAGATCTCCAGCAAACTGTTTATCCCGGGAGATGAAATGATTGGCAGGGAGAGTGGGTGTATATTCCTAGATGTATTTGAACTCCACACATCTGTGTGCAGGTGAATCCGTGAGTCACAGACCCTTTTATTTGCCGTGAAGCCGTAGATTGTAAATCCATTGACACGTTTGTGAATCGTAGGCAGATCAGATTAATTTAGTCAAACTGGGGCTTCAGTCTGCGGCTCCATCATGCGCCTGCCAGAGCGCAGGATTACTGCCATCTTCCATAAAAGACTTTACTGCATGCTTTATGAAGAGGGCCTCGGTTAAGTCTCGGCTGGATCACAGACTGGACTCTGAGGTAAGTGGAGTGGATCAGCACTGATAGATTGGTGCTGTTGGTCCCATGTGATTGATTGGGCCTGACTGCAGCACTGAACTTGATTGATTCTGTTTCAGCTCAAGGCACAAAAACCAAAAGTGCTTTCTAGCTCCGTGATAATAGCCTGGAAATATTAACGAACTCACTCATTCTTTCTTTCTCTGTGTCTGTCTGTCTGTCTGTCTTGCCCCCTTCGCCTCTTCCTTCTCTCCCTCCAGCCGGAGGAGTTGACCGATGTGTTAGAGATTAGTAACATAGTCTTCACCAGTATGTTTGTTTTGGAGATGGGCTTCATGCTGCTGGCCTTTGGCTTTTTTGGATACATCAGGAACCCATACAACATCTTTGACAGCATCATCGTTATCATCAGGTAATATTAATCCACTCATACTTAACTTGCATGCAACATAGAAATGCAAACTACTTTTTGGATCTACAATTGTTGTAACTCAGAGCAATTTAGAACTAGAATTACTCTACAGCTAACTACCGTTTGATTGCAAGTCGAGAAAAAAAGGCACAAACACTTAAACTGTGGGTTGGAATCAATGTTCATTTCATGAACTGCATAACGAGTACGCTTTGATTTAGAGCCACCCGCTGTTCTTATTTCTTCTCCCGCTTGTCAGCCAGTAGGTTTCACGTGCCACATCATGAATCTTTACAGTAACTGAGATTGACACTCTCATGATGGACCACATGAGTCCACATGCTGCCACAGCAGATGTTTGATCCTCTCTGGAGATTTGCTGTTTGGCGTGTATTCACTTGAATAGAGCTCATATTATAAATTAGTGGTGGTTACTGAAGGAGAATTACAGTGACATGGAAATATTCTTAGTAACACGTGGCAAGGAACAAAAATGACCAATTACATTTTAAGAGAAGTGTGTTTGTTTGTGGTGGGCAGTGTGTGGGAAATAATCGGTCAGGCGGATGGCGGATTGTCGGTGCTGAGGACATTTCGCCTGCTGCGTGTACTGAAGCTGGTTCGCTTTCTGCCTGCCCTGAGGAGACAACTGGTAGTGCTGATGAAGACCATGGACAATGTGGCCACTTTCTGCATGCTGCTGATGCTTTTCATCTTCACTTTCAGGTACCAATTTACAATACATGTAAATACTCCTCTAGCAAAGAACATGCACACTTTTGATTGTTATAATCATTTTTCCATCACAGACCATATATATACATATGAATTTACATATGCGTTTTGATATTTCTCTGCAGTATACTGGGAATGCATCTGTTTGGTTGTAAATTCAGTCTTCGTACAGACAATGGCGACACCATTCCAGACAGGAAGAACTTTGACTCTCTGCTCTGGGCCATTGTCACTGTATTCCAGGCAAGTCCAAGTTTGATGCCTGTCATTTACTGATTGCTTTCATTTTGGCCAATACATTGATTAAATTTTCTTGCTGAGAGTTAGCTGAGAAGATGGATTCAGAGTCCTCATAAGATGCAAATCCACCTTCTGTTCCAGCCCTTCCAAGGCTTGATGAAAATAGTTTAAACTGGTAACACTAATAAGGGGTAACTTATTAGCTACATGTTTTTTTTATGGAATTGAATGTCTTTCATTAAAAAATACATTTAAGTAAAATAAAATAAATAATAATAATAATAAAATAAAGTTTTGGTGACAAAGTTGTTTTTGAAGAAATGCTTACGTGGCATGAGATGAGACGTGTTGCAGTAGAAACTGTATGTACGCGTATTTGTAAGCCGTGTTCCAACACATGCTGCCTCACCAGCCCATCTCTTTCAAAATGTCCGACTGACCCTACAGTGCTGATATGTACATTTCGTGTGTCATAGGCCAAAAGTTGTGAAATGAGGCATTCATGCACTTAGCATCTCTATTTCACTCTTCTGTGTTTTGCTCTCCCCGTGTGGAGAAACGGTTCAGGCGTTCCAGATACAGCAGACTGACCTCCTTTCTGTACCCAACGCACCAGCTGAAGGGTAAACAGAAGGCGGTGTGTGGGGGTGCAGTGCGGACTGTCACTCACTGCACACATGTACACAACTTTGCATCCTCTTGCAAAAAAGAATAAAACAAAAAACTCATATTAAATGCACATTTAGGCAGTACAATAAAATGGTCAGGGATTGTTTTAAAACACAGTCATAGTACAATTTAAAAAATGACATGAGTGCAAAAGTCAGCATCCCCTTTATGAAAGGTTCTCTAACACTTTGTGTGTCCCCTCTTTGCCTTTACAACCTCCTCCAGCCTCTTTGGGTGTACGATGCGTAGGCGAAGTCAGACTAAGCTTTCATCCAGCATCATGAACCCCGTCCTAGTTTTAAACGCTTTCATCATTCACACTGATTTCACCAAAGGCGCACACACACACACACACACACACACACACACAGGCACACACACACACACGCATGTCATCTTAAAGTAATCCTATGTGCATGAAGTTTAATTGTTGTGAAATGATGGCGACAACAGAATAGAATGAAGACTATTATTGTTTCTTCTCTGATAACATCGGAGACATTTGCTTTTCCTACACTCCTTCCTTATGATATGTATCGAAATCTTTATGCTGTGTTTTTTCAACCTATAGATCCTAACCCAGGAGGACTGGAACGTGGTGTTGTATAACGGCATGGCTTCCACCTCTCCTTTGGCAGCTCTTTACTTTGTTGCACTCATGACATTTGGCAACTACGTACTTTTTAATTTACTAGTGGCCATCTTGGTTGAGGGCTTCCAGGCTGAGGTAAGAATGACTCTGCTCATTTTTTTAAATTATTATATTCAATGTTGGTGTGTATTGTTACGCTCATTATCGTTCACTAGAAAGAAAAGGTTTGCGTGATCATTATTATGATGCACTGCAAATGAGTTGTCAAGGAGCACAGTATTTTACACCTGTACGTGCAAATGCTAAATACGAGCACGTCCTGACAGATTTGGTCTGTGCACTTTTTACCTCTGCGTGTGTGTCTGTTCTACTGTTGTTATACACGTTTCAACACACGTACGGCAATTAATCACAGGTTAAAACAAAGCTCAATTGGGTGGTCTGTGTGTGTTGTAGGGCGACGCTAACCGGTCGGAGTCAGATGACGAGAAGAAATCGGATAACTTTGAGGAAGACGAGAAGGTCGAACAGCTCAGAGACACTGGTGGGTAAAATTTAATAGAGCGAGCGTTCATTTTGAAATGTGCTGTTTCCTTATTCTTTTATGACGAGTTGTGCCAAAACAGCTAAATGAATAAAAGGTGAGAACAGTGACGTCGTCCCTTCCTCTCCTCCACAGAGCTAAAGATGTACTCGCTGATGATGACAGCCAATGGTCACGTTGATCCCCGCAGCTCACTGCCACCTCCCATAATCATGCGTACTGCCGCCACGCCCATGCCCACTCCTAAGAGCTCTCTGGGGCCAGAGTCCATTCTCGGAGATGAGATCAACTACAGAGAGGGCGTGCCTCGATACGGCGAGGCTGAACTGGGGTTGTCTGAGGCAGGAATCGGTCACTGTGAGTCTCGGCGTGGAAGCTCCGCCTCCGTGGATCCTTCAGCTTATGACCAGCGTTCTCTGGTGAGTTACGTGAAACACTCAATGGAAACCAATGATCTCATTAGTCCATTTGTAAACCAGCAGGTAATCATGGATGGATTCAGGTGCAATGTACAATTTATAGCCATTATTTATCTTTTCTTCCTTATTTGTCGCCAGGAGTTTTTTCTCATTTTGATGCATGTTTTTACTCTGAATAATGACTGTAGGCATGCCTCCTTCTCTTGTTGCTAACGCATAACTACACAAATACAGTGGAACACATTGTCACACCTTGCAAATCTGCTGTCAAAGTGAAAAACACTTGCTGCTTGCTTGGAGGAATCGTATTCTTGTATGAGGATGTACTTTTATTTATTAGAGTTATTGTGGTGATGTTATTATTAAATCTTGTCGTTACTATAATCTGTAGAAAGGAGAAATCCTGGGTAGTGGGTATATCAAAGTTTTTTGGTCTACATAACTGTCCATAGCAGGGCACTGTGACACAGTAGTCAGTGACCTACTTCACAAGGAAGTAATGTGTTCCTGGAAGCAAATCCCAATTTAAGGGGAGCCAATAGTCACCTGGTGTTAGTTCAGGAGGAAGAAGAAGTTGTATAAATCCAACATTCAGTAAAGCTGATAGGCACAACACAGCCTATGATCCAGAAACTAACCACAGAAAATCTTGCTTATATGTTACTGTGATATTGAAATATCTTTATACAGTCGTGTCATAGCAACATTTACCTTTGTAGCTTTTTGGACACGAAACGTTCACCCCCTTTTTCCTGTTTCTCCAGAGCCTGTCCAGCCCCGGCCGACGCTCCCCTCTTCCTCCCCGTGGGCCTGGCAGCTCGTGGGGAAGCCGTCGATCCAGCTGGAATAGTCTGGGAAGAGCCCCGAGCCTCAAAAGGCGAGACCCCAGCGGAGAGAGGGAGAGCCTGTTGTCTGGGGAGGGCGGTGAGGAGGACGATGGCAGGGAGGAAAAGCCGGAGGCCGGAGAAAACAACAGACTACGACCGGGGACCTTGGAGCTGCTGCAGGCGTCTACTCTCTGTCCTTCCATAACGACCGAGTACGGGGACTGTAATGGTCGAACCCTGACCCACGACCCCAACTCCAACCCCAAAGAAGACTCCCTGCCAGAGGATGACACGGATGACGAAGTACGTTACCACGAGCAAAGCTATAGTCTCTGTGGGACTGACAGTGAACAGTTGAGCCTGTGTAATTTAGTTTTCCTACGTAAATTCAAAATCTTTTAATCTGTCCTCTCTGACACTGTTTACACATTCTTTCAGTTTTTCTCTGCTTAATTCTGCTGTATCTTCTTTGCCCTTTGTCTCTGTCTCACTTTGAGATATTATAGTGTTTTGTGTTCACACTGCAAGTCCTGGAGGAACACTAATTGTCACGCTGTAATTGGCTGGCTTAAGCAGTCATTGTTTTCTCAATGGGTACAAAACAGCGTATGTGTATGTACATTCACTGCGGTCGGGCGTGTGTGGACTGAAGAAGGTTCGACCCGCTTGGTGGTTTGGCATGACCTTTGTTGTCACAGTGTTTTATTGGCTCCAAATTGAGTTTATAAAGGCAAGAAATCTAGTGAAACAAAAGGACACACTGAACACAGGAGGCTGAATATGCCAGAGACCCTCTGCCAGTGTGTGTCCACGAACGGACGGGTTTTCATGTGGCATGCTTATTATGCATCAGTGTGCCAGTCGGGAAAATGTGTGTTCAATGCTTCAAGAAAAATTTTTCTTAACGGGAGTTCATCATCTACACTAGATATATAATGTTGTTCAGAGAATCCAGAGAGCCAAAAACCAATATCGAATGGGGGGGAAAAACAACTGAGGTGGTTCTGTTGTGGAAATCACAGCATGTTCTCAGTCACATCTCTAAAGCTCAGTGTTAGTGACCACAGTCTGACACTAATCAGTTAAAATACTTTCTGAAGATCATGGACGCTGCATCCTCCATGCTAAACAATGAGAGGAGGGTGCATTTCACATGTTAGTGAGGAGCAATGGGATAAAATATTCATTTTAAATTTAAAGGCCTCCTCAGTTCAGAGTACTGAGTACAAGGGAGGGGTGATGCGACACAGTGGTACTGCAAACATTCATGCCCCTTTTCCAACTGTTCGTAAACACGTTGCTGCCATCAATGTCAAATTTTTTTTCTAAGAATAACACAATTTCTCGAAAATGATGGCGATAAATGTAAATTTCATTTACAGTTTACTCAGCATTACATCTTTGCTGCAAACAGGGCCTGTGATGTGTGTCTTTCAACAATAAAATCAAATTAAGAACATCTAAAGGTGAATTTATGAAAATGTAGCTATGATTGTTTTCTCTCACCTCTGCAGAGTGCTTTGTGCTACTGGATCAAAAGGGAGTTCAATAACATAAAGCCCAGCTGGTGCAAAGAGCATGAAGATTGGACGCTGTATTTGTTCGCTCCAGAAAACCAGTGAGTCAAACACTCAACGCAAAATTACAGTCCTATTGTCTGGATGTGATTTCAGCAGTTCTCTTCTCTCCCTGCTTTGCTTTGTCTTTCTTCTCTTTTACTTCTTTTTCACCGCTAATTATTTGGTCAATACCTTTAACCGACCATGGACATTTTATAGATGACTCTGTGTGTGTGTGCGCGTGTCTTTGTGTTTGTGTTTAGATTCCGCGTGTGGTGCCAAGGTGTGATCTCTCATAAATTGTTCGACCATGTGGTTCTGGTTTTCATCTTCCTCAACTGCATCACCATCGCTCTGGAAAGACCTGACATCCTGCCGCACAGCCCGGTACCACACACACACACACACACACACACACGTGTAGCTGTCTTAAGAACGGCAGGTTTCCACAGCTATTGTGGAATCATACAGGCTCTACTGACAAATAAAAAGCAAAATATCATTTTCACTTTGAGTTAATATCTAGTAGGTGCAACACAGTTTATGGAAAAGATTTTAGCCTCCAGAACTTTTTTGTCCTTTGGTAAACAGTGGATTCAACAGTTTGATAATAATCATTTAGGCAACACAAAGGCTAAAAGCTGCCTGCAAAATGTATTTGGAATAAAATTCATGTTTCCCTCCTAGGAGCGATTGTTTTTGAGTGTATCCAACTACATTTTCACTGTGATCTTCCTGGCAGAGATGACCATCAAGGTAACCGTGGCTGTTTTGTTACTAGTGTTGTGATAAAAACACGTAGTTTGTGGACATTTATTGGTGTTTCTTTATTCTGGATCAGCAATTCCCTAGTCATGTCTCATATTCATTTTTAATCGCCCGATGGTTTCTGTCTGGCTCTGTGTTTTATGCTTTAACACCAGGTTGTAGCTCTTGGTTTCTGCTTCGGGAAGCAGAACTACCTCCAGTCCAGCTGGAACATTTTAGATGGCGTGTTGGTGTTTGTGTCTCTGGTGGACATTCTGGTGGCTCTGTCTTACGCTGACGGAAACAGGATCCTGGGCATCCTCAGAGTCTTACGCCTGCTACGAACACTACGCCCACTGAGGTACATGGTTTGTTTGTGTGTTTGCATGTAGATTTTAGATACTGCTTTGCATCGGTTGATGCTTCTGCATGCGTGTTTCTGTGTAAGCACATAATGCAGAGGAAGCCTTTGCCCATATTTAATAATTCTGTCACGCATATTTGTGTCTGCAGGTCCTGGACTATATATGATGGCACTAAAAACCATTTGTGCGTGTAAATCTGTGTTTTCTAGGGTGATTAGTCGAGCCCCAGGATTGAAGCTGGTTGTTGAGACTCTCATCACCTCTCTTAGACCCATCGGGAACATTGTTCTTATCTGCTGCGCCTTCTTTATTGTCTTTGGAATCTTGGGCGTGCAGGTAGATTACATTCCTACACACCAACACACACACATACACGTGCACGCCTGTCGCAAATCGCAACACATTCACGCTAGCTAGAGACCCAGTGCACATGCTGCACTGCGTAGTCATTTGTTTTCCCCAGTCTGAGGACAAAGCTTTAATGTCAGCCGTGTTGAGCATCTCCATACAAAGAGAGGATTGGAAGGTATTGCGATGTTTCTTCTGTCCAACTGACAATACTCTTTTGTTCCTTAAGAGTGTGATTTTTAAAAGAATCACAATTAGGATATGTGTGAGGAGGGAAAACATAACCCTAGGCCAGCTTTTAACTGAGCTCACAGGAAAAAAGCTGATAAGAAATGCACTCAGTGAAATGTCCTTTTGTAGTTGCGTGTTTGAAAAACCTGAAGCTCCAGTGCAACTGAGATAATGTGTAAGTGGCCGTGAGACAGCCCTGCAGACGTCTCTCTGTCTTTTTCTGTTGCTCACTAGCTCTTCAAAGGGAAGTTCTACCACTGCGAAGGTCTGGACACAAAAAACATCACCAACAAGTCCGACTGTTTGCAGGCACATTACCGCTGGATCCGAAGGAAATACAACTTTGACAACCTGATTCAGGTACGAACTGACAGAGTGAAAAGAGATGGGTGTACGTCAGAAGGAGAAACTTGTCAGGGCCGTGAGACACCCAGCCGACGCTTAGCCAACACACAGCTTCGCTGGCTTAGTTTTTGATGTGACCCACACTATCATTTTTTTCCAGATCAAGTAAAATGTTTTCATCCAACTGTAACGAATGTTCATATTTAATAAAACTTATGATCATCAAATTATGACTGGATATGTCAAAGCATGTGACCCTTACATGTCTGCCTTTCCCATCCAGGCCCTGATGTCATTGTTTGTACTGTCTTGTAAGGATGGCTGGGTCAACATCATGTACGACGGGCTGGATGCGGTGGGCGTGGACCAACAGGTAACGATAGAGTAACGTGCAGAGAGGTTCTAGAGGTCTGTGATCGAAAGCCTGATCCATTCTCAGTCATTAGTGTGTATCCACCCACGGTGAACACATCATGCAGTGTCCCGCTGAAGAATTCATGCCTCTGCCTTCACGCATGTTGCGCATTTGTATGGAACATACTAAAATGAAGTAACACATCTAATGCAGACTCATCAAAAATGAACACATGTAAACACTGGGAAAAAAAACATAACCACACTTCTTAGCTGTAGAATAGTCAAACATGCTTTGGATGGCAAACATGTTTTACATAGAATTTATAAGCTTCAAACTGCTGTCGAAACACCTTGGTTTTAAAATAATCTGTCATTATTAGAAATAAGACAATAATTTAGTGACCTTACACCAAAGACAAGAGAAATGCCTTGAATTCACGTCTTTACTCACCGTCCGTGCTGTAATTTTTACATCTTCCCTTCTCTCCTTCTGTCTTCTCACCAACTCTGCTCTTCGCCTCTCTCCTCAGCCTGTGAGAAACCACAATCCCTGGATGCTGCTCTACTTCATCTCCTTCCTGCTCATTGTCAGCTTCTTTGTCCTCAACATGTTTGTCGGTGTCGTGGTGGAGAACTTCCACAAGTGCCGGCAGGACCAGGAGGAGGAAGAGGCTCGCCTACGGGAAGAGAAGAGGCTCAAAATGATAGAGAAAAAGCTCAGGAGTAAGGAGAATGGAGGGGCTGGTCGGTAGTCTATTTTTCTGAGCACTGCCTGCTTTCAGAGCCTGAAAAAAAAAAAAAGAAAACCGGGAAATCTGTTGAAACAAAAATGAAAGTGTTTGGAAGACTGGCTGGCTCATGCGAACAGTGTCTGATCACTGACAGAAGGCTTGGGCTACGCCAGTCTGACGCATGCACCTGCATGACTGCTGCCCACCCCTAACCTGCATGGGAAACTTGGCCAGTCTAACGTTTGTATTAATCGTCCATTTCTAATGACATAACTAAAATATTTATGCTCACTCTTAAAAGAACGGAAGTGCCACCAACGTAGTGTAAAGCAGAGGTTCTCAGGTCCGCTCCTCAAGGAGCCCAACTTATCCTCCAACTATCCACGTCCACCGTTGGTTACCTCCATCAGGTGTGTTCAGTCAATCAGAAGCTGGAACATACAGATTCGTTTAGTCTTTCTCCATTACGCCCCCTTCTATAATATTATCATTCTTCATCTGATTTACTGAACACTGATCCAAGTAATCAGCCGCAGAAGAATATAGGGACCAGAATTGCCCTTGTGTAAAGAAATGAAAAATGCTAAAATTTGAATAGAATACCTTTAATTATGAAATCATTAGAAAACTATTAATACTTGTTAAAGGTTTAAACATCGTTTATAGATTTCATTAATCTTGATGAAGAATTATTCGGCTCACTCTGCATGTGAATTGATTTGTAATGCGTATATTTCCCACAAACTGCTTTGACTGGCAGACTCAGAAACATAGCAGACTTTTTGTGGCTGCTGTTTCTGCAAATGTCTTGGACAATAATCGTATTAGAAGTTGCAGCTTGTAGAAGATAAAAGCAGGTGCTGGCAGAAACGTCACAAACACACGGCACCTCATGCAAAAATGAGGAGACGGAGGACTCGATCTTTTCTTATGTGTGTCGAGCTGAAGGTAAAAGGCGTCACAAGCACGTTTCTAACAAACACCCACAGCACCGAATTACAGTAAATCTCGACAAGACACGACACACGCAGGCAGTAAACAGTGTGAGCAGAAGACCGATCTCTTACTCTTACGTTAGTAACATGTCTCAAACGTGGTCTAAAACTGCAGAAACTCTAAAGTTGTGAGTCCAAACACACTCGTCTGTTTGGGATAAAACGCAGTTTTAGACTGTTGAGCTTTTTCTTAGTGGTAGAAATCACGGCTGTGATGGAGGGAAAAGTGTCTTCAGGGTTTGTTCAGCATCACACTTCTGTTCTAAAACCAAAATGATTTATTTAGCAGAGTTCATTCATATCTAATTGTCCAATTATTCCTCTAATATGTGACGTAATATGAAACATGCATTTGATGATTGATGCAGTGTTGTTGAACACACTCTGTGCAGCCCCTCTCACCCAGAGACATTACGTCACGGGCATGTAAGCATGCAGTGGAGAGACAGGGCATGTCGAACATGGGAGGCATCTTTAGTGTGGACAGAAAGTCAATATACGAATCACATTTCCGGAAAACTTGGAAAAGCTATTCAAAAATAAATGTGTGATTTTTTCTTTATTTATTTTTTTCATTTGAACCGTTATTGAACTGACAAAAGTACAAAGCAAAGCATTTGCAGTCTTTACACAGATGCGATGCTACCACAAAAATGTTTTAGCATCAGCTTTAATTAACACTTTGGGAAGTGGAATTTTTGATCACTCTAAGCTGCACATGCTTGACGTTGTCTCATTCTCTTCTTAATCATGTGTCATACGTTTTAAGGTTGTGGACACGTCTTCGCTGCAGGCCGGTTGCATTTCTGAATGCAGCAGTGAACTGTGTTTTCAAAGAGTGGACATATTTACTGGAGCAGCATGACAGTTTCTCATACAGTGCTAGACGACTCACATTTACCAATAATTTCTTCCCTAGGCCTTTATGCACTTAATATTATAATTTTTTTTACAATAAGATGTACTGTAAATGATTAAAACTCAGAAATCTTTGCAATCTTGAATTAAAGAATATTAATTTGTGCTGACCGTCAATTCAATAATGACTCATCTTCACTTGGAAAGACTGACTTTTGGTGAGTGCTCCATTGATACCCACAATTCTGACAAATCAGAATTTTTACTTTTTATTATTATTGGAACATTTCTGAGCTTTTCTGGAAATGGGGTTTGTATAGTTACATATGTTTATCTTATAGATTTGTCCACCTTTGAGCTTCTGTTTTTATTACACCTACACTTATGGTTATTGTTCAGAACAGGTGAAACATCTCACAGTAACAAACAGCAGAGCCTGTAATCTGACTTTTAATAGACTTTTACTCTCTCGTTGTTGTCTGAGTCCGAGAGTGATACTATTAGAGAGGCTGTGAATTCTCCCGTTAGAGGGACATTTTCTTACAAATACACATGTTGCCATTACAATTAGATCCACATAATACGGATGTCATTCTTTTAAGTCTAGACCGTGTAGATCAGGCAAACAAGACCGAGTAAAATAAACTAGCCCTGCAGAAACCCAGAACTAAAAGGAGCACTGTTAGGTGGCATGTATGTGGAATCCTAAACTTCCTGTCGTCATGCTGTGATTGTGCACTGTCATAACTTAACTGCACTATACAGAAAAGTAGGTCAGTTGGATTTCATGGTTAGTAGGTATCCAAGAATAAGCTATTTGAGCTACAGTAACTGTGTCCTGTCTTACACTGGACCCATTTAAATCCGGTTTGTAGGTTATGAAATATGCATACAGTGTATGAAGTGGTGTACCTGTGACTCTCGTGTCCTCTCATATTTGAACACACCGCTCAGGTAGTGGTGTGCACAGACGCTGTTAGGGGCCGGGGACAAAAGTAAAAGGGGCACCATCACTGTGAGGAATGATGTCACACGTTCAGTACCGAGTGGTTCTTGAAAAGTGGCTTCAAGAGCTCGTCTTTTGTGACATGAAGCCCTAAATAATACTTGTTTTCTATTAGTGCATTAACTGGTTTAATACGAGCAAAGAACACGTGTGTGTTCTGAACATGAGGACAGTGGTGTTCACCCCCCCGACCCCTCCATGTCCTTGTGCACGCCATCGTACACGTGTCATTTTAAAATGAGACTTTCCCAGCTACTGCCCGTGACACAGTGGCTGACTGTCTGTGTTGTAACTACTGTCTTTTTGTCTCTCATTGTGTTGGTCTTTGTATGTCTTTGTTTGTGCGCTGCAGAGGCGAAGCAGAGGCCTTACTTTGCCGACTACTCTCCCTTGCGTCTTTCCATCCACACACTGTGTACCAGCCACTACCTGGACATCTTCATCACCTTTATCATCTGTATCAACGTCTTCACCATGAGCATTGAGCACTACAATCAGCCACAGGTAGAGCGCACACACACACACCACACAAGTCCACTAGTGGGCCATCACACCAAGTACTGATGGTTTTCTGGTCAGAACCACCTGTACTTAACCTCCTTGGTTGTTGATGCTGCTTCCTGTTTTTGATCACTGTTTACTTAAATTAATTTTGGCAGATGCATAGAATGAAAATACAGTAGCACTCCTCTAATGATGATGGAAGTGTAGGCTCGCAACCTAACAGCCAACAAGTCAACAACCTTATGCGCCATAAATCTGCATAGTTTGGGCTTTTCTAAACGCAGCAGCTGCCGTACTGCAGGCAGCACAGCTCATCCACGTCCGCAGCACAAAGGATGTTGGCAAGCAGCTCCAGTCCCCAAAATAACACGGCTGTGTGGACCCAGTGTCAAGGGAATGAGTTACCAGATTCAAAAACGACACTGGCAGCATCGGGCTAAACACTGATTAACGCTCCGTGTTCCCAATTTTGTAGATTCTCTCTGACAATGGAGTCAAATTGATGTACTTAACAAAAATCCTTGTTTATGTAGCTTAAGGTTGGGGTTATTTTTAGTTGTTACTCAACAGTGTTTGTTAAGCCACAGACAACGTTCATTCTTTTATTTCTATTATAGTGTATCTGTAATGTTAAAAACTCATTGAATTTAGTTTGTATTTTTTGCATTTTTTTAAACGTGTTCAGTATTACTGCTTATAAAGTGTATGTTGTTTGTGTGTTCAGTATTTGGAGGAGGTGCTGAAGTACTGTAACTACGTGTTCACACTCATCTTCGTCATCGAGACCCTGCTCAAACTTGTGGCGTTTGGCATCCACAGGTTCTTCAAAGACAGGTAACACAGGTTATTGCATTATTGTCCAGTATTATTTTCCCCATTTAATGACCAGTAAAGAGCAGAGCAACTTCATTTATAAACAGACAAGGGGAATTAGAGGTAATCTGCAGAAAGGTGGATTACAGGTCTTGTGTAATCCGTGTGTATTCTGTAATAATGGACTGGAGTAACACCGGGCGCCTTCCATTTTTATTTTATGTACGTTCATAAAACACAGTGTTTCTCTGTTTGTGCAGATGGAATCAGCTGGATGTAGCTATAGTGGCGCTGTCCATCATGGGCATCACTCTTGAGGAGCTGAAAATGAACGCAGCACTGCCCATAAACCCTACCATCATCAGAATCATGAGAGTGCTCAGAATTGCACGAGGTACACACACACACACACACACACACACACACACACACACACACACACACACATAACGAGCCACAAACACACAGTAAGTAGTTGTGTCAGTTTGTGAGTGATCATTACAGACACTGTCACAATACTCTTATGCATATTGTGACATTCTGTGCCTAATCTCTATGGTCTATTGTTATGAATTCAGCATTAAAAGTAAAATGTCATCGGAATTATACTTCCTGGCTTCTGGAAATGAACATCGATCCAAACATCTCCCCGCCGTGGTTGCATTACTACAGTAGCATCGTGCTGTGGGTGTTGTAAATTCTGCAGCAAATGTGTCAAATGAAACCAGCAACAACTGCTGCGTGGCAGCTATTTAAACCTGCTCCTGCGTCTCTCTGCAGTGCTAAAGCTTCTGAAGATGGCGACGGGGATGAGAGCTCTGCTGGATACTGTCATGCAAGCGCTGCCACAGGTAAAGGCAGACTCAGCAGGGTCTCGTACACAAAAGTACAGTTTAGATTTTTGTTTTATTTATGACTCTTCATACAAATACAGGGTCAGTATGGAGGTTATCTTTGAAATAGACGGCCTTCTGAAAGATTAATGTTGATAAATATTTAACTCAAGGCGTATCTGTCGTTACAAAATGCCTATTCTGACCCGAAGATGATCACATAGGAAACTGTTAGCTGCAATCACAAAACGCCAGCTGAGGTAGATTGTGTGACCAAGCATTGCAAAGAAATTACTTACATTTATTCAAACATTTATATTTCCATGAGTTGGAACATTGTCTGTCGAGTCTGTGTCTTTTACACCGTGTTTAATGTCTGCACAGCTGACGTCGTCCCTGGGAGTATCTCAGTTCTTATGGGCAAAGAGCACCTGCATCAAATATTGTGATGCACATGTAGTGACAGACTCCAAAGTTCTGCTGTTTTCTAAATGTCAGGCGTACAGATGAAGCCATCAGGGCACTGAATGCACACAGACACAATTTAAGGAACTGGACAAAAGACCATGTTCTTATTGTACAGTATGATGAATACTGGGGATGGAAATGACAGGATCTGCGCCGAATAGCTTGTGATTTTTAGCACTCGACGTTTAACAGCAGATTTCTGGGTTAAAAGCGTCCAGCAAAACCTTTGTTCAGACTTTTGATAGACGATGTCAAATGTGTCTTGCTGCCTAATAATTCAAGTTTAGTCTATTTTACCATGATGTTTAAGTTAAATCTAAATCTAAAATGGATTCAGTCTTTGAGCATGAAAATAACTTATTTATAATACATCCATAAGCAGGATGTGTCAAAAGGTAATAATAATATTTAATAAATGTTAATGTATCATACTGTGCGGAGATCTTACATGCATTTTAATTGCAGGTGGGGAATCTTGGTCTCCTCTTCATGCTGCTCTTCTTCATCTATGCTGCGCTGGGAGTGGAGCTCTTTGGCAAACTGGGTCAGTCGCATTACTGGCAGAAGCACACACGCACACGCCTCAGTCTGCAGGCTTCAGCTGTAAAGGGTCTTCGAATCGGCTCATTACTACCACAGTCACGACGTACAGCAAGTTTCCGTGCCTGAACTGTCTCGCTCGAGTCCTGATTCTCGATCTCCCATCTGTCTCCCCGTCTCCGTCTCTTCCCACCATTCTCACATTAGAGGCCTGTTTTTAACAAGAAACGATCACGATTATTTACATTTCGCTTCTTCAATACGATGGCTCCATCTAACTTCTTTTTTCTGAGACATTGCAACATTATTTGAGGGCAAAATGAAAACAACTTGGTGATGATGAGGGTTTTTTTTTTTCTGACATGTTGTTATGATTCTGCTCCACACGTTGTGAAAATGGGATGTCTGCTTTCAGCTTTATAAGTAAAAATGTCCCTCCATTAGTTGCTATGATTTCAGTTTTTTTTTTTTTTATGAAGGTGCCGACAGAATATTGTGTACGTGTCAGCCGCCGTTTTCACCACGCGAGCCTCATTTTAAAAGCTAAGGGAGTGAAGTATATGTTGATGCATTGCAACTGGGCAAAGATCGGGGAGCACTTCGATTTCTTTGCATATTTAAAAAGCCGAAGCAGGTTTCTGGGAGATCGCGGTGAAGATCACTGATTTACTTTTACAATAAACACAGTAGAACATCGTTCTGCTGCCTCTGTGCTTTACATTCCACTGAAAGGTTTTCAATGGAGGAAAATAGCTTTTTCCATCAGAGGGCTGATTATTTGGAAGCTGACAGAGAATACAAAGAAAGCAGCTATGCTGTAATAACGGCCTCCACTTGCAGAGTACATACTTGCGTTTTGGGCGATTGCATATTTGGGTGTTTTGGTTCAAATTTTGTCCTGCATTCACTCGCCTCAAAGTTGAATTGCTTCGGCGCCTTAGAATTGCTCTCCAAAACCCACCAATCACCGATTTAATTGGCTGACGAAATCTTCCTGCCTTCAGAGTAAGATCTTGAATTCCTTTGGGAGACCTGTGACGTGAATGTTGCTGTGTGTTGGCACATTTTTTAAGTAAAGATGGTTGAATGTCAATGCTCATATTTTCAGATTCACGCTGCTGATATTGATGATGATCTGGACCTAAATCGAATCACTGATCTCCTCAGACCTAATGCCGGCATGAATCCCCATTTCCGCCCCCACCCATTTGCTGCCGGGCCACGACTCATGACTCAGATTCTATCTTTGGAACAACGGTTGATAACACACGCGTTTTTAGCTTCACAATCAAATAATCGCGCCGGTTTTATTTTGATCTTTAATCGTCTTACATTTTATAAAATCTGTGCTATTGTTATCGTTTTGACTCTTACTGAAATGTTCATCATTTCCATGCGTCATAAGAAAAAAGGTACGTAATACTCGCAGGACTGTTGTGCTCCTCTCTAGCTTCCTTCTAATGTGACCTGGAGTTGAACACAAAGGAAGATATTGTCTGGTGGCTGATTCTGTAATAAGTCTCCTGAGGCTCTTCCTTCAAACGGACCCTGAGACTGATGGGGACTTTCTCTGTCCTATGTACGATGTCAGGATGAACTGTTCTCCTCCATAGGGACACACAGCTTAGCACCTCATCTGTTTGTGTGTGTTCTTTCTCAGTCAGGCTCACACACGCTCAGTTCTCCGCCTCGACAATTTGCTTATAGCAACGTGTCTGAAATGGTGCAATGAAATGTATGTTTTTGTCTTTGTGTGTTGAGCAGAGTGCAACGAAAACAACCCGTGCGAGGGTCTGAGTCGACACGCAACGTTCGACAATTTTGGGATGGCCTTCCTCACACTGTTTCGAGTGTCCACCGGGGATAACTGGAACGGGATTATGAAAGTATGGACACACACACGCACACACATATGTGTACACTTCATAATTTGTGTCTAGATTATCTCCTAACCATGGAGAGAGCGGTTTTGACCTTCAAAACTAATTATGTAAAGAAGCTTAGAGCTGAACAGTGTCAACATCTTGAATTTTAATTGATCGGAAATGTGATAGTTATGTCCCTTAGTGCTTCCAAAATATAATCAGGCTCCCGCATCAAAAGGATCATTCATAAGACGGCTGATGATAGACAGCAAGTAATCTGGTAGTCCACAGGGACAGCATGAGGCCCCTTTTTAAAACACACTTTTACACAAATCCTCATTTCTCCATTACAGCCGCAATCTTTGCAAGTTCAGGCTAGAGACTTTCAAATAGTTAAAGTGCCTAATTTCTGTTTAACTTTTCGATGTCATCGCCCACCGCCAAGTCACTACTTTTCCACGAGGGGACTCTTTAGTTCTACACCTGTGAAACGTCACTACTTTAAATAAAACAGGGCTTCTCAGTTCCAAACCTAGAGAACCACGTGTTCTGCTTGGATTCCAACTAACAATGCAGAAGCAGTAGTTTACAAGTGACCACACAGAAAGCCAAGAAAGCAACAGTAACTTTTTATTTCACTCCCAATATTTGTACTCCCTGTGTGTGTGTGTGTGTGTGTGTGTGTGTGTGTGTGTGTGTGTATTCTGTCTTGTTCCTTTCTTTCCTTTTTGTTTGTTACTGAACCTCACACTGTTTCCTGTAAGGACACACTGAGGGAGTGTCATCCAGATGACCGTCACTGTCTCACCTACCTGCCGTGGGTCTCTCCAATTTATTTTGTCACGTTTGTGCTCATGGCCCAGTTTGTGCTGGTCAACGTGGTGGTGGCGGTTTTGATGAAACATCTAGAGGAAAGCAACAAGGTACAGTATCCAAAAACGGCTGCGTATAGGCACACATGCAGACATTCACACATATGATTCACGTGGTATGTTGCTGACGGTGTTTTGCTTCTTTTGCACTGAAATGGACTCTTTTTTTTTTTTGTGAAATTGCACGTGTCATGTTTTATTGCAGGAGGCTAAAGAAGATGCTGAAATGGATGCAGAGGTTGCCCTGGAAATAGCTATGGAGAGGGAACGCAGATTAAGCACAACCTCCAACAGCTCAGCGGGGGGAACCTATGTTGGGCCATGTCCACATTCACCCGGACAGGTAGGAAGACATTACGCTGTGCACCGATCAGTCAGGAAACTTGAAAAACCGTTTCCAGACTGATCAAACTGTTGGTAGAAAACAGCAGAATCTGCTACTTCATAATTCTGAGGCCATGCTTTCATTTAAGGAATTAATCTCTAAGCAGTATGTGTGGCAGGGTTCAGTATTACTGAATACATTAGGAAATGCCAGTGTTGGAGTTTTGTGGTCTCTGTCTCCCCCTGTAGGAGGAAGAAGTGCGGTGCGAAGGCCAGGACTTGTCAGGGAAGATGTCCGTATCCAGGGTGCACTCCCTGCCTAACGACAGCTACATGTTCAGACCGGTACGGCCCGCCAGCACCCCGGACACCCTGGAGGAGGTGGAACTCAGTCCTCAGCACCAGCATTCAGGTAGCGTATCATTTCAAGATTTAAACATGAATCCTAATAATACAACCTGTTTATTATCTATTAAGAGAGTTGGTGCTCTGCCTTAACATCATTTTAGCAGACACAGTTGCAATTCTTTTTCTCTACAACATGGACTACAGTTGTTTCCTGATAGATTTTTGTTTGATGTTTGAAACCCACATTTTGAGTCCTTGTAGTATTTTGAAGCCCAAAACAACAGCACAAGAAAATAGAAGTAAAGGGATTTAATGCCAAAAAACTGAAAATGCATGTCGGCCACACACA
Source organism: Channa striata (assembly GCA_033026295.1). Taxonomy (NCBI): domain Eukaryota; kingdom Metazoa; phylum Chordata; class Actinopteri; order Anabantiformes; family Channidae; genus Channa; species Channa striata. The sequence continues at coordinate 20,643,286 of CM065180.1, read as the reverse complement.
GCAAAAGATTAAACAGGGTGATTTACATGTAGCTGGAGTTTTCTGTTCACAGCAGTGTGTGTTCGGCCCATCGTTTTCAGTCCAAACAGAGGTGCGCGTAAAGAAGCAGTGTGACATGGAATCAGTGGTTCTCAGGTTCCAGCTTGTGTGTGTAAAGAGTCAAACTTGAATTCACCTGCTCAGGACGCAGCTCCAAGCACTGACGAGCACTCTTTTGTCTGCAGTCAGAATCTAATGGCAGGTTGTGGCCAGGCTGTGGACAGACGCAGCTCTGTCCCAAGGTATTGACTCATGTGGCCGAGCTGATGCAACCTTCACACCGGCTCAGCTGCTCAGCTGTGGAACAGCTGAAGACTGGAGTGATGGTGAACTTCATGTCCAAGCTGCGAAGTCAGAGACATTCTACATAAGTATTAACGTTAGGATTAGATTTATTATCGAGTGGTTTTGCAGCTTGGACATAAAGTTACCACGAAGATCCACTGCTGCGTTTTTAACATGTTTTACTTTGACCACATCTGTGCACACAGGTGTACTGAGGCTGTGTGTGTGCAGAACGCCTAAGACCCTGGTTACACAACGCACAGCTGTTACTGAAGCACTGAACAGCTCTTCTCTCTGCAAACGCACTTGGATTTAGACTTTTGGACTTTTGTGTTGCATTACATCATTAAATACAATCAGGATGGTTTTATTCCCTGTCGTGATTCTCTAAATGCAGCCACATGGCACATTTCATGTAACCAGGATCTAATGCTGAATCACAGTGTCCTTACACAGCGCGGTATAAAAAACAGCTCACCGCCGCTAATTTACATCATTAAAAACGATCATTTGTTTGTTGAGCAAATAAGGATTTCCATTTAGTCAACACTTGATTTTGATTTTAGCAAATGTGAAAAATTCAAAACCACCAACACAAATGAACTAAAATTTTCAAATAGATTTTTAAATTGATTTGCTCAAATTCTAATCCCCCATCAAGATTAAGTGTTAGTAGTTTTATCTTATTTGTAATCATTGCCAGAACACATTGACTTAAAATACTTAGATAATTCCCAAATACAAACCCCATTTTCAACCATTGCCGGAGAAGTTGGGACACTAACATGTAAATAAAAAGACAATGCAATGATTTACAAACAATCTAAAACATATTTTTACATTGTGACCAGCACAAAAACAGCAAATCAAATGTTGAAACTGTGATGTTGAATTGTTTTTTTTTTACATGCTCATTTTAATTTTGACGCAAGCAACATGTTTCAGGAAATGTGGGACAGAGACGACAGAAGACAGGAAATTGTGTTTAATGCTGAAAAAAAAGGAATTGGCACTAGCTCAGTGTGTTGATGAGTGAGTAAAGATGAGGGAATTTTCAACACTGATCGTCCACACCCACTACAAGAAACGTTACAGCGACCCCAAGAATGCTCAGCAGCTGAAATCTGATATCATGCTAGAAACTGTTGCTTTTTCCCAAGTGCTCAGCGTGCTCCTGTCCCAACTTTTTTAAAACATGGTACATCAAGTTCAAAAAGAGCAAATATTTTTCAACATTGGATATGTTGTAATATTAATCCTCAAATGATTAAAATGCTCTGAAAGTCGTCACATTCTCTTTTTTTAACATCTTAAGCAGTGTCACAACTTCTGTGGAAATTGGATTTGTCCGTATGTGTATGTGTGTCCATCCATACGCATGTGTGTTCTTTTTTTGGGGGGGGCCAAAAGAAAATGCACGTGTTTGCATGAGTGTGTGTGCGCCGGATTGTATCGTTTGTACGATTCACACACTTTCCATTTGCATCTCCAGGCTCAGTGACGTCGGTCCACTCCCAGCCGTGCGAGAGCCGCTCTCTGCTGCAGGTACCAGACGTTTCCCCCGTTCATCGTAGGTCAACTCCCACCCTCACCCTGCCCCGCATCGCCCCGCCCACTCCCAGCCCCTCCCCACGTGCCCTGCGCAGACAGGTGGGACCTGCCTACACGTACAGACACACGCCTGTGCGACTAGATTAACGTGCATTTCAAGTTGTGAGTCCTTTGTGTTGTGACGTGTGGTGTCTTTGTGCAGGTGGCAGTTAAAGTAGATTCAGTGGAGTCGCAGAGTTGTGAACATCAGAGGAGGCCCAACCCCATCTATCTGCCTCCCCCGTCCCCTTCGGCGCTGTCTCCTCATGCCTCTTCCCCGTCTCCGCTGCCACCTCCTCCCCCGTCCTCCCCCTCCGCCTTCTCGCTTCCTCCCCCCTCTCCCTTTTCTCTGCCTCCTCTGCTGTTTTCCCCCTCTCCCCATCCTCCCACGCCATCCTCCCCCATACTTCTTCTCCCTCCACCCCCCTCTCCTCGTCTCCCCCTGCGTCATCCCAGCCTTCGGAGACCTAGACCCCCCTCTGCTGCCTCCCTCTGCGACCCGGCCGACGAGGAGGTGTATCACATCACCAGTTCAGCCCGCTACCGGTGGAAAGACGAAGAGGCAGGAGGGCAGGAGAGCAGAGGGAAGTCTGGCCGTAGCCACTCGCTCTCACCTTACGTCTCCCCTGAGTCCACGTCCACCTCGTCCCCTCCTGCTGCCCCGTTACCAGCGTCCTCCTCGAGGAGCACGCTCAGTCTGCTTGGAGCCGGATTTAAGGAACGCGACTTCAGGAAAGGCTTTAGCGCTGACAACCAGACCTTCCTGGACAAACCCTTGTCGTTGTCTGCTGGTTACCCTGACGACCAACGTCGCCACTCTATTGAGGTCTGCCTCCCACAGGCTGTCATCCCCAGTGACGACGAGCTGTTCATGCAGGAGGCCCATCGCTCCGAAAAGGGCTGCCAGGCATTTCCCGTGAGGGTGCAGTCAGTCGGAGGTGGTCACAGGAAGAAGAAGATGAGTCCTCCCTGTATATCCATCCATCCGCCCTCGGAGAGGGAGCACCCCCAGATCGGCTCGCCCCCGAAACTTGCCGACTGCAGCATGATGCTGCGACGCAGGACGCCCTCCTACGACTTGACCCCGCACACTCGGTCAAACACACAAGATGCCTCTGGCGACACCCAGTCCCCGATGCACACAGGGCTGACACCCATCCACTTACCTCTGCGAGCACATTCACCAACTCACACACTGACTCCCTCTCGGGCATCTACGCCGACACACACTCAGGCATACACTCCGCCACACCCATCCACACCTACACACCCACACATCCCCATAAGCCCAAACATATTCATCCAGCCTCGTGCACCTCTCGTCCCAAACACTCTGCCTCTCTCCCCCTCTGCAAGGCAGTCGTCTCTCACGAGGGACTACATCCCCCTGCCCCAGTTCACCTTCGACCAGCCACAGTCCAGATACATGAGCGGCCTGTCGGCTGGCCTGTCGGACACGGACACAGCTTCCTGCTCCTCCCCTTTCGACAACAGACTGGGAAGCGCCGCGGGATTCAGTGCAAAGAACCGGAGGACCGCACAGTGAACTTTGAGCGTTGCTTCAGGAGATCAGTTATTGTTCCCGAATCTCTGAAGCTGGAGTAGTGGAGCCTCGGCTGACCTCACCAGAGACCGTGGGAGAAATACGTTTACTGGGAGAGAGAGACTTTTTTGTTTTGGTGAATACAAAAAAGACATTTCTTGTTCTTTTTAGAGGAATGCTGGTACAGGCCTCCTGTCCTGGAATAACAGACCGTGGATTCACTTTCCAATCTTGAAGGACAGAAAATCCACCTTGGCTGTACCAGCCGACAGGACTCACAGCGTGTGGTGCATTTGGACTGAGACTAATAATGCACCAGGACTAAAGCCACCCAACTCCGTAGCCAAAGTTTTTTTTTTGACACACTGTCCCTACCCATGCAAGCCAATCAGGAAGCAGCGTCTGGCTGATAACCTCTGACCTTTACAGGAAGTGGTTCGTGAAATGCGAGCGTGGGAGGGGGGATTGTGGGATATGCAACTTCAGGTTTTCTGCAGAAGTTCTGCTCGCCCCTCCTCTTCTCCTCGATCACATTGATCCGAGCAGAAGCGTGTGCATGAGTGAGCGTGTGTGCGTTTTCGTCCTCCTTGCCGTCATGAAAGTTGACCGTGGTATTATTACGCCTGCAGTGACAGAGGGGGAGCAGGGCACAGCTGTAGTGTATGTTTATCTGTGTATCTGTGCAGTGTAAATAAAGGAAAATACTGTATTTGGTGAGATTAAAAATAGCTCTATCCATATGCACATATTTTTATAGAGATCTAAAACGTTTTTGCACACAAATTTGAATTTGAATTTCAAGTTGCTTGTTTTCCGTTGTCCTCTTTGTGAATGTGTGTTTCTTTCGAAAGCGGAGACAGGTCCGAGGAGCTCAACACACTGGCTTAGTTGGGATTTTATTTTTCTATTTTGAAAAAGACAACAGGGGTGTGATGTGTTTCTGTAGCTTTGTCTCAGATTTCTGTGTATCCCGTGTCCAAATAACAGTCTTAAGAAGTGGGCTCAGTGACGCAAGCCACTGGCTCTGCAGACAGGGCCGTTTTTCAGCGCACAGATTAAATGTGCTGGGAGCTGAAACTAGTGAGCCGTGTCCTCACCAATTTACATCTACAGTTGGGTGCAAAACTTTGCATCCCCTCCTTTTGAAATGGTAAAAGCAGTGAAACGCAGATCTTTCTTTCATCTGCGCAACATTTAATGGACGTTGAGCTAGTGTGGCACAAATGTTCCTTCTTTATCAGAAATGAAAAATATTATTTTTTAAAGACTTTGTCAAAGGCGGATACAAACTTTTCACAATTTTCAGTATTTTACTACTGTGTAACTTTTTCATACATTTCTTGAACGTTTTTGTTACTTCTGATCTGCGTGTGCAAAGTTTGCCCCCTCCTCGATAAATGAATTCAGCTTTTTTGATAAAGGAACATTTGCGCTGGCTCAGTATCCGTTCAATATTACGTCGGTGAAGAAAAACCTTTGTTTTCTCTTTTCACCGTTCTGTAAAGATGCAGTGCAAACTTTTGCACCCAACTGTGAATTTGGCCATGACTCCAAAAAGTATCTCAAACAGGTTTTAAACCTGTGAGGTGTGAAAAACATAAGCTGTAAAACAATGTAAGACCAGAATCCTGTAAATTCTTTTTCCGAAACGGCGACGTCGTCATCACTGAGCCCGTCTGTTCTTCAACTGTTTTGAAGCTGGATCAGTTTGGACACCTCTTAGTGTTTCTGTACATCTAAAGACAACCAAACTAACTTATATGTGTAGCCAGAGTGCAATAATAATATATACTAGTGGAAAATATAGTGACATCCACGCTACATAAACCAACCACACTCTTGTGTTCGTACATACTGTAGAACTACTATATGTGATATAAACCCGTTTTATATGAAGATTGAGAGTATTTCTATCTTTAGTGTTCATGCTGATGTAGGTTCTCGGCCCCTGTGCGCGGCCGGCAGCAGTAGGCGCTGCAGGTTCTTTGAAAGCTCAGGCGTTTTTGTGAGCGGAAGAGAAGCGTTTCTGCTGAGGGCTCGGTTGTTTCCCCGACTTCAAACACCCCCACATCAGGTAACACATGGCATTTGTTGAGTACATATGAATTATGGTGCATTAACCTACCCATGAATAAGAAAACACCTAAGGTGCGAATGACAAAGTGCCGCAAGCATTTCTTCTTCCAGTGGCTGAATGTTTTCTTAGCAAGCCATACATTTATTCCAACAGCACAATATGTATATTCTCCTCCTTTGTGCACAGGCACACTCGAAGCATGCTTGGCTGGGACGCCGTCTAGTTTGGAATTCTTTTTCTGATCAGCACGTGACATGCACAAGTCCTCAGTGACATGAGGGAAAACCAAAGTGCTTTGATGCTGTACCGAAATCACTTTACTTTTTATTTTATTTTATTTTTTTCATATTTGTGCAAAAGAAGGGAAATCTGTCGTTACGGCTGTTGCCAACCAAATGTGAAGTATTTGTAATTGATTAACAGGGTCTCCATAGGTTGGCATAAAGTCCCAAGGCGGATTTCGGGTGTGTTTCTTTTTCACACACAGTTGGACTGAAATAAAACGGGCATTAAAACTCCAAATGTTTTGCCTGCGGAGGCCGTTATAAGCATAAGATCGGTGATTGAGGAGGTCGAGATGTTCACTCATTCTTATCATTCTCCTTCTGTGCTGTCATCATTATCTCGACATCTCTCGAGCAGTGAGCACGTAGATCGCAGTTTCTTCAACAGAACATGGCAAAAATGAAACGAATTGTGTGTTGGAACAGGTCAACACCTTTGGCCTTTGTGAAGCGCAGGCCTGTGATTGGTTGCTGGCCTTGGATCGGCACAGCAGGTGAAAGTGAGACAAGAATAGAGCAAGAGACGCAGGTTGGCTGAGTGAAAAACGGACATCGTCGCTGCTGCTGCTGCTGCTGCTGCTGCCGTTCATTCTTCTTCCGGTTCCGATGGAGAAGTGAATCTGATGTTAGTCTGAGTCGTCGTCCTCCCTCATGAACGTGGCAAAGTTGGTCGCGCCCCGTCTTTTAAAATCCTTTTTACACAGTACGTGCGTGAACACACTGTTGTCGTGCAGCTGCTTTGTCCTGTTTCACGTCCTCTTCCTGCACAGACTGTCAGTAGTGGGAGGTTTTGAGCAGACAGCCTGTTTCTGTCTCCCTCTTATTTAACTTAGCGCAGACAAAGCCCTGTCTCCATCATATTGCCATTATAATCAACCGCGTTTGGTAGAGTGACTGCATAATTGTTCTTATGATACACAGATCTTTGGATCTCAGTATTTAAATCCTGTTTTTGAGGAAGCAGTTTTGACTATTGCATGTTCTAACTTAAGAAAAAAAAATCTTTTGGGAAAGAATCATCTGGATGTTTTAGAGATTTTGATATTTGCATTTTCAGATGTTTCCATTTGTAGAACAATGACCTACTTGCATTGGGCTTTATTAATTGGTATCTGATAAAATACTGATTAAAATGACCCTATTCTTTATTGTCTAATGCAATACTGGGTGGTTATTTGCTGTATGAGGACATCCCTCCTCTTTATACAGTTTTCTAGAGAGGAATGGAAACTCAGTCGGTTCTGTTTTGTTAGGAACCGCTGTTATTTAACGTCGAGCTGAACATTTTTCACTTTTCCTCCTGATACTCGAAACATGCTAGAACTCTGGTAATGGTGAAACTAATTAACTGTTGTATATTTTATATAGGAGTAGCCTCTGGACAGATCAGGATAGTAATAAGCTGTGTTTCCCGGGTTGACACTGAGCTGGTCGGGCTTCGCAGCGAAGTCTAACCACGACACCAGATTCCAGTGAGTTCAAACTGTGACGGAACTTAACTTTGCAGAATCCGAAGCCTTGTGTTTTATCTTTCTGTTGTTTTCTTTCTTTCTTTTTTTTTTCAAATAAACCTTCAGTGATTGACCCAGACACCCCCACCCCAAACCCCCCCAGGCCTTACAAGGAGGGGAGGAGGTGTGTTCTGTCTGTCAGAGGAGAGCCAGTGTGTCTGCAATAATAAGCCCTCCGTCATTCCCCGTGGGAGAGGGAGAGGGAGAGGGGAGGGGGCAGGGGAGGTGTTTAAAGGCTCGACACACAGTCGGACTCTCTGCATTGTATCGTTGCTGTGTGATGACCAACCGTTGTCCTGAAGGATGTTTCCCTGTCAATTAAAAAATACAAGATTTTTTATTCCTGACGCACATTGTCTGTTTTGTTTCTTATGTCGATGATTGTTTATCCCTACAGCCGATATATGGGGAATATTCAAGTAATATTGCATATGTCAGCCAGTAGCCAATCAGCGATGGCTCAGTTTGTCCACAGGGCACTGACCAGTTTATCAGCTGTTAAAGGGCGGGATGCAACATTTTCAAATGCCCAAATAAGTGCATTTTGTTTGGATCGGACCTTTCCAGATCAGAACATCACACAGTGTTTTTAATAATGCTTAATATTTAGCAAAAATCAAAGTCAGGAAGAAAACGATAAAGCAAAGTGCTCTGAAAAGAAGCGTTTCCCTTTCAAGAGACGCAACCGCAAGACAGGACAGGAGAGATCGCTGGCTGCTAAAAAAACTTAAAGTAACATAAAAAATACCAAAACTAAACAAAGGCAAAAACCAAAAAGTCTTAAGCTGCTTTTTAAGGGCGTCCACAGCTCTGATTTCCTGAGATTTCTGCTGGTGATGGACAGCTGCAGTAGCTCTCTATTAAATGTAATCCCAAGTATTTTGTGCCTGTGAAAAGAGATGAGAACAGGTGCGATACGGAACCTTTGGAAGGTTTTTGTTTGCTCCACAATAGTTACTATAGTTAATATCACGATAGTAAAGATGGGATCAAAGAAATGCATGGAATATCATGTCCACTTCAGTTTGGGACACAGCAGGTGTGAGCTCAGCAATGTGCAGTAGTAACTGAAAACATTGGTGAACCAAGAGTCATTTACATGCTGGTCACAGGTCAAAACCTGGTCCACGTAAACCCACGTTCATGGAGGCAGATTTAACTGAAAGTGGAAATACACAAAGATCTTCCTTCACCTTCAGGGCAGGAATGAAACATTATCAGCCATTCAAAGTGTGTTTCAGATCTTTCAGAGTCAAATAAACTCAAAATCACCAAAAATAAAGGTCAGTTTGAGCAGCAGGAGAGGTCAGACAGACGTGGTCAACAGTTCCAACGTACAGGACGATGAAGATGATTTAAAGGTCAAAAACTCCAATAAATCTATTCAGAATAAATAATAATGTTGAAACATTATCATAACTAAGCTGAAGTGTTTGGATCTAATGGCTGTAGTATTTTGCCAAATAGCAACTCGCTCCAAACGTGTGCACTTTGTTTGGGACCAGAATCTTTAATCCTCCACAGCACGACCACATAAAAAAACGCAGGTGTTGTGACGTTTCTTTCGTAATTCACCTTCTCACACGGTTTCTCTCAAATGCTGCACTGTGCTGGTAAGTTCAGTCGTTGTCCTGTGGGACCCAGACTCTCCTCCCTGCTCCCTGCACACACGACTCGGGCCGATACATGTCCCTGTGATCATCAGCTGGGTGCCAACGTGTGGGATGATGGTGGATCCTGTGATCCACACACAGAGAAGATGATTTGGGATCAAATAAAGGTTTAATTTCAATTTAAATACAACATGTTGACAAAGAAATCCCTTTTTAAACCAGGACATTACTGGTTTTCAACAGACCAATTTGTGTTTTGTGACTGGAAGAGTCACAACCACTAGGTGGCAACGTGAGACCGTCAAATACATGTGTGAGTTTGGGACAAAGGACAGTCAAACCTGAGCTGGGACGTTATCATGAATCAGGAATTATTTATTTGAAATAACATTTACAGTGGAACTTTACTGCGTGTCACAGTGATGAAGTGGTTAGTGCCGCTGCCTCACAGCTCGAAGGTCCCCGGTTTGAATCCCTGGCTGTGTAGAGTTTACATGTTCTCACTTTAACACTGACCTTTTGACCCTTTCTGTAATTACATTTTAACCCTTTGCAACATTGTTAGACATTAACTGTTAATTTTCAAAAGTTCTTATCGCTTATCTTATCGGTTCGTGTCTTTTCCTTTGCTTTTCAAACTTTGTCTCACCCGTGTCTCACACTTTGATGGACAAACATCCCAGTTTTGTTAGAACAGATATAACACAAACCTTCATCTGCAGTCTATCGTTATTTTTTTATTTTTTATTTTATTAATTGGAACATTATTTGAATTTTGCTGCATCTCCTTTTCCCAGAGTGCAACACTAGATGGTGCTGCCCAACACGATATAAACCAGAAAAATGTGTGTGTGTGTGTGTGAGTGTGTGTGTGATGTTGGTGGGGCGCTGTCAGTTGTAATATGTTCCCAGGAGCAGCAAAGGTCAAGATGAAAGAGCAGCGGTGCTTCAGCTAATGGCTTTTCTCTTAAAATGCCCAGTTGTTCGAGCCTTTGTCTGGTTAATGGAATTACTGCTGCAAGTTCCATTTTAATTCGTAGCGACTTGTAATCAAATCAGTGTCGGGCTTGTCGCTTGATCGTTTGATGTGACGGATTCAGGGTTTGGATGTTTCTCAGCGTTGTCACCATTGAAACTAGCCGCTGGAAGCTCCATGAAAGAAGGAGCCCTGGTTTTGCCTCGTGTCCTCTCTGACCCCTGTTTAGAAAGCTGGCAGCCTCCTGCTCATCCCCGCACGTCTCTGCGCGTATCTGCTCTTCACAAACCAGTCAGTCCGCTGGTTGCAGGCTGCGGTGCCTGTCCAGGTTTTCCACCTTTGTGGTGCCATGAAACGTCCACTTTTAATTGGACAGACACATTTAGCTGTTCAGCAAAATGCCCCACGAGTTTGGTCACATCGCACTTTCAGCCACTGCTGTGATGGAAAGACACTTTTGGAGTCAAATATAGTAAAACAGTAAATCAGAACGTGCCACTGGGACACGTTGCATTAAGTGATTCCCCTGTTGCAGGAAGTCTTGGTGCATTCGGCCCCGTGTGATCAGGATCCAACTCTCACATTTAAAGGGAAATGAGTGAGAAGCCACTTTACCTGCTCACGAAAGACGCTCGGCTTAAGGCTCCCTCAGGAAATCAGGGTAATGGCCACTGCAACTGTTCCATTATGATTCTAATCATACTGTATGAATATGAGTTAGAAAACGACGCGTGGGGAACAGCAACAGGGCTCACAGGTTGTGCTCGGCTGTAGTAAAGTGTCACATTCCAACAATGCAAATGGAAGCTGTTAAACTTCCACAGGAAGAGCTGAAAGGGAAGCATGGACGTGTTACTGACTGCAAGGGCCCGAAAGCTCAGAGACGTTAGTGTGAAGGAGACACGAAACGACCACAGCACGACCAAAAGTCTCACGAAACAACTCCTGTTGGTGAATGTCCCTCTGTGTGCGTCCTCTGTGTTAACAGAAACTCCTGTCTGCTGTGGTTGTGTATCGGTGTTAAGACTAATGTGGCTGATTTAAACCGGCTTCTGCTTCGAGCTTCTGCTTCAAACTGCAGCAGCGGCGTAGCCCGACCCTGAACGTGCTGAAGCCTCATTGGACGTTGGACACAACAGGTGACGTGAGCGACTTTGCTGCACGTTTTGTCCGGTAACGACACAGGAAGAAAACCTACGACGTGATTCCCAGAATAAACTGGGCCGACATGAGCTCGAGATTATCGAGATTTGTGGTTTTCTGTGATTCAAACAGAGGAAGTCATGCTGCTTAGGGAAGTGAAATAATGTCAAATCTCATCATATTATTCCACTGGTGGCTAATGAGGCTTATAGGTGCTTAGTGTGGAAACGCTTAGACAGAAATGTGGGTGGATGTTAAATACCTGGCATCTCGTAGCAGGGACTGTGCCGCCAAATCAGAGCAGAATAGAAGCAGTTATTTCATTTTGACGACTGCACGACTTCATTTCTTTGCTAAAGCATCTACTGTCAGACTACGTTCCATTCATTTCATACCGTTAAGTAGTTTTCAAATTTAGTTTAGACAAGGTCCGTTGTTTAATGTGCTTTGAATCATTTATAAGATCCATGAAATAAAAATGTTCACGTACATCAAAATAAACTCACAAACAAATGTCTTGCTATAAATAATTCACGTTATTCTTTCTTTCTTTCATCTGTGAATTACTGATCTGAGGTCAGAGGGCCCGTGGGTTAGAGAATCGGAAGTCACTACTTATATTTCTTGTGTAAAGATGCAAAACGACCACAAAGAGATAAAAAACAACCACAGCAACGCAGCTAAAATTTACCATAATGTCCAATAAAATGTCAAAATAATAAACAGAAAGAGAATAAAAGCAAACAAGTGATGAAAAACTTAAAAAAGCCAAAATAAAATAACTACAAAAAAAAAAAACAGATGTAAGATGACCCAGGGCGAGGGGCTCCATTTTCCCATAATCCCTGCCTGAACTTATCAAATGCATTAATATAATAATAACAATAACAATAACATTTTTTAGCTCACTCAAGGTGAAGAGAGTTCCACAGACGGGGGCATGATGTCACAAAGATGGACACGGACATGCGTGAGTGAGTTTGCAGAGTTCGACCTCCTGATTAGGTTTCCTGTGCTGCCGAATTCATTACGATTATCGGGTTAGTGAAAAACCGCTGGACGTGCTGGAATTCGCTCTCAGTAAACACATCAGAAACTAACTGATCTCCGACTGTTGGGTGGCAGTGGGGTGGGTGTGTGTAGGGGCCCCACACTGTAGCATCTGTTTCCCTGTCTGTACATTTCTGATTTGTGGTTGAGTTACCCTCTCTCTCTGTGTCTGTGTGTGTGTGTGTGTGTGTGTGTGTGTGTGTGTGTGCTGCACACCCCTTGCGGCCATTCTGTCTCACAGACAGCTGTTTGGTGACCTGGTAACACCCCTCCTCTCCCTTCCCCAGCATGTCACTCACACACACACACACACAGCAGCCAAGCATGTCTGTAGCCGCTGGGATCCCCAAGCCATCACACACACACACACACACACACACACACACACACACACACGAACAAAAGCAATCACATGTAGAAACTTTTGATGGAACTTTGTTCAGCCTGCAGAGATTTGAGTGTTTTTTGGTGATGGTCCAAGACTCCTGATCCAGACGGGACACCAGAGCCACTTCTTGGTCTTGAGGCTGAGGATTTGCAAGTCACAGCCTTTAAGCGAATCAAAGTGAAATGCTCGTGTACAGTAGGTGTCGTGAGAGTTTGCTTGTTGTGCGGTGACAGTAGAAGCTTGTGTAGATGCAGAGTGATGTTGTGTTTGATGAGTCGGGGACATTTGACGGCTCCGGGGATGTTAAGTCTAATCCCAGAGGAGCAGAGACGTCTCGGGATGTGGAAGGAGCCGAACCAAGGGTCATGTCCCTGTCTCTCAAATGTCTCTGCAGGTGGAAAACGTCCCAACCTTATATGTAATATTTATATTTATTTTAATGTCTGTGTGACTTTGATCGATTTCTACAGATTTTGTCATTTTCTGCAGGACGTTTTTTGTCCCCCTCAGTTCCTGACTGTAATATTGTCATAGAAAAAGGTGCAATCAAACTGTCTGGAAAGTGTCCAATATGGAGGCACTTAGGTGTCACCTGACATTGTCCTTCTGGCTCCAGTGGACCATGATCGCTGATTTGCAGAGAAGCAGTTCGCGGCAGAGTGTGACACAGTCGGACCGAGAGAAAAGCTCCTTTATATCAGGTGCAGACAGAAATGTCCACTTCCAGCCACTGTGGACATTAATGGGAATTTATGGGTCGCTTTTCTTGACCTTCTGTCTCTGCAGCCATGACTTGGACATACATCTACCAAATGGGTGCAGAGGTGAGTTCTGGTATATTGATATTTCCCCCCGATTCATCCAGCCTTTCATGTCAAACCTTATAGACCGAAATCATTGTCACTCCTTCTTATTTTATAAAAAGGGACGTTTTTATTAGTATAATCCTGAAAAATCACTGCAAAACTCTCTCTTTTTATTATAATACGGCAACAAAACAGCCACAAACAATCAGTTCAAGCTGCATCACGGTGGATTCCTCGCCTGGATCCTCCAGCCTTGCCGTGACAAACCTGCATTGTGTTTCCCCTCAACCAACTGACGAATGACTGAAAATGACAAAGAGGTCACAGATTCCAAAGTAGGCTACGCGTTCTATTTGTGTGTCAAATCAATACTGACAGAGGAAACAGTAAATTTCTGACCAGACACACTGAATCTCGCTGGCACAGTGTGACTCACATCGGGCCCGCGACGCTGCAGCGCTCGTGCTCCTCGATGGAACGTTTTGTGTAACCGTGCTGCTCAACATTCGCGCGGCGTGACCTTGTTGCACTTTGTCGTGATCCACCTCTGATGCTCTCACAGGGCGGCTGTGATACCCAATAATGAGTTCACCGTGACCCCAATGATCCTCCTGGCATTTTTAATGTCACAATGGCATTCTGTGACATTTTTACTATCACACTCTTGCTCCGGATCTCGTACGCCGACTCTACTTTGTGCACAGCGTAATTCTTCAGTACAAGTGTGTTTGCTGACGCAGGACGAAGCCGAAAAACTGCTCAGATCTGTGGAGGCAAAAGCACGAGTCGAGACAAGATGGTGAAACGGCAGTTCAGGTGGACTGTAAACGGAGCAAAACTGCTGAGGCAAAGGTCGATCTGAGACAGAGGCAGAGGGAAGGCAGGAGATCAGAATATGGAGGCAGCTGCACACACACACACACACACACACACACACACACACAGACAGACACACACAGACATTCTGAGGAATGCGACCGAATACAACTGGTAGGTACCAGGAACAGGTGAACAAGTGTCTGTGTGTGTGTGTGTGTGGTGGGGGGGGTCCAGTGGTTTGAAAGTTATTTGCTCAGTCAGCTGTGAAATGTGACTATACACCCATTTATGAAGCCAATATTACTGCATACACCCCCCCCTCCTCATCTGATGCTCTCTCTTCCATGTTCCTCTCAGAAACTGTCGAGCTGAGACGTCTGGACGTCTCACGACAGCTCACGACTCACGGAGAACCACAAAAATGCACAATGGCGACTTCACCGTTTCTCAACTTGTTTCTGTGGCTTTAGTTCAGGGCGTAAATGTACGTTTCTGCTTTCAAACGTCCCTCTGGCTTCATTTCTCTGCTTCTAGCAGAAAAACTCCTCCAGATGACGTCACTTGGAAGAGTTTGCATGATTAGGAGTTCAGATGATGTCATGTGGAGGAGCTTTAGAAGCAGGCATAATCGCAACCTCCATAGTGTGAGCAATTAAATGACATAATCTAAACTGAAGCTTCCTCCGAGTGATGTCACCTGGAGGCATGTTTTATAATATAGAGATATTTTAATATAGGAAGATCTTGGTGCAGTGTCAGACGGACAGTCTTTGTGAGGGCACCAGAGGAACTAAAGGTGTGTGTCCTCTGTGTCCTGGTTGGAAGTCGTCCACCTTAAGCAGCTGCGCAACTTGGGCAACAGTCCAGCAACTTTCCAAACTAGAGACAAACGTTCAGCAGCGAAGGCGGAGACAGTTCACAGGTACATGATCATAATCCAGTTTTGTGGAAGATGAGATTCATCTGCTGTTGTGTCCAGATGTTCAAATTCACAAGTTCGTGAATTGTGGGAATCCACGTGACACTTTCATTTCCCATCTTTCTGTTGCTTTCCCCCTTTGCACCACTTGGACATTTGACGGACTCTGCTCATCTGCTCCGGCCGCTGCTCTCCAGTTTTTCGGATGCACCGACCGAAGAGCGACAGGACATGAAAACCAAACGGACACGATGGAATTTCGGAGAAACTGTTGCCCAACTCTAGTGGTTCTGCGTGAGCCGCTTCCTGGAGCAGCGTTAGCGCAGGGGGGAGAGGGAGGGAGCGACAGACCGACGGACGCACGGTCCGTCTTTCCATCCAGCTGCCCGAGCCTCTGCAGCGGCGCGCGGGCGCACGCAGCCGAACCGCCGAGCGGCACGGACGCGTGAACGCGCGGCACCGCCGTGCACTCTCACACACACACACACACACGCGCATGCACGGGAGAGAGAGCGGGTCCCGTGCTCGGTCCGCAGGCTGCAGGAGCCTCCACTGCACAAGTCGACGTGCGTGTGTGCGTGTGCGTGTGTGCGCGCGTCCGGCGGCTGCTCGCCTGCCTCTTCCGCCTCCTGCGCTCGGGACAGGAATAACGGGATGACCGGGAGCTGCGGGCACACACGCAGGGCAGCCTGAGCCCCCACGATGCGCCGGGCCAGCGGAGAATCCGCACACACACACACACACACACACACACACCGAAGATTGGATTACAACAACGCAGCTGCGCGCCGGTGAATTGCTAAACGGGGGATTGTGAAGAGTTTTTTTCGGACACGGTGGGAATAATTTATTACCAGAGATTTGGTGATTTTTTCCTCTTTTCTTGCGTGTGTGTGCAGCGTTTGTGATAGTGATCCCCGTCGGAGGCTGCATGGTTTCTCGGAGGAGACAGGGGACTGTTGCAATGTCATCTCACCCCGCTGTTTTGGAGCTGTGTGGAGGGGACGTGCTGTAAGTACTTTGTCCGTGTCTTTGCGTGTTCTGCGGTGACCACGCACCGTCTCCGTCTCTCTCTCTCCTCTCTCTCTCTCTCTCGGGCGCCTCGCGGCTTTCGCCCACAGGCGTCCCTCATCCAAAGTGCGGCACCCACGCCACAGTCTCTAAAACACCGTCAACTTTCAGTGAAGGGATGCGGGGCGGCCACTATCAGCCACACGCCGCCAAACCGAGCGGAGACTCTCGTCGGTCTCGTCAGATTCCTGCTCCTCGTCGTAGCGCACAGCGCTGGCGCAGCGAGCGGAGCGCAGCCGCTTTGCGGAGCGCATCTCTCCGCTGGCACAAAAACGCGCCGGGCGCCTTTGTGCCTCTGACACAAATGCGTGGACGTGCAAAAAACCGACTGTGCAAGTGAACTGCAGAGAGACGTGCCTCCTTTGGCACCCAGCCCCTCCGCTGATCATGCACACAGTGCAACCACAAACTGCCCCCCCACGCCCCCAAACCCATTAGATTGTGGCAGATCTCACACTTCACACCAATAACGGGGCTTTGCGTGACATGTTGCGGGCGTCTGACTCGCTCCAGCACTTGGCACAACTTCCAGCTCCTCTCCATCCCAAACCAGGACGAGGCAGCCGTGTTGCTCTGTGGACCCCTCAGAGAACAGAGCTCTCATATTCTAAGTAGCAATGCGAGCTCAGGCCCAGATCCTGCGTCTTTCTCCTCCACCCCCCCGAACACGAGCTTTGTCTTTAGAAGAAAATCTCCAACACCGACACGTAACGACGAGCGTCTTGCCCGTGAGTGCAGGACGCGCGCCCACGCTGGGCCAGTAGGGGTCGCGCTTGCATTGCGTTGTCTCCATTGAACCAAATTGGGGAGGGGGGGGATCCGAATGAATTTACATCCACCCCCCTTTCCTCCCCTGTTCTTGGGATCCAGTCACGTTGTTGAAGCGCAGTTCTCCTTCCACAGTGGAGCTCGCTCTCCATCCATAAGTGCAGCTCGTGGAAAGAGCAAACTGGCCCCAAATGAGGCCCTGTCACACTTTTCCTGTTGGGGGAAGATCATGTGTGTGTGTGTGTGTGTGGGCTCATGCATTTATGATAAATGTGTGTTTAGTGGAGACAGAGTGGAGGAGTGAGACTGTCACAGAACGACACAGATGTGGATGAATTTTAACACGATTGGAGGAAAACGGCACAAAAACGCAAAGCCCAAATTTTTTTTGTCATCACGCTGTCGCAAATTCATTAGCTTTGTTCATGGCTGGATAAAACCTGATTAGTGTGTGTGATCACCTTGGAATCTGGCTTTCAGAGACACACCGACAGTTTCTTCCTGTTAGGTCGAAGACAGAAATGCTGCAGAAAGACAAAAACATTTTCCGTTCCTCCTTCCACTCTGAAAACCAAACTCTGGAGGTGATGATCTGACGTGAGCCTCCTGCATGATGATGAAGCTGAAAGTGACCAATCAGCACCAAAACCAGTGAAAACGAATGAGTGTGAAGATGGAAGTGTAACACGCTGCAGTGTAGCACAGACGGAGTTGTGTACTGGGCCTCAGGTGCACAGAGGGGGAGAGGAGCTCTGTTCACATCCATTATATAAGAGAATAGTAGTAATTCCACTTCTTTCTTTGACGGTTTCTCCCTCACACACACACACACACACACACACACACACACACTGGAAAAGTGGGTTTGTAAAGAGCTAAAAAGGTATGTGCAGTGGGCAGACAACACGTTGAAGCCTGAGTGGTAACAGACGATTACTTCCACTGGGCTTCTCGTGGGCGCTCATGCACACGTCAGGGCACACGGAAGCAGATGGCCGGGGCCTCGGAGAGAGAGCGAACGAGGGATCGGCCCGGAGAAAATGGATGGAGGAGGGAGGCGACACGGGAGAAGGATGTCAGAGGGGGAATAGTCGTGTCAGAAAGTTGGTCAAAACTGCAGCAGCAGGGGACGTGACAACCAAACTTTATATATAATTTAATAACCGCTTTAAAAGGTTACATTTCCAAACATCATGTATCTGAAGCTGTTGTCTATTCCGATCCCTCAGAACATTGTTACTTTGCGTGCAAAGGCCTGTAGACAAGATCCAACTTGTGCAGCTCATTTGTATTCAGACAAGTTCTCGGTGCCTGTTTCCTTCAAATGGCAGAGACGGATTTGTTCCAAAACAGCAAAAAATAAAAAAGAACGAAAGAAAAAGGGAAAGATGAAAAGGGATGAAAGGATCCACTAACCTGGGCAATGAAATTAATTGAGAGACACAAGAACACGACAAGCAGAATGTTTGGAGACCGATAGACAAAGATATTAAATAGCATGTAAAGATAATAATCGATGCATCCGAAATGTGTGTGTGTGTGTGTGTGTGTGAGGGGCTGATCAAATTTCTGACGTGGTTTAATCTACATTTGTGTGTTTGTGTACATGTGTGAACGACAGCCAGTAGTAGGGAGGCGCCTGCCAAACATCATTTACTGTTGTGGTGCCAGGAAACGGCAGCTTTCGTGTTATGACAAACTGGCCCAGTCCGATCTGGCCGTCCACCAATGAGCCACAACAATAATACCAACTGCTGTTTTTTGTTTATACAATGTTAATGTGTAAATATTAAAAAGTAATACATGCTGCTGTACCATTTTGAATTAACAACATGGCGGCACATAAAGTAGTTAAATTCAGCTCCACCTTTACCAGCGGTGACCTTTGACCCTTACTTCTAAGTTACAGGTCACGTTTTGTTGTGGCTGGTTGCTGTGTACGTCCCTCTGTTTCGTCTACTTGCTTTTTATCGTGGATACCCGTGTCTCGTTCTGGATATACTATTATTTCTTTCTCTCAGCTTCTGTCTATTTCCGCCATCCCCTCCAACCCCCTGGGATGCCGCCAAGTTGAAAGAGAAGGAGGAAAAACACGTTGTTAGACAGATTTTAACACAACCCGTTGGAACAGAAAGAAAGTCGGCGTGATATCAGGTTCACTTGTTACTATAAATACTCTAATGCACTAAAGTACCAGTTTGAACCTTTTTCGAAATCTGGTCTTGCCAAACCTTTCACATTGGCTACTTATAGTGAAAGGTGTGTGTTTGTCTTAGTTTTTGAAGATTGCGTGTCTTTAAGTCGTGGCCTTCTGTTTGCCCCCCTGCTTAGAGTGCTCTTAAATGTGATCGGGCTGCTGCATCGATTTGAATTTATCGACGGGGTCAAAACAGTGAGTGTCGACTTCACCATTTTTCGCTCTGTCCTTATTGTGTATATGTACACTACACCGTGTTGGTATTAAACCCGCCTCAACCTTCTCCTCGTTACGATCTCTTTCTGATTGTAGCTGAAAAACCTTTCCAGACGACATCATAGGGAGGAGTTCTCCAGTTTCCATGACTTAGTCTGGAGTAAATCTGGAGGACAGGTGCAGTGTAGACTGCAACTGTGTGCAGTATGTTGACAGTATCTGAACTGAAAAGCTAGAAGAAGAAAAACGTTTTAATGGCCACTTTATTAGGTACACCTGTGCAATCTCATTCTGAAACTGTCAGAAAGGCGATAATTCTACTCTCTGTTTATTGTCGAGGTCTTAGTGGGTGATGGAGTTGTACTCTTCTAATGATTTGGCCACCCTATTCAAAATCGATGAGGGGGCCTAAACTTTTCGAACCACCCGTTCATGGTGGTTCATGGAGGCACAGAGGAGATTGAGGTAATGCTGATGAGGTGGATGTGACGATAAGCCAAACAAAAGAGGTTCTGCTCCATCATGCAAATATAGCACAAACACTTGTTTCTTTTTCACTTGGTCCATTAGCTAATAGCACAGCTACAGCTGCAGAGACGCTACCGGCAACTTTTAAGGTGGAATGTTTTCTAATTGTCTACTTACAGTATTAGTTGCAACTCTATCAACCTACCTTAAAATTAGCTTTGACTTTTACACATTTTTATTGCATCTTTTGCAAAATATCGACTTTAGTCATGACTGGATTAAGTGCTTTCAAACTGTAAAACACAAAACACAGATGCAATAATCAAGGTAGCAGTTGATGGAGATAATCTTGAAACACCACAAAAGTGGACTGTACATTTTGCAAAATCTGCAACTAGACTATAAGCAAAACAAATTTTAAAAAAGAGTAATTACACTGAACATATATATTCCTCTGCATTGCCTTAATGGCAATTTTACTGAATTTATGGGAATAAATATGCTCTATTGTGATATTTGTAGTTATAAAGATATGAAATTTAATTTATCGACATGAAGGCAGAAGGATGTTTATTGCCATTAACATTCATGCGCTCCTAAAAAACCGTGTTACAGGACGCAGGTTAACTATCAGTGACCTGATTGTAGGATTGTTAAGACACATGGTCAAGAGAATCGTTTGATTATTTCAGTGAGAGGTTAGAACGGAAGCACTTAATGAGCTGTCAGGTCACGTCTTTGTGTAATCCAGGAGCTTTTTTTGGGTAAAGAAAGATGACGACTTCTTGACAGAGACTATGAATCTATCGGGCGTCAGTGTCGTCTTTGCTCTGAATGGCTTGAGATTTGGGTGATTCATCCTCAGGTCTGCTAAAACAGCGTTCACGCTCAGTTGGGCGAGGGGTGGGCGGGCGGGTGGCGGGGTGGGGGAGCTGTCCTCTGCTTGTTTTAAAAACGGGATGACACAGTGAGCCCACATGCATTATTCAGCTCACAATCGAGCCTTCCACTGGCGTCTCCGTTTCATTACAGAACCGCAAGGTATGACAAATCCCAGCCAACAGAAAATAATCTAAAAGCACCATCATCCTTACAAATGGAGAATGCAGCCACAGTTTTCGGGCTTTGCTGCACTAAGCAGGTTTGAACAGTAATCAGAAGTGAACGAATATTTTTTAAAAAGGGTGTTTTAGAACGAGCTGTGATTAGGCTAGTTATGAAAAGTGTAGGAGAACTAACCGTAGATTCGAAAGCACAGACTGCAAACTTTCACCAGAAGGTACGTTTGATTCAATTCTGTATTTTCACTGATCACGTTGGTGAAATTCAGGCCACATCGATGTCAGCGTAGTTGCCATTTCAGACACGAGGGCAACTTGGGGTTCAGTGTCTTGCCCAGTGATGCATTAACGCATCAACAGGAGGAGCTCGACAGCTTTTCCTGAAATATCATATTCAGGAATGGGAATGCTGTCGATGGCGTGGAGGCATAAAAACATAAAGCAGGGATATACTGTACGTACAAATCCTGAGTACGTATGACAATATATGGTGCACAAGTGCCCAATGATCTGCATCCACAACCACATCAAAATAAAATGGAAAAGTCTCTGAATTTTTTGGTGAGAACGCCAGGGAAAAGAGAAAATTAAAAGTAAAGTAGCTTGAGTGAAGCCCTATCCCTGATCTGTGTGAGTCTGGCTGTTTGTGAGGGGACAGTGCTGATTTGGTTGGGAACATGTGGATGTCTTATAGTGGTTTTGAATGGTTAGGAAATGTGGTTAGAAGAATCAAAAATCACACACACGGA
Source organism: Channa striata (assembly GCA_033026295.1). NCBI lineage: Eukaryota > Metazoa > Chordata > Actinopteri > Anabantiformes > Channidae > Channa > Channa striata. The sequence goes on along the minus strand of CM065180.1, from coordinate 20,621,713 downwards.
TTCCAAACCTGTCTCTCCTCAACTGACCCATTTTCCCTTCTGTTTTTGCCAAATGTCTGTGCACATCTGTCTGACCCAACTTAAAGACACGACCCCTGGTCCAACTTAAAGACACGACCCCTGTCCTCTGCGCTGCCTCTAACGGTGCCGTGGCACAACAGCTTCCGTGAATCAATCATGCTCCAACGGGCTCTGCACCGATGCAAAAACATGCAGTCCTGCTGCTGAATCCATAAATCATCCACGGCGCACATGGACACATTATGTGACCAGATGTTTGGAGCCTTTCTGATGTTGCTCACGTTCTACTGTTCAGCACACCTGCACCTCGCAATTCACACGAGCACACGAGACTGTTCTCTCCAAGGAGATTACAGTAAATATCATCTATTTATGGAGACTGGTGGTGTCGATTTCTGTGAGATGATGATGATGTTCCTTTGTTTTGATTTGGATTGTGTTTTGATTGGAGTGCGACAGCTGCTGCCACCTCCCGACCTGGTCACTCTGTAACTCGAGCCTTTAGACGTCTACACACTGACACACATTCTCAAACGTGCACACACGCCTCCTGTCCTGTGCAAGCGAACACACTCTGGCATCCCAGGCTAGAATTTCAGCCTTTATGTCGTTTGTCTTGTACCTCTCGGGATACAAACCGATCTGTACCACCACACTGTGGAGTCAAACATTTACATGGGAATTTAATAAATGCAGGTGAAGAAAAGCTCCAAGCAGCATCAGCATCGTTGGGCTGCAGAAAATGTTAAATTAAGACGACATTTCAAAATGGATCCAATATATTGAAGTTGAACCTCCAACTATTAAAATAGTCAGTGCAGTAGCATTTACACAATTTTTAGTTGGGTCGAGTTTTATGCAGCTTAATCTACCTCTATGCAATAAAAACTCCACTACAGACCTTATGACGGTAGATCTAATGCAACAAGACCACAACATTTGACTCCTGTTGCTTCCTTTTGTCCACAGCCGGACCCGCCGCTCTGCGAGGCTGCACTTGTAGGTGCAGTAACCCAAACGCCATGTCAGCACAATGACAACGCTCCCTCTGCTGTGTTCAGCATCTTTGTTTCGTGAGTTAACAAGCCCAACTTTTGCTAAGCACAGTAACAGCTGATGGGAATGTCATTAACGGTGCTGATAGATGTTCACATGTACAGGGAAATTAAAAGCTCAGGTCCTATTAAAAATTACAAACGCATGTACAGAAGTTCATAATGTGTTGTGTGAAGATATATAATTAAAAATCTAATTTATTACGTCTGGTTCCCAAGATACACAAAGCCAATGCACATAATAAGGATTGTCCTGCACATCATAAAATGGCTAAGTCTGTGTAATCAGGTCTGATATGATTGTATAGCACAGTTGTGCATCAATGGCTGCTGAAGGTGGAGTGTTAAGACATCGCTCTTCCTCTTCCAGTGCAACTCGCTCCTGAATCATCTGATTCTAACAGTCGTGACCATAAAGTACATACTTGTTAGTCATCTTCCCTTTCTCTCACCCCTCCGCAACATCTTCTCAAGGCCATCTCCCTCCCCACGGGGTTTAAGTGTTTAATAGCGTTACCGAGGAGAACTGGAATAAAATAAAGGTGCTACCTGACCGTGTGGGCTGTGTATTAACAATTTGTTTTTTTTTTTCTCTGCCATCAACTTTCCACACTTTTCTCTCTCCCATCTCATTTCTGGCTTCTGATCTGTCTTCTCCTGCTCTGGTTTCCCTCATCCTCCTTCCATGCAGGGGATGAAGTGGTTTGGCAGAATGTTCCTCAGCAGCAAAAGGAGTAAGAGGAGGAGTCGAAGGAGCAGCTGTAGCAGTGGTTGCAGTCACAGTGTGCTGCTCTCCTTGGCTCTCCTGGTGGCGATGACCCTGCTCGTGGATCCCACAGCGGCTCAAAAGCAACGAACTGGCGGTGCCTCGGAGAAAGTGCCGGTCCTGAACATTGCCGTGATCTTGGGACGCACGCGCTACATCTCAGACCGGGACATTCGGGCGCTGTGGAGCAAGGAGGACCCCATTGACGTCAACGTGGTCACGCTGCTCGTCAACGAGACGGACCCAAAAAGCATCATCACTCACATGTGTGACCTGATGTCCGGGACCAAGATCCACGGCGTGGTGTTTGGGGATGGCACTGACCAGGAGGCCATTGCCCAGATTTTGGATTTTATTTCCTCGCAGACGCTCATACCCATCCTGGGCATCCATGGGGGGTCGTCCATGATCATTGCTGAAAAGGTATGGAAGAATGTGTGCTTGAGTAGACGATTGCTTGTTGTTGAGGAAGGAATGAGCTGATGTGAAGTTCTTTGCTCTAAACCGACACCAAGCACCTGCTTAAGCCTTTACATATCTGACTGTTGCTAATGAAAAACTTCAACACTTTACTTAAAAATATCAGTTCACATAAAACACATGCACTAACCTGAGATTGTGAATGGTAGAGAGGGGAGATGTAGAGTAAAAAAAAGGGTGTAGGGAGATGATTATCTGCAGAGAGATATTTGAAAATCAGGTTGAGAACAGGAGGAAAAGAAGTAGAAACGATGCAGAGAGGAGAGAGAGGAGCTAAATTGGAAGGAGTGGGCGTTTTAGTAGTCTGGCTCACACCGACTGCGTGGTCCACCGAGCTATAATCTGGGACATCTCCATTCATTGTGTAGGATTCCCTCAGACAAGGTGCAGGAGCCCTGATTGGTTCCCTCATGCCCCTCAACTGCCAATCAATTTCAGCAGCGAGCGGGAACAGATGAGCAGCTCACGATCCTGCAGGTTCATGTGGGAATGGTATTCATGGAACTCACAGCGGGGGTGGATAATTCTGATGTGTGGTATTTGCCCAGATCAAAGAGGGATCACCAGACAGCGGGCTCGCCAGACTAGCCTTAAAGATGCTACGCAAAGCGTTCTGAAACATCGATTTGTCATTGTCAAAGAGTTTATGATACAGTGCTTCGGGGTAATTAATGTGAATCAACGAAACCATGGTCAGGATCATGCACGTGTTTGCTCCTTTCATATTCGAGGCATCACTCTTTGGCAACTGTCAAAAACCTTCTATAAACTTTCCTGTTTTACGATGTGCTAATGCGAGAGTACTACCAATATTAGCTCCAGTTGCTCTGCAAGAACCGAATCCTCTCTCCTAAGTCATGCATTTTCACTCGAAGCGATCTGCGTCAATCCGACTGTGCGGCCCTCAATTGAACACGTGATGCAGAATCCAGTTCGGGCTGTTAACAGTGAATCTGTGAATGTTTTAAAGATACTGCAGTAATGGCTTATTGATTCTGCAGTCGGTACATGTAGCACCTCGACGAAGTGGCAGAAGGGGGACAGCAAATGAGGGAGGAGACGAGAGCTGGAACAGAGGCGAATGTCCCCATTGGCACCAACTTTAGCAGCAAGAGTCACTTCGACGGCAGCGACTCAGCTCCCTGACGGCAGGAGCGTTTCCTCGGCAGGAACACACGAGAACAAAACGGACAATGAACAAACGTTCGATCCCCCACTTTGCTTTAGCGTTAAGTTTCGATCCGCACGTTTTTTGCTTGTGTCCTCTGGCTTCAAATGGACACGTCTCTTATTTTCCTGCAAAACACTGTAGACTGTGAAATGTTGGACCTGCAGAGTATTTGCTGAGGTACTTGTGTTGACACATTAGACATGCTGTGTGTTTTATGACACGCTGGTCATGGCGAACTTACACCTAATTTCTCAAATGGAATCTCATGTTTTATAGGTTTTATAGGTTCATCCATATCTATCAATCCAGTCAATTATGTAGAGAGAAAACATGGATGTAGAGCTTACCACTCTAAAAAATAATTTTTACAAATGTCCACATGTAAGTTTTATGGCTCCAACAGATTTTCTTATAACAAATCATAAAATATCTCAGTGTTTTCTATTAAATATTTATACATAACTTGTTCGAAAATGGTGATTTGATTTCTTAAATTGCTTCTTTTGACTGTCCAGTTTAAAGTCTAAGTGGGTCAAATATCAACAAGTCATTTCTGAAATAATATTTCCATAGCATGTTTGCTCTATAAATGGCTGTTTTAAGAAGGGCTATTGAATTTTAATCTTTCCTCGTTGTGATTTAACCACATTTTTTAGAATTTTCAAATTGTTGGACTGCACAATTAATGATATAATTAAAGGTCCTGACATCACTTAAAGCCTCCACCCATCACATGTGACATCCGTTAAAACACAGCAACCATGCAGGGTTCCTCCTGCGTGTCGCTTTTGCCCCTCATCTAAAGTTCAGGAAGTAACTCTGTCGGTTGAGGTTTAGTCGGCTTCCGTCCGACTGGTTTGTCTGTTTTCCTGCTTCGTGCTGATTCTTCTCCTAATCCTCATGTGAAAAATAAGGAGACGCTCGCCTCCAACATTACGCCTTGCAAGACCCTCTGTATATTTGTCTATTCACGATTACGCCTTCGCACTCGTGTGTGCGTAGATGTGTGAAATTTCCCTGCGTATATGTTCTTTAAAGCCTTTGGCTGCACTCATTGTACTTGACTACGTGTGTGTTCTCTGTCACTCGGTGGCTAAATCTCTAGGTGCTGCCACATTCTTTTCTTCTTTCCTCGCATTTTGTCTTGACTCATCTTCTGTGCCTCATAATTAATTGGATAAATATCGCTGTATGTTTTTGTGTTTGTGTTCCTTCCATACGTGGCAGCTGTGTGGTTGGTTGGTGGGTATGTTAAAAAAACAGGTTTGGTGGGTTAATCCCTGGCTGGAATCAATGAAGTATTTCAAAAAAATTACAAAGCAGAAATCTCTCCCAGCCTTTGCTGAATAATGCACCATTTGTGTTTCCTGTATTGGAAAGAAGACATTACTGATAATGACTGAGGAAGTCCCACGCTGTGTTGTGAGCACAGAGGTGCAAACCTGGCAGCGTCTTAAACTCAGTGTTTTGTTCTTTTTTTCCTCCCTTGCACCAACTTTTTAAAGCTTCTCTTTGTCTGGTCGGCCTCGTTGATTGGCTTCATGTAATTCCTTAAGTGGACGTCCACGTTCTCCGGGGTCAAACCGAATCACGCCGTTTCTGAACACTGTTCGCTCCCTGTTGGCGTCTTCCTTTACTCACTGGGAGCCGCCCATGGGCACATCGGGCATGATCCGTCTGAAATGTTCTGCAGCTGCAGATGTTCCCTCGCCTTCTCTCCATCCCACCCCACCTGTTTTTCTAGAGCATGTCTCATGGATTTAATCATGGCCTGTGCATCAAACGTGTTAACAGCAGCAAAGGGAGATGTCTGTCTGTGTTGTTTCTTCAAGAAAAACACTTCTGAATAACATAAAGTGTTCAAAGAATCAGAAAATATTGTGAGGCTCTTTAATATTTCTCAGCGTTGTTATACTGTGGTGTTTGTTTGTGTATGTGTGTGTTTGTGTCAATTCCACCTTTGTTTAGTACAGTAATGTCACAGACACACAGGACTTTGATTTCAAATTTTCCCTTTGTGAATGATATAAAAACACTTCATTTCCGAGGGCTGATTAACTAAATATTTTGATGCTCACTGGAGCATGAATTTCATACACTTTGGCATTCAAAGCAAAAAGATAAACAAGGAAAACAAAAACAATACCAAACTGATGATCTAATTGTGTTATGAGCTCAAATTCTTGTTCCTTCGTGTTCCATTACTTTAACTATATAAATAATGTTTGTAGGATGACGAGGTTCCCATTGTTGTAGCTCGCGTACGAAGAGGACTTGACAAATGTGGGCTGTAAATTAAAAAAAAGTACAATCATACATTACAAATACATATGGAATCATCAAACAAACAACTGCACTAGGGTTCATGTTATTGCAGTTTACCAATCAGAAGTAGGAATGTATGTTACAGTAAGTTTTGGTTCACTGGGAGCCGCTCAGTGATAGTCAGTTATCAGAAATATTAATATAGTGTAGTAGGGCTCTTCTCCGCCTCGTAGTCGCTTACTAGACCTTTATTAAATGGCAGCCTTTCAAAGTTACAGTAATAAGAACATGATAGAAAAATCGGTTAAGTTTAAGAAAAACCCAAAACTTTGTGTTTCAGGTTTAAATAACAGCGTTGAAAGTCACAACAGTGGCCATCAGTTTGACATGGGAACCAAACTGTTGTCCACTCTCCAAACCCTCACATCCTGTCGACTCTGTTGCTCTTTACCAAAGTTGACTATTCGTATTACACCGTCTATAGCTGCCAGAGGTAATCTATGTATTCCCGAGGTGTCAATGACAGTACTGACAGATAATCGGGGGAATTATCCCAGCTGATGCATTTGATGACATGCAAATCAGCGTTTTGGATTCAGGCTGAGGTGCTCTAACATTTTGACCCTCGTGAACCCTGAACCCCGGCTCAGTTGCTCCTCGTGAGTAACAGCCTGGGTGAATGAGAAGCAGCGTGAAGTGCTTTGAGCACCAGCACAAGTGCAGACCGTTCACCACGATGCATCGCACTCCACCTACACTCACCACATCATCCTGAGAGTCGTCTGTGTGGGGTGGCCTGGGACACTTTTCTAACTGGGACTTCCCTCTATCAGCAGTTAGTCAGTGTTTCCATTTCACTAATTAAGCAGTGATGCACAAACCGCAGACACGCCAAAATGTATTTATGTAATTTATTGATCCATAATGGTGACATTTGTCAATAGGTCCCATAATGAACTGTATTTTCTGATGCTTTCTGATGTGCATATCGATAAATAATTCCAGTGCTGCACTGTTTGTGGCTGTGCGTGTACATATTTAATGGCATCTGGTGACCGCAAAAAATATTTTGGACTAACTGCATATACCCAATGTAACTGCCAGCGTTAATGTAGTAAATGCAAATGTGTGTGAGTGTGTGTTGTTATTGTGATCAAAGGACATTATTCATCCATCCCTGTTGCTGTCTCCCCTCCGGCAGTTTCACGCACACACACGCGCGCACACACACATCAGAGACACTCTTCTTGCTTGTGTCAAACAGCAAATCAGAGCAGAAATGAGGGGTGGTGGGAGACAGACAGTGGACAGAAATAGACCTGGATGAGGTTTGTCTAATTACTGTGCTGAGTTGGTGGTTTTTGTTCGTTTTGAATCACACTGTCATTTAATTACAACGTCTTCAAGCTGCCTAACCGCAGAGCCTGCTGCACCGGCACACACACACACACCTCTCTGCACGCAGCATCCAAGTACACAAGTGTGCATGTGCTGTGTGTGTGTGTGTGTGTGTGTGTGTGTGTGTGTGTGCACTTTATCAATATCATGCCTACCGAGGCAATTTGGGTTTGTGTGTCTATAATTGGCTGTGTGTCCTCATGTGTGGGCCCAGGCTGCGATAATGACATCACTGGGGTGTTATCAGAAATCCCATTACCTCAGTGAGATTCCCATGGTAACATTTAACTCGTTAGCTCTCCTTGTTTTGTATCGTTGCTGTGTAGAAAAAGCACCTTCGTGTCGCCGGAAATATGAAAACGCGCCGTGTGTTACTGTACGTCACCTCGTGTGTATTCTCCAATAGCTTGATGCCGCTGTCTTGCAGATGAGAAATGGCCTCCTGCTTCTCAAAGTGAATCGATTTGAATGAATATGTTGGACTGGAGGAAATTGAGCTGTTAGCTCGTCCTGTGAGTTGTTTCATCGTCTTTCTTCATCATCCTCTTCAGTCTTTCCCCTGATGGCATCTTTTACAAAGTGTGGAAAGTTTGGAGGAGCGCTGCGCAGTCGGGCTGATGAGCTGCCCTCCCGCTCTGCCGCTTCCTCTCGGACTCATTCTCGGCTCCTTATTTTCCTTCTCTTCTCGTCTCCTGTGTCTTCGGATCTGTTGCTCGTCTTCTCTCTCTCACAGAGGCTGTCTCCGCTTCTCTCTGTGTCACAGGACAGTTTCAGCTTCAAGACAAGCCGTAGTTTATATAGATTGTACCTGAAAGTTGCATATTACATATTTTCTTTAATAAAACAAATCAGTAGAGAGGCTGACACAGTGTTCCACCGTCTTATTTAAAAGTACTCAAAGTGAGCTCCACTGGTTTTACCCTTTGGCCCCCTGAACTTGAACTTGGTGTTGCCGACCTCTTCGTCTCTTCTCGAGTTTAGGACTGAAACTGCAAAAAGCATCAGATCACATAGTTAAACAGCCTCAAACCATCATTTATGTCTATTACCTTTAAATAGCAAAAGCCCCCCCAAACATGAAGCAGCACTGCTCCACAGAAAAGGACAGAGAAAAAACATTGTTAATATGTAAAATGTAAATCATGCACACGTTATTGTTTGTTGAAGTACAGCTGTTCATCCACCGCTGTTTAACACTTCAAGCTGGAGTTTCCTGTGATCGAATCCACAGCGCTGTAGCCTCGGCGTGGTGGTGCGCACAGACATTATGATGCGTCTTCTCCACTCGTAAATAAGCTGATAAAGACTTGGAGTTGAAGCGCTAAGGCTGAAATATGTGAGAGCTAAACTGGAATATAAATTGATTTCATGTTGTACTCGTGTAGGCATTTACTTTGCTCTCTAATCTCCTTAAGACTTCATCTTCCTCATTTTATCCTTTTCCGATGACTTCTGTTCCCTTTGTTACAGACGCTCCGCTGAATGGATCACACTTTTTTTTTTTTTGCTGAAGCTGCTCCTGCTGTGATAGATGCTCTAATAAAGCTCGGTCCGCGCTCGGTGGCTCCTCGTCTGTGCATTTGCTTGCAGGATCAACAGTTTAACCCTGCGAGTGCTACAGAGCTGAAACTGTTTGTGCAGTGTTAGTGCTGTGTTGCTGTACAGTTTCTTCTGTGTGTGTGTCTGTGTGTGTGTGTGTGTGTGTGTGTGTGTGTGCGAGCATTGTCACTCTGGTATCGTTACAGGGATAAACAAACAACCGCCTCGCCATAATCAGACTAATCCTCTGTTTGCCTTGTGTATGACCGACTCTTGGACTAATATTTCTCTTTAAACGTGTGTGTGTGTGTGTGTGTGTGTGAGGTTGCATTTTTGGGGGGGTCCATCTTTTTTCTGTTTTGCGTTGATTAACCCAAGTGTGTCAGCAGTAAATTGAATTTCTGATCTGCTTGACTCGACTCTTGTCAGCCACCATAAGCCGACAGAAATGCTCCACAATAAATATAACAAGCTCGGCGACCGGAAGACTGAAGAGGCGCACGGAGAATAACGCAGCTATCACAGCTTTGGAGTACAGAGAATTTTGTCATCTCAGCTTAAGTCTGACTAATTTACAGATAACACATGCATGCGCTTGCTGGCTGTGAGCGCTTTTTCATTCTTCATCTTTGTGTCATGAGGCAATTGCATCAGTGTGAGTATACGTTTACCAAACTCCCCCATCGCCGAAGCCTTCAAAGACACATTTCCTCATTTTCTAAATGCTCAGGGTGTCTGATTAAATTGTCTCTGCGCAGTTTTTAAGCTGCACAACCTCAGTGGATCTTAATTCTCCGTGCACACTGCAAACTGCTTCATTATGAGCGACAGCTACTTATTAACCAGCAGCATCTTTCAGGAGGACTTGTCAATCACAGTTACAGTGGAGGGAGAGAGACAGAGACGCGAGTGGGACGTTGGGTCTTCGCACCGTTTTATTATCACCTGCTGTCACTCAGGTTCCTCGGATGCACATAGATAAATATGAACCCACGTTGCTCCTGGAGATGTTGACCTGACGGCTTATTTACTGTACGTCAACAACGAGACGTCACTCCGTTGAGTTCGTCCATCGTGATAAAGACTGGAGAAGATTGGCAGTTTGAGTGGTCGGTTAATTACGATCTTCCTGGTAGTTCTAACGAGTAGTTTATCCTAAATGACCCATAGGAGCATTTATTGAATTAGTGACTCTGTTGGGAGGGAGAATATGCCACAGATGATCTTCTGGAAATATCCAGTGTTGCGGGACAACTTGCTGTTTTTTTCGCCTACAGCGTTGCTCTAATCAATTTGAATGACTTAAGGTCGATTTAAGGTTGACTAACCAAATTAGGGTTAACCCATAACAGTGCTACCCATCATAAGTCTGTTTCCTTTAATATGATTACAGTTTTATAAAAAATGAATACGTCGTCACATGCATATTTCGTTCCGTGACTATGTTTCCTAAAGAATTGTAATTATCATTTCATTGCTGTTCAGTGTTATGGGAACAAAGTATCTGGAAGGTTTTGTTTCACTAAAAAACTGTTGTAAAGATCCTTTAAAGGCAAAATATGCAACTTTTTAAAATTTCTTTTAGTGCAAATATAATCTAAACATATTGTGGAGAGATCCCGTTGATGCAGAGTACAGAAATAGAAATCTTACTAGCCAGTCAGTGAATTTTCAGTTATTTTGTTTGATCAAAACATTTTGCATCATTTTCATTTCATGACAAATACCTGAAGGCTTTTTGCAACACATTGCCGAGTATAGCAGTGAGTAGAAGAGCCTCACAGAGGGGAGAGAGCTGGGTGCAGGTGCATATTGTAGATTTAAGTTTAGGTACAAAATCTACACGATTAGCATTAGGAAAAACCTTGGTTTGGGTTTAGAATAAGTGTGAGTTGTTGTCATGGATAGATGAAACGATCCACAGTCTCTGTTGTTTTAAGTGTTTTGTCATTTTGTCTGATTTGTCTCACGCGACGACGTGATGTCCCTCAACAATAAAACCTAACCGTCGTTTGCTACTTCCACGAATAACCTGCACTGTACGTGGTCATTAACAGGCTGAGAGATGTTGGACGATGGCAGAAAGTTACTGTTGAATATTTATAACTGTGGTTTCAGAAACAGCCATCGTATAGGTTCAAAATTAGGATCCACACACTTAGTCTACTGTGTTTTTACCGGAGTATTTCCTTCTTCTGTAGTCTTCCTGCATCCCTCTGTTTAGCTTTCTTTTCCAGTCCATCTGCATTTCTCACCTAATCTGGAAAGTCTATCTGTCCCCCTTCTCTTCCCCCCGTTCCCCATCTCATCTGTTCTTAAGTGGTTGAAGATGGTAGCGAGAGATTTCTCCTTGTATGGCGGCCGTGTCGAAAGGTGTTGGCAACAGCTGTATCTGACACTCCCTCTCCTTTCTTTGTACGTGCACGCACACGTGCACGTACCCATGACTTCACTGAGCTTCGTCAGATTGTTGTGCTCTGCCTTCTTTAATGGCACCTTTGTCTCCGTCCATGTCAGAGTGCACACACACACACACAGATCCATACAGCACCGTGTACATGCAGCAGCACAGAGTCATGCACAAACGCTGTTGCCGGATTTACTCTGCAGTGACTGCAGTGAACGAGCACAATCACTTTAGAGAGGGGCTGGCTTGCTTTCCTCGCCTGCTCCCCGCATCCTGAGTGGAGCTTCTCTAGCGTAGCGGCACAGTTCCATTAAAATGGACCGTGGCCTCTCCTTTAGCTTTAGCGCAGTGCCGACTAGTCCAGCACTGCACCATGTTGAGGGCAGTGAGCTGTGCTAAAAGACAGGGAACGGAGCGGTGCAGGCAGTGAGGGGGACATGAATTAAATATCCCTGTGACGAGTCTCTTCCCTTCACTCATGGCTCCGTTATGATGGAAAGCCCCTTGGAGCATAAAGTCAACCCTAATTGTTCTGAAGTAGCAGGCTAGACGGCTGCAGAGATGGATGGACGGACGGACGGATGGATGAATGGAAAAGGGAGTTTGTAAAAACCTGTGTGAGAAGCAGTGAACCAGCTGTGTGCACTGTGGTGGGGGGTGGGGGGGCTCTCAGGAAAATGGCATTATTCATCTTTTATTGGCCCACTTAGTTTATTTGTCTCCCTCTGATGTACAGGCGGCACTTTACTCTTAAAACTTGAAAAAAACAACGCGGCATCGCATCCATTAACATGAAAAGTAACTTCGGTTTCCATTTGTCTGTCGGCTGAAAGCTACACGCGCTTCACGTCTGCAACGCGGTTTTAGGTTTCATGCCTCCAGGAGTGAAAGTGACAGAATATTAATGCTCGCAGCTCATGCTTTTAGTCACCGTGTGGCTAGTTGTGTGTTTTGGGCTTGTCGCGGCACCATTTTGAGACATTCACACGGGCATTTGTTGCGTTTAAGGTAACGTATGAAACATGTAGAGTATGTCGTACATGGAAATGCATGGGACAGTAGTTTGTGTTGTAGGATTCATTTATGAATTCCTCCCTCAACGTTTTTGTCTTCCCTGTTTAAATGCTGCTGAGAACGACTTTATGAAGAGAACTATTTTTAGTTTTCAGGTCATTTGCAACTTGTTTCAGCACTCTGGGTTCCTTTAACTGCAGAGGCCTTAATATGTAGTCCTTAAAGTGTCGTGTCACATCATGTAAGTGACGCTGCGGCGCTGTGAGCGCTTCGCTCTTAGATTGTGATGTTGCGGAATACAGCTGACTTCAAAGATAAGGGGGAAGAGAATAGGGGCGATGAAAAAGTGACTCAACAGCTTCCTCCCTGGAAGAGCACTGGAGAGAACCAAAGCAAAATGGAACGAGCACAAATGAGAGCGTTAAAGATGGATTAACGAGTACAGAGAAAAACAGCAGCGAGGCTGAGGGGCTTTTAAAGAAGCCATCTTTAATTAAGTCGATAGTGCGTGGTTATTAGTGATAAGGTTTTTGCTCATCCTATTAACGGCCCCACCACACCACACCCCTCACCTCCGTGGCTGCATACAGTCATTACTGTATGCAACTCTCACAGCGCCACAGTGTGATCCCTAAATCATCCTCTAATTTTGAAACTGCCAACAAACAGTGAGACTGAAACAGGTTTGAAGTATTCCTTGTTTTTCCCTGATGAACAGTATCGATAGCTGGCAACAGTTAGGAAATTAACTCACATTTATTGAGGAAAATCACTTACATGTGGCTGTCAAGCCATGTCATTCCCAACACGTGCATTAAATTCAGAAAGAGCAAAGGGTGAATCGCTTGTTTTCGAAGTCTGTCTCTAAATTGCCACAAACCCTGTTGGGTTCATTTTTTCTGTAGAGTTATTGCTGAGAAGTTTAGTGTAACATGTAGCAAAAGCGTTTACCATTATTAACGCAACAGTCAAGATGTTAAAGTGTTATTCGTGTGATTTTTGGCCACCTGGGGGCAGCAACAAGCTGTTATTGCTAATGGATGCATCACCTTGGTAACCATGGAGACTATCCTCTTGCAAAATATGAGATTAGGTTGAGGACTACACAAAAAATTATGTGACATCATGATGCAGATTAGACCGGTTGAGACAGTTTAGACTTTGTTAGGATGTGTTTCGGTGGAGACAGGAGACCTGGATTCAACTTTTATTTTTGTTGTTGCAACAGTCACGTGGAAGCGGAGCTACTTCAACAGTTTACCAATGTCTACGAGACAGTAGGTACAAACAGCTTTGGGAGTTAAAGAGTTATAAATTATTTCAACCAATCCCCCGTGACTTCGCACAAGTAAAACCATCACAACATGCATCGCCATTTGTTGCAAAATCCGGCATCTTTGGCCTGTAACAGTCACAAAAAGCTCCATGGTTGCAAACGCTGGTGTGAGAAGTGAGACACAACCGAGCCGAAACTGTAAATAATTAGTCAAAAGATGTGAAAGCCCCGATTTAAAGTGAGAGAACTGCAGTGTCAGGTAACAATTCTGCTCTTTGCGCTACAGTGAATATTGCAGCTCTGAGGTTCTCTGGAAATATTTTTATCATGCACTATATGGCCGCATGTGGGTTTGGGAACCTTATACAGTACATTATTTTAGCAGCTGTCCCTATCTGCTCTAGTTTTGTGCTCCACTTCCCCCCCCACATCGTCCTTCTTCGTGTATCTCTCCCTCTTCGCTCTGTCCTTCGTCTTTATCCTCTCCTTTTCTGTCCGTCTTATTCAGCCTTTAGTGCTTTTATAGTCTTTTTAGGGGGACGGGCGAGATATGTGGGGAGGGTTTAAAAATAGCAGAAGTACAAAAGGAAGAGAGAGAACTGGACGGGAGGGAAGATGGATTGGGGGGTGGGGGTGGAGAGGGAGTGTTTTATTCAGGGTCAACGTTGACAAATGGGTCTGCGGAGTTAGGCGGGGCTCCGGGGAGCACCGGCAGTTAGGTCAGCGCTCCCCAAGGGGCGACAGGGAAATGGGGTTTTTACCTGCTGAAACACCTGAGAGAGGAAGAGAGCGAGCGAAACAAAATAAAAGCATGCGGACGAAGAACCACACAGAGAGAGAGAGACACTGTGCAGCATTTGAGATGACGGCGAGGTTTTGTGGCTTTACACCTGTTATTGAAGTTTACTGGCAATCAGAACGTTCATCATCAACGTGCCGGTCGTGTGGTTTCGCCCACTGTGAGCGTGGAATGGCCGCAGCGTGCTGTACCACTCCACGTGTCCTTGAATTGATTTTTTACAGTTTGTATTGGGACTTTAACTGCTGAAGTTGCAACAGATGCACATCCAGGACATGCTCCAAATGCTTATGTGTTGACTGATGGTTTTTGTGCCTCTATGTTCAAATTCAGCAGATTTCGGAGCCTCTGTAGTAATAATTCCTCTGTAGAATTTGATGTGTGTCAGTGAGGAGAAGCTTTGGACACAGTGTTCAGACCTTTGTGCTCAGAGTGGAGTAGGTATTGAACTGAAGGTAATTGAAGACGCCGGTTTCGTCCTTTCACAAATGATACACGGATGCCCTCAAAATGCACTTTTTCATACAAATAACTTTCCAACAAATCTGGCTCCTTCCTGCCAGCAGTGTCACCAGGTAAACCATCACTTTGCGATGTCTTAGGTGGGTTGTCCTTCACAGAAAAGTGATGCTTTATTCTCTTTGCTGCAGTAAACCCACGCTCTGTCTGGCCGGCCCTGGCTTCCTCTGCTCCTGACGCTCCGCAGTGAATAGAGAGCTTGTTACTAAGGTGTTTGAATTGATCAGAATCACTGACTTTTCAATCGCTCAATCAGGGGCTTGACAAGAAGTCATGATGGGGGTGAGTGGCAGGTTTGTGTTCGCGTGTGTAGGATTGAGTGTGTGGGTGCAACACGATCACGCTTTTTTGTATGTGTGTGTGTGTGTGTGTGTGTGTTTGAGATGTTAATTTAGTCCAACCTTGACACTGTCAGTGCAGACCCACTGAGAAATATAGTCTGACAGACACACACACACACACACACACACACACACACTTCCCAAACATCATTCATGTCAATCTACTATCTAAGTGCTGCCAGTTATTCTATGTGTCTCCTGCAAAGATGCGCAAATGTTAAAAAGCAAAACACAGGTTTTCAGTCCACAACAATGTCCAACCACCCACCACGACACACACACACACACACACACACAGACACACACAACGTTAAGCACAGTTAGCTATTGATGAAGACAAAAAGCTCTCTCATTTAACTATGGTCTCCCAGCAGTATAGTAGCTGTAATTTATTACTGTCTGCACACACACACACACACACACACACACACACACACACACACACACACACACACTGCAGTGCTGTCACTGCAGACCAAGGCCAGCTGAAGCTATTAATTTCGCATTCTAGTCAATGCAACCCAACAGCAAGGTTTGCCTCCAACAATTACCACAGTGCAGAAAGCTAAGAAAACCAAGGAGGGGACGATGACGAGGACGGAGAACGGTGCGTGGAGACGGCTCTGTTGTGAAGAAACATTTAAAATGAAAAGGTTTCTGGTGTCTCTGTTATGCATGTGTGTATTAGGTTAAAATTGTTGCAACCAAAAAGAAAAGGCATATAATTATCCATATATACTGTCCTACTAAATAATTCAATTCCTTCTCTTTTTTGGTGGATTGACTTTCATTTCTCTTTTCACGATCCCTGTTACATCTTTTTTTTTTGCTGCAAATGAAGACAGAAGATACAAACTCGAGGTCTAGACAACACAGATATGACAATGAGGAAACTGGTCATTTATTCACCAAATATTTCCACGACTTGCGAACACAAGCTGGAGACACCAATTACAGCTGAAGACTTTCTCAACATTTAATTAGCAACTTTGTATCTGTCTCCAGTGCAATCACAACAACAGAAATTGTTTTCTCCGTTACCTCTTTATCTCCTAAACACATTGCAAATGAGAATTTAATGGTTTACTGTAAGCGTTAATGTGATAGTTCTCCTCCCATGGGTGGTGGTCGTCTCCAGAACACATTTTACAAGAGTTGCACCCAAAACAAAACGCACTCTGGAATTATCGAGGTGCAGAAACCCACGATAAAAAGATGTCGGATGTTGGTATCAAAGTGGAACTTTTGCAGAAATGTTTTTGTTGCATTAACATGCAGGAGAAAAACGCTCAGACGGCGTCATATTCACATGTTTGATGCAACAAACCAATAAGTGGTTTAAGTTTCTGATGAACTAAAGGACTCGGCTTGAGATCCTCCTCTCCTCTAACTTTATTCTCTCCACAGTAACGGAATCAATTCAGGAAAAATGGCCAGAACATTTATGATGTGTTGGCATCACACTCCTGATCCACCCCCCCGACACCCCCCCTGCCTTTTTTTCCTCTCTGCTTTTGCCTGCTACAGCATTTTACACTCACTTTCTCTCTCTCTCTCTCTCTCTCTGTGTGTATGTGAGTGGTAAATGGCCGCTTGTGTGTGTGAGTGTGTTTGTGTACTTTTGAAAGACACACTAGGAAGAAAAGTTGTGTGTGGGTGTGTGTGTTGAAGGGGGTGCCTTTTTTTCACGATTCCTATTCAGCTTGCAGTCACATATTATTTTAGATGCGCTGTGTGTGTCTGTGTGTGTCTGTGTGTGTCTGTGTGCATGTGTGTGTGTGTGTGTGTGTATTTGTGAGCTGTCAGGTGTTCCTGTCCCTGTGGCGCGTCATCTGTCTGCTCCTTAGGGGTCGTCGGCAGGTGTTTTCTTCGCCGGGCTCCCCTCGGACACATCTGTCCTTGTCTCTTTCTGAAAGTATTCACATCTTTTCCATTTAACTTACATCACACCTACTATACATGGTGTGTGTGCGTGTGTGTGTGCGTGTGTGTGTGCGTGTGTGTGTGTGTGTGTGCGTGTGTGTGTGTGTGTGTGTGTGTGTGTACACAGTAAATGTGCCATCTCCAGACTTTCAATTGAACTGCCAGGCTGCATTTGACATGTTCTGCCTGCAACAATGAATCATTTCTTCTCTGTTGTCGTAACACAGACAAGAATCATCAAGGCACAAAGGGACATTAGCAGTTTAAAGTCACCGGGATGAGATATATATGTAGTGTCAATAAACCACAACAATGTTAAAATATTATATTTTACATTTTGCATGATTTCACATACAGTATCTATAGGATTAAAAGATAGTTTAGTAACTAAAATTATATTGTATGTTGTAGAAATTCAATATAAATATTTTTCTTCACCAACTCCATCTGATGATTTAATATAAATTTTGCACTTGTCTGTCACATTTTTATACATTGTCCATTTAGGGACAGTACACCCTGTAGCATATATATGTTCAAACCTTTACAAAATTATTTTGACATATAGCTCAAATTTAAAACAAAATAATATTGGCATTGATGGAATTTTTGAACATATTGAGGACATTTATAAAGAGATGAGAGGAATTATTCTTCATAAAAAGACACTTTGAAGGTAAAAAAATTACAATTTACAAAAACATAAAACCTTACGTATAATCAGGGGATATATGTTGTTCAACATAAGGCAATATGTCAAACTGACAGGAGAATTCTTTGGAGCACGAAACTGGTGATAATACAACCGATGCATTTTTACTGTGCACAAAGTCAGTCTCACGTTTCTGACATTTCAATTGTCATTTGCAATAACAATTATTTCTCTGCAAACCCACGACTGGTTGTTCGTGTAAACGTTGTAATTTTGAGTTGCACGGTCGTACGACAGGGACGGAGATCAATCCGGCAGCATTGCAGGCGCTGGAGATAATGAGGCTTTTCCATTGATTAGCATTTAATTGAGAGACGCCGACGGGCTGAGAGAGGGAGGAAAGGCCGCGGAAGTCACTCAGCACTGTGAGGCTTCCTCTCACGCCCCTGAGCTCCTTTCCTTCTGTTGCCTCGGTCCCTCGGCCCCTTTTTGTCTCTTCACGTCTCCTCTCGCCCTCTTTCTTCCATCGATAGCATAAAACAGAGCTGGGAGCGTCATTGTCCTCCGCCGTGTCTCTGGCCGAGCACCGGGGCTCCTGGCGATGATGCAGCTGAACGATAACCGAATCTCTCAGCGCTCGGCGCGATCACACCCACCCAATTTACAACTCAATCCAGCTCAGTTCACTCTCAGACACACAGCGACATGATCCTTTTACAGACTTTCCACCGATCCACCGAGACAAATTGGCAGACTACCCTCCAACTTTTTTCCTCCTGTTGTTTCTCCTTCTCATTATGTTTTGCCATCTCTCGTCCCCTTTCACCATATGATGATACAGTCGCACCGGCAACACTTCATCATTCTAATATGAAACCATCCATCCAGTCTTTTCCACCGATCCTCTTCTCTGGTTTGTCTGGATGCTGACAATAACAGGGTTGCACTGATTTTCTGACACTTAACATCTACAGCATCAGCTGTACAACACAATTATACATTTGTGGTCGTTTCCTCTGCTTTGTCGTGTTTTGTGCTACTTCCACGTCTGTGTGGAGCGTTTTGTGCACGTGTAGATGCCATTCACAAACGTCCTGTGCCTCGGATGGCACACGCTCAGACACCTTTTTGTACTGTGCTGCATGTGTGATATTGTGCTAAACAGGTAATTTGCCTGAAGCGGCCACAGAGCGATTGAAATCCTCCCAAGGACACATGTAATTGCATTTTATGTCCTATAGCAGCGAACAAACAGACACACACACACACACACACACAGGCACAATAATGAAGGCGTACTTTCTAACGAGTGCGTTCTATCTCCCGGACATCTTTTCACATGCTGTTACTGTTTGTGTGTGTGCACATGCCCCACGTGTGACAACACCTCTTTGCACCAAAAAAGGTCACTTTCACTTTAAATTAGCGGAGGCAAAGTGAGGAGAAGACAGAAAGGGAGGATGGCTGTCAGAAGCGAGGAAGAGAGGAGCTGAGGAGCGAGCGGAGGAGAAGAGAAGCCGTGAGTGGGAGCAGAGATGATGTGAGGAAGGAAGAGGAGGATTTGTAGATGGGTAGAAGGAGATGACATGAAATGGACAGACACGCGAATAAGCAAAATGTAAATTTTTGCATAAAAATCGTCCGTCAATTGTCAATCAGTCAGTTGTTGTTTCATAATCACACGACTGTAATCAGTCCCCTTTGTGTTTGTTGCTGTTTCATCTTCAAAAATAAAAAAAGGACCAAGCGACTGAACAAAAAGGGATTCGAGAAAGGTGGAGGAGGAACATTAGCAGGGAGAACTGGAAACATCAGTGAGTAAAAACTCGGGTAATAAAATAGAGATTACACAGTGTCGCAGCCCGTCCTTCAGCTCTTGGCAGTGCCACTCATACCATAATCTATATTGTCCTGTGTGTGTGTGTGTGTGTGTGTGTGTGACTGACCCATAGCGGTGACACACCCTCAGGTAATGGCTCCATTAGGAAGACAAAGAGCTGCCCTCCTGGCTCGGATCCTATCTCTCTCTCCCTCCCTTCCCTCTTTTTGTCTTTTCACCTCAATCTCACACGTCGTTCCTTTTGTCTTTCTGTCAGCGCCTCTCTCCATCTCCATCTCCGTCTCCATCTCTCTCTCTCTCTCTCTCCGTGAAAAGCAAAGCTAGATGACAAGTGATGTGGCATCAGTGGGCTCATCAATTTATCATGCGCAGCTTCATCAAACTGAACCCGCGTGGCGCGCGGACAAACGAGCAAACTATCCAGCCTTGTGTTGGAGAGACAGTCATTAACCCTCTTATCCTCCTCTCGTTATCTCACCCACCTTTCATCTCTGTGCGGACTCGGCGTCTGTGTGTGCGTTTGTGTCTGGCATTCATCTCCATAAATCAGCTTTCTGTCTCGGTGTTAACGAGTTTGATTTGGTGTTTGAACCCGTGTTGAGTGCTGATTAGCGCGAGCTTTTAACCACATCAAAGAGTCTCTTTGCGCTGGGCTTTTTCATACAGAAGGTCAGAACCTAGATTAAGGTGGTGGGAAAATTGCCCTTCAAATTGGATTTTCTAAATAACTTTTTGAGTGAATCTGGAGACAAAGAGGAGATCAACACGTTTTACTTTGATTGGCTGATTAATTGTCTTCTCTAGGAACTCCAAAGGTAAAGGAAGTATTAGTTTATCTGTGTTGCCACTTGATGCTGAAGATTTCCTTTAAATTAACTGACATCCTATTGTTTTCCAGCTGCATGTCTGAATGCACCATGATGAGCAGAGCAGCATATTCAGCCGTCATAAGTGTTCATGCTTCATTTACATGTTGTGCAAACCAGCAAAGCAGCAACATCAATCATCGGCATTTCCTATGGAGGCTATACTTCTTCATCGTAGGGGATGTTATGTAGATTAATGAGCCGGTAGATCAGGACGAAGAAATGTGCTCGTTTTATTTGCAAAAAACCCGCTTGTGCAGTGCAGTCAGAAACAGTCACGGTCTCAGAAACTGTAAAACACTGTTAAACAAATCTTAAAAGGTGCCGCTTCCAAGCATGAGCGAGTCTGTGGTGTCTGCCGGGAGCCATTTTGTGACAGGAGACTGCATTTCCCGTGGGTGCTTCGCAAAAGGAGCCACTTTGTGGTTTGGAAATTAAATGTACGTTTTAATATGAAGGAGCACCAACAGGAAATAAGTGGTTTCCGGAAGCAATTTGCTAAAAAATTGAGCGGCGCGCTGTGAACATTAGACATTAGAGAAGCTTTTACAGAAGCTATTACTGTGTCTGATGTCTTGGAGTTTGTGTCCTTCAGATCTGTAAAGTCAGAGCGTCGCATCAACTGTGACCAGCGGGAGGTTAAACTCCATGGGAACGTGAGCTGACCCTATTAGCTTCAAGCAGGTTTGATCAAGGATTTCTTTCTAACCCAGGAACTTTTAGAATACCACAGGCTGAAACTGTGACGCGCGTGGCTCTAGATAAATACAATGCCTGCACGTAATAATTTAGCAAAAAAGAAAGCACACACAAGGACTCAGTCTCGGTTGTTTTTGTAGTCAAAGTGATTTAAAGTCTGTGTTTCTTCATGTGGATGTGTGTGTTTTTAAGACATTTCAAATTTGCAGTGTACAATACATTTCTCGAGACACCAGACGTTCAAGTTAAATTCAAGCTGCTACGTGTGTAGAGCCAGTGTTTGCTTTGTCTGTGCAGAGCTACTGTCGGAACATGGTGGAGCAAAATGGTGGCCTTCATGAAAACGGGACCGTCCCCCTACGATAGAAGACACTTTAAGGAAAAAATGTGATAATTATTTGTAGGTGATCTCACACTAAGGAAAAACATAAATATATAATACACACTGGACCTTTAAAGAAGTAAACCAGGTTTGTGTCTTGATAAGCAGTCGTCGATGTTCGACTGAGGCAGAAAATCCTGTCATTTCCTGTAATGTACCACGTTAAGATGCAGAGATAAGAGTGAAGCTTCACGTCTGTATGTGTTTGCAGCCATGAATGAGATGCACATTTCCACACTTTGATTATCCAGGAACTGTGGCTTCCTGCCTTCCCTCCACCGCCATCATCTCCCCTTTAAAGGGGCATTACAGTCCTTTGGTGCAGTTACACGGCTCTTTGTTCTTTCCTCAGACTAACGGGCAGCGGGATGACTGCATCTATTTCTGTGTGTGTGTGTGTGTGTGTGTGTGTGATGGCATACAGCAGTGGAAAGAGGACTTAGTCAGAGAAAGTGAGTAAGATGGCAGAAGAAGCCGCAGTGCTGTTCTAAGAGTGCGTCAGCCTCCACATAACCTCGCATGGCAGATTAGTCCATTCTGCTGACTCGTCACTTTAACTACAATTACTTGGAGCATCGCAAAGTGTGTGAGTGTGCGTTAATACGAGTGCAAATGAGTAAATGAAGGAAAAAAAGGCTTAGGAATACTTGGGGATCCTAAGCCCCCCTCTCTTTTTATTCTTTTTTTCCCCCCGCTGCGTTTATGTGTGTGGGATTTCAGGCTGCTGCCGCTTTCTCTGACTAAGCCTGTGTGAGGGTGTGTCTGACGTCACGCAGCGTTTCCCCTGGTTACGAGGCGGCCCGTTTTGTCACTCGTGAAAGCGAGCGAGGGAGAGACGGAGAAATGGGGGCAGACGTGAATCTAGTTAGAGAAGTTGAAAGGAGGTGCCGTGCAGAAGGTGGTGGACGTGGAAAGCGAGAGCAGGAAACGAGGAGAGTCCTGCAGACAATAGCGAGCAGCTGCCACGGCAAAGCAAGTGCGTGCATCCTCTTTTCAAAGCTGAGTTTCTGTATTTCAAAGGTGCACTTGGATAAATTAACTGTTGCAGCCAGAGCAAGACACTGTATTTTAAAGAAAAAAACACATTGAAATATAAAAACATAATATACACCAAATGTTTTTGACTGGATAGCAAAAGTAAAAACTGTATTTATAGTTAATGACAGCTATTGTTTAATTTTCCCTTTTATGAATCTTCTAACTGCCTTTATTTATATAACGCTTTTAAACCACCAGAAGTTGACCGAAGTGCTTTGGAACATGTAAACAGAATATTTAAGCAAGCAATTACAAAAAACATAAACACATAAAAGTAAGAATAAAGATCAAAAGCCAGCTTGAAAAAATGCGTCTTCAGCCAAAATCTTTACTTTGCAGCGGCTGTCGGGTGGTAAGAGGTTCCACAGTTTTGGAGCAGTAACAGTGTGAGAACAATCTCCCTTCCTCAAACCTGGATAGAAGTAGTTGACCAGACGTCTGAAGTACTCGGACTTCAGAACTATTAATTCACTCAACTATCTGAGACGTTCTGGTCATGTTTGTTGGTCATGAATTGCTCATGAACAAGATGCTGGAATGCTGAGTAGTGGCCCCATGAATGAAGCAGCTGTCCATAACTATAATAAATCATGGGGATAGATAAGGTGTTGTGTCATAAAAATAGTAATATAAAAATAGTAAAATAAAGACACAATAAAAAGCGTATGGTTGTCACAAAATGAGAGTGGTGTTGATACAATGCAAAACACCCAACATATAATAATTAGAATAATAGTAAATGATACAAAAAAATAAAGAAATTAATAAGATACAATCGAAAAATAATCAAAATCGGATCAGTCAGTGCAGAACATCACCCCGACTCAGAGTAGTGTGTAACAAGGAGTGGTATCATTTTGTGTGGTGTGTCAAGTCACTTTCAAATTCCAAATGTATTTAAATTCATATTACTTGCTGCACAGGTATTTCTTATTGTTTTTGAATATAAATTTGTTTTTTTAACCAAACTAGTGTCAGTCCCTGTAAGGGTCACACAGTTGAATCCAGAATATGGTTATTACATCTTAAACAAGTTAAAGGAGCTTAAAGTCACCGTGGGAGTGGATGTAATGTGTAGTTTATGGTATGAACCATGAGTAAGCAGGTCCTGAGACATGTGGTTATTTAGTCAGCTGGCACAGCAGGTCAGGTCCGGCTGCAGGACACACACACACACACCCTCACACGCATGCACGCATATACTGTACACACAGCAAAACTAACTGCATAAGTGCACACACATTGTGTATTTTTTTTCATCATGCGAAGAAGAACAAATGACACACACACACACACATGCAAGTACTGTACATCCGTTTGAGTCACTGCGATGACACATCAAATAGTATCACTCGGAGGCTGTAAAACACACACATACAAAAACAGACACACGTTGGAAAGCAGGAAATGTAGGCTGTGTTACGTCACACACACACACGCACACACACACACACACCCTACATGGAGACACACAGCACTGCGTGGAGAAGGAATACGGGTTTGCCTTCAAGCCCAATCAGACGGAAGAGGAGCGGTTGTCTTTGTCATCACATGCGCACAACTGCCTTCTCAAGTCCTTTTTGTTGACATCATGAACACACACAAACACACACATTAATATTCGCTGAATGATTATGAGCTTGTTTTTCCACAGCAGCAAATTAAATATTTTGCAAGCGCAATCACGCAGTGGGTTCGTGCGCATACACGAACGTGTGGTTGAGCTCGAGACAGAGGAGGGAGACTGACGCATGATGATAAAGTTTGTGTTCCATTTAGTGCAAACACTGTTGTGCGTTTGTTCCTGATACAGTTCCTTTTGTTTTTCTGAATCCTCTGAGTTCAGGTGCTTAATTCTCACATTCCCTCCTTTTCTTTTGTGCATCGTGTTTCCTGCACCCAGACAGTCATTGTGAAACTCCGACAGTTTCGCTGCCGTTTTGGAGGCGGTTTCTATTTTTGTCCCTGTATTTAGGCTCATTGTGCTGAGATGAAAAGTGAGCTAAATTCATTGAATAGAGCGGGTCACATGACTCCAGCACTTCCAGAAAGAACCTGCGCTGTCCCTCTTAGGTGTTAGAGCCTGTCAGAGCCCCCGTCCCCCCCCACCCCTCTACTCCCCCTGGAGGAGCGGACGTGACAGATGACATTTCTTAAACGTGTCATCTTCCAAAGCTCCACCTTTCACGCTCGGTTCAAAGGTCGCAGCTTTGACACCTGTCAGACAGTTTTGTAGGAGCTTCGAGGTGAGTCTGAGGGCTGCGTACACATGCACAGACTGACACCCGGACTCGCCCTTCTGTCCTTGCCCAGTTTGATCAGTCGCTCATTTCTTGGATCCACTAAAACGAAATGTGTGCACGGGAGTGGAATGTCGACCTTTGCTGTAATTGCTTCACTACGCCACCACCCGGCTTTCCATGGTCCTGATCCTGAACGGGTCTGCAGCCGTGTGTGTACAGCAACAAGGCCCACGGACAGCTCCCTCGGTACTGAGAGCACCAGAGGCAGGGGAGCTGTCCGTGGTGCTCGATTTCTTTTGTCCACATTGGCCAAATTGCTGTCTGGCCCCTTGTTTTTCATGCGGTTATATAGCTGTTTAGTCGTGTTTATTCTCTTTAGCGCTGTGCCATCATTTGTGTTTGGCTTTTTGAACAGACTAGAACATGGTGATCTCTTGTTTGGTCAATGCAAATTAAACATCATGCGATTGTCCCCAGGCTCTGTCTGTGCCATATCATTTTTGGCATGTTTTGTGTCTTTCAGATAAGAATATTGCTCTAGTAAACAGGCCAATTATTATCGAGATAGTAACAGGCTTATTGTTACTATCAATAGCCAGAGCACAGTAAATCTAGAATATAGGACAAAAATACGGAATCAGCAATTCCCAAGTAGTAATACAGTAATAACATGCAGTCAACAGGTGAGATGGAGTTGATGATGAACTGTGTGAGAGGCGGCAGTGGCACCGAATGGACAGGCGCCTTTCAGCCGTGCACTCAGGCGTGTCTGCAGTTATCCGGGTCACTGGAGTTTGCCGGAAGTTCAACGGCAGCCGGGACCTGCAGAAACGCCCCTGCTCACCCGTAGTGAAGCAGCCTGGGTCACGTGTCCCCCCTCACCAGCGGAAAACCCGGTCGGTTGCAGTTGAGTCAGGACTGACATTGGACAGTTGGGGGAGATAATGTCAGATTTTTTCAGTGCTTCACTCCAACCATCATGCACTACATCAACATCATTAATGGTCCTAACAATAATATAGCTCTGGAGTTTGCTTTTCAAGTTAAAAACATTTTATTAGTATTTGAAACTATAATTTTAATACTTGAAGTGTAAGAACACCAGCTACACTAAGTCAGTCATTCAATTTAGACATACACTCACCAGCCAGCTCTCAGTTTTTAAGCTGAAACTGTCAGAAAGATGATAATTTTACTCTCTGTTTATTATTGAGTCAGTCATAGTGGGTATTGGATTAGATTGCACAGGTGTACCTAATAAAGTGGCCAGGGAGTGTATTTCCATTTGCTTTGCCATTCAGATGCTTCAGGTGTAACGACTTAGAGGCGATCGCCATCTAAGAATATCCAGGAGTTAACCTGGAGGCGTTTGTAAAAGGTGGGATGGATTTTTCCATATTTGATTGTGCTTACTGTATGTAGATGTTCTCCTGTGCCCGAGGCTAATTGCTTGAAAGATGCTATCACAGCTTTATCGAGCCCTTCTAAACTGAAAATCAATCTATGGAAAAAGTGACCCAGCCAGAGAGGACGGTGCCAACTTAAACACACACACACACACACACACACACACACACACACACCTTGAGTAAGTAAATTCCTCACCGTCCTCAAATACAAACATTTCCATCCCACATTTGCAGTTTGCCCTTGCCCACACTCCGCTGCCCTCCACCAGCCGTTAGCTCTCTCTCACGCACGCCTACGAACTGCGGGTTCATTTAGATCGATGTGGAGATGAGAGCTGCTTAATTTATTCATCAGAGCGTCCCAGCTAGAGGTCCAGGTGTCATCCCATCTATTGGCATGTGGCAGATTTAAAGTGTATTGGAGTCAGCACTCCTTCCGTCCTGCTCTTCTGCATTAGCACACATAATGCTAAATCAACAGCTCTGCGAGGGGCCGCTAAGCCCTCTAACCCCCACGGAAACAGAGGGAGATTGGAGACGGAGGGAGAGGGAAAGAAACCGGCATGAGGTGCAGATACTGAGAGGACTTGAACGTTCTGAAGTGTGCGAGATTAAGTGAGGGCACAGTTGAGGCTACAGCGCTTTCTGTTTGGACAAGTGTTAGTTGGGGATCTAAGGGAAGTGAGGAGGGAAAGCGCGTCCTCCTCTGCTCTAATCCCTCCTTTTCCATCTTTCTTTTCTTTTTCACTCCTTGTTTAATTTAGAACAGGAGGCCAAAGCCTCAACAGCATGTCACGGTGCAGGAGCCTAATGGCTAATCAGCACAGGCTGGAGCAACGGTGGCCAACGACTGTCTGGGGACCTGGCTCAGCTTCGGCCTCTAAAGGCCGTGAATCTATTGGAATCTTGGCAGGCAGCGACAATAGAAGCGTTCACAACAATGCGTTAGTTTCATGACTTGGGTTTGCTTTAACCTGGCAGTCGTGTTTTGCCAACGGTTACCAGTGCTTAGTGAGGAGGATTTGTTCTTTCATGCAGTATTTAAAGATATTTCCGTCACACGTCAACTAAGCCTTTCTATAATTCTTTAGAATTCTGCAAGGTCCCGACCTTACTTTGTAAAGTGCATTCACGTGGCTTTGCAGTGGTTTGACACAACATGAATAAAACTGAATTAATAAAAAAAAAGACTTCCTCCAGACGTATAATAAAACATAACATTATAATGTAGGGGTCAGCAGGCATTTTATATAAATGGTTACATGCAAAATATGCTTTGAAAAAGTTTCATAGAAATGCAAAGGAAAGGTCCAAGGATGGGCTAAAACACTCAAAACACTGAGTAAAGTAACATCGCTGACTCACACAACATCAAACGGGACATGAACTAGTGACACGTTTCTCAAAATCCTTTGTCCACCTGTCCACCCCGACCTCCTCCCTGCAAAAATGTTACCACATTGTGTGAGTTATGATGCATGAGGTGGTGGCTATAGCTCAGGTATTAAGGGAATTGTTTAAGAACTACAGGGTCAGCGGTTTGATTCCTGGTCGCTCCTGTTTACATCCTGAAGTGACCATGAATTGAAGCGACCGTTTGCCGAGATGCGAGCGTCATGTTTACAATGACAGCTGTGTTGCCACTTCCCCACATGTCTTGCTCATAAATATGTCTGTTGGTTGCCTGCTAAGCCTTGAGCTTATATTGAGCAATATCCATTTAATCTCATAAAAACACTTGAGTCAGCTGCGTTTTGAGCCATAACACAGCATAACACACTTAGAGTTGTTTGTATTAGAAATATAGAAAATCTTTACACTCATTTTTACACCAGATCACCCCGTAAATTTTAGAAGAGGCACATAGATGAGCTCCACTAACTGCGTCATGTGAAATTTGGATCTAATGAAACTGATCACAGATAATCAAATGTGTTAGCGTGTGCTAGTTTAGTTTTGGACTGCTCCTTTATGTGCAAGAGCCAAAGGTCAACTCCAGCTGCAGGGCAGAGTTAAAAGGCGCTGTTTGGACTCTGTGAAATGTTAGTGATGTCGGTGCACGAGTGTTTGTGTGGCCCGGGTTTAATGCTCATGTTTTCGTGCGTGCGTGTGTGCGTGTGTGTGTGTGTGTGTGTGTGTGCGATGGCGCCGCTGCTATTGGCGCTAATGGATTTACTGAGAGAAACACTGCTGACCGAGATGTCAGCAGGGGTGTGAAGGCAACGGTAGGATGATGATGTGTGTGTGTGTCAGGGTGTGAACATTGTTGAGTCTTGGGAATAACAATGTGGACACTTTCATCAATTTGGAACAGCAGGAGTGAGAAAGAGACAAAAGGACGGGTAAGAAAAGGGAATGAGAGGCTGGTTTGATGAAAGAGGGAGCAAAGAAAGAAGAGGGTAGCAGGACACAGAGACACACACTGATTAAACGCAAACCACGAATCCGATCAAATTTCACAGTATGAGGAGAGGATGAAGGCACACGGACGGAACAGTAAGTGCAGGAAAGATGAACGTTAGTATCGAGATGGTTTCTTAAACAGACTTAAAGACATTGGGAACAAACGGACTAAAGGATTATTTGGGGGGTGGTTAAAGAATCAGATAGTCAGTAAAATGAAGGTTAAGAATGAGAGACGCCTTTGTATCTCCAATCCTCAACTTCAAGTGTTCTCGTAGTAAATGAGGAAAGGGAGGCATGATGTCATTTGACACTGAAAGGAAATTCAAATCCTCCAACACAGTTGAGGTTCCAGACAATATTAAACTCACAATTTGGTTAAACTCAATACATTGGTACAACATAATTTATTTATGGCCCATAAAATCGTATAAATCAATTTAATTATCAATTTAATTATCCATTGTCTCAAACTGCAGGGTCCCGGGGGTCCCTGCACATGAAGCAGACCATAGTTTCCAGGCTGGTCCATGTCTTTCTTCTTTGAAGGACCCTCTGTCACTGTCTCCAGTGTCTTTCTCAGCAGAGGGAACAACTCATTTAAACAAATGCCCTGATCATATTCACACATTTAAAATCACACTGGAGCAGTTGGGATTAAGGGCCTGGTTTAAGGACACTACAGAGGTATTGATGGGGGGGTGCTTTTGACTTGTCCAAACCAGATTCCACTGTTGGAGAAGTGCTTGCGTGGGTTTTCACCTGGTACTCTGGTTTCCTCCCACAGTCCAAAGACATACAGGACAGTAACTGTAACTGGTAACTGTAAATTGCCTGTACAGGTGTGAATGTGAGCGTGAATAATTGTCTGTAACTGTGACACTGTAGGAGAAAAAAAAAGTAGACGCGTTGTCAGGCCAACAAATACCGTAACACCCAAAGATGTCATTGGTATCTACCCTTTCTTACGGATCAATGGACTGTTTGTTGAAATAGCTGTGCCACGTAGGGAGTCAGGCCTCTTTTGAAATTGTTCAGCTTTTGAAAAACGAGGCCTGCTGCTCCTTACAATGGAGCCAAAATTACCCGTTTTCTGGCTCTAAACACTCAGATACACGGGATTTAAAATGTGCACACACCAGTTTGTTCAGGGTTAGAGCTATGTTAGGTTACACGTAGGCATTACTCCACTAGATGTTGCCTTGTGGTAAGACTCCTTATTGTTCTGGCTCGGCTCACGTGCAGCCCCCCACGTAAAGTCTGGAGAACCTCAGGATTCCAGTGCATGTGTGAAAACTCCTATACACTGGCAGCATGTCCACTGGGCAACAGCATAATGTCCAGCACCACCACAGTCCTGGCAGGTGAAGTTATCTAGATAATGGATGAAGGGATTCATGTATGGATTACCAACAAGGCATGGAGGGTCCAGCAGAACTGCCCGTTGTTGTGAATGTGAGTGTGAATGGTTGTCCGTCTGTGTCTATCTCTGTGCATTGGCACTGAGACAGACTGGAGACCTGTGCGTCCCCAGCTCTCACCAAATGACAACCGGGACATCCCCCAGCCCCACCCCCAACCCTGAACAGGATAAGCAGTTGAGATAATGGATGGATGTCTTGTGTAGTAGGGGGCCCTCATCATTTATTATAATCTGTCCATGAATGGATTATTCATATTAATGCAAGATGTCCGTCTTCAAGAGTGAAATCTGGTTTGGACAAGTGAAAAGCACCACTCCCTCTCTCGCAACAAGTGTCCTTAATCCTTGTGCATGAATATGATCAGTTTGTTTGCTTAACAGAGAGGTTCCCTCTCACGAGAAAGACAAGGAATGAGGCCAGAGACAGAGGAGCCCTGAAAGAAGAAAGACGTGGAACAGCCCGGAAACTATCGTCTCTGCTTCCTTCACACATACAAACATGCAAACACTGGGTGTATGTGCGTGACAATGAAATGATCTGTTAAAGTGAGTTTATGTTTAATTCATTATTATAATTCCACTTTGATATCACACCCTGTGCAGACTGAAGAGAAACCCAGGTCCACACGTTATGAATTCACAGAACCATGTTATGATATTTCCCTGTCAGGTTGTCATAGTTAAAGCTTTCGCAATCAGGGTTTTCATTTTTGCTTTTTAACACAGCGCAACCAAACTATGACGTATATGCTCTTATGATTTTTTTGCCTACAGTATTTGTTGTTCCTGCGTTCGGGGAGCTTTTGGCCGTCATGCAACGTCTGGTGCTGTATTAAAAACCGTGAATCACTAGCTGTGGCTACACAGGCCATTATCTTCTCTCCAAATGTAATCAGCCTGGTCAACAAATCCCTTGGAAGTGTTTACACGGGTTCCGATGAAACGATGGGATGTGGTGTCCTGTGCACGCTCTCCACAGTACGCGATGGGAAGCAGCGGCTCCAACAAGTGCAATATGCTGAAACTGACTCTCCACCACATCCGCGCCAAATAAAATGATCGCTGACAGCTTGGCCATATTAACTGGCTTTCTGCTGAGCTTTCACTGAAAAAAACACTTTTATGAGAACACACCATAACCAAATTTATAGAATACAAAATAAACCCTGTTGTGCGGCGAGGAACAGCTTTATTGACTTGGGTGGGCTTCAGGCTCTTTTCAATTTCAAGATGAAAATCATATTTAAAAAAGTAGATCAAAATGTAAAAGTGAGTTTGATTTATCCAATAAAGGTCAAACCTGACCACCCCCACCTTCTCTCTCTCTCTCTCGCTCCGTTTTCATTCATCACATTTACAGCGTTGACATGTCCGCCCTCAACACTATCTATTAAATGCTGGACTGTCAGCCACCGGATCCTCTCTCTCCGTCTCCGACTCTCTTCCTGCTTTGATATTTGTGTATCTTCTCCACAAAAACTGGCATTAGTAATGTTCAATTTCATCTTTCCTAATAAACTTTTTGTCCAGCTGTGTCCCGACAGTGTGGAAATGTTTAGTTTATTGACCTGCCACACGTTTCAATATGATGCACATATTCATTACATATTATAATTCCATCTGCTCATGTATGGTGTGTGCACAGTGCATATATGTCTAACTCAATTCGAATTTAGCCTTTAGCGTCTAAGCTGCATTTTCTCCTACTTCTACTTTGTTGTCTGCTGTGTGTTTGTGCTTTGTGCAACTAGAATTTTCCCTTGTGATTAATAATTAAACAACATGAATTTCAACAGTCGGTGAGTGTAGTGCAGGACGGGACCAGCCTGAGCTGATCTTGGTCAAACGGGGTGACACCTGAAGTGCACTGAGCTGAGACGAGTGCCAAACTAGGCCAATCCGTGAACACAGCTGTAATATCTGAAGCAACACTCACGACGCCAGTAAGAAGGAAACATTTGCATCTGTGACTTTTATGCAGTTGTTACTAAAGTCTGGAAACTAATTGAGTCGTTTGTTTGTGAAGTCATTTGCGCGCGTGAAAATAACATGGAAAAAAAATGTATTGGCATCGCTTGGCAGGCAGGTTGTCATAGCAACCAGTACTATGGAATACAACAACACGCTCGGAATTTATTTCACGGATTGTTCAGTTGAAACTTGCCGTTGTATAATTTACTCTGAGATCTTTCACTCTGTGCAGCTGTGCCAGTGTGCGGTTTACTTGGCCAAGGCTGAGCTGGGATGAGACGGTGTCCTGTATTACAACTGGCGCCAATTCCAAGAAGAGGAGGGAATGAGTCTTATTTATTCAGCTTTTAATGTTGAGCCGGATACGTTGTCTGCACCCAGTTTTTCTGTGTGAGAGGGTTTTGCCTGCCAGCCAGTCACAGGCCAGAGGCTTTCGTGTGCTGCGAGGGACGATTGTAGTTTGTGCTGTTGAATCTCAGCATCATGGGGGTAGAATTAGTTTGTGACTTTTACATAATAGATGCCTTTAACAGAGGTGAGGATGAGAAGAAAAGGACAGCACATCTATTCAGCCGTGTTTCACATTTGTTTGTGTGAGATTTGTGTTTGAGCATCGAGGAAATGCATCACCCTCTCTTGGCCACTGCAGCAGATCCAGCCTGCAGACTGCAAAAAAAAAAAAAAATCTTCTCGAATGGAATGAACCTGCACCGCAACAGCTGGATTTTCATTCACTGAATTCTTGTGGAAGTGGAAATGAAAACGATAAGATGTGCACATATATGGAGCTTCCCTTCATCACTTCAGTCAGTACTGTGCCATGATGCCCTGTGTTGCTGATCAATTCAGAGCGATGCTGCGCTGGCCTTTACCGACATGTGCTGCGCTTTGCTCCGCTGCTCCAGTGTGATGTGTGCAGTGTGTGGCTGCGAGTCTATAATTCATAGACGTATGCACTCTTCCCTTTGAAATCTATCCATAATTGATTCTGCCAGTCCCACTGTAGAGATGGTTAGAGGGCTATCTATCTCTATGACTCACTGCTGTGTGTGTGTGTGTGTGTGTGTTTTGAGCATCTGGGTGTGTATGCTCATGTGAGAAAGAGACTTGAAAGCGGTTGGAGAAAGACTCATAACGTGAGAACGGAGCATGGTGCAGTGCAGTGTAAAGCACGGTCTCCCCTGTCTGTCGCCGTCTCTCCTTTTCAAATACGTCCCTCACGGGTTTCTGATGGAAACAAAAGAGCTTTATTCACCTATCTCCGTTCCCTTGCCCCCCTCCATCCTCCCCCCCCCCTTTATTTCTCTGGCTGCGTTTCTGTCATTTTCTATTCTTTCACTCTCATCCTCGTCTCGCTCTTTTCTCTTACTCTGTGGCTGTTTTGCTACACAGCTAAAATAGGTCCTTAGTCAGTGGCTTTGGAACCATTAAGCTGCTCTGAATGGCCTTGCCAATATGCTAATTTGATTTATCCGTTTTATTTATATATATATTTTTTTTTTTTCTTACGCCGCTTGCACTAGGCAGTGAACAAAGCTGTGCTGCTGCAGTGCTGTGGTACATTTAGTGACTGTCATGACCATGCGCCTATGTCACGATGGCCACAGGCCATGATGCGACTTCAAATATCTCACTGCGATGAACACAATGTGGGAATGCTGACGAATAATGAAAGTCGGGGAATGTGAAGTTCAGACTTTAGTTACCAACCAAGAGCAGGAAACATGAAAGGGCGACTTCACCAATTTTCAACTTGTTCTCTGTGGTTTTAGTTTAGGGTGTAAATGTAGATTATTGCTTTGAACTCTCTATATTAAAAACATTTCTCTGCTTTTAGCTGACAAACTCCTCCAGATGACATCACTCGGAGCAGTTGTTTTATTATTAGGAGTTCGTATGATGTCATGTGGAGGTGCTTTGGAAAAGCAGGTTGACTGTAATTTAAAAATCCATAGTATAAGCAACGAGATAACATAATCTAAGCTGGCGGTTTCTCCAAGTGATGTCATCTGGAGGCATTTTTTCACCTAGAAGCAAAGAAATATTTAAATGTAGACAGGTCAAAGTAAAGTTTAATGCCTTTTATTTACATCTACTACACAAACTAGAAGCAAAAGAAGCAAATTCAAAATCAGCGAAGGCGTCGCTTAAGACAAACAGGAAGATTTTCGTATGATTCATTACCACATACCTAAAGGCGTCTCGTAGTTTATGCCAAATATGCAGTAATAATGGTTTGTTGCAGAGGCGATTCGATTAGAAAAGGTGAAATTATAGCAAAGTGGATGTGTCCCCATCTGCAGATAGCGCCGGTAATAACATTAGAGCAGGTTAAGTAACACAGGCATAGACTTTGGTGATGTGAGCGTAAGCCGAGGTAATTCCAGAGGTAACGCTGAGGTGAGTTTGGCCGCGCGTCAGTGACGGGCGGCTCCGAGAGAGACTGGGCTGATGGCCCAGGCAGCTAACGACGCCATCTGCTCTGCTCACACACGCCATTAAAACCACAGCTGGAGACACACCTCTGCCTGCCTGTCTGTCTCCCTCTGCCGCGTCTTCCTTCCACCGCAAAGCCAAAAGTGCTTTTTTGGCATAAAACAAACAACAAAACAAGAGTTGTCTACTGAAACCAACACGCAAAAAAAAAAAGATCAATAGAGTTTGACTAACTGATTACCAAATTACGAGGCACATGTTATGCATCTCTTGCTTTTAATTGTTAATGTTCCTTCTGTCTGATGTTGGAACAGCTTGATGCATCTTTTCAGCTTCATTTGTCTTTGTCACTGTCTCTTTTCCACCATCTCTGCATCCATTTTCCTGTTTCCTCCTCTCTGTCACTGTGTTTATGTATCTGCTTTTTCTTCTGTAGCTCTTTAATCACCCACACACTTCTTCCCTATATTCCTCAACGCAAACATGGCCGTTGCAGAATTTCCACTTTGTTCTACCTGCTCTCAGAGGTTCTGCTGCTGTTGCAGCTGCAGAGTTTCTTTGCTCACTTTTAAAAAAACATTTTGGCAAGATGTAGACGTGCAAACGAGAAAGAAGAACCACAGTATGCAAATGAGAATATGAATATGAGGAACATTGGGTTATTGTGGAACATCAAGACAGTTTGGAGCCTACAGTAGTTTACCATTAACTTGACCTTATTCTTATTTTTTTTATACTTACCTACCTCCTCCTCAGTCATCTCTTCCTCAGGCCTGTTAGAGTATCTCTGGCCACACACACACACACACACACACACACACACACACACACACACACACACACGCACTCTTTCACGGCTCTTGGCAGACAAAGACACTGCGCTTTCTGCTGACTCCGCTTTTATTGCAATATCTCTACTGTTGAATAATTCACTGCAGATGTTGCTATTTGAACTCTCTCTCTCTCACACACACACACACACAAAGACACACACAAAGACACACACCGTACATTTCCATTCATTGGCACATGCGTTACACTTGCCCACGCGCAGTCTCTCTGTCTGACACCAACACACACGTAGCCACATGAATGGAAGCGCTCTGCTCTCCGTTTCCCTTTGCAAAATGGGACAGTGGGGAGATTTCATTACCCTGTGTAAAACGCATGACAGTTTAACAGTCTCTCAGTACATCAATCCTTCCATCCCGCCCTCTCCCTCGGTCTCTCACACAACCGCCTGCATCCCTCGTTCGTCTTCATTGGAAGTGAATTACCCCACGGAGTGACTCGTTTCCATGCACTGAGACCTACATCTGGGACTCGTTTTTTGGTCTCCTTTGAGCATGATGCATGTCCAGATTGGGTCATGTTGACGTGCAGTGGCTCCTGATGTGTGGCACACGTTAAAACTTTGTGTTTTAACATGTCTGACGTTAATGAAATGCCATCTCACTGATGGCACACGGACACATCGGAATTTCATCACAGTGCGATATCGCTCTGTCTCCGACCACCTTTCATTTTACCTCCCCCGTATCTCGTCCTCATCTCCCCGTCCCTCGCACCCTCCCTCCGTAACTGCCGTTAAAGCCACCGCAAGACCCTGAATGTGTTCCAAATGAAATTGCCGAAGCAGCAGCATAAGATATCTATCAAGTCTCACCAGCATGGCTGGAGTAAAGAGAGCTTCTTATTAAATCACATTAGCTCCATCGATTCCTGTTTTGGCTCGCTCCACTTTTTGTCTTTTAAATGAGCTTTTAACTCCTGGCTGGCCACAGCGTTACTTAATGTAGATGCACAATAACGCTGTTGTACTGCAAAGCAAGACTCAGGCAGCTGGAAAAACTGACGGAGCTTCATATTTGTGCTTTTGAAATGATTGTAAAAGACTGAATTCTTTGCTGCAGTTGCAGGATCTGTTTAATGTTTTTCTCTTTTACTGTCTTACTGGAATTAAAGTTTTTTGGAATGTGACTTTATGAGACGTCTTATCAACGAACAGCTTGTTTGTAGCCGCAGCTACCAACACGATCATCACACGCTGCCTCTAGGGGTCAGATCTTTATTCACTGCGCGATGGTTGAGTGGATTATAGATGGTGTAATGTTGATATCTGGGTGAAATGAGGTTTAGAAGATTTAGTATTGAGCTGGGTGGTACCACAGTGACTGTGTTTATGCATTGTGTCTCTTACCTCGCATCCTTTCTCTGTGGGATTCATTTTGTGCAGAAGCGTGCCTACTAGTGTGTGCACATGCCTGCACGCATCACTCTACGTATTTGCATGTATGCATCCAGTGCTGATTTCTCTGCTGGAGATTATGGCAGGTCAGGCTCAGCACACTCAGCATCAGTGAATGTGAATGACAGTGGAATCAATGGGTGTGGAATCAATAGGTGTTCTTCAGTGCCCCTGCCTGACCCTGTGAACCACTCGGACTGGTTGACGCAAGAGTGTTTACACACGGAGCAAATACTTGGAATTTACTTGCAATCTGAGATTTTTGAAGTTTTTATTTAAGTTATATTTGTAGACAGAAAACAAGCAAAAATACTTCCAAACATGCAAAAGAACTTTTACATCTTGTCACTAGGATGCCTTGTACAGAGCTAGGTACAGAGTACAGGATAGTGCTTTGTCACAAATGGAAAGAATCTTCTTTATTAAACCAGCGCATTATAATAATGCGTTATTAACCTGATAAAGACCCTGTGCCGAAATGTTTTGCTATTAAAAAATACAATTCTCCCATTAGTCAGCCATTGTTGCTGAGTTCTTTGCAGAATCCAGTGAAAGATACACTCTGTTGGCAGTTTATTAGGTAAACCACACTAAAACTAATGCAGTCTAATACAGCAGGCCCGCCATAAATCCACAGCTCATTAAGGTGGTAATGTGTTCTCACAGAATTCAACTATAATAAATGTTAGAATATTTGGCCCATGTGGCACAGCTTATGTATTATGTAGAAAAGGACCTTGGATATAATCAGATACAGTATCACGAACCATACGAAAACAATAAAGCAAAGATGTATCGCAAAACAAACACGGTAAAAGCCAAATGTTATACAAATGCACATGAGCATGTTGGTGCTTTCACGCCATAAATCATGAAGTTCAGTGTTTAAAACATTTGCGTTGATCTAAGTGTTGAGTGCTTCTGTGCGTGTGTGTGTTTTTTGAACATTTGCACGGGGGGACATGATGTTTTCATGCCAACGAATGCAGAAGTAGGTTGACAGCCATGTGCACATGCATGAATAGGTGCAGCCCATGTCTTGGTGAGTGAAGTGTTACACTGTTACAGGAAGAGGTACACGTGTGTGTTCACGCTGACATAAAATATGTAACTGCTGCCGTGTGTGCGGTGAGATTATGGGTCTTTACTCTCACACTGAGCACATGCACATAGATATATATATATATATATATATATATATATATATATTCATAGCTCCTATGAAGACCCTCCCCTGCTCTGACAGCCTCTCCACCTTTTCCTCCTCTCAGCTCTCTACCATCATCTTCCAATTAATCATTTCGCCATCACCTTTCCCCTCATTAAGTGTCTTGTACCCTCCCCCCACCCAGGGTGTGTGACTCCCTTCTTTCACCTGGCCCCCCCATCCTCACCCTATTTTACCTCATCTGCCATCTGCCTCTCCGTCTTGGGAGGTGGAGGATGGGGAGAAGGGGGAGAGCTGGGGGACGGCCGGGAAAAGCAATATGAGCGGCAGCTAGTGAGGTAAAGGATGGATGAAAATGTATGACTCAGCATATGTCTTCATTAATTATCTTGTCTTCATAAAACATGTCAGGGGACTGACTAAGAAGTTAAGCTGATGTTTTTTCTCTTGCTCTCTGTATGAAACGGTTTCGTTTGATTGATCGTGTATCCAGATATGCCACGAAATACACAAAGGAAAAACGCATTAAGTGTCTTGAAAATAGGCTTTCGGGCTTAATACATTTTGCAATTAAAGTTCCATTTAGGAACATGACAAATATTTACAATTATTTTTTAAAATTGTGCCAAAACTTATACACACTTGGGTGCAGAAAAAACATCAACACAAAAATCGTTCCACAACAAAAGCAGCAGAACTCTAAATTCAGACTTAAATGCAGAAGAAGGGGGCGGCACGGTGGCGGAGTGGAACCGGTTTGGAAGCCTGCCCCCTTTTGCGTCCATGGGTTCCCTCCCACATGCAAAGCCGTGCATGATAGGTGTCTCTAAATGGTCCATATGAATGTGAGTGTTAATGTCTGTCTGTCTGTATCTCTCTTATTGACCGTCCTGTCTCTCGCCCAGTGACAGCTGGGACAGACTTTTGCCCCCGTGACCCTGCACAGGATAATTGGTTGCGTATAATAGATGCAGAAGAAGGCACAACATACTGGAAATGCAAGCCCACAGATATTCTTTAACCCTTCGCAGTGAACGGTGTAACTGATCATTTGTGGACACTTTTGATTTAACCTTCATATTTTACCGTGACAACATTTGGTGTCATTTCTGTCAGCACAGCCTCACCTGTGTGAGATATATTTTTCATTTTGTCATACTGTAATAACACATTAGATCTACAACAGCACAAGAAACGTTCATCCTGCTGAGTTTGACATCAGCGGATTCGCCACACGAGGGACTTCATGTTCCAGCAAAATGTAAAAAAAAAGAATTAAATATAAAAAAATATCATAACTCTGCTTTTACTTGTTCTATCGACACCGTAGAGTTTGACATCTGCACTTGAAAATGCATAAAACGCACGTGGGACTTGGTCAGGCTAGTGTAATCATGGACTCATAAGGGTTAATTGGGTCGGTTGTAAAAACATGTAAAATAATGTGTTAAATTGTTCCCTCAAAATAACAGAGACTGTATTGGGTTGAATCACAGTCATTAAACATACTCACTGTACATCAAACTTTACATCACTTGCTTGGGTTTCCTGTCACATGCTCAAGTTCTTGCAGCCCTGTCACAAAATAGGCTGCGAGCCCACGACTCTGTGCACGAATTCTGCCACAACTTCTGTTAACGATTGTCATACCACCAAAAAAAAAGTTTGCAGATACAGCAGTAGGCAAAAATGAAAAATACCACCAAATCACTCTTGACACCTTGTGATGATTAAAGCGTGCAGATATATCGCTCCGGTTACTTCGTTTTTGCAGCCGGCCGACAGCGATGCATTACCTGATGTGTCACTGCAGCAGGATGAAGCTCTTTTTATTTAGGCTCATCTTCAGTCACTCACACACCTCATCACAGTGAGTGTCAACTGCACTGCCTCCACTGTATTTCCAGGTGTCAAGTGATGTTGTATTAATATGTTTGCTTGCCTGTGTGAGATAGAGAGAAGAAATACAGAGTGTGTGTGTGTGTGTGTGTGTGTTATAGTTAATAAAGTCTAAATTGAGGCAGAAGTGCTGTGGGTGTTACAGTTCTAAAGAGACCGGGAACACAACTAACTAGGTCATCTTCCTTCTCTCTCCCCACACACACACACACACACACACACACACACACACACACACACACACACAGTGTACCTTAATACTGCAGGAATAAAGTAGATTTAGACTCTCTCAGCCTTCTCCTTTTATACAGCCTCTCTGGGCACTACTCTTCCATTTTTTGTAGATGGAAGAGCAACTAGAATGAATCCTCTACATCTCCTCCAAGCTTATCATTATTAAAAAAAAAACTCTTTGGGTGGCTGTAGCACCAAAGCGGGCAAAGTGCTGGGATGGCTGCCAGTTGGACCCAGTGGACTGACTGGGAAAGTGTGTGGACGGGGAACGTTGGTGTCTGCCGTGACTGTCGAGTTTCTGCAGAGAGTCGAGCTGTGTGGATATGAGAAGCTGTGAACATGAAACACGCCGTTTGTGTGAAATAGAAAAAAGAAAATTCTGCATTTTCACTAAAACCTCTCACGAAATGTTAGCGCTGAGATTTTGGACACGTTTCTGGATGCGGTGCCAGATAGAAACCGAGAAAGAGCGTCAGAGGATTCCAGCCTCGTGCATGGACAAATGCCGAGCTCTCACAAGTCAGAAAGGCTCCTCGGCAGCCAAGGCCAGAACACAGGGTGCTAAAAATTACCGATGCTCTTCGGATTTTTCTGGGTCATAGTGATTGATTGATTTGCTTGCCTCGCTATGCTTTCGTTTAAACAATGTCGTGTGTTTCCAAAGACTTTTTGTAGCTATGTTGAACTAAAGCGTAACACGCCACACGCATGGACTCAATTTCTTCTGCTTCACACCGACTAACAATGAAATTGTCTATTGTTTTCTCCTCAAAGGTTGCTCCTTCCCCACCTCATCCCGTGTGATTAAACCCTTGTTTATAAGATTAATAACAAATAACTGAACACAATAAGGTGGAACAAATAATCCTACTTGTCAAAGTGCAAATTGAACCCTCATTTTTAATGTTACTGATATTTTACTGCAACGGGCTTTTTGTTGAGAGCCCCTCATTGGCTCCGCAGAGAAGCCAGATGTGTGTGTGTTCATAGTTCTTGGTGAAAGTGAGTCTTTAATAGACTGGAAACGCACTGAGAGCTTTGGAAGCATTTCCTCTCTTGTTGCAGGGACGGTGCACGATGAGAGATGCGATGATCCCTGCTCACCACCAG
Organism: Channa striata; assembly: GCA_033026295.1. Classification (NCBI taxonomy): domain Eukaryota; kingdom Metazoa; phylum Chordata; class Actinopteri; order Anabantiformes; family Channidae; genus Channa; species Channa striata. The sequence continues at coordinate 20,580,718 of CM065180.1, read as the reverse complement.
AGGATCTCTATTACTCACAGATACGCACAGTCCTCTCCACTGCCTGTGATTGCAGCCACGTCCTGCCTTCAGCCCATGTCAGACTCTTGCCTTTCTTATTTAATCACAGACTTACGCAGTTAATGAACTTCACATACTGCAGCTGAGGAAAATAGATTCAGGTAATAGGACGTATTTTTATTGAAAGGAGGCCTTTTCCAATCTTTCTTTCCCCTTAATGATTTTATTCCTCTGATGTGAGTTTGCCAAACGTTCGAGCACTACTTGGCGTCTCTGGAGTATTTGTCTGTACTACGTTTAGTAGTTGTATTACATTGTCAAATCTTAGAACATATCTCGTTTGCTAATGATGAAAAATGAACGCGTAAATGAGTGATTTGCAGGGCTTAGCGATGGAGCTTCCCTCATGCCAAAGGTGGTTGTCAGTATCTGTTGTTTACATTTCTTTTTCTTAAGTGACTGGAAATGAGTTATCATAAAGTAAATGCCAGACATTTTTTAGGGACTAAGGTGCAGCACAGACACTAGTTCTCACTGATCCCTGAATATTTGGAGTCACGTCGTAAGGCGACCCCCTCGCTTTGAATCCCCGGACCATGTAACTTCACCCCAGTCTTTGAAACTTGGCTCTTTCTTTAGCGGGTCTGAGGTTTTGTCAGTAAACGGAGCTGGGAAATGAACGTGTTTTGACCTTTACCCCGGTTTGCCGCACTGACCTGGATCCACTCACAAGATTTAATTGTGGTTTTGCTTTTTGTTTTTCATACTGCGACTCTGTTTGGTTGTTGTGAAGATTCCCTCACCTGGAGGAGTTGTTGTAGCGAAACCTGCATTTGTAGAATTTGAAGCGTCGATACGATCGGACATGTTTATGTTTTGCTCTTTCTGTATTTATCCGAGTGTCCTTGGACTGGATCCAGGAAGGTAAGTGGTGTATTGGAGTTGAGTGCTTTCTGTCAAAGTGTATTTTTGTTATTACTACAGGCTGATAAAAATTTCATATCGTACACACATGGACTCAACTGAAAGCACAGTTGAATAAGTTTTACACCACAGGCTGAGAACTTCTGCTGGTAATAACACACCACTTACCAGATCAATAACCCGTATCCATTACACACACACTAATGGTGACCTGTCAGCCCCCAGGCTGAGTTTGTAGTACTGGGGGAGTCCGACTGAATCCAGCTGTTGGAACTTTAGTTCAGCCTGATGCACTTTATGATTCTAAATTGTTCTCGTCCTGTAGCTGTCCGAGTTTCGTTACAGTAACTGTGTGGCAGACTGCACTTAAACAGCATTCGTACAAGCCGTACGAGCAACAGAAGCGTGTTATGAAGCGTGGATGATATTTAGAGGCTTTAATGAACAACAAAGAGTGACGTGACGTGAGGTTCATGGCTGGTGATGCTCCGACTTTATCACAATCAGATGTACAGACATATGAACCCTAGACGTTCAGAGCAGCACGTTCACCATTTGACTGCCAGCAGTTTGGAGGAGTCGCACCAAGAATCGCTGGGATCAGGGGAGAACTGCTCACTTAGTGCCTCTTCCCAGCCGTTTTATGATGATTGCTCAGCACAAGAAGCACGTTACACGCATACAGCTGTTGACAGAAAAACACTGTACAATATAAACTTCAGCTATGAAAACTATGGAGAAACTATGGAGATTTAATCCTATAGTAAATGTGTTTGAACATTTTTCCAGTGACATAGAGAGAAGCAGCAATACGGTCTCAGTTCATAGCAGGCCAGCACGGTTAGACGGCTGCTGCCTGACCGCACGTCTGTTCTCAATATTTGAAAAGCAAATGTTAAAATCATTTCAAGTGATTTTGAATAAAAAAAAAATCTAATCTAGAACTGGTGAGGTTAGATAAAAAATAAGTTTATAGTGCAAATTACTGGATAAATACAACCATTTTATTATTATTATTATGGTTATTTTCAGGTGTAGGGAGGAGTCGGGGGTTGGGTCAACAAAGCAGAGGAAAATTCAGTCCATTTTTTAACAACTTTGTGTTGCTTGTAACAACAAGTGCGTTACATTGCTACTTATGTTAAGTGACACCACATTTATCACTGGCATTGCAGACACTCACTATTCACTAGTTACAATCACTATTCAATGACTAACAGCTGAAACAGGAAGCATTGCATTATGGGATTGTTACCAGAATGTTTTAATGTTGCATTGTTGACTATATAGTGGGTAGATTTTACACATTTAATAATTGGACACTGCTACAAAATGTACAGCACACTATATTATGAGTAGGGGATGAATTCGGACACAGCCCACGTCTGTTTTGTGCGTTAAGGCAAAATCATGTTATCCATGTCTACACAAAACTATGCACAGGAGAGTTTTTTGGGTCACTGTGGAACTCTACATCGATGAGCTGATTGGTTAATTTCATAATTGAAGGAGTCGAATTGTTTGCTACAGCGTTTCCTTGTGGAAACGTAAGTCCAGCTCGATGCCAAACAACAAAGTTTGTGTTGGATGACTCCTTGAGCCTAATGTGCACCTAGCAATGCACAAACAGAAAATCTACGAGAACATGTAACATTGTAACATGTCGTTTGCCATTATTTGTAGCAATATACGTAATACTCGGGCGCCTACTCAACATGTGAGAAAAGTACTTATGGATCATGTGTAGACAACTTCAAATACACATAATATCTGTATATGGTGGAAATAAGCCTAAAAAAACTTAAAACATAAATCGTTTTTCTTTGTTTGTTATATACTTTAGTAGCAAACCATTTTTATTGATTTATTTGTTTTTGCCAAATAATCTATTAATTCCCAACTTGACTTGATTTATTATAAAATTGCAGTTGAGATTAAAACAAAGAAACAAAAGAAAAGAACCAATTTAAGCATCAGCCAGAGGATCAATATCTGTCCGGCATCCAGATAATGAAACTTAAACGGCACATTTTTGTGCGGTGGAATAAGTTCCACGAAGCAACACCAGGCTGCTCGAGTCACGTCGGCATCCCCTTGGTGTAGTGTGAGTTGCTGCTCGATTTCAGGGAACACCCAGGATCTGTAGCTCTGCAGCGCTCTCAGTTGTCATCCAGTTGTTGTCTTTGTTTACATCTGTGTGTATGTCTGCTTGTGCGCAGAGGCAAATGCGTGACCCAGTAAATTGTACTTTTTAACCGGAACGCCTGAATCATGTCTTTGCGTGTGTGCGCTTCATGCGATGACATGTTTGATGCACACTCCTCTTGGCATGTTTGAAGCTTGTGTGTGTTTCTGCACATCTGTGTCTCGTATGTACAGTGTGTGTGTGAGTGTGTGTGTGTGTGAGTGTGTGCGTGCATGAGGGAGAGAGATTGTGGGTGCCGCTGCGTTTGTTGCGCCGCTTTGTGCCGCTGTGCTCAGAATGCTGATGTGTCACGCTGCAGCACTGCCCCACTTATTCAGCTAACCACTCTTCCTTCCCCTCCCTCCTTCTTTTTCCTCTTCCCTCCGCTCTCTTCTCCGTCTCCCTTCGTTTTCCCCATCACCCTCTCTTCCTTCATCATGCCTCTCCATATATTTTTATCCCATTTTCCCCATGCACCTCATCCATCTTCTCTCTCTTTTATCTTCCTGTTTCTATCATTCCTCTTTAGCCGTGCGATCACACCACCTCCTTTTTTTATTGTACTGCCTTTATAAGTTATTTTTTCCCACATTTTCTTGGCTACTTTAAGTCAGTGTTAATGTGCCTGTAGGTGCGTGTAGGTGTTATCACAGGTTCCTAAATGTGTGTGTTTGTGTGTGTGTGTGTGTGAGAGATTTGTTGGCTGCCACTGTGTGATTACAGATGTGGACGATGCAGCACAGCAGCCCTCGACCGACACGTCTTCTATTCTCTCTCCCTCACACACACACACACACGCACATGAAACAGCTCTGTTCTTATCAACCAATCACATCGACCCCATCCACTCGCATCAGCTAGCTCTGAGAAGAGCTACAGCCTGTGACAGCCGCAGCCCCCGGCAACCCACATATGTCCATGCCAGAAAGCGGAGGCTAGCACTGCAAAGCTGTCTCCATGTTGGCAGCATCTGTCCCTCTGCCGAGCAGAGTCTGCTCCCTGATAATGAAATCTGACCACACCATCTCATGATGTAAATGTAGAAAATAACACACTAATGAAGATTTTGTCATACCATGCTTGCAAATTTGTGGTGAAATATTACCAGCGAACATCTGCCTCTGGTCACATGGAGCCGTGGTTATGTGATAATACATTTATTAGATTGGATAATGAGCCCTGATCGACTGGAAGATATTCCGTGTGATATCCCCAGTATTGCAGCGCCAGTGCGACTGGTGAGGATTTCAAAGGCTCGACCAAGATGAATGAGACTGCAGTAACACAACCATGCATAACGCACGCCGCCAAGATTAAGATCTGACACTGCGTTAGTAGCATTTTGCACAAGGTTACTGGAATTTGGCTTTTCATATGAATTACCACAGGGAAGTGCCTTTCAGGCCTGTGCCACAGAGGTTTGCAGATACGAACATGAAGTAAGTCCAAAGCACAAATAGAATCTGTCATCACGACATAAACAGTAACTTATCAGTGGTTGGGATTAGATGAGGACATTCATTAAGCAGTTGGGATTCAGTGTCTTGCTCAAGGGCTGCTCGGAAGGCAGATACATCTACTGACCCTGGACTGTTAACCTTAGTGGACAGCAAGACGAGAGCAAATAGTCGGCGTGGAGCTCGGATCTTGGCCTGTTTCTTCCTGCGATAGTCCTTCTTTTGACAGACGTGTTTTGGAGAAACATTATAAAAATCTGTATGTTAGCTAGACCTTGTTTAGGAACGGTGTGAAAGAAGCAAAGTAACCCAGACTGCCTTCTTCCTCGCCATGTCCTCCAGCTGCTCCTGGGGGATCTTAAGGTGTTTCCATGCCAGATGGGATATATAACCTCTGTTTCCGCCTTGGGGTTGCTTTCCAGTTGGATGTGCCCGTAATAGATCCACAGGGAGTTGCTTTGATCTGTTGCTGCTCCACTTCTTTGTGAATCTCACACACAATTTTTGCCATCATGGTGCCAAGCTGGAGGTTTATAGCACATGTGGTCCAGATTTTTTTTTTTTTTGTCAATTATTTTACATGTTCTGAGTTAGTTTCTATGTGGGTCTCTATGTGTTACCACCAAACAAGTTGTGTTTTATTTCAAGCAGCTGCAGCGAAAGCTTCCACTAGTAATGATGGCCTCGCCTAAATGCTGCAAGGCTGCATCACTGTGGCTGATAGTCTTCAACAGAGTCGTGTTAGATATGCTTGTTAGCGTGTGTGTGTGTGTGTGTGTGTGTGTGTGCTGCTATGTCACTGCTGTTACACTTGAACATGGGGTGAACGTACAGTAAGAAGATCTCAAAGCGAACACATGGGGAGAAAATGTCCCCCACACACTTGCACACAGATTCCTGCTCCTGCGGTGCGTCGTTTCCCGGTGGCAAAAGCAGCATGACGGTGTTTGGTATCGACCGGGGAGAGAAGTGTAATCCTCTCTACTTGCGTGTGTTTAGATGATTCCAGAGTGTTTTCCTGTGTGTCTTCCGGTTGCTTCCACGGCGAGTGTAGCGTGTAAAGTAATTATAGAGACAATAAAGCCTGCCTCTTTTGTTTTTTGGAGTCAGCAGAATGTGTGTGTGTGTGTGCGAAAGTGTTTGTGTAGGAAATTGGTTTCCATTTCAAGAGTGAAACTCAAATACTAAAGATGAGTGCATCGATCATATAAACATTGATACTGTGTGGTGCCAATTTTCCTTTCGGCGGCATATTACAGGAGAAGTGGGTGCGATGAAATGACACACTGAAGCCCCTGTCAGACATGCATCGGAATCCAGACACAATCCAGACTTTACCCGAGTGGACTGTATGTGTGAACGCAAACGCCCGAGTCTTTTGCCCCAGACGTTGGATCTGGATCTTCTCCAGCCTGCTCCCAGGGGCAAAGTCTGGATTATCTCCACCCCAGCTCATGTGTGAATACAGGAGGAAATAATCGGGATCCATCATAGCTGGCGACGTCGGTGCGTTGATCAGTCAGTTTCCCGCGACTCCTGCGAAACTGGACAAATACAAAGACCTGAAGGGGAAGAACTGAAAGGGGCTTTAGACGAGTGTCGGTCAAGATTCAAACTTAGTCAAAAAAGGTAGAACACACTGGCGAAATGTTGCTTTTGCAGGTCACGATTAATTCACTAAGTGTGTTTCTCTTTCTTTATTGATGCAGCAATTATTCCACCGTAGCTAAAAGTAAAAACCTCTCTGAAAGATTATCCAACATTTATACTCGTTTTTGTTTCTATACCTACACACATAAAAAGTGTTTGATGGAAACCCAGCGTCTCTCTATTAATGGAATGATGTAACTGCAGGTGTATTTGAAATCTTGAAAACTGTTGCACTGGAATCAGCAATTGACATAAAAGATGCAGAAATACCACACTGCTCTACTCCGAACGAGGAACGAGGAAACAAGGAACAAGGAAAGACAGCGAGCGAGGCTTGATTGAAAAATGTAGAGAAACCGAAAACACTAAAATGTATCACACACATGTTGAGATGTTATCTTGACTTGCTCTTTGACTCTCTTACTGCTTCCCGTGTTCCTCCACCTTCGTCCCTCTCTCACTCGGTTGCTCTCTTTTATGAAGCAGCCGACAAATGTGGTTCAATCAGTCCACAGTGTTCATAGCGACAGCCTCTTCTTCATCCTCACATCCTCCGCCTCTCCCGTCTGTCCTCCTCCTGCTCCAGGCTTACCTCTGCATAAGCCCAATTAGCCTGTTGCAGGTAACAGTGTGTGTGTGTGTGTGTGTGTGTGTGTGTGTATGTGTGCGTGTGTGTGTTTAACAAGCATGAAATAAGATTTGGCCATTCAACCGATCGGCTCCTGTCGAGTTGTTGCCTCCAACCTGACAAATAGTTGGACACATATACACAAACAAATATATTCACGCTCCAGTGCTGTACAACATTATTAAATGTTTAGTAGAAGGTTCTAGTGTTTAGTAGAAGTACATTGTTGTCAGAACATGTTGAGAAGTCTTTTGATATCAAATGACGAGCTAAATGAATGAGTTTCTGAAACTTTACCCAATTCAATAGACTAAGAGTAACGGGCACGTCACTGGGAGGAGCCTGAAATGATGGTGTTGTGCCGACTCTGGTATCATGTTAGCGACAGAACTCGTTTTATTCAGACAATTTTAATGGTGTTTACAGAACTACCAAAAAAGATCCATGAATAAACAAATAAAATCTAATAAAACTGAACAGGCCACTCAAACAGCAATACACAAGGTCAAAACATTTTTACATTTTAGTCTCAAACACAAAATGCATCAGTTCATTCCTGCTATTTATGAGTTTTTAATCGACTGATAAAATGAGGTTGTTACCGAGTGGCTAAGTGAGACTGCAGAGGTTGTCAGGAACATTAAATGTCATCATGTCAAACATGGAGACTCATCTGTCTTCACATAGAGTTTATAACCTAAGCTTGTTTTATACATGATCAATGTTCGGAGAATTCAGTGGACACGTAACTGCTAACAGGCGATCGCCTGAGTAAGAACCGGCCTCCACTCGATTTCCATGCGTGATCAGCATGGAGGCACAACAACCAGGAGGCACAACATGATATAAAACTTTATTTACAGCACATCAGAGCCGTGCATCTAGTCAAAAAAGGTTCCATTACTCCTCTACAGCAGCAGTTGAGTGACAGATACATCATCAAGAGGTTCTCTCGCTCATTTGGGACATAATACTGATATTGCACACGGATAATATCGGCAGCATTTCACTGGGACATTTGCATTTATGCATGCAACCCCTCCTAAAAAAGTCGGTAGAAGGTCTGAATTCTGTCATAAAACCTCAGTCTCTTACCCTGCTAAATGCAAGCTACAAATTTGATGTTTATGGGTGGTGATGCGGAGCTCAACAATAATGGCTTTTTACTTCTGCTTATTGTATTTACCGTAAATTCTGGACTATAGAGCGCACCAAAATTTAAGCCGCACCCCCTAAAATTTAAAAGAAATATATATTTTGTCACATATAACCCGCATCGGACTATAAGCCGCCAATATCCAGGCTGAGAAATAATATTTACATAGAAAGATGTTAAGATCTGTATGTCTGTTGTATGCGCTCCTACTCATTGTAGGCATGAGGATGTTCTGTGCGCTGTTTTAACGGCATTACGGTAAAGAGTGCTTTTACGTGCATGTGTGGCTGGTATAACACATGTCGAATGTACAGAGCCGACAAAAACGTCCTTGTTATAAATAAACGGCTTGTTCCATAGCCAAAGGAGAAGACGTCTCTTATTCTTCACGAATTACGCAGGAGTTGCTGCGCTCAACAAAAGATTTTGAAGTCTTTATTCATACTCATACTCACACTCGATTTCCTTCACGGATAGCCAGATCGATGGCTTCAAATTAAAAGCTGCATCATAGGAATTTCTTCGCGTGTTTTCCATTATGAGGGGGTGAGGGTGTAAAAATATTACCGTATTTTGCTGTTGTGCGTCTTGGGTTGCATGCGCTAAGAATAAAAACTGGCGCTTTTTTGTTTGCACTGACTTCCATCTACAGCGCCCATCTGAGGGCTGCAGAAAAATCATAGAAAAGCCGCATCTCTTTAAAAGCCGCATGGTTCAAAACGTCGGAAAAAAGTAGCGGCTTATGGTCCGGAAAATACAGTAAGCTTTTCTGATATTTAAGTTGCAAGTTTAAGTTGTTTTACCTTGTCCATAGAAGCAAAAGAGGGGAAAAAAAAACATCGCCAAACCAAAGTAGTTTGAAGTATTATCTACATGCAGCATGACAGAATATTTCTGTAATTATCAGTACAACATAGAAAATGAGGGACCACGGGGGGAAGAAGTCGAGCTACAACAAAGTATATAAGGCCTGTGATTATTGCTGTGCTATATATCCTTAGCTTGGCGGTGCTGTGAGCGTGCTCTCTGTTGGTGTGTAGCCATTGCCCTTGAGACACACACACACACACACAAACAGAAACCCTTCCAGATTGCTGCAGGGTCGTCAGCTCTATCTCAGCACGCATGGCCGAATAGGAGAAAGGGAAACGAAGAGAGAGACGTGGAAGAAGTGGGCAACCAGAGGACGGGAGGAAGTGATGTGCTCCGCTGCGTTCGGTATGACTCCGCCACTAACCTGCTCCTTTGTGGCGCAGACGCTATTCGAGTGGATGTTTCCTGTGGCTCTTTACCCTCTTTTACATCTAATTCCTTCTTTTGCTGATGCACCACACTTTGCTTCTATCCATGCCACAACAGTTCATTAAGATAAAGAGTGTATGCGGAGATTTTGAGAACTTTTGTGACTCTGTTTGAACGTGCCGTGTGCCGAAGGATCCCACAGGCAGTAAAAGTGAGATACTGGATGAGAATTGTTATCAGCGTTGTGAGAACTCCGCCAGGCAAGCTGCAGGCTTTCTATTCTTGTCTTTTTGGCGATACAGAGATGAGTTTCTGCTTAAAATGATACAAACTTCTACTTTTTGGATGCAACATCTCTCCAGTTACCTCTTCTGCATACATTTTTCATTTTGAGGTACAAATTATCATATAGTTTGTTCACATCATTCCAAATTTTGGTGAATTTTTGGCAAATATACGCTGTTGCCCACAAAGTTGGTGTATTATTTGAATATAAAAATAAAAGGATTTGCAGATAGTTTTGTTTGTTGCCATATAATTAACTAAAAACGATATTTAGTTTCAGTCAACAGTCATGGTGACGTCTTACCGTAGGGCGATAACAGTGTCACCTAGTGTTTAGACACAGACGTGTTTCTAAGGAGGAAGTAGGGCTGGATGCACGGGTCAACACAGCAGACGAGGTTTCCACAAAAGACCAGTTTGAGTCCAAACTTTCTGTTGGTAATTGTAAATTGTAAAGTGTATTTACCTGTAGTGCAATACAAACCACAATTCTTCCATATCTCACGCGGAAAGCAGAGATGCGTAACATGAATTCAACATGTCTCATAGGCAGATGGTACAACGAGACACAGGACTTTTACACAGGAAACCAGGGTTCGACCCCAGTGCGAGGAAGTATGTGTGTGCCGTTGTCACTGTTTGTAGCATTTAGTTTTTATGTAATTTATCTCATAACCTAACCTCACCCTGAAGTTGTTTTATGTATTATTATTTATGCGAGGAATCTTTAGTCTGCAGCGTTCATTTAGAATGCCAACCATGATGTTGTTCCATTAACAATCTAACCTCATTACTGTCTTTTCTTCCAGCCTGATTCCGAGAGAACAGGCCTTTTCTCGACTTTTTCGCCTCTCCTCCCCGGTGACCTCTCCGAAAAGGTCAAACACGGTGGTCAGGGGACGGCAAAAACAAGGGGGCAATAAATGCTGCGAACAGACGGGATCGGCAAAGAACATGTCTGCTGCACTCAGCCGGCCGTCCCCTTTTCCACCTTTTGACTTTTACGCTGTCGACTCCAGAGTAGGACGGAACTTTAACAAAAGGCAAAGCCGGTGAGGGTGGGGGGAAGGAGAAAGGGAGGAGAGGAGGAGGAGGAGGAGGAGGAGGAGGAGAAACTCATTAGTGAAAGAGTTTAAGTGGAATGATGAGAAGAAGCTGGAGGGGAGGACAGAATGAGATAAGACAGGATTTAAAGTGGGAGAGAGAGAGAGAAAGAAGGAGGGAGGGATTTTGGACCAGAAGTGTCACTTTAAACATTCAGCACCGGGAAGAGAGAGGAATATCATCCAAACCTTAATCCCGCTGTATAATCAGTGTCTAAGGTATGTGCAGACGAAAACTGCCCCGGGTTTAGGAGTAAAATAAGTATAGTTTTAGTTATGTTTGTTTTAGATATGTTTGTCGTGATGTTTCGGATTAAAATTAAGTAATATCCCTTACACACAAACAATTTCAGTTTTTATGTTGACTAACGTTCTTGCATTTGTTCAGTTTTTGATTGGGATTGTTTTTCCTTAAAGCCATGTCTCGGTTATCGAGTTATTCTTAATTCATTAAGCTCCAATAGCAGCTTCATGTGTGAGTCAGCCATTTTGTTTTCTACCCAGCTCCCTGACTTTGCTGTAACGGCCTGAATGTCGTTCTGCGAGTGTGAATAAGTCCAAAGATGTCCTGAGCCTGTGTACCTGCTTTTTAGGTTACACTCTGTCTCTCTCAACACACACACACACACACACACACACACAGACACGCACACACACACACCTGGGTCCCTGGTGGGTCTCCTGCTCAAAGACTTCCTGAAGTACCGAGTGATTGTCGTCCCATGGGGCTTTGCAAGCAGAGTGATGTGATTTTCTCAGCTTCCTCCCTCTCTGTGCCAATCACACACACACACACACACACACACACACACTCGTATACAAGCAAACACACGGATGGACAGATAGGATGAAAGAGCTCCATCATGCTTCTTGCAGCGAAGCGTCAGCGCGTGTGCGTCTGGAGATTCCGAGCTGCACGCCGCCTCAGTAGGAATCATTCATGATTCTTTTAATGTTATTACGTTTCATGGCGTGTTAACCGTGCTCATGTATCCCCCCGTGCCTTTAAATGCGTCTCTGCACACTTGTATGTGCACACTCCTAGTGTACCTTCCCTTATCCATGAGCCATAAGCCTGTGGTTTGACTTTAATGTTACATCTGAAAGACACCTCCATTCTCCGAAAACATCGGCGTGTCTGTGATGTGCTGCAATCACATCACTGCTGCACTGTGCCTGAGGGGCTTGTTTGTCAAATACACATGTAACTGTCATCGAAATCCCACTTTCTCACACGCACGCTGCTGCCCTGCTGCCGCTGCTGCGAGCGTGTTTGTCAGATTTATGTGGGGCGGTGAGCATTAATACTGTGATTACTACTTGAAAGGATGAACTACTTTGCGCTCTTTCTTTCAGTATGATTGAAGTGTGTGTGTTTTCACTACAACCATCATTATGACAACACGGCATTGACACTTTTGTGTGTAATGTACAGGCAAATTAGGACAATAATTAAGACAATCTGAAAACATTAAAGGCCACATATCCCACAAACTGATGTTTAACGACACATTCGTAGGACTTTCTAACGTCTTGAAAACAGATACAAGTCCCCAAATTTCTGTCAAAGTTCACTGTGATGTTCAATAGCTTGACTTTAATGACATTCTGTGAAGTTCTCCGGCGTGTTTCCGGGTTTTCCATTCACCCAACATTCAAACCCACATGCTAAAGGAGTTAGCTCAGGGAAGTTTTCTTGGGCTAAGGACAGTTGTAAGAGTGCATTAAAAATGTTGGGTTGTGTGTATACATTCATCAGGCATAAAATTATGACCACATGTGCAATGTAATGCAATCTTCATTTAAAATAGGGTGGCCACAACATTAGAACCACCTCTTCATATAGGGAACTCCACTACCAGCTATGACGTCAGTGATAAACACGTAGTAAAATTATCACCTTCCTCACAGTTTCAAGCTAAAAGCAGAAGAAATTATCACATTGTAAAAGCAGAATTCATGGCAGAGCTGCTGTATTAATTTACGCTAACTTTTAGAGGATGTAACTGTTTTGTGTTACGTTGATTTATTCACCCCTCACTTAAATTCTTACATAAATTCAATATTTCAAAATTTAACAGATGTAGCACCGCTGCGTTACTGACAGTCAAAAAAGAGTTTATATCATCACCTATAGTAATAATGTTTTTTGTGTCTGATTTCAGAGCGTAGTGTAATTCACTATGTGCATCACTGGTGGCCTTCACAAATGGAAATAAGCTTTTACATAAAGGTTTATATCAACGTTAACAGCGTATTCTAGCTTTTAAATGCTCTATAGAATAACAGAGAAATAAAAATAAAACAAAATATGAATGAGGGCAGGAAAAACGACTGTAAACCGCTCTACACAAAATAACAGTCCCCATAAAAAGCTCCGGTTGCATGTTCGTACTGGTGATGTATCCTCTGAAAAACACACTTCGTTTATTGCAGAATGTACCAGCACTGAACTGGAGAGGGAGAGAAGAGTTAGAAAGTACACACAGACACACACACACAGACACACACACACACACACACATCCCCAGAGACACACACACAGTGCCCAACCAGGGTGATTCTCGGTATCCCACCATAATTATGTTGAGCTGTTGCCCAAATACTTATCGATTGCCATTGAACCTCTAGTGAACCTGACAACACACACACACACATACACACACACGCACGGAGGGAGCGACTTCACTGCAGTGGAGAAAGAGAGCGAGGGACTGGAGTATGTTGGGAGATGGCGACGAAGGGAATAAAAAAGAAGAAGGAGACTAACAGTAAGGGAAGGATGTGGGAGGTAAAGTTAAGGGGGGTCAAGGAGAAATTTAAGGGTTTTTTAGCATAAAACTTTCTTAAGCTGAAGCAATTGGAAGCTTTAGATTTTCAAATGACATTTAAATTTTATAATAATTCTACAATAATCCTTCTCCAGGTATACTACAAAATAATTATTATGTAGAAGTATACAAATTTACTAGTTTACTAGTTCTAAATGATCTTTTATAAGGAACAAGAAGTCGTCTGCTCCACATGACTAAATTTTTCATTGTGAAGTGTTTTTTTTGACAGCTTATTTCAGTGGGGTTCCCTGTTTTGTTGCATGTCACTTCAATGAAAATGACAAGCACGGGAGCAGGGAGTGAGGAAAAGGTGAAGAGTTGGGACACTTGTAGATGCTGGCGAAAAATGTGGACATTCCCGTGGCAACGACTCGCTCTTGTGCACACACTCAGAAACACAGAAACACAAAGCTGCCCGAGAGCAGAGCGATGAGGGTGAATTGGTTTTTATAGTGGGAGAGAAGAAATGCTAGTGTCGAGATCAACAGACCGACCTGCGTTTCTCACTCTTTCGTATGTGTGTGTCTGCTGGTTCAAATGGAAACGCACAGTTGACCGAATAAACAAGACGACTACAAGGCTGCTCCCGCTGTGATTGGTCTGGAAATGGACGCCACAAAACAAAGCTATACAAGAAGGAAAGACTAATGGCCCTGTGCCTTGAGTCTGGGTGGTTCCGTGTGTGTGTGTGTGTGTGCGTTTTGCAGCTGTGTGTACCAGTGGGGTTGTTGTACAGTCATCAGTCTATCCCTCATCGATTCTTGGCAGGCATTTCTGGGCATCGGCAACTCTTCTGTCTTTCCCTTCGTTTCTCTCTGCTCATGTGTTTGCTCGGTTGTTTGTTGGGGTGTGTGTGTGGTGTTTCAGAAATCGAGGACCCGGTGCTGCCTCAGCAGTTCTCCGGCCAGCAAGTGCTACTTTGATAAAAAAAAAAAAATCTGTGGAGAAAGAAAAGAAAGGAACAAGTGCCAGAAAAGTTGAAAGAATTCTGACAGCTTTTTGAAAATGGCCAAGTGAATTATATCAAGGCAGAGGTAGAGCGATGTTGTAACTCTGCAAAATGTCAGAGGGAAGAGGTCGAGGTTGGAAATTTATTGTACGCAAGCACATAAGGTCCGCACCAGAAACAGCTGTTCATTAACCCCTTCGTTTAACCTGAGGGTTTTATGTTTCCACCTTTGTTTTGCATAAATTACTTCTTTCATTCACATTACTCAGAAACCACCACGAGTGTTTCCGTGTAAATACTGTAGCTCTTGGTGTTTAGTATCCACATTATTAGCCATGTATTTCTGGCTTGCTGTTATAATTATTGATTTTATCAAGCTATTACCTGATTATTAATTACCATGACATTACAGTTATAATAATTTTTATTATGAGCATGATAACCCAGGTAAATTGTTATTATGAAAAATTACACTCTTGTTACCTTGTTACCGCTAAGTGTTTAGCCCTGTTACACCTATAATACCTTCTTATTTCTAAATTATCACAGCTGTATTACCAGACTATAACTCAGCTGCAAAATGTGGTCATATGAGTCACTTCCGAATGCACCGAGCGTGGCCCACTTAGTCGTGGCTGCTAATTATTGGAGAGATGGAGCGAAAAGGGAAGAGTGAGACAGGGGAGGCAAAGAGCGGGAGAAGCTTAGTAAAAGCTGTTCCCAGCCTTTCATGGCAGGGTGTGATGGCAGGTGATAGTCTAATAGGATACAGGATGGACAGATAAAGAGATCAGCTCCCTCTCCCTAGGAGCATTCCAGTCGGCCATCGGGTCCCCGCGCAGAGCTTGTCACATAAAACCTCGGGTTTATTCAAAGCCCTTTCCACCTGCAGGGAACACTCCTGTTCCCTGCCAAGCTTCCTGACAGAGGGACGGCGAGAGTCTGACCAGGTCGGACTGTAAGCAGAGTATGACATGTGCTGTACATGTCTGTCTGAGTCACATAATCAATCAGTCGTGGAATTGATATTCATGTAGCACCTTGCAGCACACAGAAGAAAAAGAATTTAAATCAAAAGAGAAAACAATGAATGAAATTTATTAGATAAACACAAAAAAAGATACTGGAAAACTGTTAGGGAGTAAGAATTTAAATAAAAGGAAGTATTACATCATATTTTATATGTTTGAACTACTTACATTTTTTTCCACAATGGGAAAATGCCCACTGCTGTAAATGTGACGACCGAAAATGTGAGTTACTGCTGGTGTAAGACAGCAATGAAACAAACTGAGCCTCATTTTGCTTACAAATCTTTATAGAAGTAAATAATATAAGTAATGTTTTACATTCTTATTTTATTTAATTATTTTGGTAGTGATTTGTTATTACTGACATATTGATTTTAGATTTTAGATTTATACTGACTAAACTGTAGCTTGATTACCCCACCCCCAAAGAAAAAAACCATCTTTGTATTGAGACAGTTTTGTAAAAAGACTCTAAAGTCACGGATTCTCAATGCGGTCAGCGAGCAGCCATTAGATGAACTCGGCGTCAGCTTCGACACTCAGCTCAGTGGTTGCTGATTACTACCAGCACGGTGCATCACCCACAGCCAGCGGCTCCATTCAACTCACCGAAATGTTAAAAAGTGCCCCGATGCTCTTAGACCTGACCCCTGTTTATATCTGGAAAACATAATGAAGTCATTCAGGGGGATTCACATCCTCATCTGTAACTGCAGCGTTGAGATCCACAGCTGCAGCGAAATAAAAGCCGTACAAAGGGGCCGGGATCAGCGCTGAGCTGTGTGAACAGACAGATAACCCGTCATTGGCAGTACTGCAGAAC
The DNA here is from genome assembly GCA_033026295.1 of Channa striata. Taxonomy (NCBI): domain Eukaryota; kingdom Metazoa; phylum Chordata; class Actinopteri; order Anabantiformes; family Channidae; genus Channa; species Channa striata. The sequence continues at coordinate 20,564,451 of CM065180.1, read as the reverse complement.
AAACAGGAAGTGAAAGTGCACATGGAGAACGTGGAACAGTCGAAGGAGGACTCCAAAAAATGAGTATGATGAACAAACGTATTGATTGTTGAAAGCATGAGTGAAGAGAGGGAGGAGGCAGGATGGGAGAAACCTCGAGTGCAGTCCTGCCCGATTTCATTGGGTCTACAGCCGAGGGATAAAGACTGCGATGCAGAGGACGGCGGGGAGACCAAAGATGGCAGCAGTGAGGGGGGGAAATGGGAAGGGATGAGTGTAGAGACAGACATACGTGATCAGTCAGGAATCAATTATTGGTTGTTTAACCGGCTTGTTAAGTTTGAGGCTGAGCCATTGCTATTATCGCTTTTTATTATGTCCTGTTTTCTGATGCAACACTGGTCGGAACTTTATATGGTTTTAGTGGAGAGAGTCTATTGTAAGATTTAATTGTATCATTAAAGCGTTAATTGGATATTAGTATTTCAAGAGAGCGACTGGAGGAGGCCGGTGCAGGGAAAAGAGAGGAGATGCTACAGTGTCTTCATGAGCGAATAAGCGTTTCCACATATACAGTGTGTGTATCTCAGTGTGAAAGTGTGTTTTCAACTTGCAGCACTTGCCTAGATACACTGAGGTTAACTGCGTTTCCTCTGGGGCGTTTCAGAAGTTTCTAAAACTGTCAGTCTGTCACTGCAAGGTGCTGAATTACCAGCCTTTCAATTTCTCAGTGCCGTCTGCCATCCTGCCAACCTAATGTCCCTTTCACGTGTGGATGGTCGGCTGCATCTTTTTGATAAACTGTTGCTGTGTGCGCAGCTGAAATTTATCAGACAGGAAGGAAAAGATTGCCACAAGCCACAATATACCCGATAAATTTAACAGAGAGCAAAGAGGAGTGTGAGATCATTAGAGGTTCTCAGGTAGACAGGCCTTCTCAGAGTAATGAATGACCTCCTTTAAAAGCACATACATAAGGAAGCTCCGTCAAACTCGTTAACTGGGATGTTAACACGGCTGATTGTGCAGTTTTAATTAAATGCCCAAAGCAGTGGGTGGGTTCCTCTGACTCACATCGTACTTGGGAATCCATCTTAAGCAGACATCGCAGTGGGGTTCTCCACGACTTGGGTCTGTGACCTTACGTTCCCCGGCTGTGTGCGCGCCCACAGGAGTTATCATAGCTGCAAAACAATGGGTGAGTGACGTTAATTCGGTGAAACGTGAACAACAAAAACAACACTGCGTTTGCAGTTTAACCGTTTGCTGTGATTTGTCGTTGGCGTGTGAGGCTCATTGCATCCGGAGACGGGATTGCGTGTGCGCTGCCTCCCAGCCGTGAGGGATGATGCGTGTGCAGCGATGCCAACATTCAAGGTTTAGTTATAGTTTTATAATTGGCCAGAATGTGCACAGTGTTATGAATGCGTGTGTGACCTACAATGGCAAGACTCCAGAGGGAAAATATAAGCAATCTGCTGTTTCCATTTCACCTGCATTTACTTCAGATTTTCTCTCTCACGCACGCACAGATAAATGGAAATCCAAACAGGTGAAAATCACCTGCTCCATGTGTGAGACCCCAAAACACAGCACTCAGTGTTTATGGTATGGAGATCATGTTACACATTAATCTTCTTAGACTTTATCAACAAAAATAAATGAATGTACAGTTTTATAGAAAATTCAGTATCTCTAAAAAATAAAGCAGTCATGGTATTAATTACAATAAATTGAATATAAATGTGATTGAATTTAAGAAACTGACTAATGGTGCTTTAACGTGCTGTTTCTAATCTGTGTTCAACATTGTCCACTTGACCTCAGAGCAAAGATCAAAATACACGATATAAAAACAGATAAAAAAGACAAGAGAATAAAATGTTGTATAACTTCGTGCCTTTGAATGTCATTTTAAGTTTGTTAGTTGTAATTTAATATTTATTTTTGAATTGAAATTTTATTTTAAATTGTCTTTAATTATTTGAATCAAACATTTCGGTCAATTTGTGTCTCTTTTTGGTATTTTTTGTCACTGTCCATGATTTCCTTTGGCCCTTGAATATATCTTTAGTCATTTTTGAACTGAGCTCTTTCAAACATGAAACATGAGCAGTAACTTCAGGATCTGTGGCCCGCGGTGCCTCTGAGCTCTTGGATCCCCGAGCTTGTACCTGTTAGTTAATCCACCCATGGCTTTGGAGTCCACGGTTAGTGTGCTAACACACGAGCTTATTGCTTTTAGCCTTTGAGGTTTTTGACCGCAACTAACTGTCATTTACCGCTAATGGTGTCTCACTAAAAACTGTAAGCACCAAAAGAGGATCAGCGATCACTGTGGCTGTCTCATCTCACTAATTAATATCTGTTGAGTTTATCTGCTGTATACATTACAGAAGTACACTGTTTGTCACTTTTAACATGTTATGGTAGTTATCAAGACATCCCGTGATCAGCCACAATATTAGGTACACCTGGACAATCGAATGCAATCCAACAGAGCAGATCTGCCATAGTCGTGGTGGAGTGCGTTATATTCGAAGGTGGCTTTGGCCCCATCATTCATTTTTAATGAGTTGGCCGAAACAACTCACAATATAATTCACTACAGTACGTCTCCATCGCCGCTGTATTGATCTCAATAATAAACTTGCAGTAGAAACTTTGTAAGAGTAGAATTCATGGCAGAGCTGCTGATTGTATTCAGAGTGCACAGGTGAAGCTAATACAGTGGCCCATCTGTGTATTTGCTGTAACAGCACCAATATCAGTCTAAAATTAACGGATAATTAATGGGATAAACATAAGTTTAACAGGTTTTTACAAATAAACAACATGATGCAGGCAAAATAAAAGGCAAGAGAGAAAATGTAAGTGAAGCAAAAACGAGGGGAGAAAAGAGAGAGAAATATCAGGCCTCTGGCTGATTTACGTGTGACTCATAATGTGCATGATTTGCAAAGAAGGGCGACGGCTCATGCACCCTGTCGCTTCCCCTTCCTCCCTTATTTCCTTGTTGTCTCCATTCTTCAGTCTTCTCTCCCGCTTTCTCAGACCCAGAGTGTTTCGCGTGTGCGTCTGTGTTTATGTGCGAATGTTCATTATGTCACTGCAGTCTGCAGGGGTGTGATGAGAAGAGAAAAGCTCCCTAAACAAATCCCAACACTTATCTCATATCTGGCCCAGCCAATCACGGGCTGATCTTATCACAGACACCAACAAAATGCTCAGGGGGAGAGAGGGAAGAAGTAGTGAGAGTAAAAGAAGAAATATACCGGCAGAGATACGGTGAAAGGTGAGAGAGCGAACAAAAAGAAGAAAAAAAAACGAGATGAAGAAAAGGAAAAGCTTGGAAAAAAGAGCGAGACAATGGAAGGAGGATCAGAGGGAAGATGAATGAGAAAGAGGGTTTTGCAGGACTAAAATAGACCAAGTCAAATGAGAAAACTAACAAAGCGTATCGAGCACTACCAGAAGTGTGTGTGTGTGTGTGAGTGTGTGTGTGTGTGTGTGTGTGTGAGTGTGTGTGTGTGTGTGAGTGTGGTTCAGTGCTGCCGTTATTAGGTGATGTAGAGAACTAATGCCGTGTTAACTAAAAGCAGCACTTGCTTCATTATTCTTGGTGTCTGGGGTCAGAGGGGTGGGATTATTTCTACGTAAGTCTGCACTCGTGTTTTTGTGCGTTTGTGCATGCGGGGTGTGTATGATGTGTGCGTCTGTGTTTTGCCATGTTCTTGGCCACAACTCACTCACTCTTTAAAGCGGATTTGAAACTTTGAGAGCTACAAAGTGGGTCAACAACTTTCCTCCCCTCCTCTCCCCTCGTCTCGTCTCCTAATTCACCGAAGAGGAATTTCTTTAATTTGACTTTCAGTGATAATCTTAGCGGCGTATGTAATGGTCAAAATGTGGTCTCGAAAGCTTCACTGCACTCTCAAGAACAAAAGCATGGGGAGAAAAAAAAAAAAACAGCAAATCCTTGTAATTGTGCTCACACGTACAAAAAAAAAGTTTTTTAAAAAAGCCGTGTTGCTCCAACCTTGCTGCGCAAACGTGTTTGTGACCCAGTTGAGTCTCTCCCCCTCTGTGGGGTGAGCAGTGATCCAGCAGATGCTCCTCTCTCCTCATGACTCAAGTCAGATAGTATTACTGTCCTTGGTCCTCATACGAGATACCACAGCAAGGCCACGGGAGGACGACCCTGATCCTCCGAGATGTTTGTCAGCCTCTAACCCGCGTCACAGATGACTCATTTTTGTTTTCCGTCACACATGGCTGTTAACTCTGTGACTGTTTGCACTTCCTGTGTGCTGCCTACATTTAAGTGACTGCGTGTTCTTCTTTTCATCCTTTATTTTCTGGAAACCGTATGCTTATTTAAAACTTTCTTCTTTACGCAGATCCTCTATTCATCATCACTGAGGATGCCCAGATTTGTGGTTAAACATTAAACATATTTTCATACCACTTTATACGTCTAGTGACAAATTCATCTCGTACAATTATTTCATTATTTCTTGAATGTTTTTGCCAGACAAAAGCATTTAGTGCCCCTCGCACACCAAGCTCCCCATACAAGGCTAACTTGCGTCACTACACATACTCTATTAAATTGTATTAGTTGTGCTGTCAAGGCTACAACTGGCAGTGGGCTGATCAGAATTAGGTCTGTTTGCTCTGCCACTGCATTCGTGTTGGTGCTGCAACTGATAATTATTCACTCTCTGTTTATTTATTATTTTCTTTTCTCTTAACTATTTTATATTATTCTCCGTCAAATAGCAGATACGACAACAAAACATACCTTCATAATTTTGCCAGAGCACATGAATTTATCTCCTTTTGTGCCAGAAACAGTGGGATAAATTCAAATGTGGAGTTTGCTGTGAGTTAAATGAAAGCAACAAATGCTCATGTGAGAAAAGTTCAAACCAACTAATGTAAAAAGATGTACAGTTATCTGAATAAGTTGATGACTAAACTGATTATTTCATTTTTAGTGAAAATTAAGCCTCTGGAGTTAATGGAGACAAATGCAAATGCAAAAGTATTAAAAAATGAGTATACCCCAGACTCCAGAAGGTTTATGACACTGCTTCAAGATCATTATACGAAATTCATAAAGTCCTCGTTGATCAACTGTGAGGACATTAAAGCATGGATGACCGTGAATTGTGATTTTTGGATCTGTTCTATCTACGTCCTCCTGACAGTTACCACAGTCTGTCGATTCCCTCCGGCAAACTGCAAGCAACGACACACTCATACAGCCTGTGTTAAGCTGGGGACACAGCTAGAGACGTGCCAAGGTTTTCAAGAACTGGACAGTCCACACCTGAACTCTGTTTCCACCAAGTGTCACAGATTTCTGGTCTCTGACAGTCTGGAACGAGCAAACACCTGATGGTGACAGACCTGCAAATCCTGCGAGAACAGAAATTCTTGCATGTTCTTGTACCAACACAAACAAGGCGGCAACTAGAAGTCGTCTGGTTTTCACACACCGTTGTCTAAAAACGTCAGAGGCTAGTGTCTTCATTGGCTTCCTGTTTGCAGGACAGAATTGTTCCCTCTAATGGGTTAAACATAAAGTCTGGGACACTTACAGCAGGTTCCTGGGCTCAAAGGGGACAATGCCTTGTCCAAATGTAAGAATCCCTTTATCCTTCTACAGCCAAACTGAAATACAGCCAAAATGTTGTCTTCTGGGTCTCTTCATGCTTTATGCTGGAAATTCTAATATGTTTTTAGCAATAATGTAACTGACTGGCACCGTAATGTCATGTTCCACTGCATGCGAAAGAAAAAAAAGGCCGAGGCGAATAATCAGGATTCACGGAGTGTGTGAAATTACTGATTCAATAGGCTGATTAGCCAATTACACAGGCTGTCCTGTCAGCCATGTCCTCTGATACTGCTTCAGTGTGCTGAATCAGCCCCAGCGCCGCTGATAAGGGATGACTCGAGCCACAAACTATGAACGACGCTCAGTCACAGACACCAGACAGATAAAAGTGTCCTGCTTCATCCAAAAAGATCATTAATTTGATTATTGCTTTACAGTCACACACACACACACAAACACACTCTGTGAGCCGAAATATAGTTAAACGGCTTTTTATTCTCTTTCCTCCCGCTTCTTCTCTCGTTTACACCACGTATCCGCACCTTTCCAATCTTCTCCCCGCCACTTTTTTCATCTCCGTGTCTCTTTATCACTCTTAGAAATGTAAGTGACCCGTCTGTGATAGCAAAAGGTACATTAGGCATCAGGGAGTTTCCCTCCGGCCTTCGACGTGCACGAGCGTGTGTGTGTATGTGTGTGTGAAACTCGAGCGTCTGTGCATGTTGTTAACAGATATCGCCTGATGGACTCCTTCCAGGGGTGCTATCCATCTGCTTGGCCAATGAAATGCAGCCAATTACTCTGCAGGCCCTGCTGGCAGCCAATCAAATGGAAATGGGAAAGCTTAGAGATGACGATGGGGTTTGGAGCAAAGCACTTACATCACATTTTGTTAATGTAAAGTTTCTGCATGTGCACATTTATCCATATAAGATGACGGCTCCCTCAATCGTTCTCTCTCCTGGTTCCTCATGAAGGCATGAGGGGGCTGCAGTGAGGGCAACATGGAGAGAGACACACCCCCTTTTTTGCAGCTCTTGTCTTGTCTTGCTGGATGGTCTCAATCTGGGTTTTTCACATTGGTACATTTCAATTCAACATTTGAGCTAATCCTTTTGTCTACAGATACGGCCTTACTAGACATGTAGAAACCCGGGAACTCTCTAAAGCATGAGTTTATCTTTGTTAGAGCCACGACCAGCACGTTGTCCTTCCTGAGGCGTCAAAAAGCGGCGCTTTATTCAGCTACTTCTGCGATGCTTAAGGCACCTGTTAGTGTCGGTGACTGACACTCTGAGCGTTGTGTAGTTAAACAGAAACCCTGGCCCTTGAATATCTGACCTCTAAGTTAGATGATGTAAAATATGAAGAGAAAAAGTCTTGATGGGGTGGACGGGGTGGACGGGGTGGACGGGGTGGATGAGGTGGTGGACAGCACAAAAAGGCCTGGGGTTCGACTTTGGTGCGAGATGTTGTGCACTTTAATGATGATGCTTCACAACGTGGCGCACATGGTTGTTGTATTAGGGAAGCACATGTGTGGGGCTGTCACAGTTTTCTGGCATTAACGTAACGTTACCCTAATGCAGTTTTTTGTTCTTCCTGAATTGTCCAATACTGACACCAAAGTGAACCTAGATACCGGGCGATACTTGTTCCCGGGGCGTTAAACGGTGGCGCTCCTGTAGTAACACCAAAGAGCAGCTGCGGCAACAATACGATACGCCAAAGGACGAACTAAGCAGCTCAATTTGACGCCTTAGGAAGCGTCAACATCCAACGCTGTGGAATGAGACAGTGTTGGACGCACAGACAGCACGTCTTCTCACTTGAGTGCTAAAGACAGCAAATAATCACATTCCTCAGTGTGAACAACTGCTTGTGTAATACAGGCGTCCAAGTACAGTGAACCCTCCTGCCTCTCCTTCTTTCTCTTTTCCCCACTCTTGCTCTCTGACATTGCTCCTTGCCTTCTCCTCATCTGTCTTCCTGCCACACATTTCATCCGTCCGTCCGTCCGTCCGTCCGTCCGTCCCTCCCACCTCCCTCTGTGTCATCCTTTTCAAAGTAGGTCTCTTAGTGTCAGAGTGTCAGTGTGTGTCAGTGGCGGCGGTGATGAATCACTGATACTGCCAATGTAGTTAGTGATGACCACGCCAGCTGACTGATGCATCTCTGCGGACGGGAACCATCAGCACATTATGCAGTATTGACTTCTCTAACACAGTTGCATGTCGGGGTATAAGCACTAATATGACTGGGGATGGCATGTCTATTGTGCTCGGACTAAACTTTAGCGAATAAAATGAGCCGTGGAGGCCCCAGTCACGCACAGCACTTTGTGCAGGCAGCAAAACACAACATGACATTCATGGTTTTACAAATTTGTTACTTGGCAACTACTGGATCCCTGCCCTAAGCCTAACCGTTAAACATTTATGAAACAGTCGTGGTTATTATAAATATCTGGATAAAATACGGAGAGGCAGCAGGATATTCGGTTTGGTTCACAAATATCCTGGACACAGAGGGGGGGCTCTGCACTGAAACACGAAGCCCCTCAAAGAGAAGATAAACAACCGGCATCTCTCCCATTTATTCTCTTGTTCTGTCCACTCACAGCGAGTGGAAGACGTTGGAAGCGTAATAGCTAAATTCATAAAACCAACTTACCCGAAATCTCATCCCAACGAGAAACGTGAATAATGCAATGCTTTTTGGCAATGAGTTAAACATGTATTTCAACTAGAGGCGTTCAGGGTCGTCCTGCATAAAATTGTGAAGTACTCACAAAAAATGAAAAACAAAACAACAACAACAAAAATCACAATCAGACTGCTACTCAAAAATTTTATTAATTTAAACAAAAAATGTTTATTCAATAAACTTTTTTGTTACAATTTTCAAGATGAAGGATTTCTGTAAGTTTTATGCAGGTCAATGCAGCGACAGAAGCTGGTTATTTTTTGTTGCTTTAAAGTTTAAGCAAATATTTTTTCAACACAAATAAAGCCAGATAGATATAAAATTTGTTTATTAGTTTATTTCCTTTTATTCTGAAAGTAGAATTATCCAGCTTGCTGTTAATTTTCTGTGTTTGCCCTCATTGTAGGACGTAGGACATAACGTTAGAGATGATGGTAGCTGGATTTTGGCGCCTTTGAAATGAGCCACGGTAGCAGTTTTTTCCTTTTTTCTGTCTTTGTGCTAAGTTAACCTAATCATCTCCCGGCTTCAGTCTCATATTGAATCTGCCGAGACTCCATTTTTCAAATCGTCTGTTCCTTTAAGCAAAAGTAGTTTCTGAATTGTAGTTTGCAGACTGGACAATCCTGTCAACCTGGCTGCTAAACTGCTGCTGGATGATTTCACATTATTTACTATGAAGGTGGCAATAACCTCTCGCCATCTGAGCAGAACCCACTGAAGCGAGTCACACTCGGTGGAATTTGCTCCGTTGCTGCAATAATGTGACAGCTGTAGCAATATGATGAAGGCGGCCAATGCAAACGTAACCTACATGCACACAAAATATTTATGATACGGTTTGTAAAAAAAAAACACCACGGCTATGACAGATTCAGCGTCTGGGGACGTATGGGCGGGAAGAAAAGGGAGTTTCCAAATATTTGCAGCGGTGTCGACCTGGCTAAGCTAATTTGTCCCCAACGGTTGTCATATTTTTCTTCATTTGATGTTCTTTTATTGTTCTTCTCTGCCTGTACGTAGGTCCGGGTGTTTTATCCCTGCGTAAACCTGCTGTTCAAAGCCTTTGATTTGCTTGTTTTTCTTGGGCAGTGGATGTTCTTCTTTTTTGGTGTGAGCTGAGGTTTATATGAAGTTGTTTGGACTGAACTTGCCAAGATGCACAACGCTCTGGCACAGATACACACGTGCAGCAAATACACAAAAATCACACAAAATGTTTAAATAAATCCTCTTAACTTTGAGGGAACAATCTGCACGTTGGTGCACAAGCACCACAGTGAGGCTGCATACAAGCGTTTATTTGGCAATTTGTGACTTATTATTCTTTATGTTTGTATTTGCGCATGAACAATTAATAGTCCCTTAGATCCTGTTGCATTCAGCTCTCATCCTAAACACTTGAATTATTTAAAACCCTTTAAGGCAGCTGCACACAGAGTGTCTCCATACAGGATTATTTTATTCAGTACACTGAAACGAAAACGCATTTTAACAAGTAATTCCGACATAAAGGTTTCTTGTAAAAATATTACATGTGTATTCAACAAAGCTCAGGATCTGTTGAGGATCAGGCCGTGCAGTGACTTGTAATTCAAAGTCCTATTTTACTGTGATTAGCACCTTCACTCATCCAGTCGGATTTTTTCTCTCTCTTGTGTGTTCACTCAAATGCCTGAAAGAGAGTGAGGTGGGACAGGAGAAGAAGCTACAGGAAAGCATGGAAACGATAACTGAAGGATACAAAACAAGGAAGGAAAGGAGGACAGGAAAGAGGGCAGACCGAAGGGTGAAAATAGGGAGGTGAAAGTGGAGGGAGGGAAGGAAGAAAGGAAGGAAAGAAAAGGATGAAATCGATAGTTGGGACAGTTAAGTTGCAGAGGAAAAATAATGATGGTTATGGGTGTTGATGATGGCGATATTGACAGTGATGGCAATTTTCATAACGATGACTCTATTAGTACAGTGGAGGCTCTAATGATGATACCAACAATTTCTGTGCATGTGACAGCTGTGAAATGCACAATGTGTCAGTCTAGTGAAGGCAGGTATAACAATGCAATGATAAATAACAAACAGATGTGGTGCAGGAGAAGGATGGGAACCGGATCGCCGGGAACGGCACAGTTTCGAGACTGTTACAGGAATCTTTCTCACCTCTTTATGACCCCTAATACATTTTAGAAGTTTAACAGCATCAAGTTTAAAACAAGTCACCGTTTACCAATTTTTGTAATAAATTCTTCTCAACTTGTACATTTTCTGAATAAAAACGGCCAAGCTAATCTCAGTTTACAAAACCTGTTCCATAAGAACCTCAATTTTCAGAAATACTAGAAACATTGTTTGCAATCAAACTTAGCAATAGCTATGATTTATTAAATGTCCACCAGCGTGAATTTATTTAAGTGCGTTTGTTGAACATATTGCAACAGTAGTTGATCAGAAATTTTATACACTAGGAGTGTTCATTCATTTGCGAATAGCGTTTCGGTTCTGGGATCAAAATTATTATTCAAAGGACAAAAGGACATTTCTTTGGTATCAACTGCTTTGAAATTTATCATGTTCGCAGATGACACTAATGTATTTTGCTCTGGGAAAGATATGGATGAATTTTTGCAACCTGTAGAAAATGATTTAGTGGTTTGATTATAATAAGTCATCTTTAAATGAAAATAAAACTAAATTGATAATGTTTGCAGGTAATATGACATTTTATAATGCAGATGTGTATTAAAACGAAGTAGAAATAGAAAGAGTTTATAAAACCATGTTTTTGGTGAAATCATAGATACACTAGTAAACTCAGATATTTTATATATTAAACCTAAAGTGCCAAAATCTATTGCTCTGTTGTTTAAAACAAGAGATTTAATAAATAAAAAGGCTTTGTACATGATATATTCCTCCTTTATTATGCTCTATTTATCATACTGTTCTGAAATATTGGTAAAAGCAAGTAATACAAGTATAAAGATGTTAATATATCTACAAAAATTAACATTAGAATCTTTAATAAAGCTGGATATTGTGATTTAACTAATACATTATTTTTTCAAACATATACTTTCAAATTTAGGGATATTGTATGTAAGTGTTTGATAAGAGTCACCCAGTTTCCATTCAGGAATTATTCACATTAAGGGAAAGCCATTATAATTTAAGAGGTTTGTTTATTTTTGAATGTGCTAAAGCAAAAAGTAAGATGCTGTTCAGTTCTGGGTATGAAACTTTGGAGCGGACTGAACCATGAGTTAAATTATCATTCATTCATTCAAAATTTACTTAGCCATCACTTCCACATGTCTACATTTATGAAGGTTGCAGAAAGTCATAATTAGATTTCTCTTCGAAAACCCCCAACCCCAAGCCCATACATTAATATTATGTATTTGAGGAAATTGCATTGATTTCAGCATTGAGGCATATTTGGCTGGGTCGTTTATTCTTATTAATGTGATTTAGGTGTAAATTCTCAGCGCTAACAACTATTCGTGCTTAGGTTAAAGGTTAGGTCCTGGAGGAATGTAGAAGAATGCCGGCCTTATTAGAAAAAGGAGGGAGTGGGAGGGAGAGGCCAAGATGGATCGAGGGAGGCGAGAAAAAGCCAGAGCCCCTGGATAGAGAGTTAACACAAAAACAGTACGACAGAGAGGAAGATATTGGACTTATTAGAAAAGAGAGCGAATGGGAGAAGAGGGGAAAAACAGAGCAACAAAGATGGAGAGGAAGAGGGAGCGAGCGAGCGAGTGAGAGAGAGAGAGAGAGGGAGGGAGGGATGATGTTATTTTGCCAGTGTTTCCCTGTGGGGGCTCGACTGCTTGTTAAAAAGTCCTGACAGAGGAACCACAGTAATAACACACCCGTGCACACGCACACACACAGACACGCTGCTCCTGTGTGATGAACTTTGAATAGGTCTCTCCCTCCCTCGGAGTGTGTTATCTCAAATGGACTGCATTCATGCCAAAATTAGCATTGTGCGATGCCAAACACGGCCTTGTTTAACAATTTGTGTGTGTGTCTGTGTGTGTGTGTGTTTACTGTATGTATGCATGTGCATGTCTCCTTCACTGCAGTTGAAAGCTCCTGTTTCCATATAATTATTATCCAACTTAAACAAAGGATAACTGCTCCATCTCTGTTCACACCAGCACTAACTCTTCACAGCACACGCACACATTCCCACACACACAGTTCCACCAGAGGATGCGCTTATTATTTTTAACACTTTAATCTAGTAAAGGCTGATGAAGCTTCCACACTTTCATAAGACTCTGACAGAGTCATTTGCAGAGGAACGCGGTAAACGCCCCATACGTGGTGTAAGTAAAAGGCACTAATGTTTTTAGTGCAATGGCATTTCTCACTGGTCATAATGAGACGGGAGAGAAAAACATAAGTAGATGTGGGGTGTTTTTTCCACAATTTAATACAACTGCATGCATGTTTCCGTGCAGGTCCACAGATTTGGTTATTTCCTGCTCATGAATGGATTTGCAGGACTACATTTGTCTGCAAGGGGACGTTTAAGTCACGCGCCCCTTCCCAGCTCGTACAGTAGACGTTCAGCACCATGGACAGAGCCTCGCCGCTCCACAGTAATAGTTCCAACCATTTTCTCATTACTTACGAAGACTCCTCTATGATTATCTCCATCTCTTTGTCCGGGTCTGACAGAGGATATTAAAACGTGATCATCACACGTTGGAAAAAACACGTGGTCTTTGTGCCAATAGTGGGCCGTTTGCACTTTCTTTTAATATAGGTGATAAAATCACTTCATCCCGCCGCAGTTGTCAGTTTAATGATGTCTTGCTGATTTGGCAGACGTGCAGTATATACAGGGGGAAATGTGGATGTGGCTCACGTCTTTAAATATACATTCAGCTCAAAAAGCAGCACTTAATTCTGTGAAGTTAACTTTATTAATTGGCTTCTTTCTTCCTCTAAAATACACAGTGGGAATAGTTGTGACGTTTAGGCATTTGGATCAGCGAGCATTTTTGCAATTCCAATCCCCTCTTGGTTTTTTACATAGATTTTGGTTAAACGCATTAAAACAGATGGTTGCCAATCGGTAAATAAGTCTAAATGTGACTACAGCTGTTTTCCGTTAACAATAAATGTCGCCATGCCAAACACAGGCTACATGATAAACCACCTTTAGAGCTGGATTGTGCTTATTCTTTTCATCTCTACCTATGTTACTGTTGTGCTAAATCAAATTACGTCATGAACCTCAAGTTAAGTGGTGGCGGCGCTGAAGTCGTGACCATAGTTTCCTTTTTTATTTCCTAACAAGGCGCCAAATTGCGCCACTTTTTACGTCAATGTGGCATCTCATATTGACACCACAGGCGCAGGACGACCAATATTCGACAAAATGGGAACAACGGCATTGATGCCACAGTTGCATTTTGGCAGTATACATCACTGGTATGTTGTAGAAGCCCACTTGCTAAGGCCACGGTTCGATTCCTGGTCCCTCCTAGCTACGTGTCAAAGTGTCCTTGGCCAAGACACTGAACCCCGAGTTGCTCCTGGTGGGTCAGTTGAGCACCTTGCATGATGTGAGTTACAAGATGAGTTGCATTAAACAAAATGCTACATAGGAACAACAGCACGCACGTACGTCCGTACAAGAATAAACACATGTGCCACGTTGTGTTACAATCATGAACACTCTCGCACTAGAGTCAAAACCCGGTCTCCCGTGAAAAAGTCCTGTGACCGCCTGTCCACCTCCATGTGAGACTTTTTTACTTTATATAGTACGTCACTGGTTTAGGCATGACATAACAAAGTGTCAGGAATTTCACTGAAATACACTCAGAGAGCTCAGAGTGTCAATCACTGATGAAAACAAGAAACTTTTTTGACGCCTCGGGAATGAGAGCGGGCCGAAGCTACACAGGAAAAGGGTTTTTTTGGGAACTCACAACGTTCTTGCTCACAGCTATAAAATGTGGTATAGCTAAATAAAATCCTCGTGTTGAGAAGACAGAAGTTCATCTGTCTTTGTTTAGATTTGTGTGATATTTTTTTATACCATAATATTGGCACACGATGATTCTCCATCTGGTTCTATCAGACTCAGAGCATGTGCCGTATGTAGCTATTTTCTGTGTAACTGGCAGCAGTGCTTCATATGGTACGTGCTGTCGGCTTGGAATTTCAGCTTGTTTTCAACCACACCGCGAGCTCTTTTGTTTTGCTGCAGCTATTTTTATTCCTGTCTGTCTATTTTTAGTAACTGGCCACAGAGGAATTTTTGTCATATCAGTGTATCTCTCCTGCACTGGACGCTGCAGAGCTGTTAAAGCCAGCAGACAGCAGGCAAATAGAGGAGATGTATGGGTTTATGTGGCATCCGCTACATATGTGGGAAATATGTGCAGGTTTTGCCGTGTTTTTATCTAGGCAAGTGTTCACCTCACAAACAAATCACGATTCCCTGCACAATCTTTTTTTTGGGTTGGGGGATTCTTTTATTTTTTGTACGTGTGTATCATCAGACTAGACAGTGCATGATGCTATCAGCAATAGAGGATATGAGGACTACTATTTATAACTCTCCTCTATCTCAACTTAGATACACTGTCCGGGTCCACAGGGCAGGTGTGTGTTTGTGTGTGTGTTTGCTTACGTCAGTGTGATTGTGTGCATGCAACAGAGTGGGAAATTTGAGAGTGGGAGACTGTGAACATATTAGACAGAGCATGAAGGGAAGAGCTGTGAATGGCAGAGCGTGTGTGTGTGTGTGTGTGTGTGTTTGTGTGTGTGTGTGTGTGTGTGCCCCCAGCTGAAGGTGTGAGCGGAAAGCAGAGACATGTCACACTTGAAAAGGGTGAAATAAGAGGATGTGATTGGCTGTTTTCTGATGTCATGGATTGTGAGTCATTCCAATTACAAACAGTCATAAGCTACTTAGTTCCTCTGTCAGTTTCCTCTCCACTGATCTACCATCTCTCATGTACATGTACTTTTGTTATTGTACATCAGTGCATTTTTCATTATGGCTACTTCAACTTTTACTTCACTACGTCCAAGAGCAAATACCATCTTCTCAAGTTCTGCTGCAACTTACAGTCACATTTACACATTTCGTAATATAATATTTATTTTTTTACTGTTTGCTGCTGATGTTGTAGTGAGGCCGCGGTGAAAGTGAAAACCTCCACACTAATGTTCTATTTCCAGACACAGAACCTACTGAATTTATGGTAAAATGTGGCTTTACGTGTTGATCAGTAAATGTTGCGTCAAAGTCGATCACGCAGTGAAACAAACAGTGAAACAAAGGTTTCCTGAACTTGAAGTCTGAGCGCTTCCTACGGATTTATACATTAATATAATTGACTAACATTATTCTTTCATTCTACTCTTCTTCTGAATGCAGCATTGCACATATACTAGTAGTGTTCTGACCTTATTTTCAATTAACATATGTCAATGGTGAGTTTAGTAGAATAGGACAGTGATTTACAGATATTTAACATCAAGCAAGCAAGTGCTGATCCAAAGTAAATTATCGGTCATCCGCTTACTTTTACTTAAGTAGAATGTGAAGTGTTGCATTTATGCTTTTGCTAGAGTCCATTAATGTTTGTGCATTTGTATAAGTTCCGTAATTGAGAACTTCATTATCACTGTTGATTTCATGTCTGTGTGTAACTTTTTTTCAGGCTAATTTTCTTCCCTCTAGTGTTTCTGTTACTGATTCTCTTTACAGCCACAGTTTCTTTCATTCAAAACTTTTGATTTTCATACATATCTTCTCCTCATTTTCAGTAATTTCAGTCTTATCGCCCTCTCTGCGTGAAAATATGAGAAATATAATAAAGGAGCACAAACAAAAACAACTTTGTTTTATACATGTGTTCTTGTGTATTCAGCATAGTAGAGAGATCTATTAACAAGAAAGAGACGTAAGACGACAGAGAAAGAATAGAAGGTGCAAATGTCTTTGGCCCAATAGAAGAGCAGGAGATTTTTACAGTCCTTCCTCTTTAATAAAGGCAATGATGTTTTAAGAATTACAGTAAAGGTCTTTGAGACAAAACGCAGCAGTGTTTGTTATTACGCTCTTGTAATAAAAATGAGACTATTGAGGCCAGCCTGAATCAAATCTCCACGTACCATGAGATCCACTGGAAATAAAGACACTGGGTTTGGGCTACACGAATGAGAGCAGGCACATGTCCAGTCTCAGGGGAGATCATAAAAGAATTATTCTAGTAAAAGGAAGAGAGTGTGTTTTGGGTGTGCATATGGCCACGAGTATGTAAAGACGGTCACACACAGACCAAAGACACTTTGGTGGGTGCTACTGAGACCAATTACATGACAAAAAATGTTAGTTATAGGTAAAACCGAAGAAGGAATCTGTTTTATCATTTTTATCAGTAATTATCATGGAAACACTGTTGACAGCGGTTTAATCGACAGACGGCAGGTGTAAATGTCGGAACTTAAACACAATTAAAAAAGACAGCCTGTTATTTCATATACACTGCTGCAAATAGCAACATGTTTACTCCTATATTCAGCAGAAATACTTGAAGCTCTTTTTTTCGCCCCCCGCCCCCACTGGTTAAAGTCCTCTGTATATCGAGGCAAAGCGTGGGACTGGTGTTGGAGCTGCTGTGATGAGGACAGGAAGTGACACGACTTATAGAACGACCTCCCTCCTGTCCCGCCACGCTCAAGCATTGCTGCCTTTTCTGCTCTATTACAACACACACACACACACACAAACACACACACACACGCTCTGCTACACTGAGAGCCTCTGAAGAGCATTTGAGTCCGAGTATCAAGAGAGGCAGCCTCACAGATATATTAAAGGCCACTCAAGAGTCTTAAAGGAGAAAATCGATGAACACACACACTCTCACACAAATAGTGCAGTGAATGTCTATATGATTCAGAAGCCGGATTAATAAAGCCAAAAAGGGAAACTTTGGGTCACGCATGTAGCAACAAAATAGAATACATCCCTTAAAAACCATCTTAAACCCGTTTTAGTCTTTTTTTTTTGGGGGGGGGGTCAATATTAGACCACCCACAACCAACCAATGCACATACACATGCAATACATGCTCTTTGTGGTATTTCACCACTGAAAAGCGAGTTGTGTTATAAAAACTTTATATTTTTTAAGCTAGAATTTGTAAAAACTTCTAAAATGTATGGCCTATGTTCAGAGAAAACAGGGAGAAACGGGAGTATTATCTGCTGGGGCTGAAAATGGTCATATCCTACAACTCCCAGAATGCACTGCGCTCCGACGGATCCCCAGCCACTCCCCAAACTTCCGCAATTGGTCCGACTGGTGCAACCTCTGTCTGGGCGCGAGTCTCTGGTTTACAGAGAAACGTTCGGACATTGTTAGTTTAATTTTCTTTTTAATTCCATAGTTTTTGCTCGAAATGACTTTCAAGGCACAATGGTGTTAGTCTGCACTGTACCAGGATGCCAATCAGCGATTGAAAAAAAGCTAGTGGAACTAGCTATTAGCGTTTGTCGACAACGGATCCTAAGCGCTGTAAGATGTAAAAAGTCCGTATGGACGTGAAAACGTGAAAAAACCAGCCGATATTGCCTACAAAATGAAATTATTTGTTAGTATTCAGGTTGCTGTTCTCTACCAGTACAAAGCAAATCTCTAAAGACAGAGCTAGAAAGCTTCGTAATGCTGATTGCTCGCAGGTAACACACAGGTGAGAAACATACGGAGCTGATGATGTGCAGCACCTTTATTCAATGCTAATGCACAAGCTAACGTTAGCAATGTAAGCTAATGCTAGGCCCGACAGGCATCAGCTCGTAACTTTACTGTAACTTCACAGCACAAGCTAAAACAATAAAGGTGGAATATGTTACTCAGTCAATGTTCAGTTGACCGTTCTGCCCTGTACTTTCCAGTTTCTTTTTTAGATCCTGAAGTCAGTGTCGAACACTCCTCCGTCCATGTGTGGTCCAAAACTATGATGAACTGTAACATACATGTTCCCCTCAGCAGTAGAATCTGCAGCTTCATCCAAGACAAACTGGTGGCGGTGAAACTCATTCCAGCACAGAGGTTCCAGTTGTGTTTCCATCACCACCAGCTGTCCCCCGCAGGCAGGCGCTGCTCTGCTGTCCTCCCCGGCTCCTTGTGGTTGCCTTTCGGCTTCGGCAGCCGACTCGTCCTCCTCCGTACTGCGTAACCAATCTGCGCTGTTGTCTGCGAACCCACGGCAACCGCCAGCTGAAGATGACGTGTTTTACGTCATCTTCAGCTGCCCTGGCGGAGCGGATAGATACAGAGGAATAAATCCCAATTTCTCTGGATAGAAAATACGGAGGAAACTGAGTTTTTTCTTCATTCTTAAATACTCGCTGACTTGTTTTTGGTCAACCCCCATTGAAAATCGGTGACGTGTTCCTTTAATTAGTCAACATGCGGCAAAACTATCGTATATTCCAAGCCTGCGGGTGTGTGCTTGGGGCAGGCCTAAGTGAACAGCAGTGACAACTTCACAGGTACAGGTGAAACAGTCTTTGAGTCCCCTCTTTAAGACGTTTTCAGTCTTGTGTAATGCTCTTTTTTGTTTTAAAGTTTTGTTTAGCCTATAGGGAGTGTGTAAATGCACTGTGTGTTACTGTGTGTAATGCATTGTTCATTTTGAGCGAAGGTGTAATCTCATGCAAAGTGACGCTGGACAAAATCCCCTTCTCTTCATTTGTCTCTTGTCTTGTTCCAGCCTGTTTTTTATTATCTCTGTGTTTTTGTTTAAGCTGTCAGGTTGCAGCTTCTGCTTCACACACACTCACAGCACACACAGAGAAGACACGCACGCACACGAACCCGCAAGTCTGTCATAATTAAGGTGCCAAAGACAAGTGGTGTCAAGATAAGCCATGTGTGAACACTCTGACGCTTCAAGGTAACATACTGTAAATCCAGCAACAACACACGCACACACAAGTCGTGCAATAAATACCCAACACTTTTGTCAGTCTCCACAATGTGAAGTGCAAAATGCTTTTTCATCATTTCACTTCATTTAATAGTCCGAACATTAATGAGTCATTCAAAACCAGGCGCCGAACAAAAAAAAGAATAGGCTCGATTTGTTCACCTGTAATGGCACTTGTCCGCTCCGTCCAGGTCCGTGTCTCGGTTTGGCTGAATTAAGTGGCAAATGATTCTGAGTCAGGTTTAATGGAGTGGATATGAGTGAATGTAACCCTCGTTCCCCCAGAACCAGGCCCACGGAGTTCTGCAGCCCGCCTGGACTGCACCAATCCAATTTGGACTTAATTGAATTGTTCTGAGCCCCTCATCCATATATTTCCTCCACAAGATTATTACTTTCGATCTGTGAGTTTGTGTGTGTGTGTGTGTGTGAAAAAGAGAGAGGAGAAGAAGAGTGTGTGTGAAGTTTGTGTAACGTGCCTAAATTTAAATGCTCGATTGTTGATGTATATTTCTAGGAAATTGTTTGAATAAGCTGGTAAATATTATGAACTACAAATAGAAAGAAAAAAAATATTAAAAACATTAATCTTCTTGCTTTCTCTTTTTTGTTTCCTGTTTCTCAGGATGTGAAGTCAACATTTTTCCAGTTTGGCGCCTCCATCCAGCAGGAGGCTCTGCTGCTGCTGAACATTATGGAGGAGTATGACTGGCACATCTTCTCCATTGTTACGTCAAAGTTCCCAGGCTACCAGGAGTTCATCAACATCCTGAAGACAACTGTGGACAACAGGTGGGATCAAGTGCTCAGCATGGTTCTTCCGCATGTTCCGACTGTAGTTTGTGTATCTCACCAGTGGGATATTCCAGCATTGTCCTTTCCCTCAAAACAATTTGATCCATCCTTCGTCTTGATTTGGAGATGTAGGCTAGACAAAACAAACTCAGCTGTTCAAATAACATATAATAAAAGGCAGCAGGAAAAATAGGGCTATGAGGGTCACACTGATTATGCTAACATGTTGATGTTACCATTGTCACCATACTAATTAGTGCTAATCACAAAGTACAGCTCAGGCCTATGATAATGTGATTAGTTTTGCAGGTGTTTGGTCATAAGCCAATGCGATGGACAAATTCAAATTCCAACATGATCATGGTGCTAAATAAAAAAGGGAAAGGAACTCCAAGGTGGCAATAGATAATTGTGTGGGCCACTTAGTCCAAGGATGAGGGGTTTCAGAGCAATTCATTTTAATCAAAACCAAAAACATCAGCCTCATATTCCCTTAAAAATACAACTTGAAACACTTAATATATTAACATCCAGCAATGATTAAAAAAATAATAATTGATAACTGACACAGTACAATTCATTGGATCTATCTAGCTATAATAAAGTACACTAGCAGTGGTCAGTCAACTTTCCCATTTCCCCCTTTTTAAAGTAAGAAAAAGTGGAAATAACAAGCACTGGAAGTTTGACCCCTAAGGAGCTATTATCGCAGGCATTTGTCCAAGCCCATTCCTCCATGCTGTCTGTAATCTTCTCCATTATCACTGCAAATTTCCCCAGAGAATGGCCAAGTTTACTTTCTGGAAGTGCTACTGCACACAGTGTTTTGCCTTGTATATTACCGTACACTAAATATAGATACCCATTAACATTACTGATTATGTCAAGCTCACCGGGGATTTAAAATGGTCTCCTTGTGTCTGTTTTTGGTTAAATTATCACTGGTTAAATTAATTTAGTGTACATTAGCATACTTATAGTACAGTTTCTACCCTGTTTTGAAATCTTTGGGGGAGACGTAGTAGAGCATAGCAGAGGTAGAAGAGGGGGTGCGGCATAGCAAAGTTCAGTGTTTTAAGCCTCCTTTCCACCAAAGGGGATTTTCTCTGCAACCAGACACCGTTTTTGGAACTTGGTCCCTGCATTTCCATTGCAAGTGCCAGGCTTCAAATTTAGTACTGGGCTGTAGTTCGATCCAGAGAAGCTCCCTGGGCCGGGCGAGGCCTGCAGTGCTGAATATCACAGATTAGTTAGATATCGCTCATCATTTTACACTGACTGAGCAGGTGAGTTGTTGTGTTTTGCTCGCTCCGTAAAAAGCAGTAACTGACCTATAGATTTAAGACGTAACAGCCATTTGAATACGAGCGCCCATAATAGAGGATGTGTTGGGAGAGTGGACTGAGTTAAGTTCCTGGGGACTAAATTCAACGGATATTGCTGGTGGAAAAGCTCATGCTAGAGCTATGATAAGTTGTATATTGTAGCTTGTACAATGCTACCCCCTTGATTTTTGTTCTTCAGATCATCACTAGCTATTGTAACCTCAATCACCACTTTGTATAAATGTATTTATATTACTTTAGTCAAAGGTGGTGCCAAATTGTCCAATAGTTGTAATAGAGACTTACACCACATTGTCAATACATGACCCCCGCAGGCATTAACGTTGAGCTACAAGAAATAGTAGGTCTAATTACCTTGAATTACCTATTGTCGATTTCCCATGTCAGCATTGACTTGGTTCACACTTGTTCACGGCCAGACAACTTAATACCAATGAGGTTTAATCATTCACAACAAGAAACGGAACCAGTCAAGGCTGATCTATCCACCGAAACCTACTGTAAGGTGCATGGAAGTGCAGGAGGCTACATGAAACAGTAAGTTTCAGGTAAATAATATTTTGTGGATGGTTGGAGATGAGTGCATGCAGGTATGTGGAGAAAAAAGGGGGACAATGTGTGGCTCTGTAGGCACGTAGGAAAATCGCCCACCAACCCTCAGCTTCTTGGTTCAGTTCTCCTGTCCATATTAGCATTCAAGTGTCCTTTGGGCAAGACACTGTGTGAGTGAATGAGAAGCAAGTGTAAAGATGTTCGGCGACCATTAAGTTAGAAAAGAGCCGGCCAGTTTTTGTGTTTTTTTTTGGCAAGAATGATGATTACCTATATGATTTGTAATGTCCCACAGCACACAAGAGCAGTGGCTTTGGGATGCTTGTTCCTTCTTTTACCCATTTATCCGGGCTGGGGACCAGCACCATGAAGGCCCTTGATGGCTGGGCCATCCACTATCTTAAACTGTGTGTGCAGGGTTATATTATTATTAACAAATTCCTTTATTTTATTGTGTTTTTCTCAGAATGTACAAAACTACCATTAAAACCCCCCAAAACCTTGGATGTTTCTCTGAGCATACAGTGACAGAGTTACACTGTTACAGTCCTTTTTTTTTTACCCGTGTTTGCTTTCTTTGCGATCTGTGTAATATCATTTCTCTTTACGAGTTTTGTCATTTGGGTCTAGTAGACCATCATCACTTTGGACAGCAAGAAAAGGACAGCAAGTCCCAAATCACTTGCATGTTACGCCGCCTGTTTATTGTTGGATTCTTACAAGACGGGTAACCGCTTCGCTCTTTTCCCTGCTGTGTGTCACACTTTGTAACACTCTGTGCGTGAGTGCACATTTTTCCTCGGCTCGCTCTGTCATGAAGGACTTGTACTTCTGACACCAGTCACTTTTATGGCGTAAAATGTTCTTTAATTACTGACAGAACTACTCTCTGTTTCTGCTGCTCTTTAGCCTTGTGCACTGGGACCTGCTGCATATTATCATTCTGGACATTGTGAAAAAGAGCCGCATGTCCCACTGGATGAAAAAAGATACTCGAAAAGTGCATTATCTTTTTAATGAGCATGTGTTGCTTCTCACTCTGCCCACTTAAGTAGACTGGCTGCAGAACTGATTAAATATTTCCCTTGGAAGTACACCATTTTCTGTTTTGCTCCCCAGTTGCTTTGAACATCACTCTGTGGGGGCACGGTATCCTTACAAAACATCTATCTTCAGCCACATAGTTTTGCAGGTGCTATGCAATATTAATGAGCCTATTTTTGTGCAAAAGCTGTGACAGAAGCTCACAGTTGCTGGCTTCTGTGTTGCAGCACTATTTCCTGGTACCTGTTGTCACCAATTAGCACAGAGGCCACAGACACGGTGTTGGGCTCTTTTCACATTAACAGGCCAGTATTTTGTCATTTATTTGTGGGGGCTGGTACCTGCTGAGCATCATTACACAAGACCAGCTTTAACATTTGCATTCCATTTATCCTTAATGCGTTTCCTCTGACAATAAGCACTTTACACCTATTAGCTTTCACGTCGCACTTAACAGTAATATTAATTATAATGGATAATTATAACTGCCCTTGCTTGTACCTGAGCAAAGTTAATAGTCTATTAGTTAAATATTAACATTTCACTCCTGTCCTTGTTATTCCTGCTTTAGCTTTGTGGGCTGGGACCTGCAGAATATGATCACTCTGGATGCAGTGGAGGAAGACACCCGCTCTCAGATTATGCTCAAGAAGGTCCAGTCTCCAGTGGTGCTGCTGTACTGCTCCAAGGACGAGGCAGTTATTATCCTGGACGAAGCTCGCTCTCTGGGCCTCACCGGATTTGGATACATCTGGATTGTGCCATCGCTCACCGCTGGGAACCCGGAAATAATTCCCGATGAGTTTCCATCGGGAATGATTTCGGTGTCATACGATGACTGGGACTACCCGTTGGAGGCGAGAGTTCGCGACGGCCTGGGGATCATAACGTCAGCAGCGGCAGCCATGCTGGAGGAGTATGGTGACATACCTGAAGCCAAGACATCCTGTTATGGCCAGATGGAGAAAACGAACAAGCTGCCTCCCAGTGCGCTGCATAAGTAAGCAAAAAACAAATGAACGGCTGGAATGATGAGTGAGAAATAGTGAGGTATGGAAGGAAAAATGGAAACAGTAGCATTATGTTGGTGGTGTGTATTTTTATTTAAGTTCTAGGAGAGTAGCTGTGATAATGCACATAAATGTGTTGTGTGTGTGTTTGTTTGAGTGCATGGCTTCCTGCCACCGACTGTATGTTTCCACCCCTGTCCTCAGTAATTAGAAGCTTTCCACCAAGTTTCCACCAAGTCTGCATTAAGGATTGATGCTGAAGACAGATGCAATTACTGGATAAAAGACCAAGGGATTGAGTGTTAGAGCCGAGAGAATAGAAGAAGTGTAGGAGTCAAAGAGGAGAATGAAAAAGTGAATGGGGGCTGAGGTGGGAGTTTGTGATTTAGACAGCGAAGGAAGAGGGAAGGGAATAAATTGAGGCTGAGGTAACAGCGGGAAGCCGCTACAAATGAGTGCTCTCCAAAATTGAAGAGCTCCTTGATGAGTCCTTCTGTTCGTCTTCTCATTTATTCCTCCAAGTCTCATTCACTCGCTCCTGCTCCTCTTTCTCATCGTGTGCTCACTCCCCAGCAGCCAGTGGGAGATGTTGCAGGTCTTGCCAGCTCTGTCTAGCTTTCCATCTGGCAGAGGAGGGAGAGACGCGCACAACCTGTGTTTACATCTCTAAGTTGTTCTCTTTATTTGTGCAAATGTGAAGGTGGTAAATGAGGCTGGGTCCAAACTTTATTAGGAAAATTCAGTTTCTTCTTCTTACAATGAAACAAAAAAAAATGATGCCATTTTCCTCTGAGGTCAGTTCACAGAAGGTGTGGATTTCTTTGTACTGGTCCGGGACAGTCAGTAAGTCAGAATTGAAATGGAGAGTAGCTGCTTTGCAATTAGTATTTGGGATGTTTTTTGTCCGAAAATGCGTCTTTTAACCATTTCACTGTACTTTTCAGTTCTGGGCAAACCAATGCATTGTAAACTGTGCACTGTGGGTATTTAACAGAGCCTGGGAGATTCGAACATTCACTTCGAAAGCAGGGCTATTTAAACAGCCAGAAGTTTCAGTAGTAACTGAGGTAACAGAGGAGAATCGGGCCGTGATCAGCAACATTTATGAGCTCTGTCTCGTAAATTACAGGCACTTTCTGCCAAGAAACACTAAAGTCTGACTGATGGTGCCTTTAGTACCTCAGTATGACTTGAAATACCAGATCCACACTTATATAGTTGTTGTTTTGTAAGACAACACACACATGCACAAGGAATGACCGAAAATCTAGAGCCAGCTGACTTAAATCCCAGCGTGCTCTGCTGCCTCAGGTGGTTACGCAGGTGATGAGTAGCCACAGATGGCGTGGTTTTGGGTGAGAGAGTTCAGCCAATAGGATTTCAGGGCCAAGACATGAGAAACATGATTGGTCAGGACTAGGTCAGGGCGATGGGCCATTGTGAGTTGTTAGACCATCAATGGCTGTCAGGGGAAATACTGTATGAGGACACACAAAATACACACACACACACAGATGGTTCGGCTTGTACAAATTTACAGCACAAGTTTGACATATTTCAGTATTTATAGTGGGCAGCAGTATTTTTGTTCTACTCTTATATTTTATTCATGTGTGGCTGCCTTAAAACGTCAGTAACAGCATTATCTTATAGGCATTTGGCTCGCACTCAGTTTGAAATGTATGTGCTTCTTTGTTTGAACACATCTGAGGCCCCGCTGCGATTTGCAGAGCATGCTTAAGCGAGCCAAAAACATGTCACTGTTGTGCAAAAGTTGTTTTGATGAGAATAATATTAGGGAGTGCTGAAATCGCCGAAAAGCCCAGCGACTGCACAACGGCGCATTGTGGACTTTCAGTGAAGTTTTACCTCACTCACTTTGCCTGTTACAGCTGAGATGATAAATCCGCCGTGACACGTCCAAGATGAATATGTTTTGCAGAGTAATAGAAAAATAAAATTAAATAAAAACAGGTGACAAATGACCAACTAAGAGCGCTGGCCAGTGCAGCAATCAGACCAAGTGACAACTTGTGTTCCATATAAAATATGGAGTGTGTGGGTTTGCGCGTGTGTGTGTGTTTGTGTGCGTGTGTGGTACAAACAGGAAAAATATCCCCCCCGAAGAGAATGTTCTGTCATGACAGATTTACAGTGTGCAGCTCACCTTGCTGTGGTGAACAGTGTGCCTTAAAAGACTTTAGCACTTATTTATCAGTGTGTGTGTGTGTGTGTGTGTGTGTGTGTGTGTGTGTGTGTGTGTGTGTGTGAAAAGGCGTGGGGGCAGTAGTTTGTTCTGACAGGTAATTTCAGTCTCTAGTGCTGATATATCACGATCAAGACTTAGGAAACACACATGTGTGCAAACATTCAGTGCACACAGAAAACTGAGTCCTGGGGCAGCTGCAACGTGAGCTGTGCAAAGACACAAGAGAAGAATGAAGAATTTGAAACATGCATGTGACATGTTACATTTCTCCTCTGTATATGATGATGAATATGTGATCTTTGTAACATTTCTCTTAGCAGAGAAAGCAGAAGTTAGCAGAGTTTAATTTATGCTAGTTGTGTTTATACTTATTTTCTACCTTTTTACATAAGTGTCTCAATACCTCAACACACACTACTGCATGATTAATATCTGTACACATCATAGTAATTTTATTCGTGCTCCATTGCCATTTATTTACAGTAAATCGAATTTAAAGGGCGACTCCAATTTGCTCTCTATGGCTTTAGTTTAGGGTGCAAATTAAACCTCCCTCTGACTTCCTTGTATCAAAATATTTTTCTGCTTCTATCTGAATAACTCCTCCAGATGACATCCCCTGGAGTTTTTCGTCATTAGGAGTTCAGATGAAGGAGCTCTGGAAAAGCATGATTCATAACTTCATAGTGTGACCAACAAGATGACATAATCTGAACTGAAGGTTCCTCCAAGTGATGTCATATGGAGTTATTTTTAACATGGAAGTAGAGAGAAATTTTAATAAAGGGAAGTTTAATGGAATGTATTTACATCTTATCCACACATAAAAAAATAAGTACAATAATAAGTTCTGAGTTATATTTTTCAGATGTGGATTTCTAACACAAAAAATAATCAGCACATAAATAATGATGTTGTTTTTCTAAAATGATCCAGCTCCACCTTCACCAGTTGTACTGAGGTGGGTGAAATCAATGTCGTATATATTATATTCTGTTAACTACTGCAAATATTCTTCGACAGGACACAGTTTTTACTTTTCAGCGTTGTACATTTATATTTTTACAAAGTTTTTGACCGTGTACTTACCTTAAATACACTTCTGCTTGTAGAGTATTTTTTAAGTACTGCAAGTGCTTGAGTGTGTGCGCTCAGCTGTTCCAAGTAGAGACAGAAAATGAGAGGAGGTGGCACTGAATGATGTATTATAAACAAAGTTATTAATATTCTTGAGTTTTTTACCCATCAAGTTCCTCCTGTTAGAGTAAATACTTGATGCTGCGCACGCTCATGCAGCGGCTTTTCATTTAATATTAATTTATTATTAGTAGTAGTATTAGTATCATTATTATTATTATTATTATATTTTATTTTATTTTAACAACAGTGTAGGTAAAATGATTATATAATCTGTAAGGCATCGGTTAGGGCTAATTTATGGCGCCACATTTATTCTGTGTGACAATTATTAGTGGTCTCTGTCTCTTTCTGGTCTAAGCTCAGCTTTGACCTGCAGCCTAGTTACCGCATGTTGAATTTGCTGTGTGTTTTGTTTTCACTGAGCAGAATAGAATTGGCATGTGATTGTCAGAAAGCGTAACTACATCTTAGCGATAAAGCAGCCGAGTTGCTTTTGCTTTGAATGTTCATAGAGTGGAGACACTCGACTGCGGAGCAGATGATACGAAGGGAGATGAGCCAGTGGCAATGTGAACTACGGCTAATCCCAGTGCACAAGATGTTCATACATTTTTTATCAGAGGGAAAGATATCTAAGAAAGGTATTCCAGTTTTGTGCAAAAACTGGATTTGCATATTGAACTACAGTCTAAAGAATCCAAAGCCAGTTTTTGCACATAAATCCCATTTGGTGTAACAAAAGAAATCCTGCTGAACTAGCTGTGTGGGCATGTGTTGCATTTTGTGGAGAGCTTGGAAAATACAAATATAATTGTTAGCATTAATCTTGCTGCTGGTGCTGCTAAAACCTGCCCAGCAAAATCACTGCACACACACACTCTCTCTCACGCACACACAAACACATACACTGGGCACTGCTACGCTGTAGCATCTCCTTCACCCAGTGCAGCCATCATTCATGGCAAACTTAACACACGCCACCTGAGGCTGAGTGTGTGTCTTCAAGTGAGTAGCCACCCTTGGGTCCTCTGAAAAGACCTAAATCAGCACAGATATCAGCTCCTGTCTTCTCTCGCAGCCCAGTGTGTGTGTGGATGTGTGTGTGTGTGTGTGTGATCGTGACATCATACATCATTGCTTTGTCTTGACGAAGGGTGAATGTCTCTATCTTTAACAGCGACGTAGCATTACACAGTCCATTTCAGCGTCGTCAGAGAGAGAGACAGACCCTTTCCCTGCAGTAGAGTCCTTATCACAACAAGACCTCGATACACATGCAGAGATCCAAAGAATAACCGAGCGCTTGTGATACTATACCTTTTGTGCGAAGAGCACTTTGACAGGGCAGGGCTGTTCCCTGTCTGCAAGATAAAGCGCCCCAGTATTTTCAAATGTCACTGTCTCAACGTCACACAGTGCCGGTTCTTTGCTCACAGAATGCAGGATTAAGCAAACAGCTCCTACTGTATGTGCTGCAGTGCATGTGTAGTGCTGGTTAACTGTGGTGCAGTGCCCACCCTCCCTGCGCTACCCCCGTTTCCTTCCTCTAAAATAGAGAAAAGGAAGAGAAAATAACACCAAAGATATTTTTATCCTAACTCTGTCGAGGCTTAGTCGTCCTCCTCTTTCGTCATCGTTCTCCATCTCTCTCATTCAGTCTCTCTCCCTTTTTTTTTTTTTTTTTTTTTTTTTGACGCTTCTCTCTGTCCTGTCTCCCCACTTCCAGCTCCCCGCCACCCCCCACCCCCCAATGAATAGAGAGATTACTGATATAATACGGTTTGTAAAGTGAGAGAAATTGGATCGTTTCAGTGTGATCGCAGTGCTACGGGCAGAGGAGACATTAACGTGGAAAACTGTCGAGGTGGGCGAAGTCATTGTCTGTGTTTCTGTGTTTGGGTAGAGATGTTCATTCAGGGTTGTTTAGGGTCATCTACCAGCAAATACACTCCACTCTGTGTCTGTATCCTAGCAACGCAATATCAGGTCCACCTGTTCGGTGGGCGTCGGCCCAAACATACTCGCAGACACACACGTGCCATTTGCCTCGTCGTGTCTGTATCCTGTTCCTGGTTCCCTGCACTGTTTTGTACAGCTGTACAGACAGACGATGGGCACAAACTTTTATTTATGGTAAATTTACATTTTATTTTGCACACTTTATGTCAAATCTTTTTGTCATTTTGTTTCTGTCTTTGGTCACTTTTGAGCATCTTGGATACTTTTGGGCCACATTTCAAAACTTTTTGGGGTCTTTGAGGACATTGTCTGTTTTTGGTCAATTCCGTGAATGTTTTTACTCATTTCATCTTGTGTATGTCACTTTGCCTCTTTCCTTTTAAAGTCACCTTTTTTTAGGATCATTCTGCGGTTTCTGTTTGCTGTTTTGCAGCTCATTGTCATTTTTTTCAAGTATCTTCTAGTAGGCAAGAATCATAAAGAGCTGAAATTGATGCTTGATTGTCTGGTCAAATGCCATCTAAACTTTCAGGCCTGAGGCCCTTTGCCTGTTAGAACTGTTTGATTACCCATCCATGAGTCTAGTAATATTTAAAATTGATTTTCACATGAATAAGTGTTTACATCTTCTTCTCTTCCACCTTACCAGCGCTCACTTTGTTATCCAAGATGATGTATCAGTATGTCACGCAGCTCGCTATGTTCTGTGTTTGTTTGTGTGTGTGTGTGTTTGCATCTCTTCCAGAAAAATGGCTGCAAAGCGCCGAACAGACTGTTGTCTAAAAGAGCAGCCTGGGCGCTGTTATTGATTTCAGCACCTCTTTCGGAGTCATCGTCACATATAATTGGGTTCGGCACTGCATCCCATGTCCAATCGAATGGCTTAATAACGCTCACCTGTCTGCTTGCAGGCCAATCAGATTATTTTAATCACAAAACCCACTCAATCCCCTTATCTCTAGCTGATGTCATCTGGGCATTGAGTGGTTGTGTGTGCGTGCGTGTGTGTGCGCATATGTGCACTGCAGTAATTTAAAAGGACATGTAGGCACTGTGACGCACAAACACACAACACTTATTAACACAACCCTTTTTCTTTATCTAGGATTCTAGGAACCTTCATGTCATGCTGTTTGGGCCTAGTGATGCCGCCAAAGTTCAGGTTGACCTGGGTTATTTAAGTCAGTGTTTGAAACCTGCTACAACAAACCTGGGTGTGAGACAGTGATCTCAAACTTGTTGCACAGATTAGCTCAGTGTTTAAATCCAGTCTTTTTCATTTGAGACAACTGGCCACAGCAAAACCTTTTTCTTTCTCGGCATCACTTTGAGTTTTGGATCCATGCTTTTATCACAAGCTGCTTGGACTTCTACAACACACTTTATTCAGCCAGATGTCTCTTGCTTAGCTACAGCTAGTCCAAAACGCTGCTGCCCGGCTTTTAACTGGTAAAACAGTCGAGAGCGGATTACTCCGATCTGTGCATCACTTCATTGGCTGCTGGTGCGTTTTCATATTGATTTTAAAATTATTTGTTTTAAATTGTTTACATGGCCTCAACGCACATACCTGTGTGACAACCGCCTGTTGTCAACTCCATGCCGCTCTTTGTGTTGTTTTAAGGTGCTTTATAAATAAAGTTAGATTGGAAGGTTTTGGAGGTGCAGATATGCAAACTGACTCACTTAAACTTTTTTTATTTCTTTTGTCTAACTTGAGCAAAATAAACAGTGTAAAATGGTACACACACACACACACACACCAAGGCTCTCAGGGAGTACAAATTGTAGCTGCAGTGGAACCATCTTCATGCACTGCAGCACGTTCCCACACATTGTCCTGCACAGTGTGAGGCGCCTCACCTGCAGAGCTGCCTCTGTGGCTTTTTCAAAGACACAACACGTAGTCACATGTTCCTTTTAGAGGTTTGCCCTGTCCCCCTGCAGTGTCAGAAAAGAGTAAAAGAGAGGAGAAAAAAGAAGGAGCCGTCTCTCATGTGTTCCGCAGTACGTGGCCGCTGACAGAAAATGTGAGAGAGAACGAGCGGGGAAGGACAGCCGTGATTAATGTTGAACCTATGTGGACCCAAGAATATCTTCTCATTGCCCTCCATCTTAGCTAATGTGACCTGCCATATGGGTCGCTCATTACAGCGTGTGAATATGTGTGTGTGCAGCTCTGCTATGCTCAGACTTCTGCTTTAGATACTATTCATGCTCACATATTTTTGCTCCTTATCTGTTTGCATCTTACTGTACCTGTCCATTTCTTATATACAGTAGGTGGTACATAACCTGCATCACCATGCTGACAGTAATTCAGTAAAACTCGCATTTCAATGAATTTCAGCTGCTGACTCTTTCACTTTCTGTCCAGCTGCTTTATTATTTTCCCGATGTAATCACAACCTTATCCATGTGAACCCAGTATGACTGAATATTTCAGCATAGTAACACTAGTAAAGTAAAATTACTTTTTCTCATGCTAATGTAATTCAATATCCCCTTTCCTCTGTTTCTCCTCATCTCCCTCTCCTCATATCACCCTTTGTTCCACTTCTCTTCATCTGACTTTCTGTCACTCTCAGGTACATGATGAATGTGACATGGGATGGCAGAGACTTGTCATTCACAGAGGACGGCTACCAAGAAAGCCCAAAGCTGGTGGTCAGTGTCCTCAACAAGGAAAGAGAATGGGAAAAGGTAGGATCAACATCTGTGTGTTTGTGGCTTAGTTGGTGTCTTCAGGTCTGTGCAAACGTGTGCACAAGGGCGACTGGCTTTTTTATGGGAGTAGTTTGGGGAGTAGATGCGTGTGAATGCTATAAAATGTTTATGTGCTTTTTCTATATTACCATAACTCTACGCTTCTAGCTGTAAAGTGCCTTCATCCTCTAGAGCAGTTTTTGCGGGCAGATGATGTCATCTCAAAGGGGGCTGTAGTTTTGCTGACTTCATCTGACATCATCTGATGATTACACACTTCTCCAGATGATGTCATCTGGAGGAATTTCTTAGCTAGAATTAGAGATATTTTAATATTTTCAAAGGCAGACAGAAGTTTAGAAGCATTAAAGCACATGACCCTTCCTTTACTAAATGGTAACGCTGTTCTAACTGCTGGTACTCAAAGGGCTTTAAACTGCTTCTTATTTACCCATTCACACTCACAATCTCACACACACTCATACTCATGCTTTGTAGCTGGCTGACACTCACTGGGATCACCTAATTTGGAGTTCAGTGTCTTGCTCAAGGACACTTTGAGGAGCCAGTGATCGAACCAACAACTGTAGGATTGGTGGTCAGCCGCGATACCTACTGCACCACAGTCACCCTAAACTACAACTATTAAAAAATGTGAAAGTGTTAATGGTCCTTTGTTTGATGTGGGATTGTTGTTCCACTGCAGGATCATGGAGTCTGCAGTTTGTGCTGCTCTTGTGGTCTCTGATAGCACCTCAAACCACAGTTAATCAAAACCAAAGACCTTGGTTATTGGGGTGGCAAGGGGTCAGTGCTCCAGTGTGTGTGTGTGTGTGTGTGTGTGTGTGTGTGTGTGTTTAGTCTTCCACGCTTGTTATTGACAGAAACGCTACTCGAGACCAATCTGTTTATTATTCAGGTCACATTTGTGTGCATGTTACAGTATTTGCTTTCGTTTGCTGCAATCCGCACAGGCTCTGAGAACAACTTTTTCATCTTCCACACTGCTACACACACCCACACGCACGTATCTGCACAAAAAGCACATTTTGCTATGCTGAGGGGATGGAGAGTGTGTTGTTTTAACGTGTGTAAACAGTGAGCATGTGAAATTGATCAGTGCCACTTGAATGTGGTGCAGACAAAAAGGGAGAGAGACACCAAGTTTCAAAGTGAAAACTTGGGAGCTCTCTCTCTCTCTCTTTTTCTCTCTCAGTCTGCTGCAGCCGTCCCACCCATGCACCAGAAATCAGCTGCACACACACACACACACAAAGAGAGAGAGAGAGACTCCCATGATGATCAAGAGATAAAAACTCAGTAACTGCACTAAAATATGGATATGGACTAAAAATATAAAACGTGTCCCCTTTGGGGCACAGGAGGAAGAGACAGGGAGATGGGAGCTGTATGGAGCGATACTGAGATGAGCTAGTGATAGAGACAGATGGGCCGAGATAGCGAGAGCAAATGAGCGTGAGAAAAGAGACAAAGGGAAAGAGAGGGAAACGGCAGAGGAGAGAGGTGGAGCTGAGCTACCGCTGCCATGTATGCGCTTCCTCTTTTTTTACTCCCACTACAGGTGTTCAGCACTTAGGTTTTCACAACGTTCGCACCTGCTGTTCTGTGCAACACACGCATGCAGGTGGTGGATCTTTAAGTTTTGGAGAAAGCCTGACTTGCTGGCTGTGTATGGTGCTTGAAAGAAGCTGAACGCTGCAGGACTGCAACAAGTCCTGCAGTCAGAGAGCTGGAAGGGGGGCGGGGTTAAAAATTAGGCTGAGCCACAAGGATTACCGATGGCGGTGAAGGCAGTCTTCTACTGAACTACACACAATGCATTCAAGGACAAAGAAAAACACAAACACACACATGCACAAATAAAAAAGGAGGATTTTATCTTTGATAGTGTATTTTTTGTTGAAAACATAATATGTTCAGTCCTGTATGCGTTGACCTTTGCTCCATAAAACTTTAAACTCGCCATTAAACCCAGATATATTTTCTGATTTTAAACCTTTTGCCTAAAATGTAAATATGTGTAAATGTGGTGCGTAAAATATTCATCCAGCAGCACCCTGTGTGTCTCAATCTCATTTCAGTTAACAAAGATCAATGTCAGATGGAACTGAATCTACTGTAGCTGTGGCGGACTGTGGGTTGTAAACACGTGCTTTGACTCTCCTAAATGCTAGCAAATGAGACTTGGAGAGGAACAGGATTACACTTTCTGCCTCCGGAAAAGATTTCATGATAATTACTGGATATTTTCTACTTTACGATTGGTGTTCTCCTGGCCGCAGCACAAATTAGTCACAAAGTGTTTTGCTCCATAAAGATGTTTTTAGCATTTCTGTCACAGTTGGAGCGGAGATGATTTTGTAAATTTGTGCAATTAACTCTAATTTTTGTTTTTAAATCACTACAAAAAAAATCCCCATTTCCTTGAAAATGCGTGCACATGCATCCGTTTTCCTAGTCAACAAACTGCAGCAATAGTGGCCGTGGCAGGTAAAAACAACCAAACAAATCTTACCTCAGTGACACGGAAATGGCGAACACCCCTGCTCCTCTCTCTGTAGCTTGTCGTTGTGCATTGGCTTCACAATACAAGAAAGTAAGTGTGTGTCTCCATAGATGCTGTAGCCACCTGTTGATGTGTTCAGGGACAGTGCAGACTGTAGGTCATCTGGGTTTTGGAGTCATTCAGAGCTCAATATGAAATTACTATGGTAGCTTTTATTTTATTTTTTATTTTTATGTTTATATGTTACAATATGTAAAAAGATGACTGTCTATTATGTTTTGTCTCGATCTCACAAAGTTTTTGGGGGACTAGTGCACTGCTCTGGTGATGTCTCATTGACAGATGTTCTATTAGCATTTATATGTTTTGGGGCATCTACTGCATATAGCCACAGTGACTGTGTTAGATTTGTAGTGTTTTTGTATTGCATTATTTACCATATATGGTAAGCATTAATTTTTTATGCTGATGACACAGTTATGTACTCTTCATGTTTTACTGTTGATGATTCATTTTAATTCAGTTCAACTTTATTTATTATAGCCAATTAAAAAAAAAGTCAACTAGATTATTCTTGAAAGCGGCATTAATCAACCTGAAACTAACAATTTTAGTTTAGAGAGTTTGGTGAGTCTGAGGTGGAACCATCACCTGAGCAAGACTCACAGAGGAAATTAGGTTAAATTAAAGAACACAAAGTTGTTCTTGCACGACTTAGTAAAACCTACAGAATACACTGATCAGCCAGAGTTGCAGTAGAGTATGACTTCATGGCCTGAATGAGAAAAGTGTATTTACCGATGAGAACCAGGATGTTATGTTTTATTCCTGCTGGGTAGAGTGTGTAAATTGCTTCAGGAACTGCTGCAGTGTGAGCAGCCAGTTCACAAAATAATTATCACAGACAGCATGGGATTTGTGCTTGGAGAGTCACAATATGGAGAGCAGATAGACACGAAAACCCATGTGCACACTTCCAAACTGACACACAAACACCGCACCGACTCACATATGTGCGATTTCAATCCGGCCGTCACCATTCTCTGAATCCTAATACAAGTTCTCCGCTTTCAGGAAACGTTTTAGGTTCCACGGATGCAGTTCTGCCTTCCGTTCTGTTATCTTCCGCTCTGCCCTTGTTTTCTAACACAAACACACACACACACACATTCACAACATAAACAGAGCAAACATAGAAGAGGGAGAGCAGAATCAATTTTGCCGACATAATTTTGTCTGACAGGAGTGACAGATACTGTTTTATGACTGAATGGGTTTCTCCACGCCATTAGGAGCTCATTCTCCCATAATGCAACTTGCCACAGCGATAACTCTCCCGAGGAGACTGGCACGGAGAAGGTGCTCAGAGTAAGAGCCCTGACCCATGTTTTTCTTTATTTTTTTATCATCCTGTCTCACTTGTTCAACCAGGTTGTAGCTGATTGTAGCCCTCGAGTTTGTCTGAGTGTCTGTCTGTGTGTGTGTGTGTGTGTTTGTGTGGAAGTCAAGCGCAGTATGATAAAAAGATGTAGCTGAGAGAGCGTATGAAATAGAGAGCGCAAAGCATAGGTACAAAGGGCAAAGCCCTACAAAATAAAAGAAGAATAAAAAAGAAACGAAGCCTCCTCACTTCTTCACCAAGTGGCATTAAATCCTTGGCCGCACAGTGATGTGATAGGATTGCCGCCATGGTTTGTTTTAAAGTGGTAATCCCCTGGGCCCTATCGTCTTAACCTCCCACTGACTTGCTGTCACATTACACATCCACACTGCTGCCTAATGCATGTATTGTGTGAGTGTGTAATATCTGGTATTTCATGCAGGGCGATGCAGCATTCTGCCGGCCGGCCGATCGATAGACAGAACGCTAGCTTCTTTCTGGACATTAATTTATAACTCCTCTATCTTTAATTAGAGAGAGACAGTGAGGAAGAGGGAAGAGCAGAGCAGGGCTGGAAATCAGGGGAGCTGCACATGTCAGCTTTTTCTTTTCCACCTCCTGCATCTATTTTTCCTAGTAAAACATTTCTCCTCTGAGTTTATTGACTCATCTAACCTAATCAAGGCGGCTTTTCAAAAGCTTAAAGTAATGATTGATTGTGCCAACCAGGCTTGAAATGTGTGATTACAGGTTGCAGTGTGCTGCAACATAGTCAGAACAGTCAGAACAACTGCAACAGAGAGTATTAGGTCTGAAACTTAAAAAAATAACAGAAAAACACAAATTAAAATTTAAGGCAAATTTGCTCAAAAATATAAAACTTATGTAACATACATACATTTTACAAAATTTCACAAAATTCCTGATTGCTGATTAACAGTGCATGTTGGTCACCGTTTTTGAATGAGAAAGAATTTCTTTTTCCTCAGAAACTCCTCCAGGATACACAAAACATGGAGTGACTGACTTTGAAACACTGAATATGAATTATTTTGAAATTACTGAAAGTACCAAACAGCCCATTATGCACATTTATTTAATGTCTGTAATAACGCTAGTACACTCTATTCATAGTATCTCATGACTGCAACTTTTTCAAATATAATCTCCTAAGGAAAACATGTATGTATGTATATATATATATAAAGAGAGAGAGTCTTATATTGGGGCCACAGTGGTTCATAATTAAAAACAGGCAGATTAGGTTACAAGTGGAGTGTGAACATTAGCATAGCTGGGAACTGCTGTTTAGGGTCTTGAAAAGATGATTCCAAATGGCACAATCCAAATGTTTTGAATCCACTCTAATTACTATTCTGCTCCCCTCTGACTCTGACTCATCTTTGTTTTTTTTCCCCCTAGATTCTCATTATTTCTCACAAGTCTTTGTTATTATGCACAAATCCACTCTTGGTTTGACATCACAAATATCATTTCCTGCTTTACCTTCCCACCTCTTAAAAAGCCACAGAAATAGCATTTGTGTGTGCACGTGGGTGTGTGTGTGTGTGTGTTTGTGTGCAGGTGTACATACAACACCACTGGGGTAAGGCGTATGGACAAATGTGGCCAGTCCCAGGAGAGCAAAGGTGACACACTGTTCGACCCCCATTTTCAACACAATCGCGTCACAGACACATTGATGTAGCCAACACCAGTGAGCTGCTGGCGGTGGTGCCGACTACGAGAGGAGAGAAGACTCTAATCCCTGTCACAGGATAGAAAACCACTCAAAGCAAAACAATTAAAATGCAAATTTCACTTCATCCTCTTTGCTCACTTGATAATGACTTATCCAGGTACGCGGGCAGGGCAACACACGTGTGTGTGTCTGTGTGTGTATACAGACTCCCTGGTAACAATGTTGGTTCTGTAGGGGGGAACTTTATGGCCGACCCGGGCTAAAGTCTGGCCACCCCCCGAGAATTACGACTGTTAGGAAATATGATGGAGCAATTGCAGGAGGTCCGTGCAGCATTTGCATTGAATGCATATTTCATTAACTTTATGCATAGTTACTGTTGTTAAAAGACAATTTTACTTTATTGTAAAAAGTCACCAGTTTAGAGCCTTTTTGGGCTGGGGTGTATTCAGTGCTGGCCTCAGTGTGGCCACCCCTGTGAAAATAGTCTGACTTGAGCACTGCGTGGAAAAAAGGGTTAATGGTTATATTAACTTTGCCCGTTATTAAATTTCAGTTTTATTCCAGCATTTAAAACAAAATTTTTAATCTGTGATTTGTTTGTTAGTAATATAGAAATAACGTCCTGCATTTATTCTTGGTGCCCTTAAATGTGTGTTGCTGGCTGTGTGCAGTTCATACAAAAAAACATTCCTAACAGCAGCTTTATTTGCTGTTTGAGACTATGGAGAGACAGAGAAAACAAAGACCGAGTCCTGAAATAGAAGTAGGAGCGAGTTTTTTTTTTTTCCAATTTTCAGCCTCCTAAAACATTAATAATGAAGAGTCCTGCAAAGCCTTGCTGCCTGCCGCTGTCTTTTCCTTTCCGTCGGCTTCCTGTGTGACACAAACATGCGTAAATACAGTACGCACACACACACGTGGGTGGCTAAAGTACCATCCATAGGGGAATGTGTTACATCACAACTCTAAAAACTTTCTTTTAACTGTTTGCATTTATACACCTTCCATCTGTGTGCACTACAACACTTATTCTTACACATTCATGCATGTGTGCATGGAAATATGCAACATACTGTGTCCAAAAAATGTTACTACATTTGATTATTTTTTCCCCATTTTATTTGCATTCTGTAAATAGGCAACAAAATTAAACGGTTTGGAAATTATCAGGTAAATAAAAGCAACTTAATGGGTTTTCAGAAATGATTACGGACACTGACTCTTTATAGGCATTTGATCTGAAGACAAGCCAACATCAGAAATGTTTTTATTACTAATGAGCTCCATATGCAGCCCGTTGGTCCGGTCCTCTTTGTTAACCCGTTCTCCTGCTGTGTTTCCAGATGGGAAAACTGGACAACGCCAGCCTGACACTGAAGTACCCGGTGTGGCCGCGCTTCAACTCCTTTGGCGACGCCGAGCTCGATGACAACCACCTGTCCATTGTCACGTTAGAGGAGAAGCCGTTTGTTATCGTGGAGGACGTAGAGAGACTCACCGGAACCTGTATGAGGAACTCTGTGCCCTGCAGGAAGCACATTAAGGAGTAAGTCTGGATTTCTGTGCACTGTATGGAATTACGTCATTTGCTAATTTTACCACTTTGCAACTACTAGCTGCCTAAACATGTAGCTGATTAGTCAACCATCTAATGTAGCTACTGACTTTTAGCATTAACCCAAAAGTAACACTAATATTATATGACTTTGAAAGGAACACAATCATTATTTTTTATTATTTATTGTAGCATTTGCAATATTGCTCACTAAACTAAAAAGCTAGCTCTTTAGACACTTGCTACTTGGATGATTAGCTATTTATCAATCTAGGTAGTAGCTAAATGGCTAGAGAATTAGCAAATTATCTAACTTGCTATAAATAACTTATCCAACAACTTAAAAGTAACATTACTACTTTATGATTTTAAAAGGAACACAAACAATATTTAGTATTATACAGTGTATGATTATCAGCAACAATACTAAACACTAAGCTCAGCCAAACTGCTAGCTATTTAGCTACTAGCCACTTAAATAATTAGGTAATTAGCAATCTAGCTAGCAGCTAGATGGATAGATAATTAGCTAATTATCCAAGCTGGTAGCTATCCAGCTACAAGCTAACCTATAAGTAACATAAATATTTTATGACTTAGAAATGAAAACAAAGTTTATTTATCCTTTACTAGTGTAGTATAATTAGTCACAATGCAGCATGACTCACTACTGCCTGCATGTGCTGCAAGTAAAAAGCTATATTACCTTTAGCTTAACTCAGTCAACAACTGCCCATGTGCTAAACTAAACGCCCATGAGCCAAAATATTTATTGAAAAAAATCAACAAATTGCATATATTATAGTGCTGCCTTTGTGTGTTGTAGGGTGCAAAAATAACTGACAGTTAACGCTGCATATGAAAAGTGGGCTAAGCATTAAAAAAATTAAAAGCGCGTTTTAAATTTAATATATATGATTAGCATTGCGCTTGTGTTCCTGTGTACTCTCTCTCTCTGTCTGTCTGTCTGTCCGTCTGTCTCTCTGACTTGTGAGCATGGCAGGAGGTGCAGTGTACAATCTCTGCAGCAGCTTCTTTCCTCCCCCTGAAAATGGAAGTGATTGCTGAACTCAGCAGTTTCCTCCTTAACAATTTTCTTTCTAATGCACAAATACTGATAGCATTTTGGTATACTCTTGAAGTACACACTAACACACACACACACACACACACACACACACACACACACACACACACAGAAACAGTAGTGGCTTAGAGTGTGTGTAAGTGTGTTATATGTGTGAGTGGGTTGAGTACTGCTGAATCATACCATGTAATTGGTTTGCTGATAATTTAATATTTCTTATCCACTGGAACACGCGCGCACGCACACACGGAAACGCTTACATCAAAACTGGCACATACACGACGCAGTTTTTGTCATTCTTACCGCTGCTTACATGCATGTATACAAAGCAACTGTCTATAATTACAACACATACTGCATACACACACAAGCACACTCGCACAAACAGAGTGGGTTTAGCTGTAATAGGGTCCCAGGGAAGAAGCCAACAGAGATTTTTTTTTTTATCCAGAATCACTGTGAAGTAGGGCGGAGGATAAAGCATCTCCAAGGAGGAACACAAACACACACAAGCTTACATACACTCTCTGTTGCCACATGTCCACTCACTCACAGGCCAGTACATTCTGGTGTGTTATTCCCTCCCGTAGTGCAATTCCCACTCAAGCATCCATAGTGTCCATTTGGAGAAGGAGGGATAGATGGAGGGAAGGAAAGAGGCACAGAGAGAGAGAGAGAGGGGAGTAATGGAGGGGTTGAATTAGGGGATTGGAGGACTATCCATGCATGCAGAACCGCAAATTCACTCATCCAGGCTGGGCCTAAAAACAAGCCATTCTCACACTGACACACAATCACACATTTACCCACATTGCCCTCTCCGGAGACCCATCCGGGCCTGTAGCATTTCTATATCAAGTTGGCCGGGCAACCTTACAAACAACATCACATGCCCGTGAGTGCCTGGACCGTACTATGGCCTGGCTAAATGGGTACACTGCGTTCATGAATATAGCTACTGCAGTTCTGGCCTATATGCTTGCTCACTCGCTACCCCCACCAGCTGATACTGACAGAAAGTTGACTTAGTTGTCCTTGTTTCTATTATTATTATCACAGATCCCATTCCCGGCACGATTCCTCCTCCCTCCCTGCGGCACATTATTGTGTAGTTAAATTACAGTAGCATGGGCACAGTGATGTTAGAATTTACACATGTTCAAAAATATATACAATATAATATGCTTAAAGCAGCCATGCCTTTGGCACAGGCTTGACTTTCTGTGTAAAATTAATTTCTTTCCATATTCACTGGTTCTGTCTGGTGAGGATATGCTTAATGCATCTTACAAATTGAAGATGTTCTTTGCTTTCTGTCTGTGTTAGCAATCAGTGATTAATTTTAGACTCTTAAGTTTTTAAAAGCTCTTTAAGAGTGCTTCAGTGTGTTAATAGGAAGCAGTAGGCTAGCTTAAAAAATGTTGGGCTAGAAGAGTAAGACAAATGCTACTTTTACATTACAGTGTGAATCGTAATTATAGATTGATGAGGAAATTAAACAGATATAAATAAATTGCAAATTAAACAGATTTGATGCGTGATATTATTGTTAGTGCATTTATATGCAAATTTGCATATTTATTTCTTTTTAAGTTAGCTCTAGCAGCTGCTCATAATCTCTACTGATATGCGTAAAAAATTGGCCTATGTGTCTGTGAGCATCAATTCAAAAAAGTTATTCACAAATGCTGACAAATCAGCCAGCGCCTAGCTCTTTCAAATAATCTCTTTTTGTCATGTGCAAAAACCATTAGACCATAAAAAAGGAAATCCCTTTCCAGTCTGAAGAGAGAAACGTGTTCCACTTAGGGTGACACTCGTTTGACAGGTTGATGGTGACGAGTGAGGGTGACGCAGGGGTTTGCACTTGAGGCAAGAATTGGCTAATGTTTTTCCAGCGTAACATAATTCCTTCAAAGTGAGAAGAGATTCAGCTCCAAAGGTAACTGCACGTTCATGGCTGGATGTGCGTGTTCTCTTTTCTGACTTTCCATTAAGTTTGTGTCCAAGTTGTTAAAGTAAAGGACGAGGTTATATTCTCCTAATTAGCACAAATCTAAAAGTTAAATGAAAGTCCCAGGTGGCTGAAAGTTGATGTTCATTGTGTGTGTGCGTGTGTGTCAACACTGTGTGTGTCAACGCTGTGTGAACTCTCCTGCTCTCAAATTCATACACGCAGATGGTACAAGGCTTGCAGATGCAGTGCCATCAAAAATCCCCTTCTCTAGAGAGGAAGAAAGGTAGAAGGAGAGAAAGGGGAATACTTTTCAAGTCTTCTGATGTCATTCCTGAATAGAACAACCTGAACTTGAAGGTGAAAAAGTCTCAGGGCTATATTTAGTCATTGGGACATTCCTATAAATGTTCCTATAAAAGCATAAGAACTGTGCTTTTTTGCAAAAATAAAGATGGTTGAGCTTAACTGTGAAAGGTTCATAAAGTTGGACTTACAAATTAAAATCAAAAAGCGAATATCCATCTGGATTTACTTTTTATTGCAAATAGGCCATCATTCTGCCATTAAGGACAGCCTGAGTATGTTTAAAGCAGACTCTGTAACATGCATATTCCAATTCACTTCTTGTACTTTCTGTCACAAACATTTAACAACAGATGATAACTGCTCAAAGCAGCTTGTGTTCAAAATCATTATCTAATGTTGTGCATATTTTCTTGTTCTGTTCTTTTCTAGCAACACAACAGAGGCTGGTGGGACATATATTAAGAAGTGCTGTAAAGGCTTCTGCATTGATATTTTGAAAAAGATTGCCAAGTATGTCAAGTTTACGTATGACCTGTACCTGGTGACCAATGGCAAGCACGGCAAGAAGATCAACAATGTCTGGAATGGGATGGTGGGAGAGGTAAGAGTAACATGTCAGCCTTCAGGTGAACGTTCATCATAAATGGCAGGTGAATTTATGAATGATGTGTAAGAGTGTTGATGAGTCTTCACTTTCAGTTTGCACAGCATTTGTGAAGGGAATCAGCATTAGATAATAGTGCTGTTCCTTATGTTCCAAAACAAGCTTTAAGTGTTGACTTTGCAAAACTCACACAAGATTAAAAAAATGTAGAAAAAACTTTTTCAGCTGTGAGGCTTTGGCACCAACTGTAAATGCTCAGAAAGTAAACTCATCTTAGCTACTCCTGCAGAAAACTCCTTTGCATATCTTTAATTACCAGCTTCAAGTTGAAGGTAAAGTCCCAGGGTTCATTTTAAGACTGTAAACTTTATAGCTGTCTGTATTTTATGGCAGACTTTATTCACCGAGCGCAATTTCATCCGACATTTTTCTTATTCAGCAGTGATTCCCGCTTTCACATTGATTTTATTAATTAAGATTTAGCCTGAGATTAAAGCCATTACTGATGTGCAGTCAATTAAATCTGACAGGTATTTGCTTGTGTTTACGTTTAAGATTATAGTTCATTAGAATAAAGGACAATGTTCATTTGCAGAGACTTGGAGGTAGCAGTTATAAATAACTAAACATGGACTTCTCATTATTATTATTATTATTATCCTTGCTTATTCTGTAAAGGAGAAGCAAGAGAAGTATTCTGTTATGCTACTTTTTCAACACTTGTATGAATCAAGTAACTAAAGACAGAACTGGGATTTGAATAAGCTCAGTAGTGGGCACGGTGTAGCTTCATTAGGTGGTTGTCTTCTTCTTTTCCTCGTGTCCCTCACTGATCATTTGTACTTCTGACACTTTCTCCCATTTCACACACTCATTGTCTCAATTGTGTCCCTCCATGTCCTTCTCCTCGTCTGTGCATCCATTTTCCTCCTCTTTTTCATTCTGAATCACTCACCCTCTTCCTTTATCCATCCAACCACACGTTGCTCGCTCTCCTCTGCCCCTTAAAGGTGGTCTATAAGAAAGCTGTCATGGCTGTTGGATCTCTGACGATCAATGAGGAGCGTTCTGAGGTCATCGATTTTTCTGTGCCATTCGTGGAAACTGGGATCAGCGTCATGGTCTCCCGTAGCAACGGAACTGTCTCCCCATCAGCCTTCCTTGGTAATTGTCACTGAATAATTGTTGCTTTTCCTCTCAAAACAAAAAGAAAAGGAAGATCTGTCTTGTTTGCTTTTTCAGGTGGTGTGAGCGTACAACGCTATTTATTTTGGGTGTGTGTTCTCTGCGATGTGGAGATGACAACACAATTTAGTTCAGCTCAATTCAGACACAGCTGTCAATACTTGCTCTTTCATCGGACGAAGGGATTTAGCTCAACTCCTGCTTCCTGCTACAATGACTCTCACTTACCTAAGAGGGATTTAACCACAGGATTTTAACCTGAGTGACCACTGATATCCCCCTTGC
The DNA here is from genome assembly GCA_033026295.1 of Channa striata. Taxonomy (NCBI): domain Eukaryota; kingdom Metazoa; phylum Chordata; class Actinopteri; order Anabantiformes; family Channidae; genus Channa; species Channa striata. Next base: position 20,519,817 of record CM065180.1, on the reverse strand, counting down.
GGCTCCTCAATCACGTTCATTTGATGCACTGCACTTCAGCATTGACATCCAAGCTGCTGCTCCCACAATCTAAAAAAAGTGTGCAACAAAGCCGAACAAGACTGGACAGAAGTAGTGAAAGAAACACAGACTTGCAACATATACAGGCACAAGGACACACATGCAGGTAGACATACTGACATATATACAGCATACAGGTATTGCTGCGTAAGGGGCATTATAAGGGCTTAACAGGAAAACCCATAAGGGCTGCTTGCGTGCACATACGCACACACTCCCAAACACTTACACAAAGTGTGCAGCTCTATGCCAGCAGTGCTCTCCCATACATTAGAGCAGCATTTAATCTCTGCAGTAGTGCTGCAAGCTCAGAAGGAGGACAGGAGTGCTGACACTAGGGCTTCCTATACTGTACGCCTCCTCATGCTGTCAAATGCGAAGTGTGCCTGTGTGTGTGCGCAAATGTATGTGTGTGTAGGGGCACTGTGAACATGCAGGAGTCAGCTTGTTATCCGTGAAGTTCTTTTCTCAATGTGTGTGCCGCGGTTGGTGTCTACGCATGAATGATTTCTTCATTGAGTTCATGGAGAAACAGAAAAAAATGACCAGAAAGGAAATGATGTGTTAGATGTAAAACCCATGTTACCCAACACATGTTTCCATGTACTGTAACTTTGCCCCCTTTTTTTTTTTCAGAGCCATTCAGTGCATCGGTGTGGGTGATGATGTTCGTGATGCTCCTACTTGTGACTGCAATGGCTGTCTTCATGTTCGAGTACATCAGTCCTCTTGGCTTCAACAGAAACCTGGCACAAGGAAAGGGTAAGCAAGAATAAAACACATGTTGTACAAAATATGGGCCATATTCACTATATGTACACGTTGTCCCGTTTTGTTTTCCGTTCATAAACCACCTATCATTCTCTCTTCTGTCTTTTCTGTCAGACCCCCACGGACCTTCCTTCACGATGGGCAAGGCTGTGTGGCTGCTTTGGGGTCTGGTCTTCAACAACTCTGTGCCAGTGCAAAACCCAAAAGGAACCACCAGTAAGTTCATTGTGTCTGTGTGGGCCTTCTTCGCTGTCATCTTCCTGGCCTCCTACACTGCCAACTTGGCCGCCTTCATGATCCAGGAGGAGTTTGTTGACCAAGTCACTGGGCTTTCTGACAACAAGGTATAGTGTGTTACTTAACAGGACTGATAAAAATTTGACTTGAAGAGGAATAGAACAAAACAGATAAATGTCATACTTGTTGTTTGAATATCGATAGCAAGACTTTTTTTGGGACACACACACTCACACAAACATTTCCTGATAAATGTTTGCAAAATCTAGTTTTCTTACTAAAATATCATTAATTTCATAGCATCTCTATGATATCCTCTGAATAATATTTGGCATGAAAGATTTTGATTTAGAAAAGGTGATCATGTAGTAAGGGGAGAACTGGCGGAAAGATGAAAGGAAAAGCTCAAGTCAAATGATAGAGAAAAGGATAGAATTCCTGAGGGGACCGAATCAAATGTAGAAATGCTACCAAGGAAAAAGGCATTTGAGAATGATGTAGAGGGTTTTGACAAGTTACAGAAGGAAAGAGGGAGGGAGGGATAGAAGAAGGGGTACAGCAACTGGCAGGAGGGCGACAGAGGAATAGCGAGAGTCCAAGACACACAAGATGGTACAAGACAACGGTCGGACAGATATGGGCCAGGTTGACGGCTGAGGTAGGGAGAAAGGAATTGCACGAGGAGGGAGAGAGTAAAAAAGATCTGGCAAGACAAAGAGGGTCAGGGAAGAAAGGAACCAGATGAAAAGGGTAAATTGCCATTCAGACAGATATGCTGAGTGAAGCTGAACATCGAGTCAAGTGTTTCTAGCAAACAGATTGAGAAAACTCCCCATTGAAATCCCTGTACGTGCATTTTTGTGTAATATTTCTTTAAGTGGTTTTAGACCCGTCTGTAACACATAGTATCTTAGACTATATCGGATTATCAACATTTTTTAAGCTAAAATGCTAGCACGTCCTTACATATCTAGCAGATGCAGAGCAAAATTCCCATCACAATGAAGTTGTGGTTTACACCTATATGTAGGGCCAAAATTTGATTCTCTTTCTTAACTGTAGCTCTGGGTTGCAGCAACTGGGCATCTCCTGAAAAATATTATTTTGAATCAAAAAATATATGTTTTCCTCTTTTTGCCCAATGGTATTGGAGTGACTAACTGGATTGGTTGTCTAAAGCAATGTCTGGAAAAATATCAGCACATAAATAGCCAGTACTCTTTTGTATGGAGTGGGGTTCAATGCGTTGCTCAGTTATGTAACTCCACATGTGGCTTGCCCAGGACTGAGAGGAACCACAAAACCTGCAGTTATTACCCAGCAGCCATAGCAACTGAGGCACACCAAAATCACACGTTTCCATTACTGACAAAATGTGTGATCAGTGAAGTCTTGAGTAAAGGCTCAGCAACCTCCCAGTTCCTGTAAAGCAAGTCTGAATGAACATAAATTTGTACAACCACTACATTTACTCAACAATCATGCTGGGACACAGATTTAGGAAATTTCCAGTTGTTCTTGACAATAATGGGAATTACAGCAGTTTGCAGCAATTTACAGCAATCTCAATAAACATTCCTGAATTTTGTCAAATGGTATAGGCAAATATAGAAAATGTGTATATTTATTTCATTTGTACTTTATATATTTTATTTAACCTTTAGGGATAATACCTTTTTCATTCCTCCTCTGGGCCAACAGCAACAAGAACAAAGATACTAATAAGGCAACTTAACAAATGCTCACAGCTGTATGTTTAGAGGAGGTAAGACAGGTTTAGTTGCTGATATGACAATAACAAATTATATAATAAAATGGCCAAGAGCTTAAAGACAATTCCAGTGATGTTCAGTGAGCCTGGGTCACATGACGGTTTGACAGCACCACTCCACATGAGGGTATGTTTTGGAGCTCATATATTTTTAAAATAAATGTTAAACCTTGAAACCCATTTTAAATCCACAGAAGCCTTTGAAGTTTGTGGACGAAAAATAAACGTGAGAGGGAAAAAAGACTGCAATGATAAATGCTCAGGTAGATACAATAGGTTTTTTAAAAGTATGAGTGACGTGAGGAATATGAACTGGTGGACAGGAACAGGAGACCCCAACATGCCTACATAGCGACACAAAACAAAGCCAAATGCATAGTTATACACAGATAGAAAAGAGAGTGATTATATAACAGCAGACCTTGCATAATGAGCACATAGAGTGGGAACAGAATGGGGACAAAAAGAAGTAACAAAGATATATGGAGCAAAACAAGAGAGATGAAAAAAGGTGGCTGAGATGAGATAAATATACACAAAACAGAGATGTAATGCTTAACCTTACAGTGCGGACATCCCACAGGGACACATGTTCATGTTTTTGAGAGCTCCAATATACTTATGAGAGTGTAACCCAAAAGCATATTTGAAAAAGGCAAGATATTTAGTAGGAAAGGCCAGGAATTGTTCAACATCATCATCTTTATATCTGTGTTGAATTTGTTGTTGTCAGGGACCACGTAGCAGGACAGTGTGTACTCTTATCTCTACCTGTCTGCGAGGCAAACCCTTTCATGCCCCTTTCATTTGCTCATCATCTTCTTGTTAAGCTGTTATTACCATATTGGCAGCAGCGGTACAGTCCTTCACTTGTAATCTGCATTTGACTGGTAGTTGTCTGCTAGTCAGCCCACACACTTGAGGAGACAATGTCTTCTGAAGGCTATTGCTTGTGACGCTGAGACACACATTGTATGACATCACTGCTATCGCACGCACACGCACAGTAGAGTTTGACTTAACAGCGCGCCCTCACCCTGACCTGATTACACAAGAGATGCATGTGTGCAGGCAGATACCGCACACAGAAATATCTCCAAAGATATCCTGTGATGTACAGATTTTACATAAACAATTAAATCACACTTTTATAGATGTTTAACTGACATTAAACAGAACAGGAGTTCAGTCCTTTGTGCTATATGTTTAGTCACTTTTCAAAACAAAACCAGATAGATATATAGAAAAAACATATCTATGGCACTGAATGTCACTGCACATATTTTAACAAGAAAGTGATCGACTCCTCACATTCCCACTGTGTGGTTAGATTTTAGCTCATATTACACATTCATTGATTTGGTTTGTCTGTGTCTGTACATTTTTGCAACAGGTTAGGGTGTCACCGTAGCGACAAGCACCCTACTATGGAACCCTTGACCTGCACACTGAGCAGATTATACCTAAGAGAGATGCAGAGGGGGGTGGAGGGTGAAGGAGGACAATAATAGAAGAGTCCTACAAAGGAGAAGCAGAGAGAAACTTGTCAACTTAGGGAAGGTATCATGAGAGAAATATTAACAGGATTAGTCACATTATTCCACAGACTAAAAATGAAAGAGAGCGTGAGAGATGAAGTGAAGAGGTCTCAGCAAAAGGAAGGAGAATTGTAAAGAACGCAGTGGTTGAGGCTAGTTTGCAGTGAAGATTATAGGAAAACAGGCCACTTGCTTCATTATTCCACTCGATTTGGTTACAGCTATGACCCACAACACAGACTCTACACGTTTACTGCCTTTCAAGTCTGTGATAATAACACGGAAGTTGCACACAATATACAGTTTGCATGATGTAAAAATGCACAAATGTTCACATTTAAAGCACAAATTGTCTCGCTCTGCCTAATTGTGTCTCCTTATGTCTTCACTTTTACTCTTCTTTCGTGTTCCACAGTTTCAGAACCCATATGCATACTCACCTCCGTTCCGCTTCGGGACAGTCCCTAACGGATCTACAGAAAGGAATATCAGGAAGAACTACCCTGCCATGCACCAGTACATGGTGAAATACCATCAAACTGGAGTTCAGGATGCACTTGTGAGCCTCAAAACAGGGTGAGGAAATACTTTTGTGTGTTTCTGTGAATAAATATAGTGGCTGCAGTCACATGTGTGAGTGCACTGCATGTGCATTTGTGTCGTTAGTGACAGCTCCTCCGAGGCTGGGGATGAATGGGTTTTCTTACTGGGAACAGCTGCTTTTAGTACTGGTTTCTATAATGGGACTGGTGGTGGTGTTGTGTGTATGTATAAGAGAAGGAAAGGGTTCGAGTCACTACAAAACTAACCAAGAATCCATTTAGAGTTCTCAAATTGAACAACAGGTCGCCCCAGAGAAGAAATATGATAAAATGCACAATAAATATGAAGATTCAATTCTTGAACCATCATTTTCATGCAGTTACGTCTTTAAGATTATTCTCTCTTCTACACCAATTAAAAAATTAAAAAGAAGACAAATGCAAGAAGACAACTTAAAACACTCCAGCGTCTCTAGTACTTGCAGTTGCTCTTGTCTGTGCTGTAGCAGTAGCGCAGAGTACAGCTAAATGCATTTACACATATGCCTCAGTGTCCGTATACCACATGCACAAAAATGAAAACATGTCTACTCATATCTGTGCACACACTGCTAGCTGCAAGCATACACAGTCAATAATACCCCTATTAATAATTCTGTTGTGTGGTATTAGCAGATGAGCAGTTTGAGGCTCAATGGCTGGATTAACTGTGATCACACATAATTCTGACAGGCTTTATACACAAAATATGTTACAGCCATAAGAACAAAAAATATGTATCTCTGCGTTTAATTAATTTGATAACTTTTTTATGTTATATTTTTTCATTCATATCTGTTTCAAAACACTATATAATGCTAAAAACTGTTTTTCCCCAATTTACACAAAAAAAAGTGTATTGAAAAAGCAGAATCTCTTTATTCATTTTCACTGGGACCACTGAGTTGGAACAGCATAGACCCCGATGCAAAGATCTCTGGCAATACCACTGCAGAAAAAACACACAACATTTACAACTCAAATATATGCAAACGCACACCACAGCTAGAATACCGCAGCTACTATACCATATTCCATGTGGAGATGTTTGAATTAAAAATTTCCAAAGAGAAGAGGATTTATTACTGTTGTGGTAGCTTTCTAAGTTTGAAAGTTATCTCTCAATCTAAAGAGTCTTTGTGTCTCATCGCTTCATCCTGAACTGGTTACATTTCATTTTCTCTCCCTTGTCACCTGTAGCTAAAAGTAGTCAACTGAATTTTTATGTTACCGTACTGTTGTCAGCAACAATTACGATTATGAATAAGTATATACATATTGGACCTACAAGGTTCCAACGTAATCATCACTGAGAAAAAGTGGCATTATTTGCATATTTTGGATTATGTGAATTTGTATTGTAGTTATGCTAAAATGTTGTATTTGGTCTATATGCTATTTGTACAGTAATGTAAGTGACAGTTTTGGCACTATAATGAAAGGTTGCTCTGTAGTGGTGTAAAATAATATTCAGTCACATTAAAAGGTTGTTTTGCCAAGTTAAAGATGACATTTATAGGTTTGGGTAGATAGTGGAAGAAAATCAGTGCATTTTTTCCCCCAAAACAAAGGTGTCACAGATCAGTGATGACTGAATTCTTTTCCAAGCTATTATAGCTACAGTTTGTCTGGCTAACATCTACAAAAAACACAAATCCATGCTCACAGACATGCACCAGTGCACAGCCACATCCATACCATTACACATATTGATGATTACACACACTCACTGACACACACGCCTTGTTTCCCATGTTTGGACACATACCCTGCATGTGGATGGAGCCAGTGCTGGGTTAAGCTAATTACATAGCTAAACTATCGGCTGTGAACCTCCGTTAGAGGGCTGGATCTGACATTCAGTAAATGCCAGCCAGTCACCGCACTATTAACAGAGCCCTGTGTGTGTGTGTGTGTGTGTGTATATATGTGACTGCGTGTGGACACAGAGTGAGAGAGCAGCAGCTAGTGACGGCATCAATTACACTGAAAATGTCAGTCTGAGTCTGGGATCTTTTACTTGCCACTTTGCAACCTGCTTATTTGTGAGTCTTTATATTTATATATGTGTGTGTGTGTGTGCATATATACATATATATAGATGTAGATAGATAGATATATAGAGAGAGAGACAGAGAGAGAAAAAGTGTTTGTGTCTGTCTAAAGTTTGTTTAGGTCGCCCGTGTGCCTCCAAGGTCCAATCATCAGTGAAGCGTGTTGTATTGAACCATAGCCACTCCCCACTGTGTCCTCTGTGTGCTTGGATACACTTGGATTGCAGTTCTATTGGAGATGATTTAACACTTTAGAACTGATCCACGAACAACACATTTGGAAAAATAGGCTCCTTTTCTGCTTTTTGTGCACCTCTCCCTCGCTCTCTTTAAAATTTTAAATTTGTCTTCATCCCCTCCCTCCTCTGTTTTCTATTTTTTCTTTTCACGAGCAGTAAACTGGATGCCTTCATCTACGATGCTGCAGTGTTGAACTACATGGCCGGCAGAGATGAGGGATGTAAGCTGGTGACCATTGGAAGCGGGTAACTAAAGCTTTAATTGGAATGATAAATACAAAGTGTAAATGGTTGCACTTCAGAGGTGCTTATGTGGATTTTGTTACTCTCGGCAAGAAAGCAATGAAGTGTGCTACCTAAAAATGTCAATGAAGAGATACAATAGATACTGCACGACACAAACATCAGCTCAAATTAATATGAATATGTTTTGTCGTTAGGTTTATAAATTACTGTGACAGTACAGCTGAATGTCAGGTGTTAATTTCTGACTTTCCAAGTTTTAACTCCACCTTTGTTTATTTGGAAGAGGAAACACCGCAACGGGCGTTCTCTGCCTTAGTCTTCTTAAATAAAACCTGTAAGGGTTTAAGAAAAGCAGTGGCATTTAAATAACACTTACACTTTTCCTTTAGGGAGCATTATGCATCCCTGCATAAACAGGTGGTCTGCAATAGTCTAAAACAAGTTATTTGTGATAAGGTTGCACAATTTGACAAATCTGATTTGGAACAATTGTATAAAGAAGCACAGAAAAAAGGTTATATGTTTTAAGGCAGGCCTTAAACAGTTTGTCTTTGGGCTCAGCCAACAATGGATTTTTGAACCCGTTTTTTAACGTGATGGAATATCTTCGACCTACAGTACATTTATAGACCATGACATTTATGGGTATCATTATGCATGCAGTATCTTCTTAAAGATGGTATTAATCACAGTGACACCATCAGGAAAAATAAAGGTAAAATATTTGTTTAAAGGTTAAAATATGTGTGTGCTTGTGTGTGTTTTTGATCTGCTCACGTCCAGGTACATCTTTGCCACCACTGGTTATGGCATTGCTCTGCAGAAAGGCTCCTACTGGAAACGACAGGTGGATCTGGCCATCCTGGCTATTATCGGAGATGGTGAGAAACGCACGCAATTGCTCTGATACAAATTCAAAGTACATGACCATGTCTTTGAAAAGCAAAAGGGTATATCATTCCTTGGCACAATTTTAATTCATGCACACACTTTCTCACACACGTGCACATCTCTGCCGCCTTGTCTTCTGACTGCACAAAAGGAATGCAGTGAAGTATAAATAGTCCTTTGATGTTATTCTGGACGAAAAAGACTGCTCTAAACAGAGGGCACAGTGTGTAAGTTATTCTAATATATTCCTCTCCAGCGCCAAATCTGTGCGCATGATTGTGTGTGTACACATTACTCTACCTGAATCACCGCATTCTTTTATTAAAGTAGCCTCACACAACCTTACGTAAACAATTTTCCAACTGCGAAACAGAGAGAAAGTGAGACAGGCCAAGCTTTAAGTGACAGATTCATTTACATTTTACATCGAAAGCATTTTGCTGATGCCAGTGTTCACAGCCACAAGTGCACTGAAGTTGATTAAATGAACAGTGGTGTCACAAGAATCCCAGAGTCTTATCAGGGCTGCCGAGCATGCGGGCCACACTGCATCATACGTCATGGCTGGATCATTTTTGACAAATGTCACTCCGTTTTTTTTTTTGTTTTGCTTTGTCTTCTTCTCCGAGTTATAATTTATATCCGGTCTTTTAACATCTGTAGATTTTGGGTTGAATAATTTAATGTAGGTACACACAAAGCACGCTTAAAATGGTGGAGTATTATGTTTGCATAATGACTCAATTCTTGTGCTTTTCGCCTAAAAGCCATTAGAAGTCAAAGATAAAAGTTATAAAAAGATGAAAGTTAAGAGGAGATGAAAGGGAGATGCTAAAAAGATGCAGGGGACAAGGCAAGATGAGAGATACAATTGTGTGACCGAGGTGGAGAAAGAGGAAACTGATCGAGGCAAAGAGTGATGAGATGTTCAGAAAAATAAGGACGCTGTGTATGCACATGTGATGGCCGGAGAGAGGTCAAAGAGAAGACGAAAGAAGGGAGCAAGAAAAAGCCAGTGAAAGTGTGTCAGCTAGGAGAGAGTGGGGGGAGTGAAAGGAGTGCAGTTGATAGATGACAGTGACTCGGTGTCCTGGCAGATGCTACTTGATCGGATAGACATAATGTGGGTGGAGAGCATATGGCTTTTCAGGGACTGAGAAGAGACTGAGGGGAAGATGTGTTGGACGAAGGTGAAAAACCGAGACAAAACGCTTGGCTGTTTGGAAATGTGGGCTGGAGCAGAGGGTAAATAAATGCACCAATAATGAGAATACTTTGCCGTGATGTCCGGTTGTCTTATCAGTCCTCATTCATTAATGGCGTGGAAAGTTAACAAATTTGCACATCCTAGTTCAAGGCAACACAATCAGTGTAATACAACCTGAGAATGTTCATTCTAAAAACAACCAAAGCAAACTTTTAACCCAGCACAATATCGAAAACCAAGAAGTTGGTTAAACAATTCGACCTAACATGTAATATGCAAACATGTCAGTTTCTGTGTATGCAAACTGATCCAGTCTATCTCCTGTTCTATTGTTCTATTGATTTAAAACGACCCAGCAGCAGCTGCTCTAATGTTACTTACGAACAGGTTCAAAAAGCAATCTGCTGCACTACAGGGGAAACTTAAAAAAGTATCCTCTGAATTCCATGTTAGCTCCCTTGTGTTATTCAAACAGAAGGTAAGTTAGCTAGACATAATTTTATCTTACCTCCAATGGAAAGTCTACCTTTTTTGTCCCGGTTAAATGTGGCATCTTCTCTTTGCTCTAATGGAATCTATGGGACTCCCAGCTGCTTTCTCACTAATGCCCCCAGTTGTTTGGACACTGACAAACACAGTGTAATTGTGGGATCTGTAAGGTAGTGACACTGCTCGATACATATTAAGAGAAGTGTTTTTTTAATGATGTTTTTGTATTGTAATATGACGTTTTGTTGCATTTTCCCATCCCCATCAGCCGTACATGCTTCAGACGAAAACATTTTTAAAAGGCCCTGAAAGGGTGGATGACACTGGATGTTCCTACTGACTGGTCACCAGACTATTGCTCGAGCCGTCTGACTGAGAACTAAATTTGAATTTCAGCAACACTTTACACTCACTGGAGCCTCAGCAACAGAGCAGGGAGTAGTGGCTCCCTACAGCTGCATCCAATTTCAAGCATGTCATAAGGAAAGATAACGTTTAATAACTAAAAAGAGGTACCGTGACTACATCTGTCAGTGTATTTATTTTAGTAAGACTGCACCTCTAAGACATCTAGATGAATACCACCATGATATTTGTCTTCCCCACTAGCAGCCTTAGTTATCTAGCCCTGAATGACATCGATGGGATTAGCCGGATGCCAAATGTCACGGAGGAGAGCAGGGAGGGAGGTGAAACAGAGGGGAAGGAACGCAGAGTGAGGGATGAGAAACGATAAGGTCTTTGTTGCTTTCTGCTGCTCTTTCATTACACCTAGAGAAACAATCTCTTTGCCCTATCAGGCAGCACAGAGGGGAGTGGAAGCCTGGTGACTGTGATGCCCAAATAAATTAATTTTAAACAGCAGCCCCTGCAAATCCAATTAAAGGACTGCGTTAGCATTTATCTTATGAGGTGACACTTCATGACTACGTTTGCCCTAAAAGAAGGCCCTTTACGGTAGATTGTAAAGCTATCTCCATATTTCCTTTTAAAGTAATGCCAATCATTTAGCATCATTGCTAAGCTTATCGCCATTCATTAACAACTTATACACATGTAAAAATAAACATTTGAATTTCAAGTCAATGCGATTTTATTCTCAATGTGCAATAACAGTAAATTATATTGTACTTCTAGTTATTTGTCTTGACTATATAATGCATTGTCAGAGTATAAACTTTAATTACTGCATATTTGCTCAGCCGTTGGGTAAATTATTTGAGCTGCTCTGTTGTTATGCTTTTCAGGTGAAATGGAGGAATTAGAGGCTCAGTGGCTGACGGGAATTTGCCACAATGAAAAGAACGAGGTGATGTCCAGTCAGCTGGATGTGGACAACATGGCTGGGGTCTTCTACATGCTGGCCACAGCCATGGGCCTCTCCCTCATCACCTTTGTTTCTGAGCATCTCTTCTATTGGAGGCTCAGATACTGTTTCACCGGAGTCTGCTCTGGCAGGCCAGGTCTTCTGTTTTCCATCAGTCGGGTAAGGCCTGATTTGTGTATAGAAGGTGTATGCGTGAACCTGCAAGCATGTTCTTCCAAACATACTTTAGTCTGCGTGGTGGTTTGAAAGAACTAGCTGCGACAGCCTTACACTGAATTACATTTTAATCACAACAAGACACATGTTGGAACAACAGCCTTAGATTTGTCCCAATACTGAACTCAAAGTAAGGTCCTTAAGTGTGCACTCCAACCATGTGGCAGTGTGAATATCCAGGCTTTAGGTGGTCTGACTGGATTAGCAATGGTCGTCTTCAAGGCAGTAAAGTGCAGCAAAGCACTGCAGCTATATGGGAGGCTAATGCTGCCTTATTGGGTTCAGATAGTCCTGTCAACTGTTCTCTCAGTAATACGAGGGAGCATGCACACACACACGCGCACACACACACACACACACACGCACACGGACACACACAGTGGATTGAAAGAGAGGTACAGCTAAAGTAAGAAAGTGAGTTAAACAAGAGGAAAGCAGAAAGCAGAGAGGGCTGCATAAAGGAGGATGAGAGGGAAGGAGGGGGATGAAGGCGGGGGGGGGGATCACGAGGCAGCCCTGAATAGCAACAAAAATAGATCCTAATTGCAGCATGTTTTTCGGGTGCAATCACGGCAACCCACGTTAAATCAATCTATTCTCTCCCATTCTGCTAAAAGGTCAGCATTCTGCCTTGTTATGTGTGAGAACAGAAGACATCGACACGCATCCTTAAAACCACTGCAGTGTCTCTGCACTTTTTCTGAGGCAGAGTTGTTAAGTTTTTGCAAAGTTAACCGAGTGGGGTAGAGAAGAGAAAAGAACGCAGGAAAGTTCTTGGAAAAAAATGTTATTTCAATGCGCTATATACATACATACATTATAGCATTACATGATATTTTGTCCATTTGTCTGTGTAGCGGAAAGGTTTGGCACTAAAAATACAACTTGGCATTAGAAGCTAAAGCCTGAATTGAAAAAGGAAACTTTGTCACTGAATTCCATAAAAGTATAAGACAAGCTTCACAGAATGAAAAGCTATAAGCTCTTATTGTTCTGTATTCTTGTGTATTTGTCCCTTTTCATAAATACACACTGGCTGTTCTTTGGATTATAATGGACATTGGTTTGTGTTGGCATTGTGGCCAGAAACTGCTTTGGTTGTGATGTTTGTTTGTGTCTTGTCTTGGTGTATTGATTATTTGATTTATTGTGAATCCTTTTTACTTAAGTGCTTACTAAATGATGATGTTTTGCCATGTCATCCTCCTAAATCAATCTTATATAATAATACGAGATTAACTCAATAAAGCGATTTTCAGTTTCTTCATAAACTGAACGAATGTGTTTCTGAGAAAATGAGGGACAGCCTAATTCAGTAATGTTGCAAGGTTGTAATAATGGTGATAAAACACTGTGTTGATTTAGTGCCCTGTAATTTTCTGTGCCACGGCCAAATTAATACATTTCAGTTAAACATGCAAAGTATAAATATGTTTGACCAGAGCAGATAAGTAACCATTATTCTGTTTGTCTTTTTCCATTTCACTGTCAACCGGTCATTGTCCCTCTTTTCATTCTATCTCTTCCCCTCTAATTTTCTCCTTCTACCCTTACTCATTTTTTAATTTGTCTTTCCCGCTTTCTCTTCTTCATTCCATTTGTGTATCCCCATTTCTCCATGCAGGGGATCTGGAGTTGCATCCATGGAGTCCACATTGACATGAAGAAAAAGACAGATATGGACTTTAGCCCTCAGGACAAAATGCTAAAGCTCATTAAGTCAGCCAAGCAGATGACCAACATGTCTAACCTGGGTGGGTCCCACATGAACTCACCCAAACGTGAGTTCATGCACTCAGCTGGCCCCATGATCATGGACATGATGGCAGAGAAGGGCAACTTCATATATGCTGACAACCGAAGCTATGCTCCCAAAGATATGATCTATGGGGACACTGGTGACTTACAGTCTTATCTTGCTAATCGCCACAAAGACCATCTTAACAACTACATCTTCCAAGGAGGCCAGCACCCTCTGACCCTGAACGACGCCAACCCAAACACGGTAGAGGTGGCAGTAAGTGCTGACGCTGTCCAGACCAATGCCAAGCCACCCCGAACCCTGTGGAAGAAGTCTGTGGACACGCTCCGTTCCGTGCCGCCTGGGCCCCCTCCGATGCCTGACATGCTGATGCCAGACCCACGAATGTCGATGAAGACACAGCGTTACCTCCCTGAGGACACAGCCCACTCTGACATCTCTGACTGTTCCAGCAGGGCAGCCTCCTACAAGGACCCAGAAAACAACAAGCACCTGAAGCCCAAGGACAACTTAAAAAAAAGATCCGTAACGTCGAAATACCCTAGGGACTGCAGTGAGGTGGAGCTGTCCTACTTAAAGACTAAGCAGGTCAGCGGTGGAACCAACCAACCCGGGAGAGGAGGAGGAGGAGGAGGAGGAGAGAAAATCTACACTATCGACTCAGACCGAGAGCTGAGTCTACACTCGGATCCTATACACTATCGTGAGAGTCGCGGCCTTGCTGCAGACGATTTGGATTACCCCGAGATCTACTCCGACCACAGTGAGAATTACAGGAAATGTGAGCAGCCAATCATTCATCTGAACTCCTCGCCTCTACATCACACAGACTCTGATCTTCTACCAGACCCGACCTACTCCAAACATTATAGTATGAAAGAGAAAAACCTTTCTCTTTCCCCACACGAATCTATCGATCGCTACAAACAGACACACTGCCGTTCCTGCTTGTCCAAAGTGACTGCTAGCTACCCGCCGGGAGGGCCGTACACGTCTTCGGGCACTGCCTCAGCTTCTGCCACCCGCTCACCCTATAATAGGTGTGAGGCATGCCTTCACACAGCTAACCTGTATGACATTAGTGAGGACCAGCTCCTCTCAGACACCTTGGTCAGTCCCACCATGCACCACCAACAGCAGCAGCAGCCAGACGAAATGTTTGGTCTGTACTGGCCACAGACTGATGGCCCGCACGTTCAAAAGAGAAACCGCTTGCGGCTGAGTCGACAGCACTCCTTTGACAACATCATGCTGGAAAAGCCCAAGGACGTGGACCTGGGCCGACCAGCGCGCAGCGTCAGCCTAAAGGAGAAGGACCGCTTCCTGGACTCTGCGTCTGACTCGCACTATGCCAACCTCTTCGGCATGCGACCCTACTCCGGCAGACTATTTGGAACCGGTTCCAAGTCTATGTTGTTTAACCACAATCTAGAGGAGAGCAAGAGGAGCAAGTCTCTGTACCCGGCCCATGGCTCGGAAAACCCTTTCCTCAGCCACTCGCTGAGGGATGACACCAGCAGCAGACTGGTCCATGGCCGGAGCTCCTCTGATATTTACAAACAGCTCGCGGTGGCCTCGCCTGCAGCGGCCCTCGGAGCGGCCCCCATCAAAACACGCAATGACGCGAACAATCTTCGCTCTTCAGTTAAATCCACAACTTCATACTGCTCACGGGACGGGCGAATAGTGAATGACATGTACAACAAAGAGCATGTAATGCCTTACTCAGCCAATAAGACTAGTGCGTACCCCGCCCCACGTGGCGTCCTTAACTCAGCCCAGTTTAGCAATAGACGGGTGTATAAAAAAATCCCCAGTCTGGAGTCTGATGTTTAGTTGCTATAAGAAATGATGTGTTCTCTCCTCCTTACTCCTCTCTGGGTTTGTATTATAATTTATCAACTATGTTATCCACTGAAGGATGCCATAGCCACACTACATTTTTCTTCTTCTCTTCAGCATTGTAATCCAAAACTACTTGGTATGATGGTACTACTAGGACTCTCTCGGCAGATGATATCATCGTTTCTGTCCATCCTCGGCCATGCGAGTTAGCTCAATGGCAGGCACTTTGCGTTAAGGTACCTGGAAGTAAAGAGGATTCTATTTAACCTCTAGGTTTTGAAAGGCTTAGCAAGTAGCGTAGTCCTGCTAGTAGGACAGACAAGACCCAGGTTACAATGAGGACGGACTCCCGCGAGAATTGCTGGAAAAGTGGCAGTTGATTTGTGATTGATTTACTCAAGAACGTGGTGAAGAGGATGGGATAAATTATATGAGTGCGGAATTGTAGGGAGGGAGAGCGAGAGCCTCCCTTTCGACTCTCACTCCTCCGTTTGTTCCCTCTCCACCTCCACTGTCAAGCTTCGAGCTTGCTAGTTGAGGAGAAGCGGCTTGACAGGGAGACCAGATGGGCACGTTTGATGTCGCGGTCAGACACAGAGATGTCCCAGGAGGGTACGGGCATCACAGTGAGCTAGTCCAACAGTCTGCTCCCTGTTACTCTGACAAATATGGCCACTGAGACACCTGGCCGTGCAAAAGGAGACAGAGGGGAGAAATGAGACGAGCGGTTAAATGACACAGAGCGGAGTTCATCGAGAAGTTTTGGGCAGATCGGTTTCGGGGTACTTTGTAAGAGTTTGGTTTTATTTGTTAAGCCCATGCAGAGGCACAGTAGTCCCGGGAAGCTGAGAATAATGTAGGTGCTACCAATGAATAATGTTTACAGACTGACAGATAAAAAAGACAGACTGACAATGTGACAAAATAAAAGGGACGGACAAGCATGGAAACCTGAGGCAAACGATGGGTATTTCATTTGTGGCACTGCACATGGAAAAATAACAGCAAAATAGTGCTTTTTTTATTCTATGAAACTATAAGATTTATTAGGGATTCTGGCATTTGGATCCCGCTATGTAGAATTTTAGTGTTTGCTTATTTGGTAGCACAATAGCCATTAGTTTTAAAACCTTTCTCCCACATTTGCTTTGGACAAAAGCATAGCTTTCTGAAAAATACCATGAAGAGAAGTAGATTATTTTGCATGTGTTGATTTTTCTTTCTGTGTCAAAGAATATAAAATACACTCGCGCATTCAGACACATATTTTACTGTATTTGACAGGGACTGTGTCTCTAGATATGGTGGTTGAATACTTGTACAATCATAACTTTGATCCTTGATTTCTGTGCTTAGTAAATCATTGTTATGCTGCAGCTTTTGCTGCACAAGACCTCAAGAATGGTGGAAGGGAAGAGAGCAAGAGGAGATGAGGGGGAAAGGATGAAAGGACTAAGTTGTCCAGCACCACCTTGTCTGAGTCGGGGGAGGGATTTGCACTTTTGTGTTTGTTGTCTTTCGATCTGCCACTGAGAAACAGGGTATTAACCATGAAACCACTAATGGTTCCTTCCTTCTTCCCTTCCTTAATCGCCATGACACATCACTCGAGTGCAGGAAAACTCTAGAACCACATTTTTATGTTGGGGTTTTGTAAAATTCCATTTTGCTTGATTTGTTGGTACAGAAGTAATAGTGATTTACAGTATCTAACGGCTACAGGCGACCTGGGGATTGTGTTAAAAATAATTAGGACCATCAGTTAAAATTATTTGGGTGGAAATTCGGGACGGGCTGTGGTTCACGAACCGGTGAGAGATAAAACGCAGAGGGCTCCACCACTATGTGCTCATCCATCACGTATTCATTTTAGAGTAAAGTAAGTCGTGTGTGCATGACAGAGTATGGGCAAGCTTGAAGTCTTAACTAGAACACTTGATTCGTGATCTGATTGTTGGGCATTTATTTCTTTCTTTGAATTTTATTTTTGATAGCACTTAGAATTGCACATGCACACACTTCCTTGTACACACGTGCCCACTTTTTTGTAGCATTATACTGTACAAATTGTACAGTCAACAGAAAAACCATTTCAACTGATTTGCTTGATCGATTGGATACACAAAGCCAAATTGTAATCAAATACCTCAGGATGATTCTGTGCGTTTTGGGGGAGCTTCAACCGTAGCAACAGAACATGATGCGGTGCAGGGTTTTTTGTAGGAAAAAAAAGGAAAAACCAAAAAAAGACCAAAAAAATGAAAAAAAAACGACGCAATTTGTAGTGGCCGCAAAGCAGAATCCAACTTTTTTCTCCTTTTAATGTTTACCAGTCCAAGGTCTTCCAGTTCGGCTGCAACTCAAGTAAAGAGAGAAGAAGAGGAAAAGGAGGTAAACGGTTATGGCGACGTGGCTCGGTGTGGGCCGCTCGTGGTCAACGTGAGCACCTTTGACAGAATGGAGGATGTTCCCCACGCGTCCACAGTCGACCCTTTTCTGGAATATCCCGACAGGAATCTCTCTCTTTTCTGGCCATGGTTTTTAAAGGCAGTCAAACGCGTTAGCCACTGTGTTTCGAATGAAGCTCCATCTTTAACAGCCGCGCTCATATCGTCCTTTCCTACTCTTGGGATCCTGCAGCGAACCTCTCACGCTTCCCAATCAGCTTACCCAATGTTGACTGACTAGCAACATTTGTCCTTTTTTGCATCTTATCTGCATATTTATTATGATTATTACGATTATTATGATTATTATTATGATTATTATCATATTTATCTTCACATGCTGCTTGCGTGAGCTGACGAGTGAACAATATGCACATGTACAAATATCAAAAGAAACCCTGCCATTTTTTTTGAACTCATACCGATTTGTTCTATTCGTCATGTAAACTAATGCTAACTTATGTTCAAACACAAGTGCGCGCACACACACACACACACACACACCCTTGTGATGACAACCCTGCTCTTTTTAATGGCAAAAATGTATTTTAATTACATTTAACGATAAATAATGAGGTGATGGCATGCAACCCCAGATGTAACAATTTTAAATGTTTTCTGTTTCTTTTCGTTTGTTATTTTTCTGTTATGATGTTATGATCACTAATGCGTTGTAACAAGGTGTGAGTATATACATATTTGAGAGAAAAAAAACGATCTATGTTTAACATGATGAAGATGCTGCTGCTGTTTTGGGGGAGAAGGCAAGGACCTGATCCTAGCGCTACTTCCTCATTGGCCGACGGGCCGTTATCAGGCCGCGCTTTGCCCAATGGGGACGTGGGTCAGGGCTTGGCTTGGTGTGGCAGGACATCCTTGCTCTTCCTCCAATGGCAGGTGAGAATTTCTGTATCACCAGCTCCGCTTCTCTCTTCCCTCTCCTTCATGTATAGTCAGGACTTCAACCTTAAAGATGAAAGAGAAAAAAAAGGCAACCTTCTACTTTGAGTCTGCTATCCCTCCAAAGATACGAGACCTCTTTCTTTATGGTTTGCTGTAAGAATAGAGCTTTTTTTTAAAAACTAATACTTCATCAAAGACTTTAAGGAACTATTTTGAATATATTTAGAAAATGACACCTGTATACATCGCTTGTAAATTCATACTGGAGTACATCATCCTGGAGAATTATAAATGATAAAGAGTAAAAACAATATTTTTTGTGTGAATTTCACAGGAGCTCTTCTGTACAGTGGCACTGTTTCTCTATCTCTCTCTCTCTCTCTTTCTATATCTATATCTCTCTCTTTAGAGCGACTAGAATAAAACTTCACCATTCACAAGGTCTGTTGTCCTGTCAAAATTCACAGTGTGTACACGAGGATCCAGCGAAACCGTTTTTTGCCGGTTGATACTGATGGATTACTCACAGCAAATGATCAAAGGGGCTTTGCCATTGACCCCATTTGTTGAATATATTATTTTAACAGGTTCTGTTTAGTATGCAGAATAATAACTGCGTGTTAAGGGGGGAAAGGTCGGAGGCTCTGACAAAGGTCCTAAATGGCATCAAACCCATGTGCATGTGTCTACGTGTTATAAGGAGCACCTGAAACCTGCTGCCTGCAGCGAGCCTGACGCCGGCCTTTATTAATCTCAGGTGTCAGTAACATTTGGTCCGTGTCTTTCATTATTTGTTGTGGTTTTGTAGTTCCAGTTCCTATTCACAATGTCTGAAATGGAAAATCAGAAAACTAAATTCAATTTATGGAAATTTAGAATTCTGGGCTTGTTTTTTGTTTTTCATTTTTCCACAAATTAAAGTTAAGAAAGTAAAAAAAAAAAAGTCATAGCAGCTACAGCAAGAGGGCAGCATGTAAGCTCCTGACTCAGGCCTAACCCTGCCTGCAAAAGACTCCCCTGATTGAAAAAGGATTTTGAAGTTTACACATGCCCTTTATTTTATAGATACAGTAGGTTTATCAGGAAGTGTTCACTAGTGGTATCACGACACTTTAGACAAATGTGATGAGTTTTGGATATTGGCAATGCTGAACTGTACTGCTGTGATTTTTTTTTTTTTTTTTTTTTAAAAATACAGGTTCCATAGAGGCTTGTAATGATTCACGAGAGTAACGCCCTTGTCTTCTGACCGTTTCCTGACCTTGTAAACTTTTGCCTGTTTGAGTTTGTGTGTCCAGCAGAGCGTCAGGAGGCCATTTGGTCTACAGCTACATGTGCCATCTGCCACAGTTCGGTTTTTTTTTCTTTTCCTCATGCCTTACGCTCGACTCATCTCCTTCTATTCTGTATGCATCTTTTTTTGAGTAGTACTGTTAGTAGTAATGTGTAAAAGAAGCGATTTTGTCATAGCTAATGTCCGCATGTGAAATCTGCAGGGGAAACCTATCTAATTGGAGTCCCCCCGCTGTTTCACAGTTTTGAAGAAGCTTTTTAAATTGCCACTTAATTCACAGCCGTGTCTGCAACCTTGTTACGTGAAATTTACATTCCTATACAACTAAACTGCAAATGCGATTATGTTTTTGAATGTAAATGTAATGACTTAATCACTATGCTCCGATGCAACACATTTTTTTTACTACATGAAACAATACTTTTATAGAGGCAAAAGCAGCTCCCAGCAGTTGGTAGGGGAGGGTGGTGGGTGTACAAAGCACAGCACTGTCAAGCCAAAGACCCGAGGTTCTGAGTCCTGTGGCTGGTTCAGGCAAGAAAACCAGATATTTTGTTAGATCTGATATTTTTGCAGACAAAAACGGGTTTAGTATCAATGTGTTTGCAATTCTTCATTTACGTTACGTGTCAACATGGTTTTGTTCTCAGGAAAACATAAAGCTCAGTCGTGTTTGCACTTTAGATGTATAGGCAGGAATTTTTAGGAGACTTCCTACAACTCCTGCATTAGAGACCACACAGACACCGGGCCCACATCAAAGATCTGTCATGTCAACTCATGCATTTGTCAACTACACTACACTGTTAAACTACACTCAGCAGCCACCAGTGCACATAGGTCTCTATAGCAACAGGTGACTGCTGTCCAGATTCAAGTAATGATGAAAACATGCTCGTATTGGAACGTCCGGATCAGATGTGGATGAAAAATGAAAGTTGCGCTCCATCTGCAACCTGTTAACTTTGTTAATTTCGTTTCTCCTCTTGCACACTGACGCACTCAGCTACATCAGAGTGGTCTCTCTCACCACTAACTCAACATGCTAAATTTGCTAGAAAGCCTCTTAAACGGTGTAAAAAAACTGGGGCAATATATGCTCAACTACGGTCAGCAGCCAACCGTCAGCGTGGTGTGTCACGACCCATTAGAGCATTTCCCGAAGAAGCATCCCTATGATGGCAGGAGATCAGTTTTTGCAGAATCCCTCTTTTTAGCTATTTACCTTACATTTATGACAAACATTTATTATGAGAAGACAAGCAGATAAGTCTCGCACATTTCAACAGAAAAGATGCCTGGCCAAATGTAGACACACCATGCTGTGATTCTGACAATAGCCCGACTTCAGGGGATTTCAACATCCTGCTCTACGGCGTGTTTCAGATGAGTGACAGGCTGTATTACATTATCTGATTGGTGGAGAGCCACTATAGGCACATTTCAGACGGCTTCTCTCCATCTCTTTTGACCCTGATTCAAGACCAAAGAGGGCCAACAAGAGCTTACTCATCATCGCTTTCACCGCCGTTCCAGTTCAATTACACAGACGTCCTGTGACAAGTGTGGACACCTTGCTAAATTTGGTTTTTCAATTACGGTCGTCTGAGTATGTGCGAGAAGCAAAGAGGAGGGTTGCAATAATTGAAATGGGAAGGCAACAACACTGTGGTCAAACACAGTGGTAGAGACGGAATGTGTGTGTGTGTGTGTGTGTGTGTGTGTGTGTGTGTGTGACCACGGTGAGTGGTTGTGTCATCCTGCTTGACAAAGGGACTCTGGCAGATCATCCTTCTTTAGCAGAGGGGCAGATGGAAGAAAGAAGAGACAGAAAAGTGAACTCGTTTATTTTGTCATTTTCCATTCTCCCCTCTGATTCTCACAAAATCACCTCCCATTTGATTCTGGGAGACAAACAATTGGCACGGTCATGCCACCCCCACCCCCACCCCCGACCTCCCTGCTTGTGGGCATATGTGTGTGTGTCTATGTAGTGTGTGTGTGAGTCCACAAGTCTTAGCCCGTAGATTTATTTCAATCAAAGGCAGCTCTGCACCACCCAGAGGGAATCTCTCTACCGAGCTACTTCACCTGGCCAATTAAACCCAGAGTTATTCCCAATTACGTTAAAGGAAAAAAGAAATATGTCTCTTTATTGGAACACGAAGGGCATCACAGTAAGTTTTATCTCACACAAAAGACCCACGTCTTCTTTGAAGAGTGAATGCCATCGCACTACTTTTACTATTACATAAGACGGGTTAGTTCACAGTGAGTGTCAGAGCAGACAGTTTTGGCAGATAGGCTCCAAACTCAGAGACATTTATCACCAAATACATATAAAATACACAGTTGATGGAGATGGTAGGTACAACAATGTTGTGCCAGTGGGTTTAGTTTCCATGAAATATCCATCTTTAAGTTTGTCTGTATAATCTGCTCTGATGAATATATCATGGATGTTCAGAGAATCGGACAATCGACGTTCTTATCCCACAGCATCAAATACGCCTGAGGCGTCAAATTGTGCTGCTTTCTACGTCCTTCGGCGTGTCATATTGACGCCACAGGGATCCTTTGGCATCACTACGGGACACGACAGGAGCAACTTCACAACAGGTTTTGACGTCACAGGTACATTTTGCTGTCGGTATTGGACACTCCAGGAGCATCACTGTTTGACAAAATACTGCATTAGGCTTCAGCAGCTTCAGGGTAACAACCATTTTTTTGATGCCCTGGGAGTGAGAACAATCTTGGATGCCACACATTCTGCCCAGAAGTCCATGAATGTTCCTTTTTCTGGGTTATGGAAATAAATATTAGCCAGATGCTTTACATGCTCGTTGACTCTTTGCACATGTGAATGGGGCTAAACTAAATCAGATGAATCTTCCACCTCATGCAGAATTTGCAAGTAATATTGGACCCAGTGGATCAAGTTGCGATTATTAAAAGAACAATGTTTTGCAATTATTCTCTATGGTAAAAATCATTTCTGGGTCAGCGTGCGTAACGTGATTTATGATGCAGTTGCTAAAACTGCTTCACAACCCACCGCTCTTCCTGGGGGCCTGGCCCATATGTACATGCAGGGAGTCGGTGGTTGTAATAATTCCTTCTGTCTATACTGGCCTTGCAGCAGTCCTCTCCTAATGCTAATCCAGAGTAAGAGGTGCAGGACGAAATCCACAAAAAGGAACCTCAGCAGATCAAGTCCATATGTTCACTTTAGTTCAAAGTTCCCTGTCGACAAAGACACTGCACCAGGGAAACGGCAAAGGGGGATTTTGCATATATATTAAATGTGGCATAGTCTCTATTAGGCTTAATTTCTTTTTGCACGATTGAGGACTGTGGATTTTGTCTCGCCTCTTTCATTTGCATAAAAACTGGCACTACACCAACAAACCTTTTAATGTACACGTGGAAAGGTAATTAACATGTTGAGATGGATGTGAGGAACTTTTCTTTTAATTCTAGAACAAGAAATGTTAAGCTGTAACTGCAAATTTTTTTTTTGTACTACACATTTTACAAGCCCCCTCAGAAATATTCTAATAATCATGGTAAACTCTACAAAGGAACATTTCTCATTTAAGTACATTAAGCAAATTAGACTTTCGATCATTTTTAACAGAATTAAAAAGTCAGGAAACGCGGAAGCATGAATTCAACAACAAATGGCAGAAATCATAATTCGGAAATATTATGCGTTCACTTTCCTTCATGACATATTTATTGATACAGCGTGTAACCTTTTTTTGAATATTGTTTATGTAGAAATATGCTCTCTATCCGCTCTCTTTGCAGTTCTCTAATCGATCAGAGAATATCAACTATTTCTTACATTAGTGTGTTTTTTTTAGCTTTTCTATATTTGAGTAATTTCAGCCATGCCACATCTGAGTGACCTGAAATCGTGTGTGTGAGCAGTTCTCCTACTTTAATGAAGTCGCTCAAGATGAGAATATCTATTACTCACTGACATCAATGGTTCCCAAAGCCTCAAACCAACGAGGAAATAAAGGCAGAATGAAATCAGCCGCTGTAGAGAAATGATGGTCCTGTTCCCTCAGCGGGCGGAGACTATTGTCCCTTATTTCAGACAAATAAATCCCAAATGAGAATATTAATAGATACACACTGATCAGCCACAATATTAATACCACCTCGTGGTTTTTAATATAAAAATATTAACTAGTGAGCACTGGTGTGTCATTATGGGTTAACCAACATTTTCTATTAATTGCAACACTAATTTCCCCACAATCAGTGTTGTTTAAAGTACATTGTTTTCTTCGAGGATTGTTTTACCTTTGTACTGAGCTGAATACTTTTACATGAGTGTTAGGTTGTTGTCCCTCTGCTTCACGTTTTGCTGTGTACGGGGTGTGAGGCTGCAGACCAATCAGAGTGGTCGTGCTGACCTCGGTCCTCCATGACATTTTCAAGATCGCCAGTCTTAAGGTTAATGTTGGTATTTACTCCTGATAGTCTAATCGGAACTTCATATGCATATCGTATGCAGTGCTATTTATAAAAGAGCCCACATGCTGCACACTTTTGTCCCTGCACGAATCCCAAATATCCCAGCTCTGCGCTGGTACTTCCCTCGCATTAAAGCCACACACGCCTGCCACGGCAGCCGACATCCACACAAACTGTATAAACTGAGCTGAAAAGAAGATTCAAACTGAGGTGTCACAGTTGTTTCGTGGCTGTTCATTTTATTTTCGCAGAACTTTAATGAGCCCGTAGAGGTCTCCACCCCTAACCCCTGTTAATACTGACCCAGGCTCACAGCCTCTCCTCTGCAGCTTTTTATTGCCACATTAGTATCCCAACGAGGGAGAAGTTTGGGATGCTGCCATATTTAAGAATGAAATTAGACTTTGCTTGTACTTTGTGTGTGTGTGTGAGTGTGTGTGTGTGTTGCCCTCCTGTTGCCAACATTGTCTGTCCATTGTTGTGGTCTAAGAGCAATAATGGAATTTGATGTATGACTCAGTAAAGAGTGATGATGACAAGACATGCGAGACAGATGGGAAGTGAGTACGAAGAGGGAGACGGATGAAAGGGATGCAGCCATAAAATGTTTTGCATTGTTTGGGTTAATGGATTTGTGATGCCACTCACTGCGGATTGATGGCAGCTTGTTAATGTCCGCTAATGGAGGATGGAAGGCAGAAAGCACAAAAAAAAGGAAATAAAAAGGGAAGAGGAAAGGAAGGAAACAGGCAGGTCTTGACTACCAGTTATTAATACAGTATTTTACTGTGTGGATGTCCAGCCTTCAGTGCAATGATTTGCCCCATCACACATGTTGGGTTCTTGAATGTCCATGTCCCCAGATAGTGAAAAGGGCCTTATAAGCACTGACTACTAAGAATGTGAATACCGTATTTTCCGGACCATAAGCCGCTACTTTTTTCCGACGTTTTGAACCATGCGGCTTTTACAGAGATGCGGCTTTTCTATGAATTTTTCTGCAGCCCTCAGATGGGCGCTGTAGATGGAAGTCAGTGCAAACAAAAAAGCGCCAGTTTTTATTCTTAGCGCATGCAACCCAAGACGCACAACAGCAAAATACCGTTATATTTTTACACCCTCACCCCCTCATAATGGAAAACACGCGAAGAAATTCCTATGATGCAGCTTTTAATTTGAAGCCATCGATCTGGCTATCCGTGAAGGAAATCGAGTGTGACAGTGGTTTCAATGCTCAGGAGGAAGATGAATAGCGATTTGTGGTTTCAGTGCACGGGAGAATGAAGCGACTTTAATAGTTGCGCAGTGGCGCTTTAACAGTGCGCAGGAAGAAAAAGTGACAGTGGTTTGGTGTTCAGTGGTTTCAGTTCGCAGGAGGAAAAAAATAAAGCAACTTGATTTTAGTGCACAGGAGGAAGATTAATAAAACCATGACTTTTCTGTTTTGTGTGATCAGCACTTTTACTGCCGTGTTACAGGCACCATTCAGGTTCAGGTGTATGAATAAACACTTACGGTAAAGAGACGCACTCTTTACCGTAATGCCGGTAAAACAGCGCACAGAACATCCTCATGCGTACTGTGAACAATGAGTAGGAGCGCATACAACAGATATTATTTCTCAGCCTGGATATTGGCGGCTTATAGTCCGATGCGGTTTATATGTGACAAAATATATATTTCTTTTAAATTTTAGCGGGTGAGGCTTAAATTTAGGTGCACTCTATAGTCCAGAATTTACGGTACTTTACCCTGGACTACTTTAGTTTAGTGTTGAACTTTTTGAAACGTTTTTCATATCGCACCAATATTTTGTAGTGTTACAAGTGAAATGCTGCTGCGAACAGAGTCCAGACCTGCAGATTAGGAAATGAGGTAAGAGGGTTTGTTTGTTTATTTCTCGAACAAATGAGTTGGATTATGAACAAAAGGTCAATTCTCTGTTAATATCTCATTTTACAAGACAACACACAGATGGATCCCCCTCAGCTGTGTGTGTGTGTGTGTGTGTGTGTGTGTGTGTGTGTCTGTGCAGGCAATGTGTTCATGTGCTTGGGGAACTTAGTACTTCCAGTTAACATTAATGAACTAATCACTGGGTTCCTTTATGTGCACATATATCGCATGTTTCGTACTGTGTGTGTGTGTGTGTGTGTGTGTGTGCAGTCGGTGGAGCTGAAATGCTTCTGTACGTCTGTCTAACTCCATGATAACTGAGTTCAGACTGTGTGTGCGTGCGCGTGCACACACACGTGCAAGTGTTATGTAATCTGTCTTCCCACTGTCTCTAGCTATAATGTCAGTAATAAAGTTAATTGGGTCTTTGGTCCCCAGTGCACAGTGTGTGTGTGTGTGTGTGTGTGTGCGCGCGTGTGTGTAGTGTTGGCTGGGTTTTGTAGTTTCAAATAATGCTGAGTCTCTAATTCACCACAGGGGAAATCTTGATCGAGAGAGAGACAAAAAGCTTACCTTGTGATTTGTGTCTTTATGAAAATTGCGTGTGTGTGTGTGTGTTTGAATTCACCAACCTTCCCTCCCTCAATTAAATTTTATCTCTCACATGCAACAGGTTGTGTTTGTGAGGCGTTGACTCAGACGTCTTGCTCTGAATTGCCGTGTGTGTGTAATGAAGCCATCGGTTCTGTCTCGCACACAAATAAACAACACATGTTCCTCACATTTATGTCGTAGATCAAGCGCTCCCTTCAATGGGTTGAAGAGAGTTTATTCCTCCAGTTCGAGGAGTTTCTAAAAATGTGTAACATCCAGAAAGCTGTCGAAACATTTCTGAAAAATGTGATGCTATTACGTGCCGTCACGTTCCCCTCGTGTCATGCAGCGTTTTGTTTGCCCGTTACACCAGCTGAGTTTTCGTTCCGACTCGTGCACCCCTTAAAGATCCTGTAAATTCTGAACGCTCACCTTGTTCACGGGCTCCATAAACGCGCGACGTTTACATCCATTTCTATTTCATGTAAAAACACAATGCAATATTATTTTGATTGCAAAATAAATTCTTTAGCTATTGGAATATTAAAACATAAAAAAAGGTTATCATAGTTTGAGAAGAGGCCTCCTTTACTGAAATCGATAGATAAAGAAGGGAAACGTCGTTACGTGCCGTCTCATACACTTTGTCGGGTTGATGTCATTCTATCGATCGGTTCTGGGTGTGCGATTGCAGCCCTCTGGGTGTAGTATCACTAAGAGTTTTAAAGCCGTGCAGATTGACTCTAACCTTTTCACCGTCACCTCAAACACAGTTAAAGACCTTTTCATTTGTCATACCACGCTAAGACCTGACATTTCATTAGCCTGCAACAACCACAAGTCAGGAATTACACTTCGTAATTTCTGCTTAAAAAAAAAGGCACCAGGTCGGACCCCGTCTCGATCCTTCGTGTCGTGGATTCAACATATGCTTTGGAGATTTTGGTTCAAATTCACCTGATAGCAGTTCCTGTGGATTTGTCGGCCTCACATCCAGGTTCCTACACGTCTCAGAGGTGCTTTACTGGATGGAGGCGTGGTGACTGTGGAGGCGTAACCTGCTCTGTGGACATGAAGGGACGAAAATGGTCAGCAACAACACTCAGGCAGGCTCAGCATTTAAATGATGCTCAGTTGGTATTGAGGGGCCCAGAGTTTGTCCAGGAAATATCCACCACCGCCGCTGAACGTCACATTAGAAGCCGAGTCTCATCAGACATTTCTCCATTGTCCAGTTTTGTTTAGGCCGTGTGAATCCCGGCTTCAGGTGCCTGTTCTCAGCTGACAGGAGGGGCTGAGACCCACCTGCTTCAGCGTCCATTCACAGACGCTTCTTTATTCCTCAGCTGTAATGAGTCACTGTCGCCTTTCTATCAGCCTCTCCTTTGACCTCTGGCATCAATAGGTCATTTTAGCCGAGGAAAAAACTGCGGCTCACTGGATATTTGCTCTTTTTCTCTCTGTAAACACCGAAGATGCTTGTGAGTGAAAATCCCAGTAGATCAGCAGTTTGTGAAATATTCAAACCAGTCTGTCTGGCACCAACAGCCAGGCCACATTCAAAGAAACTTCAGTCAGCTGTCTTTCCTTTTCTAATGCTTAGTTTGAACTTCGGCAGATCATTTTACCCATATTTACATTTCTAAATCTAACGTTGAAGCAACGTGACTGGCTGATTAGACATTTGTATTACAAGTAGTTGAAAAGCTGTACCTAATAAAGTGGCCTGTGCATATATAATCATTTTTCCTTTAGAACCGAGCTAAAAGCGTTTGTTATCTTTTCACTATTAATTTTCTTCTAGTTTATTTTCATAATTATAAGCATATTCCACGTTATTAGGTAACACTGAATGACAGAGTTTCTGCTCATATACGATTATAAGCCAAGAACACTGTGGCTGCAATTTGTTTAGCAAAGTGTCTTTTAAGTTTGCCCGTTAAATTATAGGAAGTGCATATGGAGCAGACATCACACCTCAGCCTACAGCCTGTCCCGGCTGACAGTAAGAGGCTTGTGGCCGCGTGTCCTCCTTTGTGTGTCCTTGAGAAACATGCTGAAGCAGAGTTACCTGCTCCAGTTTTAAACCACAACGTGAGGACATGCTTTCGAAATCACAGATCCCATTTTTGCACATGCATATGTCTAGCAGTCAAAATTTCCCTCACGCAGAAATAATAGATAAAGTGAAGTTCTACTCAACATAAAAATAATGAGTTTTCTTTCTCTCTCTGCTTGGGATGAAAAGAACAGAGGGAGAAAAGAGCCCATGGGCACAAGAACAAAACATGCAGCCCAATGTAGGCTAGCATCTGTGTGTGTGTGTGTGTGTGTGTGTGTGTGTGTGTGTGTGTGTGTGTGCGCATTTACGAGGCAGATTTTCAGCGAAGCAAACTACAGCTGTACCTAATGCACATTAAATGAATTGAAAGTTTCTGGCCTTTGAGGATAAAGGCAGAGATTTAATTTAATTCTTTGTTGTTGTTTTTTTACTTATTTGTTTTTTGTGCCAATTTTTCCTCTGTTCTGCTTTTGGATCCTAAACTTGACCTATCAGTGTTGTGCATCTCCATAAAGGCTCCATAAATCATTGCAGGTGTCTGTAATGTGCCTGCAGGTAATTAATTGCTGTGGTTTTTGAGCCAAGCAGAGCCGAGTGCACAGGGAAAAACTGGCTTTTTGTTCCTTTCCATCCCTCCTTTTCTCTCCTTTTTACTTTGCTAATTTCACACCGTGAATTTAAATTCCCCTACTTCTTATCTTATAGACACAATCCAAGTGTAATTTATTTTAAGCTACACAAAGCTTCGGGTTTCTCACAGCAGATTAAACCCTGCACCAAATAAAAATTAGCTGCACGTTAGAATCCATTACGGAAGAAACTGGAAGTGAAACCCGACTTTCAGCAAATGAATTAAAAAAAAAGCAGGTGGCATCCTGTAAATTGCTTCACTTACCTTATTGTTCCCATCCCGTTACACTGGCCTTGCAAATGAAGATAAATGAGCTTGCAGGGTTAAAGGCTAAGTGTGTATCAGGATCGGCACAAACACAGGTTAATTATTTGTTGCCAAACTTGTAGCTTGTATGATTTCAGATCACTCAAACTGTGATACTGCTCATTTGTGTGTGTGTGTGTGTGTGTGTGTGTGTGCAAGCTGGATGTGAATGTGTGCAGTCGCAGGTGTACAGCGTTGTGAGCGCTCCCGTTTGATTAAAAATATGTAGCTTGATTGCTGCATACCAGAGGGAAACTGAGGTGTTAATTGGCTGTGTGTGTGTGTGTGTGTGTGTGTGTGTGTGTGTGTGTGTGTGTGTGTGCATTTAAAATGTTTGCACATGGAGAGCCACAGCGCTTAAGTAACATAATCAAAGAGCGGCTGCTGGGGACCCGTCTGCTTCAACAGGGGCTTTACATGTACACGCACGTGCACAGCACCATGCAGTGTTGTCATGACTTCATAAACTGTGTGTGTGTGTGTGTGTGTGCGTTTGATGGTTTGAACAGGCGCTTTTCTACCTGTTGCTCTTTACACTGCTTCTTATTATATACCTGTTCACACTCACACTCACAATCACACACACACACACACACACACACACACACACACACCAATGGGAGGCAGCCAACACTTCCGCAGCTTCCACTTCCAACTAAGTGGACGTTCGGTGTCAAGGACACTTTGACATCTGGCCGCAGGAGCTGGGCATCGAACCAGCAGCTGTAGGATTGGTGGACTGCACCACAGTCGCCCCCGTTATGCGGAGGCAGATGAACTAGGTGAGACTGGAGTGGCAGATGACGAAGTTGAGGTGATCGCGTGTGTCTCATCGCTGCTGACTTAAGCAAATGTGATGTAGAATTATGTGAGGAGACTTATTTGGGTATCTGGGACGGCCATTCAGATTCTTTGCCTGCTGGCTAATGCAAACACACGCACACACACACGACAACAAAGTCTCATTTCTTTTCATCTCATTTCCGTCCTTTTTCGTGATTCCTTATCTCGCTGTCTCTTACCGTCTTCTCTTACCTCTATGATGTTACAGATAAACAAGGGCCATCTGGGTACAGATAACTCTCCAGTGATGCCGCTAGTCTCTCCTTCTGCCTGTTAGCATTAAAAATTCATTAACTCTCACTGTTCCACAGTCGTCCGACAGCCGAGATCATCAGATACATAAAACCCGACGTGACTAATAGTCTGACAAACACCAACACGGTTCTGTTCCAAATCTACTTGCTTTGGAAGGGAATTCGTTATGCCATTTCCAAGTCTGTCTTTTCTTTTCACTTAGCCATAGATTTCTTGGAATAATGAAAAGTGGAGCCCTTGAAGGCAACCTTTGAAGTTGCGGTGTCATCTGAGGAGCAGATCGCACGTGTTTTATGTTGCACCAGTTTGCAGAAATTACTAAATTAACATTAGGGTTTTTCAAGGTAGGAAGTGAACATGGTACAGTTACGTTCCAGCATGGCAGCACGTAGACTTCCAGCAGTGACCGATTTAAAAACAGTAATAATAGGCTGCATTATTATAGCAGCTTTTACGTCAGTAATAGGCAAACAAAAAAAAAAGCTGTAAAAGTTAAAATACGTATAAAAACAATAAAAACATTAAACAATACAAATTGTAAAAAAGGAAACAACAAAAAACAAATAAATCAAATCTAGAGTAAATTTGACCTAGTTGTTGGCAGCAGCATTTGGTTTTCGGTTTAAAAGACGCCGATGTCGAGTCAACAGAAGCTCCTTGAAATCCCATCTGACCTGTTCAGGAGGCGGCTGGTGCAGGCTGCCTCCACGACTGGTGTAAGATGGTCAAACGTCCTGCTTTTGGCTCCACAGTGGTAAAGTGACAGCAGTACATCGCAGTAATCCAGTAACAGATGTTGCAAATACAATAATCAATATCGCAGCATCATGTGAAAGAGTTTAGATAAAGTGTGTGTGTGTGATAAGAGCAGTTCAAAAGAGAGAACAGGGTCTAACATGATTCTTTGTGGGAGAAAGGTTCCCATCGAACCGATGAGATGAACGTTTGTTTCTAACTGAGTGAACCGCAAGAATTTACAAGCAGAACGTTTTGGGACAGGCAGAGCGCGACTCGAGCCGGCTGAGACGGAAGAGAGATTCAAACTGAAGCTTCATCCAGCTACGTTGGAAAACAGAATTACTCTTATTATATCAGGAAACTTGGACGTGACGCCGGCAGAGAACTGAAAGCAGTTACTTCATTTTCTTCTCAGCTGGCGACCGTCATTTTGGTAAAGATGCAGGGCGAGAGAACGTCCATTAGACTGAATTTCTACTGGCTAAAGGTGAACGTGGAGGCCACGCCTCCAGCCAATCACAGCAGGCGCTTACAAACATGCTAATTTTATGTTAATAGCTTCCAAAACATCCTGCCGGAGGGGAAAGGGGAGTCTGCTCTGGATTTACAGGAATACTAATTTTAACAAATGTGGTTGAATTAAATACTTTTTTTTTTTTACTTTTCCTTTACCTGCCTCCATTTTTTACATACTTTTGTGTTACACGTGCATTTAGCCATGTTTCCCATGCAGCTGATTTCATAACATCCATCCTTCCTCTCTCCACACACACACACGTTGGTGAACTACAGGTAGAGTTGTTGTTAGCCCAGATAAAAATGCTTTGCTGTTCTCGGATCGGCTCTCTTATATAACACCACGCTGCCCCAGCTCCAGCTTGCCTCACAGTGATGGCGCCCCTGGATGTGGATTTGTGTGCGTGTGTTTCCAGGCAGTGATATCACTAGTTGTGTAACTTTCTGCTCCACGTTTTTGCCAGTGTGTAGCAGCTTTCCCAGTGACCATTCTTGCAGCATGTGTGTGTTACCATCTAGGCTGTATCCTTGTGTGTCAGTGTGTGTGTGTGTGTATCAAAAGAAACCGGGTGAAGAATCTTCCACTTACCCAGAATTGGGTTTTGGTGGAAGCAGGTTTTGCCAGACATCCTTCTCTCCAGCAGGATTCAGAGGCCAGATGAGATGTATCATCCCTCCAATGAGTTCTGGAGCTGCCATGGGACCTCCTACCAGCTGGGCGTACCTTGAAGACCTCAAACGGAAGGCAGCCAGGAGGCCATCTCATTTAACGCTCAGCTGGCTCCATTTAACGCACAGGAGCAGCGACTCCGAGCTCCCTGCGGATGTCAGAGCTCCGCACTGGACCCCACGGGCAAAGGTCTGGCCACCAGACACTCGCCGACGAGCTTCCCTCCCAGGTCTGGCAGCGGAAGGGTCCCCGGGTCTCCCTGTTTCGGGCACAGTACCACAGTTCCGCACAGTAGTGTCATGAGAACAAAGCAACTTAATTCCTAAAATCACTTGCTAAAAGACTATAGAATGAGGCGAGTGAACCAGTTCTGCCAAACACGATATCCACAAAAGCCTGTGCGAGTGCATGAACCCGCACGTGTTTGTGCGTGTACTTAAAAGCCACATGTGTGCATGTCTTTTTTAAACAGGGTCCCTGCCTGCAGGACGTGTCTCAGAGCCTTAGTCTCCGCTGTCGCCCACTCTCCTAAATGGATCAGGTACATGAATTCCAGCTGACACGTGGAGAGAAAGGAAGCGAGCGAGCAAAACAAGTTGTGAAAGTGAAATGAGCCTCACAAAGCGTCTCTTTGTCTTCTTCCGTCTCTTCGTTTCAGTGTAGTTTTGGAAAATGATTAAACGGAGTCAGAAGAGACGTGGATGGACATCAGAAGCTGTTACAGATTGTACAAAGAGCCACCGCTGAATAAACGGGGATCCTCTCCGATGACGTCCGGTGTAGGTAGGGATGGATCCTCGCTACCTGTTCAAAATCTAATTTGCTGTCTTGTCATCTTTACAGCGGATTAAACGGGGGCAGATTCCGGATTCTCACTGTTTGGATGACAATGAAGAGATAAGGCCTGTGTCACACAAGTGGAAAAAATCTGATTTGAGCAGTCGCAGCAAATCCCTCCAGGTTTTTAGCGAAGATGACAAGTCCAATTCCCAACTGTCCCACATGTGTCCATGTGAAACGCGAGGGGAAAGAACAGTCACTTAAATGTCTTTTGTGTGCAGGAGACACTAATGTGTTGGTAACGTTTTTTTTAGTGTTAGTTATTATTAATTCCATTTTTATTTTCATCATCGCAGACATTTTCTGTCCCTGGTGTCACATCACACACTTCCTTCCTCCCTCCTGCTTCTTTCTAGCTTTCATCTTCATTCAGTCTTTACCCATCACATCACTTTCCAAATAATCCTGTGACATTTATAACTGTCCAATGTCATACGACGTCCCAAACACGTTTCTTTTAATGTGGAGCACATGCTTCTGAACATGTGGATCCAGTAATTACAAATCTGGGGAATGGATTGTTTGGTTTGGTGTTCGCAAGCCTGCAGCCTCGATTCGCTTCTAAATCTTTGCTTTATGTTTTCAGAAACAACGTGACGTGTTTTTTTAATAGAGACGTTGACCTTTTACCTTCTGCCTATAAACCTTTGGACATAAACTGCCATCAGCATCACTTTATGCTATTGGACATTCGTGTGAAATGTGGTCATTAAAGTTTTTGAGTTATGTTGTCGTTTCATCGTTGACCTATAAATTCTGATCACTTCACCCCTGATTTCGATGTGGACCTTTATGCCGTGAATGAAGTTTTGCAGTAGCAAGAATAAAACTCACATGCGGTCACAGTTATGTGGATGATGATAACCTTATGCAGCTGAGGTTTGCGAACAAATTCCAGTGTGAGACAAATGTCTGAAACGTCTCTCATTACAGCTTTATGACCCAGCACAATGTCCCATCTGTCAGGTACTGAATCAATGTGAGATTCCACCACTTACGGTGGATTTAGATTGGGGAAACTGAAGTGTGAAGAGCGATATTAAAGTGGGGGATTGACAGGGGTAAGCTCCTGTGCTGTTACGCAACCCGTTTAAAACATTTTGTCTTTCCTTCGGCTTAATCTTTGAGGCTAAATTATTATCACGTTTGAGCAACACATTTATCAATTTTAACTGCAGCAATGAGGCAGCTGGGCTCGTGCTGAGTAAGAATCTCCTGAAGATCGTGCAGAAAAGAAACATAGGACTTGTGAAGCCTAATCGGGCCTTTAGACACGAATAAGGTCACTCACACAACAGGAAATTCTGAGCCACAAAGGACAGTTTGCAGTGAGCCAGAAGTGGTTACAGAAATGTGGCTATCGATTGTTTTAATTAGACACAAATATGACAGAAGTGCTAGAAACAACATATTAATAGTTTTCAGTCTCTGGATGACTGGAGCCGCCATATTGGATTTTGATGTCAGAGTAACTCACGTTCGTCTGAGGAGTATTTTGCTGAAAGTATAGAAATTCAGACTTTCCAAAAATTAAAACGTTAAAATCACCACCACTTTTCAAATGACCACTTTTGTCGTATAGGTAAAACACAGATGCCAGATGATTTTTGTTTCAGGCTGTAAGTGCTTCTATCTACGTAGGACACCTGAAGACAGGAGTGATTTCCAAAGTTAGGAATGTTGATAACTATCCAAGTCTTCCTGGCCGGACTTCCTACTTTGAGACACAGCCCTCGGATCAATCATGTGTTTTTCATCGTTTTCAAATGGACCACGTTTGACAAGAGGGTGACAAGCTTTACAGTTGCTGTTTTTTGTGGGCTAAGAAATACAACCCCCCCATATCCCCTGAAATAGAGCTTGTCAAAAGCAAAAGACGGGATGAAAGCCTGGATTTGGTGCAGCCTGCCTCATTTTAGTCATAAAAAGTATGATTTTCAGGGTCCGCTGGAAGATTTTTCAACTGACTGAACGAGCGGAGCCACATGGGACCGTATTTCATGAAGTCTAAGCTTCCTCAGCTGGATGCTGTTCCACTTAAGCACATTGTTCCTTCCGTTCCTCTCTTCCCATAAGCGAACTCTGCAGCGAGGACAGTCATCCAGGAAAAAAAAGGTCCCTCTGCTCCTGTGAGAGCAGTTTGTTGAAGGAAGAGAACGGGCTAATTAGAAGTGGAATGGTCCTCCCAGCTGGGACAGTCCTGCCAACGTCTTTTTCCTTTTTTTGTCCCTGCAGCTGAGTAGTAAAAGTTGTATTATATCACTATGAGAACTATTTCCACGCACTTAATACCGTCTTAAATTTAGCCCTGCTGTATATTGCACACTAACAAGTGAGGAAATATCTCTGCAAAGTGCATAAACCAAACAGAGAAACTAAAGTATTGGACAAAGTGGGGCTTTGCTTACTGCACAGGCAGCAAATGTTCCGTGCTGTCAAACTGTTTGCCGGGATCGGATGGATGGTGTAGACATACAGAGCAAGACTGCAGCAAATAATGCAAATCTTCCCGCCTCCCTGCTCAGCTTCAGCAGAACTTTTAAAACATCCTGCACCAAACTGTATCCCGACCAGAAACTGATTCTGTTGCAAATTAGTATTTAATAATTTATTCTGTGTGTAAGATGATCAGCGTGTTACAGTCGGGACGTTTTTGAAGCTATAGTTGGTTTTTGCATCCAATTGTCATTTAACGCTGCACTTAAAGTTTTCATCCTGTTGGGTTTTATCCGGTTGATAAGAAGCCTGTGGGATGTAGCACTGAACGGGACAATCAATTCTGAGAGTTTTTTCAAAAGATGAGTCCGTCTCCTACTGCAGCTCCTGTTACTGTTTTTGATCTTGTTGCTGTTGTGTCTGTCCTCTTCCTTAGGCACCTGATGTGTGTGTGTGTGAGTGTGTGTCGGTGTGTGTGTCTGAAGGAAGATCCACGTGAATTAATTGTCGCCCCCTTATTGGTCAGGATGGCACCCGCTCTCTCTGTCACTGACTCTGTGAGAAAGATGGTTGATGATCTCCCGCTTTGGGTAAAGTGGTTTTATTAAAGCTTTTTGTTGGTGGTTCTGAGCCCTAATCATCTCTACAGTAAAAACATTGCTACCGTTCGGTCTTTGGAACACTTGGTCCTGCTCGTTTTGCTTGGGATTGGGCAGAGGGGAGAGAACATCGTGTTATGTCCAGGGCCATAGGAAAATATTGGTAAATGATGCTGACAAAGGCAATCTCTGTTGTGCTGCTCCGTGTGCTGTCAAAGGTCAGCATTGAAGAATGAAGATGAATTGAACATGCATCATTCATTCGCACTTCACTTTACAGCTCAGTGAATAGTAATAATGCAGATTAATAGTGAGGTAATTACTCACCAATTACTAATAAGGTAATTACTAAATTAATAATCAGGTAATAGGTTGGTATAAGTATGCTGGGCCTGAGACCTCATGATTCTGGAAATTGAGAAAACAAGCAAATTTACAAAACAACTTTATCAATTCGACAGCACAGACGCAGCGGGTAAAAAAACGCAGAAAAAACTCACAACACAATGGAAATGGATCGTTTACGGATTTTTATGAACATTTTTATGAATGTTTCAGAACATTTCTGAAATGGCTGCAGGAGCAACTAAAAATACATCACTGTAAATGTCCGTCACTTTTTTGGGTCCCATGGAAACGTCATAGACAGCTGTCATAACAACGTTTCCAGTATCATCAGGCCAAGATCACATGGGTAATTCTAGTTAATATAGTAATAATCTACTAAATTTTGCAGTAACATCTGTATTGGTAAAGATGAACAACATGAGAGCAAGTGAAGTCACCATAAGTCAAAGTAACTGTTACTCTATATTCCCTGCGGTTACTGAGCTGTGAAGGGAAGCTGTGATACGAACGTGGATCGTAATCGACAAAGCATCTAAAAATAAATGAATGAATAGATAAATAAATAAATAGATCACCAGCCTGCAAAGTTTGAACAAGTGTAACGTGATGGAGCGATAAGTAAATATGGATTTATGTTAACACTCAGATATGAGTTATGGCAGTAAATGATCATAAAATCTTTTCAGCTTATGACATTAAGCCTTTTTTCATTTGATACATTTCCAGGAAAGAAAAGAAAAAATGATTTTTAAAAACGTTTAACATTATATTTTATGTGCCTCCATCCTTCACCCTATTAATGGCACAAAGCTAGCGTCTTGGATTGATGCAAACAGAATTTATAGCATATGGTTTCTTGTATAGGACATGGGCGTATGCATCTGTACTGTCAGGCGGCCAAAGGCTGAGCCAAAGCAGCCAAACCGCTCACAGTAACCGCCGTTAAGGAGTGAAGCAAGCGTCCGTCCGGCGCCGGTTCGCCTTTAACCTCGACTCGGGACACATCAGTGTAACGTCTGTCACGTGTGTGTGTGTTTGGGAGCCGCGTCTGCGACCCGCCCTAACGTAGAGCTGGACACACGAGAGGGTAAGCACACAGCCAGCAGCTACAGAATATGTCAGCGTTAATATCACCACAGAGGAAGCGACGGAGGGAACACACACACACACACACACACACACACGCTCGGGCGTCTGTGTGTGTGGAGATAATCAACCCTCATAAGGTTCAGTGGAATCTGAGCGCTGACCCTGCTTCACCTGGCCTTCTCCCGTCCTGCCTCCTCCTCGCTCTGTCTCAGAAGAGCTTACGCAGGTCTTTTGTAACACTTGAAGGATACTCGCTCCTGCTGGATCTCAGTTCCGCTGTCACTTAGCCAACACTTTGCTCCGGTGCTGAATTTTTTATCAGCAACAAATTTTCTCTGGAAACAGAAAACGCTGGCTCACACGTTTTGCTAATGTTTGGCATGCTGGATATTCACTCACAGTATCTGCCCGGGCAATCCATACCCACAGTGTGTGTGTGCACTGGGAGTCATTGTGTTTGAGTCTTTCGCCATCACCCCCAATCCCCAATTCCCATTTGTTTCCTTTCTCTTCGGGCCTCCTCCATTTTCAGCCCCCCCCATCTTTTCATGGTTAATTAGAAAAGTAACATCGTGGCTGCAAACACACACTTTTCCTCCTTCACAACCTTTAATCCTTGTCGCTTCCACACTCTGCAGGGGAAATGCAGCGGTGATGCAAACACCACTGCAGTTGTTTCATTAATAAAATCATTAGCGGCAGAATATTGTTCTGCTTTTTCTTTCCAAGCGTTCCACTGATTGGACCTCACGGAAATGCTAAAATTAAAGGTCATCTCAGACTGTGAGAGCTAATAATAATGTTCACACTCGCCTGCATTAACAGGTTTTGCAGAAAGTATTTAAACTTTGAATCCAATCTGATGAAAATGTGCACACTCGACTGAGGGGGGAAAGAATGAAGTATGAAATCAAATATTATAACTTTTACTCCTTTTATGTTTTGATCCGGTCCTATCAGTTCCTCTCGCACCTTCTGACTGTCACATCCAATCACATGGTTGACATTCCTCTCCCCGCCTTCTTCAAGCAGAACGTCTTTCTCGTCTGCCCACGTTACATTCTTCTTCCTGTCCTCTCTGTGACCTTGCTTTACTTTTCCATTAATCCGTCTGCCAGTCTCTTTCTCTCTGTCTCTCTTTCTCTCTGTCTCTCTCTCTCTGTCTCTCTCTCTGTCTCTCTTTCAGACTCGAACCTTGTCCACCTTTCCCCACGTCTCCTGCTCTTCCTTTCGAATTTGTAACCAGGTCATTCCTTTATTTTCCCTGCTCTCCACTTGTTTTTCAGATATATGATTCATACTGTAAATATAAATGTTTGTTTTTTTTTGTTCTTGGGGGAATTAAAACAGGCATATGGATAATAGTATTTTATTTAGGACCACATACAAAGACCAAGATATCAAAACCAGGACCAAGGAAGGACGAGACCAAGTCAAGACCCCTTCACTGGACACACAGTAAATGTTGCAAAATATATATACATAGATACTGATAGATTATAGATTTGAATGGTCCGGTCTTGGGGGGCCTGGTAGAGGTGTTGGCCTTGCAATGCAGAACGCCACAGGATCAAATCCCACCCCATCGATGGTGGCCCCACCCAGCCATCAAGGATCACCTCGCTGATGGTCCTGAGGCCGGATAAAACAGGAGGTCGGTCTGCTTTAGGGGTCTTAACTTGGTCTTGGTCTTGGAAAAGTGGTCTTGACTGCAAAACTAATGGATAAAAACGGAGTTGTTATTTATACATGACTGACAGGTGAAGAAGGTCATTTCGTTCAAATCATTTATATTTGACACCTGACGGTGTATTATTTCAGTTCAAATAGACCAATTGTGAGTGTGCTTCTCATGCATTCATCATAAGACAAACTTAAATGCTTTATAAATGTGTGTCAATCTGATTTCTGCAAAGGTTGTCAGCAAACAGCAAAGCGATTAACTGCAGGAGCAACAGTTTGTTCCAGCTGTGACGGGAGCTCCACGGGTGTCTGACACTCCTCTGCTCCCTGTGCAGCCCACCGCTCGGGGGGATGTGTTTCCTTCCTCCCCCGTCATACTCCTTCCTGTGTCATGAAGAATCCAAAACTACAGTCAAATCATCTTTTATTGTGTTTGGATTTGATGTTTTTGCTTATTACATCAATTTCTAGGTTTCTGCAACTTTTCGTCGTAAGAGAACAATAATAATCCGCTAAAGCTCTATTTTAAATGCCACATATGGACAAAAATGTCAGTTTTACCCTGAGACGCTGCAGCTCCGGACGGGATAGGAGAGACGTCAACAGGGAACAGAGTGACTGACAGGTAATGAGGAGATTATTAGATGATTATTGGACTGAAAGAACAAAGACGGTGGCAGGGGACACGCTCGCAATATCGTGGTACAAAGTGATTCCTCAGTCAAAGGCACCTTGTGTTGTTGGAATGAGTTTGCACGAGTGGAAGATCACTCAGATAGTTGACGCTGACTCCGTCAAACTGTCACACTTTACTTTTTGCCTAATGGAGACGACTTGGACAAAGGCACCACACGTTTTCTGTGCCTCTGTATGAAAGTCATAAGCTTCATCGTTTTTGTTTTTAGCCTGTATTTTTCTTTCTAACTTTTTTGTTTAAAATATAGAGTTAGATTATGTAATTCTTTTTTTTATGTGTTCCTAAACGTGTTTTATGGTGGAGAGGTCCTGCTGACTCATTGAACAGCAGTGCAGATTTAAACTGTTAAATGTGTCTGAGCAATTTCCACTCCTGATTGTAAAATGTCTTATTTGATATAAACTCTTAATAACTAATACACAGAGAGTTGTGCACATTGTGGCAGAGAACAGTAGAGCCAGTAAGACGTGAACTGATTTCAAGTCTCATGCTGGCCAGTGGCTGACGTTGTAGCTTTAATATCATGTCTTCTACATGTATCCCATATTCCATATTCCTGCATGACACACTGGCCTGAATCTCTCATTTCTTTGTTGTTGTTGTTTGTTGCTTTGCAAAAGTGAAGGACACTGATCAGGAACAGGAACAAGAAAAAAGGCGAGTTTGGGTGTCTTCAACCAACGTTCGTTCATAAAGAAGTGAAAAAGTTTGCAAGCCCAAAATGCTAATTTTAGTGTAGCTGTACAGTTTCATGGCAAAGGTCGTAGAAACGTCCACCTTTGTTTCTTTGTCTTTGATCTTTGTCCCTCCTGTTAAAACTGCATAGAAGGAAGCAAGACAGAGGCAAAGAAAAGACAAGACAAAAATGAGGAATTAGAGACATGAGACGTCCTTTCCTCTGAACCGTCACCTGTTTGTGATATACCGGTTCAGCTGTGGCCAATTCTGTTCCACGGGATCATGCAAATCATAATTAGGACGCACAGCTCCCACTGTCTGCTCAGCTTGTTTTTTCAAGTGTGTAAGTTCTAACGTGCGTGAACATCTGTTCCTTTTGAAAAACCTGTCCTCTGCCGTGTGTTTATTTCTTCAATGAACTGATTGTTTTTATGCACATATGTGAGTTTTCCGTTTGTGATTATGCTGTATCTATTGATTTGCAGAAATGCATCATTAGCTCCAAATGTAAATTATGTAAATTTATTGCAGCTCTTTATTTATACTCAACACAGAGGAATGTTCAGCCTCATGGAAATAATGAGAAACAACTGAACTAGTTTTTACTGAAAGACATCAGAGCCTCCTCAGGTCCGATAGTAGGAAATAAAAGATCTTCAAGGGAAACATATTTACTGTGTTTAAATAAAGTTGTTTATGGCTCTTTGTTACTTCGATTTACACTTAACACTAATCCACAACTTCAACCAGATAACAGATCTAAAAACTCTCATATCTTCTGTTTTGTTACATATGCTTGTATTTCAGTAGCCTAGAAAACTGTGCTGCTTCTGTGATGTGGTTTCATATCAGCGTGATCAGCTGCAGCAAACAGTCGCCTGCAGGTCTTCAGCAAAGCGGTGCGTGAGTGTGAGGTGAAGTGACCGAGTGGAAGTTCTACAACCAGGGTGTGTAACAAATCTGCCTTTCTTAAAATCCCACAATCATAAAAGACAAGTAGAAGTAGTAGAAATAAAACACACACACAAAAAGGGCAACGTGGGAAATGGGAGACAGAGACGGACAATTCCCCACGTGGACATAAACATGTAAGACATGCGTTCACATGGAGAATCCCACCTGTGTCCCGTGTTTTATCACCCACAAGCCCCTTGATTATGAAAGAATCACATGCAGTATTTATGTCTAAATATGACCCGCGCTCCAGTGTGTGATGGCAAGCTAATCATGTTTGAACTCGACCCATCACAGTAAAATCATAGATGTTTGTGACGCGTTTAACCAGAAGCAACATGGCAACTACACAGTCATTGTTAAAATTCATGCAGTCCATTCAATAGTTTAAAATATTTACACCAATGTAACCTAAGCTTTTTGAACACAGACATGATTTTTAACTTAGGTGTTGTCGGGTCCAATCCAGCTGGTTCCCGTATCCATACACTCATTCACCCCAATCGCTTCCATGTGAACATTTTCGCTTTTAAATTACGTCACAGCCACTTTCTCTCCTCTCGTAGATTCTCTGTCTGTCAGATGTTGCCAAATTCACACACAAATAAATTATA
The DNA here is from genome assembly GCA_033026295.1 of Channa striata. Taxonomy (NCBI): domain Eukaryota; kingdom Metazoa; phylum Chordata; class Actinopteri; order Anabantiformes; family Channidae; genus Channa; species Channa striata. Next base: position 20,476,999 of record CM065180.1, on the reverse strand, counting down.
GGTGGCATGTATTTAACCGCACGGGCATCGTAATGACTGATATCTGACCCATCCATCATCTGCAGCCGCTTATCCTGCGTAGACATACACACAAATACCGCGTGCATTAAAACCACGTCGTCCTGGACCTTCCTCACCTCCAGTTCTATGTTTTCTGCAGACAAAATGACAAAGGATGAGGATGACAACCATGGTCATTTTACCGTGTGTTTAACATGACATGTGAACACTACATGAGTTCATATTTTATCAGTGAGGGACAAGTTTTTAAAGTGAAGCATGCGAACCAAGCAAAACCGGACTGTGAAGGTCAGTGATGCTCAAAGAGTGAAAAGTACTCACGGAAAAAAAGAGGAATGACATAAGGATGGAATAAGTGAGGGAGAAATGACAAGAGATTAATGGAAATAAAGGCAAGGTGACAATGTGAAAGGGGAGGAAGGATATTGAAAGAAAATATGAGGATAAAGATATGATATCAGAGAGGACGGGAGTGACGGGGACACAAAGACGAGCCAAAGTGGAGAGAGACAAAAGAAAGAAAGGGGAAGAGTGGGAGGACAAGGCTACTGTAAAAAAAAAGAGGGGGGGGGGGGCACAAGAAATGGGCTGAGGGAGGAGGAGAGCATCCAGAAGGAGAGGAAGACTATTGAGGATGGAATGTTAAACATTAAATCGGGCTTTGGCGAGAAGAAAGATAATCCGTCTTTTTGTCACTTGAATTATGCCCGAATTGCAGGATTCCATTTTACTAACCCTAATCTGTCTCCGACTAAATAATAAACTGTCTGCCAGCACAGGTTCGCATTGGCAGTGTCTCGAGCTGTCTCGTGTTAGATAAGACTGCACAATAGGGTTGACAAATAGCACTTGTTTTTTATTTATTTATTTTACATATACTCACGCGGAGAAAAATAATTCAGCCTAGTTCGGATCACGTCCCGGCAGCCTGATACCTCTCCAGAAGGGGAGGTGAGGGGGGGGTGTGGAGCAGATGAAAGCAGTGTGTGTGTGTGTGTGTGTGTGTGTGTGTGCATGCGATTGATCTGCATGTACATGACGTGATCTTTGCTTAACACAGATTACACGGCGCCTCAGCTCGCTTTGCCACTGTGACCCTGTGAAGCCCGTGCTAACTCCACTGGCTAATCACCATTATGTGCCAGCTGCCTGCTCGCTTCAAACCGTGCATGGCCGGGCTTATGTGTGTCATCTTCCCTCCCCCTCCCTCTCGCTCCCTCGAATGCACTTATTGCAGGCTGACAACATCCAACCACATGCTCTCTTACATTTATTTCTGCTTACTCCAGTCGGATTTTCTTTTCCTCCGCCTGCTTCTCTCTTTTCCCCATAATCGCCCCATTTCACTGTGTCTTTGCATTAACCCCTCATTCACCTCCCTCTTTCCGTTCCCCTTCCCTGATTCTCCTTATTCCACCCCCATCATTCCTTCTTTCTTTCCCAGCATGGGTGTCATGTCTTATCTGGCACGTGAGCCGGAGCCCAGATGTCTGAGTTGGCTGCTGTTGGAAAGTGGGTCAAGTCGAGACTCGGAAAGAGGAAGGTAAAGGAAAGGACAGAAGGAAGAGGAGGAAGAAGACAGAGGAGCATCCACCGAGAACGACACGGGGAGGAAGTGACTGTAAACACCCAGGACGGGGATTAAAGGGTGGGCAGAGTGGACGAGGGAGACCAGATGGAGTGAGAGACAGGGGACGAGAAACCCGGGAGACGGTTCCTTGTTAAGAAGAAACTGGGAGAGATGCGGATGAAGATCAAACCAAAACTGCGAACGTGGGGGGGGCATGGCGGTTGAGGATGGAGGAAGTGACAGTTAAATGTCCATCTGCGTGGTGCCATACTGTGTGTGCTCCGTGGCTGATGAGGCTCTTGTCAAACTGTTTGTCTCTGCTCACAGAGAGCGATTAGTTCTGCTGTTTAAGTTCCAGATTGATTTTGACACGTCTGCCCTGCAGCGTTTACGTCTTTGTCAGAAAAGCCCAACGGATAGTGTGTTAGTGTAAGACGACTTTACAGCCGTTTGGCCTGTGGATTTATTTACTGTAGAGACGCTGTACAATCAATGGTGAATGACAACCGATGGCTGCTTCCATCTGTCATAATAATTTGAAGACAAAGAAGACTAAGAATGAAATTAACCGTCATAGTGTGTTTATGTAACCCTAATTTTGTTGGACAGTGGTACAACACAAGTAAAGCATGTGTCACAAGCTTCACAAAATCGAAATATGATTTAATCACGTATTAAATAAACTTGGCTAATGGTGGTACATCACATGACAGTTACACAGGAGAGGAGAGAGCTGATTGGTGCATAGTGATTCTAAATGAAATGCAATTTCACTCATGTAAAGAGCTTTTTGAAGGCTTATGATTACTTTTCCACCACCTACAGTGAGAATCAGAATCGGAGCATGTCGATGTGCATTTCTATAAACTTAAATTATAGATCTTTATATAAATATATAGTTAAAAGTGTGGGGGTAATGCCCTTTACCCATGTATTCACCTACAGGTTGTAAACCAATCCCCAAAACAAATACATAAATACAGATTTACCACCTTAAGAGCTTTTCCATCAGGATCATCATAAATTAATATTTATATGCAAAAAGCAGGCTGTCAGCGGCAGCAGCCCCCAGATCCACAAGAGCTCCTCTAAGAATCCCTCAAATCACAATTGTTAGATAGAATCTATTATAGATCTAACTAGATGACATCATCTGAACTCTGAATGATGAAAAACTTCTCCAGGTGATGTCAGCTGGAGGTAGAAGTGGAGAAATATTTAATCCACTGACATCAGAGGGAAGTTTAAAACCAATAATTTATGTTTTCGCCCTAAAATAAAGCCAGAGAGAGTGGAAATTGGTGAAGTCGCTTTATTGTGTATTTAATTATGAACGAAAATAACTTATGTCTGCTAGTGATTTATCATATAATAATTACAAACCCCAGTTCCATAAAAGCTGGGACACTGTAAAAAGACAATGCACTGATTTGCAACCTGTTTTATTGCAAAGATGATATATCAAATGCTAAAAAAGGAAAAATATGTTTTTTATTTGTAACTGTGCTCCACAATTATGACTCTTAACGCAACCTTTGTGGAGGACAGTGTGCAGCCTCAAATTCACACACACTCAATCAAACGCACAAACACTCGCAACTTCCACTGCACACGTACAGATTCAGCCTCTCACACATTTAAACAGCTCATTACGTTGATAGATTGCTGTGGCAGTAAGGACGTCTAAATGCATCCTCACGCATTTCTCAGAGTAGCACTGACTCTGAGGATCCACACACTTCATCATCACTGCTGTTTATGTGGGCTACTTAAATGGCTCCATTTACACCCGTAAACACTCGCACATGTCAGTCGTCAGTCACGTTCATGAACAGCAAGGTAAAACACAAGCGAGGCTGCGAGCCCCACCCAGACGTCATGCCATAAATCCCCAATGCACGTGGAATTATGTTGATATGGGTGTTTAAAAATGACACAAAGGCCACAAACAAAGGTCACACACTCCAAGAAGTAAAACATTTTATTTATTAAAGTACGTTATAGTAAGTCAACGGTCCCTCACAATCTGTTGGAATTAATAGTAAATATAGTAGCAAATTAAATGTAACATGTAAATTTGATGCAACTCCGTTCTATTAATTGCTATTTTTCCCATTTGGCAGAGGCTTTTATCCAGAGAGACTTGCAAGTGAGGGACAAGGCAGCAAAAGTCCAAGTCGAGGAGAAAACATCAAAGCAAAGTGTAATCAAAGACGTGTTCCTGTTTCATGAGATGCAAGTACAAGAAAGAGCAGTATTTCATTTAGTTCTGTTTTCAGCAGTTTTTTTAAATATTGTGAGTGAGGTCGCTGAGCGTGCAGAGTTTGGCAGCTCATTCCACCATCGTAAGGATCACTGAGCTGAAGAGTTTTCCTTGGTGTCTTCTGTGACCAACGTCTGCACAATGAGTTGGTTCATGTATTCCGAGAGGTGGTGGCTGATCTTTCTGTAGTTGTAGAGGGCAAATCTACACGACCTAAAGACTGAGGCGATGTGGTCTGTAAAACTTAGTTGGTCATTAATGATGAACCCCAGATTTCTGGCCGACTTAGCGAGACAATCCCCTCAGATCCAATGTTGATGTTGATGTTGAGTTGTGTTAAAGGTCTGGCAGGGAAGACAAGAACTTCAGTCTTGGAGAGGTTAAGCTGAAAAGGTTTCTTTCATCCAAGCAGAGATGTCAGAGAGACAGGCACAGATGCGTCAGGAGACAGTGGAGTCGTCCGGAAAGGACAGGAAGGGCTGTGTGTTGTCAACATAGCAGTGATAGGGAAAGCCATGAGAATGGATGATAGAGCCAAGGGAAGTATAGATGCAAAAAAGAAGAAGACCAAGGACTGAGCCCTGCGGTACACCGGTGGAGAGGTTATGAGAGTTCGAAACACGCCAGGATACTTTGAAGATGGATCAAGACAAAGCCAGGATAGAGCTGTATAAGACAGAGAGTGTAGTCAACGGGATCTGAGGGTTCACAGTGTCAAAGGCTGCAGATAGGTTTAGTAGAATTAAGACATTCAAAAGTGCCGTCTCTGTGGAGTGAGCACTCTTGTTAGGAGTGTTATCTTGTTATCTTCCTTATTCAAAACCCTGCTATAGGTGAATGAAGAAGAACAGAATACTTACTACATTTGAGGGCTCTGCATCCATGAGATAAACTTCTAGACAAATCTAAAAGGCATAATTGATAATTAGAACATTCATCACAATGGCACAAAATATTTTAATTTGTATCTGAAATCTGCATATGAATGCTTACAGCGTAGAATCAAAATTCAAGTACTATTAAAATTGTTGACAATATACATCCCACACAAGGATTAAAGCTTTATTTAATCAAAATATTTTTAATCGTTTAACTTAAGTTACACTTTATGTTCCAGTGTCTGTACGCCCAAGGTTAATCTACTTAGAATCCTGCCTACTCTACCCTAAAAAAAAGTCTAAGGATTAAACCGGTAATTTTCCGAGCAGGGATCGAAAAAACCCTGCAGATGACTGAAAAAGACAGAAAGTTATTTTACAACAAAAGTTATTTTGCTGCTCTGTAAGTATACTTTTGTGGTTTCTATGAGTTATGTTGATTAGATTTTGTAGTATTTTGTACCTCTAAAAATCACACAATATTATATTAACCCAATTAAACGGCCTTGTTTTTATCACTAAAATGAAAAACATTTCATAGTTGTGTCACAACTATGAAATGCAAATAACATACAGAGTTCAATTTTTTGAGTGAACTATGGTGACAGTTTAAACCAAAATTAAATAATTTCTATTAGTTCAACACCATGAACACATTTGTGGTTCTGCTGCTGCATGAGACATTGTGTTTTGTCCCTGTCCTTTAAAATTTAAATTCCAAGTATTAAATATGTATATATTATATTTTACAATTCACCAAAGCTGCAGATTGTCTGAAAATACATGAATACATTCAACAAATGTATTCAACCATCTAATTTATCTCTCGGCTTCCTCTCTGATGAACACGGGGGTCATCCAGCCGTCGGCCACATTACGGACACGTGTGCGCTGACGTGTAGTTGTGGTTTGAATTACACGTTGAATGGCGTCGTTTTCACAGCTCTTACTGTGACGCTCTTCTCCCGCTCTGCATTACTGCCGCCGTCTCTCCATCGATACACTCGAGGACGTTTCGAGTGTTTCATTCAGATAATAGCTGTGATTCACCATAGGTTGCTGTGTTTCCCTGTTTCTCACCTCACAGTTTACAGTCACAGGCTTTTAGTTCATACTCAGATCAACTTATAGTTAGTGCAACATCAGCAGCCCAACAGTCTTAATTGTATTAATAGTGCCAGTTCTGTGACAGTAAAGCAGAAAAAAGTAATATAAAATCCTATTTAATTTTTTAGAAAATGTATTAATTAATTAATTAATTTAACATATTCAAGGGTTTGGAACTATATTGTTTCTATAGAGCAGAGGTAATTAATTGTCTTGACTGATTATTAATTAATAGGGGCTTGAGTTCAGATTTAGACCTGCTGCTAGTTGCCCACTAGCGATGGACCTAGCTTAGTTTTTTTTTTTTTTTATCATTTTGACCAGTTTTGGGTTTATTTAATTTTATTTTATTCATATTTGTATATATTTTTCAGTTTGAACAGATTAAATCTTACACTGGGTGAAGACTCCTGCCTCACTCCACCACTCAGCCATCTCCTACATCCCCCACCTTTTTTCCTACCTCCATCCTAGGGTCTTCCATTCATTCCTATTGTCACATTTCTTATCCGTCTGTCCCCCATATTAATTTCTCCCTTGACAGTTGTCCATTCCTGCTTTCCACCTCTTTCTCTTATCAGCCCTTCGTCATCCCTTTCTCACCTGTTTTGACGTGTTGTGCATACTTGACAGTGTTCGTATAAAAACCCTTGTGCCATTGCGTTGCCATCATTATCCTCACATCTGACACAGATTTACCAAGCTGCTCTCTCTTCTGATAAAATACACTGCTTTCAAATCGAGGTCGAAAATAGAGGGAGCATAAAGTTTGAGCCAAAAGAAGAAAACGGGGAAAAGGTTGTAATGAGAAAATAATAAAGCTTATAAAATAGTACTTTTGGAAAAAAAGGGACGAAATAGGCAAAAAGGCAAGAAAATGGTGAATAAGAGGCAGTGGAAAAGACAATAGGAGACAATAGGAGACACTAGAGAACGACTGTGTGATGAATAAAGACAGGAACAGGGTGGAGGGATTGGAATAGTAAATAATGATTCAGTCTTAGAGATAGAAGGAAAAGAGAATTGGGGTAATTAATGAAGGAAGGAGAGGGGCGAGGGAGGGGGAGGAAAAGAGAGAGCGGAGGGATGGAGAAAAAGCAACGAGTAGATAAATCACTTTAAATAGAGGAAATAAGCAGGGGAGAGAGCAGTGCAAACACACAATGAGTTGCAGTGCGTGCATGATCATTGACTCTAGACAACAATATGTTCCCACATCTGGATGTGAGTAATGGCTGCGAAAGCCCTCAAAGATCATTGGAACTGAAACTCGGAGCTTGACTGTCAAAGTTTTCCTTCTAATCCAAAGTGTTGAAGCGCAACGTGAATACAATGAGAATGTCTTCCTGCCATAATATTTATGGACTGTGGTGAATGGGCCTAACTAGCTGACCTTTACAGTCCAGCTCCCTTTAATGTGGCTCTAATTAATGAGGTGGCGTTAAAGGGTCGGTCCACCCAAATTCCAACAATACACAACACTCCTATTTTATTATCCCTCTGCAGGAAAATGACAGAACCCAGTGTGAACAGCTCTCACAGGGGCTGTTTCTCCAGTAAAAGGCATTAAAACTGCTTGTCCAGGCAAAATAGTTCCAGGTAATTTAAGCTGCTGTATTTTTTCATTAATATGGGCAAAAATAAATACATAAATAAATAAATCTCAAAATTAGCAGCAGGTAAATCAAACTACTTGTGTGTCCTGTTCTGCTCTGGTTATTTTATTTTCAGGTTAGTTTCTGTGCGCCACTTTGAGAACAGCATTTTTAGGCCTTTAGGAATATTGGTAGTATAAGATTATTCCTGAGCTCTTAAATATTACAGAGAGCTTGTCGAGTTGTAATAACTGGCGCAAAGACATCGGACAAAATGAAAACATTACAGACCAGTGGCCTTTTGGAGTTTCTCATGAAACGAACTTCTGAATGTATTGAATGTATGGCTTTTTGGCTTTACAAATACACCAATGGATATTAATTCGCTGCAGCATTTTGCAATGTTAAGAGGCTGGCAAAAAGAGGCCGAGGGAAAAGTCAATAACTGTGCATACAATATGCTTTGTGATGCATTATTCCGACCATTTTCTGCCAATTATGCAAAGTTGGGTTATGGTGGGAGCAAGTTTAGCAAAGACGAGCTCCCTCACCCTGCAGAGGAAACCCATTCTTTAAATTGCAACCTAAAGTTCAAGACCACAGTTGAGGGTTGCGGTCTTCAAGAATGTCAAAAGTGTTCGTGTTAAACTTCTTTTAAGAGGCAAGTCCAGCTTTGTCCACCTGCAGCAGTGTTTCATACGGAGAGTTTTATAACAACGCTTCTGAGCTTATGGGAAAGACTGGAAAATGTTCTTAATGAATGTCAATCAATGTCTAGAGTAAAAGTTTTTTATTGCACTGCATTACCTGTGTGATACAAGCCCCTTTCAAACTAGGACAGGTACAGGTACTACGATACCTGTTACAGGTGTATTACTTACCGTGATACCTAGTGGGTATCGTGATAAACTATAAAAATAAAATAAAGAAAAGGGAAATATATGGGGAAAAAATGACTAAAGGCTACGAGAAAACTGGACCATGAACCACTTGGGATGTACAACAGTTACTAATTAGGAGTGCTGCAGCATATGTGGACTAATTGATTTGGGATCTTGCATACGTACACTGAAGCTGGGCCGTGAAACAACAGCACATCTGTTCCACCACACACTGCGTACCGTATGTGTGTGTGTGTTATTTCGCATGTGCCATGCCTCCAGTACTGCCCCTCCGTCCCACACACATAATCAACTTCTCACTTTCATTCCCACACATATACAGAATAATGTGCCTCCAGGGGGACGTTACAGACAAGAGCGAGGATGGGATGGACAGGGGAAACGGAAGAAACAGAGGCTACACACACATGAAACACCATAGACATCAATAGACACTAGGTGATTAAAATGACATATAGAACTCGAGGGCAATTAAAAATCCTCTTTAGGTCTGTTTTAATTGTCCCTTGCAGGCTAATGTAAGATCATTTAAAGACAGTAATTTATGTTTTCATGGAAGAGATGGCTGTTGCAAGGAACCAAACTATTAATGGAATCATATAAGAACTTTTCTTTATAGTCACGGCTTGCAGGCCTTTAAGGCAGGACACTTGCTGTAAAACCTAGGGAGAGCAAAAAGTGGTTTGAAAACATGTGCTCTGTATGCACATTAAGTCATCAAGCCTCTATATTTAGTTTTTTCAGGGTAAAAGCATGTGCGCTGACATGTTTATGTCTGATCCTGCATTTGCTATTCAGGTTGCGTGAGTGTGTGTCTTTGGCCAGCTAAAAGACAATGGCACAGTTGAGGATTTTCCTTGGCAGACTGACAGAAGCACTGATGACAAGTGATTGGATAAACCATGCCTGCAGGAAACACACACACTTTCATGATCCGTGCTCTTTAACGCTGCACTGTTTTTCCCTGATCCGGATTTCATGCTTTCACTCTGGTTGGATGTGGCACTCATCATTCCGGTGATGCTAATTCCTGATTGGCTCACTGAAAACATCACTGTCAGGGTTAAGTACTGATGGGTATCTGGGAGCATATGGATAGGGAGGATGGTTTATTATATACTGTGACTAACGGAATGTATAGGACCATAACTGTCTTCTCTCCCTGACTTAGAATTCTTTGTGCTGTGCTCATGCATTGCATTGGCTCTGCCAATTGATAAATGTAAATAATCAGGGGGATGGATGACGGCAAGATCGTGACATCTTTACAGGAAAAATGGCAACAACATAAATGTGTAGTTGTGGTCAAGCTCATTAAGTCTTTCTGCAAAACTTTCCACTGTTGTTGAAATATCAGCTGCTGCTGAGATTGATTGTATCTTGCGTATGCCTAGCATTAATTACAGACAAAGTGCACAACCTGCAATGCAAATCAATGCAGGTTGTGCATAGTCACTTGCTTGAATATTTGAACCAATAGTTAAAAGCCAGAATATCTGTGGCTTAAGTGGTAAAGTAAATGTGCCCAATGAGTGACCTCACAACTACAGAAAGACAAGCGTGTGTGTCTGTGCTCTTTTAGATCAATGGGAGTTCAGGTCAAAGGTCAGAGTTGGGTGGGGGGCAGCAATGAATTAGGTCTTGGTCTTGATCTATACCAGTCAGTTACTGGTCTATTTTTCATCACTCACACACACACAACCTATCAACACTAAATTCATCCCCATTAATCACAGACCCTGTTACACACACGCGCTCATGAACACACGCACTCATGAAGTTGTACTTTAACTTCTGCAGCTAATAAGAATAATCATAGCGAACACGCTGGATGCCCACATGCTAATCATCATGCATCCATAAAAGAATTAGTCATTAACAAATCATTAAATTGTGTGCATGGAAACATACAAAACCAACATGACTCACACTCCCTACATTGTCAGTGATGTAAATAATCATTGACACAGACGCACACACACATCATTTATCAAGCTTAGTGCGCCTGATGACTGACTGCTGTAGGCCATGACAGCTCACTCTCTCTCCTTCTCTCTCTCTCCCAGTAATCTTTCAAGTCAAATCCCTTTTATTGACCATGGAAATCATTACGGGCCCAAGGGTGCATGAGTGTGAGTAGGTCCGCACACGTGCCCACTGTATTAATATGGCCTAACTTGTTTACCCACCAGATCTTAGGGCTATATGTGCATCTTTTATACAAGATGTGTGCAAACATCAAATTACACTTTGACATGAACTTTCCTCAGCACGTTCACGTGGCGTAAACATGTTTCCCCAACATCACAGTGACCTTTCAAATGAAAGTCTAACATAAAGGAGTTGGCAGGTTCACGCAGCGTCGTATGATTGTGCTTTACTTTTTTGCAAGATATCAAATAAAATGCATTTGCCAGATTTTATAATTTTGTTGGTATTAGCTTAGTATTAGCAGGTAAGAATATGCACTTTTTTTCCTCAACGACTGTGTTCTAAAACAGCAATAAAAAGGAAAAATGTTACTTTTGGAACATACCGTGGTTTATTTTCACGGTTTGATATATTTTATTAGGGCTGAGTAATAATTTCTCCTACCAAACTGTTTAAGAGGATTGGTTAATTGTGGCAAAATATTTAGCCTTCAGCTCTGAAAGTGTATCCTGTTACATTGACAGCATATTTATTGCACTATTACAAGTGACTGGAGCTGTAGTAAGTGTGAGCGTCAGATGTTTTTCTCTATTTGACTGTTTATGTTCCTCCTGCTAAGCTCTCCCATGTGCCTGTAAGTTTCAGGCAGGGGTTTAGTAATCCCATTCCCCCTCGATCCCCTTTACCTCTTATCTCTGTGCTCCCCTCTGCTCTCTAACCTCCATCCCATCCTCTTCAGAAGCCTCCAACCTTCCTTCTTTTTTCTTCCTCAAGGCCTCCTGCACACCTCACTTCTCCACCCCCTCCTCCTCTCAGCCAATCTTCTGTCTCCACTCAACCTTCGCTTTGTTGCAGCAGAATTTTACACTTGCTCGGTTTTTCACTCCAAAATGTCTTTTTTTTCCCGTAAACTAGGAAGCCAACATGCAGCCATCAAGCATCTAAAACCGTCACATTTAAAAGCACATTTGCTAAAGCGTAAAAAAAAAAAACATTTAAAATTAGTTACAGCTTATATCTCACAGCCTGCTAACAAGTTATTTGGGTTAGTTTATATGATAATTTTATTGTGGTACTTTTTGTGGTTATTGCCAGCTTTCTTGAGAAAGTGTGCTTACGTGGACTTATGTAAACAGGTTCCATCTGAAAGCTGATTTCTTTATTGTTATGTAAACAGGAAGGCCAGAGCAAGGGAATCTCCCCCAGATAGATTTCCGTCAGAGAACACAGATTTCTTTGCCATGTATACATAAAACCACGTTTTCACCCTTCTCCAACTGCGCATGTGCGTAACAAATGGCTGCAGACAAGAACAGACATTTTAAAACAGGCACAACCAGGAACATTCAGTCGACCATCCCAACACTGATTCAGCTCGCCTGGTTAGAAGCGTGGCCTCTTCTGCTTCTCGCTCATTAAGCTTGACTTTAACAGCATCCACCTTCTCCCCACGAGGTTCGCTCCCACTCTGTGTTGGTAGAGGAAAACAGATACACTCTGCTGTTAGTTTAATAGTGAGTGTGATTGAGAGTGTTTTCAGGCACATTTATGTCGGGTTTGTTTGGGTGCCATCTGAGCTACACAAGAGAAGGTTGAAACGGCGTGACTGCCAGAATTACACACGACATTCGCTCATTTTGCCCACTCCTACGTTCCTCTAATCCTACAGTGGTGGTCTACGGCTATGTTCAGTGACAAATGTTCATTTTCAAGAGGCAACGGGAAGGATTACTCACCTGCATTTCACTTTCCCTTCTTCTGCCTCCGATGATAATTGAATTGATTCTAAATAGTTTTTAAATGGGCAGAAAGTCTGCTGAATATTTTATGAGCCAGAAGACATGGATTCAGGGATTATTTTAGGATGTAATGCACAGTGGGTGAGCACAACATGGGGATCTAAATGGATTGTCCATGTTTATAAGACTTTGAAAATATCTATTTAACCTAAAAAAATGTTTGCACCAGCATTTTCATGTTGGACCAACAGGAGTGAAGTCCAAAACTGTACAATTACTGGCAATTATGTTAATAAATGTATTTTAACGAACACCTTCTACTTAATTTGCACAATGTTGCATAAAATATGGGTTTTAGTAAACCTTGGATGTAAAAGAAACACCTTGAAATTGCCACAGATTACTAAATTGTTTATTTGGTAAGAATGAAAAAAGAAGGAGAGAATAATAAAACACATGCAATAAACTGTAGCAGTAGATTATAGAGAGAAAAAAGTCAAAAGTACTAAAACAACAAGGCTTGAAATAACAAAATTACAGTGAAGATGAAAGAAACTAAATTATATTTAAAATTACAGTAATGACAAAATCATTTTTCTCAAAAGATGCTGGTTTACAAAATGAGAGGTAGCCACAGCCTAGTGTGTGTTCTGTAGGAGAAAGTAAAAGGTGGTAGGTGGGAAACACTGAGACGAATGAGAAAAGGTGTTTATCAATCTTCAATTATCTGGGTGAAACCAATATTGAGCGGTTTAATGATGATTTGCTCAATATGATCAATAGGGTCTGGGATCTAATTTCTCTCTGAACCTGCATTACACATAATGAGACACACACACACACACACACAGAGATATACCGTACATGTAAACAGTGTGAACGCTTTAACCTTCAAAAACATTCGAAAAATATAAACAAGCTCACATGATTCAGTATGATTCATGAAAAACGTCTGCATCTGTATTTCTATGTGATGTTATTTCAGACCTGCATATTTGAGCTCCCAAAATAACAACACTGAAAGAATATGCAGATTTGAATGCATGTACTTAAATATAGACACAAGCACTGGACCAGTGGTTCCCTATAGAGTTAAGGAGTAGCAAGTACTGGGAATCCCAATGTGAATCAATATTTCATTCAGCTGCTTGATGCTTTTAGCCCACTGTTTTGCCTGACTAATCATAACTATACTAACGAACTTCAAATTTTCGACAACAGCTCACAGCTCAGGTAAAGCAACTTTCCTGTGAACAACTGCCCGGAAATGAGTGGCCAAAGTGAATGAGTGGTTGGTTAGAAGAGTTGAACCAAGCAACAGAACCAAAATATTTTTGTGCAAGGCTGAATTTAAGTGTATGCTGCACTTTATTGCCCATGTCTCCGGAGTATGAAATAAGATCAACATTCAAGGAATTATTTGTCTATTACCTCTGAATAAGTGCAGCAGGTCTGACTCACTATTTTAAATGCCATTCGTCAAAGGAAGAATGACATTGGTCCACATTTGTCCTGTGGTGGGAAATACGACAAGTTGACAGATGTTTAACCAGACTTGTAAAGATCTGCCTTTGCCACCTCCCCAGTCCTGATACATGCTGCATTTACAGTATGCACCGGGTTTAGTCCTAGTAAAGAACGCCGTGTCGCGCCCTGTGTCAGCATCGGCCTGCCAGACACTTATTGTATAGAGAAGAGTGTCAAACTGTCAAATGCCTAAAATCAACTAAGCATAACTTGAGCTTTCTTTGGGACTGCACCCATTTCAGAGAGGGTCTGCCAGATCTTGATCAGTCACACACACATCCAGCACAAAGTGGTTGGCAAAAGGTCATGCCACTAAACAGTCCACTAGTTCATTTAAACCATTTAAGTAGTGATTTCTGTCATGGTAAATTAATGAAGGTCTCTTCTGTATGTTTTGGTTTCAGCACATGCCTTTGACTATTTACCTGCTTTAAATGGTTTGGCCGCACTGTTCCGCGTGCCACATGTAAGCTATTGGAGAATGTACACGTGGTGTGTTCGAGCAATGTGATTGGCTGTGGGCGCCGCTGGGCGGGAGCAAACAAAAGTGCGAGAGGAAAAAAAAACACGGGATGAAGGCGAGAGGGAGCGGCTAATGGCGCTCGTGAAAGTGACGGAGGACAAAGTTGGAAAAATTAGTTATTGTTTTATGTCTTTCATATGACTGGAAGCTGCTTTTACGGCTAATGCTGTTCGGACTAGCAGGACTTGCTAACGGCGTAGCCAGCTTACGAAGACACGCCGTGAACACGGGACAGAAAGCCCGGGCCAGGGCTGACCTTCCCCCGGTGGATGGACCGGGTTAGCAGCTAGTTAGCTGCTCCGCTCTCCGACAGCCTCGGACGGGGACATTGACTCTGCCAGCGTGTGAGTACTCCGGCTTTTATTTCTGTTTGCTAAAGTGGAACGCCTCAAAATGTCATGTTCCCATACTTTATTGAATTATGGCTGTTTTTCATGTATTTTGGCTTCTTGCTTGTCTGTGTCTGTGTCTGTGTGTGTGTGTGTGTGTGTGTGTGTGTGTGGTGGGCTGTGCTGTGTGAGTTTGAATCACAGACATTCATCCGCACTTCTTTACTTGTATTGAAAATTAACGTGATCGTATTTTGAGTAGCTAGTTTATTTAACGTATGTCTTTGGGGAAGATTTATTCTCATTAACACAGCTTTTGTTGAATATGTTGAAAATGAATATATTTGTGACGTAGTCATGTGTTCAGCCTTTAATATTGGTGACTCAGTAAATCACCAATAACGGTGAACGGTGATATATGGACGTTCTAACAGAGGACATGAGGTTAGCTGGTGTCAGAGAGGAAGATGCCCAGGATAGTGAAGTGGAAAAGGATGATTCGCTGTGGCGACCCCTCATGGGTCAGAGTAGTAGTTGTAAATCACCAATAACAAGGTGAATGTGTATTTGGTAAAATTAGAACAAAAGCTTTAAGTGCACTTTTTAAACTAACATTTAAAATTGGCGAACTTCATAAATCAACGTAGGGGAATACGTTTATGAACTCATTTGATGTGAGTGCTAGAAAGTGCTACACATATATTAGATAAATGGATAATTCCATATTCCACAGGTATCCAAACCAGTATACGGACACAAAGGTAGTGTGTGTGGATATCTTGCGTGAATACATAAGATTATTAGCTCGCACTACCCCTGAACTAAAGAATGGTGCATTATGTCATTTCTCCATTACAATACATTGTCCTCCATAACCTGGAAAAAGTGATGAGGTGAGGATGATGAAAGACATTTGGCAGCCCCCTGCAGCTTATAGGGAAAATGATTGCTGTGGGCATTCTGGCGTGTATCATACACTGCCAGTGTGTATTAACTTTGTAAGCCAAGGCTAAGTTCAGAAGTAACTTTTTAAAAAATTTTTTTATGTAAGGTGTTGACATTGCGAGATTGCTGGTGAAGATGCTGATGCTTTTTTTTTATTCGCTCATTTCTGTTTCCAGTTACGGTGTCCCATCCATTTTATGCACAGTCTAAATTTGTACTTAATAAAACATGACTAAAAATGCCAGGAAACTAAAAAAAACAAAATACTGTGAAAGCATTTTAGTTTGCCTCTTCCTTTAATGTGTCTTTCCCTTCGACTCTCACTTCTGTCTCCTCTAATGGAAGTACTTAGCATGTGTACCGTGTAAGCAGTGCAGAGTAGTGTTGATTCTGTATTCAATTAGTTATGTCTGCCTGGGAACAAGTGAACCGCCCCAGCTTCTTTCTGTTTATTCACAGAGAGTTAGAGAGAGACCGGAAGAGTTGGGGGTTAATTACCGGATTCTTACTGCCGAGATTTGTATGTCATCGTTTTGAAACTATCTCTTAATTATTTCTTTATCAGCACCATTGTTTTGTCTCCATATAGCCACTGTGCATTCAGGCGTGTAGTCTCAGGGGTTTGTTGGTTGTGTTAGTGTGTAGGGACGCATGTGTGTGTGTGCACCAAGAAGAGGAACAGATAACTTGTCTAAATCACTAGTCTCTGTGATTAATAACACTGCAACTCTGCTGCCCAATTCTTAAAGCAGACACAATACCACCTCTGTTTACCTTTACCTCGCTTCTTGCCTCCTCTTCGATCTGCGCCTCTCGTTTTGCTTTTGGCTCTTTGCTCGTCCCTATCCATCTTTTACTCTTTTTACTCTCTTTCCCGCATGTGTCCCTCTCCCTCACCTCTCTAGCTCAATCTGCTTCTTCCTGCATCTCTCTCCTTCACCCTGTGCTGCACTTTCTCGCAGTTTTAAGCACACTGATGATTCATTATGGATTTCCGTGCACTTAGTGTTTCACACATTTTACCCTTCGTCGTGCCGAATGTTAAATTACATTTTCAGGAGAGAATCCATTATTTATTCGTAGAGTGAGACAGCAAAGTTTTGAAACAAATATTCGTCCAAGGTTAGAACACAAAGCATTTTCCATTGAAAATCAACACTGTTGTTCTTGAGTATGTGTGTGGTGTGACCTGATCATGCAGTTGGGAATCTTAATCTTTGAAAATGCTTGTATCAAGTGTATTGCTCTGGAGGAACTTCAGAAGTCACCCTAAAACTAAGGACTAAAACCTAGGTAAGCTTCCTCTGCTACTTTAACCACCTTCATATCCTGCTTAGCGAGTCCTTGAAATTTGTGAATGCTCAATACC
Source organism: Channa striata (assembly GCA_033026295.1). Classification (NCBI taxonomy): domain Eukaryota; kingdom Metazoa; phylum Chordata; class Actinopteri; order Anabantiformes; family Channidae; genus Channa; species Channa striata. Next base: position 20,460,080 of record CM065180.1, on the reverse strand, counting down.
AAGTTCTTGGCCCATTTGAGGGACAGGTTCACATTTTGTGTGCTTTAAAACATTTGTCACTTGCTTATATGAAGAGTGAAACAAGTTTTACTCACTGTAACTAATTGTTCTAATAATACAGGCCTTTAATCGATCCCCAGAGCAAAACTCCACAGGCCTCCCTCTGTAATAAAAAGTTTATGAAAGGCAATAAAAGGCTTGATCCTTACAAATTAGTTAAATTAAATGGATATCTTCCAAAGTTGCAAAAGTTGTAGTTAGAAATTCCTTCATTAAGTTATTATCATTCCCAGTTTATGTTTAGATACACTTTTGAATACATTTTCGATCCCATCACTCTCCCTTAAAGGTTTTTAGAACAGGATCTCTTTGTGGCCAGGGAGAATAAGCAGGGCAAGTAAAACCTCTTTCAAGTGTTTATACTGTGTGTGTGTCTGACTGTTTTATGACAAACTTAAAAGCTACAATGGAAGTTAAGGATAGAAGGCCACAGTTAAGCCGAAAGCCTCTCCACTCTTCCCAACCCTTCACCTACATCCTGAATGTGTATACTAATGCAGGTTTCACCAAAATTCAGCAAAGGGAGTATTTGTACAGTAGCTGGGTTACTGTTGGTTTCTAGATTTGAGGCGCCCTGCCTGACATAGTCAGACATCTCCTAAAATTGACATGGGAAATATTCAAAGCGTGCAGGAAACTCAGCATCAACTAATTTAACTGGTTTGGCTCAACACTAGCTTTTAGTTACAGTAGGTGCAGTTTTCCAAAAGAATAATTATGAGCATTATAATAATAATCACTGTTTACCAGAGATTGTGCCTTGTGATCGTGTAAAATTGTGCCTCAGTAAATAAATATCAAAATTTTAACGGAAGTAACGGAAGTGACTTATTAACGGCAGTCTAACCTTGTCTTTCTTACTCTTACTTTAAAGTAGGTGCCAGGTTTGTTATTTTAGAACATGAATAACCATGTAAAACTATAACTCTAAATCATATTTGTGCCTATGAACTTTTTAGCTTCACAAAAAGAGGAGTTTATTGGATAAAGGAAATCTGAAACACGTGACTCTGCCTGCATTCCTCCTCCTCTTTTAGCCTCTACATATTAAAAGTCCAATAAATATTCAGTGCTGTCAGCCTCTTTACCAGGTGTTTTAGAAGATAACTGGACCTCGTGGTGTATCTCCTAGTTACACACCTGCCTAACCTTCTCTCTCTTCTATCCCTTCTTTGGCCTCTCCCCGGTCTCTTCTGTTAACCACAGCAATTCTGTCTGCTTTGCCTTCACATTCCACCTTTTCATCTTTATTTTCTTTTTAATTAAGTCTGGTATTTCTAGCATTTTGATAATTTTGCAGCAACATCTTGTGAGATCTGTGATTGATCTAGACTTGAATATAACAATGAATGTAATCGGTCAGGTTTAGTGTTTATAACTTTAGTTTTACTATATGATACTTAATTAACTACTGGTCATTATATTGTGATGTAATTACATTTGTGCGTACACATATGTATTACTTAGGCACTGAAGTTAATGTGCCTTTTAAGATCATAGCCATCCCACAGACACACTTGTACTGTGTATATATTTCCCTCTGTCCTTATTTCTGTCTCGTCTCCCTCCTCTCCATGCACCTCACTCCTCAGCAGGTGCTTTGGGAGATAACTAACCTTGTATGGTCTGCTTTTATGTCATGGCCAAACTCATTTTTGCCTTCTACCTTTCTCACTCATCATTTATCATTCACTTGCTCTCCTCCCTACTTCCAGGCCTCTGTGGCTCACAGTTGAGGTGGTTTCCTTGCTGCATCAAATGCTGCGATTGCCTGATAAGTGTGCTTAGATTAGGCAAGGAATGTTTCACAGAAGAAAAAGTTTAAGATACACATTTGTGTACATTTTTGCATGGGACATGGTTTATGACCCCTATTACTTGAATTGAAAGGGATTTAAAATGAGGTCTCTTTTTAGCCACTATGAGCAGATGTACTAATTTTTGTAAGTAAAACCTCTTTCAGTGTTTATAGAGGCACCTGACTGCATGCACAGCATTCACTCAATCAGATCTGAGAAATGTTCATCTTTGTATGTCAGACCTTAATTTATTTTTTCAATGTGTGTAACAAGTCTTTGAAACAGACCACACAACTCTTTGTAACTCCAAGAGGAAAGTAGTCTGAACATTTTTATTCACAGTTATTGCACATTAAAGCAGATAAAAGACCATGATCAAGGACCTATAATTAACATTATTATGAGCAATAATTACGTCCTGGGCAAAACACATTGCTCGTCCTTTGATTGTCTGTACTGTTATGCACTGAGTGTGCAGACATTAATTACCGGTTCTGTTTATTTATGTATTATTTTTATTTTTGGCACAAAACTTGCTGATTGAAAAAGTGCTTCACTTTGACCTTCAGTAGTTGTTTCTAGGTGGCACAATTACAGATGCACAATGAGCTTTGTGTGTGTTTGTGTATGAGTGTTTGTTTAGTACTCAAGATACACAGAAAGGAGAGACACAAAGGGTGATCAGCACCGATCAATAAAGTCTTGAATGAGAATTTCTAATGGGTTTTAAGCCAGTGATATGCATACCAACTGAAACACATTTGCACATGTACACACACACATTTTGTCTTTCTGAAGTCACTGGCATGCTTTTCAGAGCCCATAACCCGAACCCTAAGGGGACCACCACTAAATGCCTAACTAACTCTTATTCTTACTTATTCTAACTAAAACCTTTATTGTAAGCATAGCCCTAAAATCAGGTCTTAACCTTCAGATAGCCCCTTATACTTATAAGGACCGGCTCAAATATAATAATTTCCTATACATGTCCTCACATGTCAGAAACTGTGAAATAGAAATACACTGGTGACCTGTCCAGGATATATCAGGCCTAGTCACAGATGGAATACGCCCCCCACAACCCTGAACATGATTGGCTGGCTAGCTGGATAGATGGATATTGTGAGCAGAGCTCAAAAGGAAGCTTGATAGCACACTAGGGCTTCCACTCAGAACCAGACAGAAAATCTCAGATTTCAAACATTGTTAATGACTACAGATCCAGTCTTTAAAAATGTTAGCTCGACATAGCTCATGCGTGTGTGGATGCGTTGCACCAAGTCAGACGTCAGTGTACTCAGAGCAAGACAGAGAAAACTAAACACTGTATTTTATGTTTGTCTACAGCAGCGATTACAGCTAGAACAATAAAACAAATTACTTTAGGAGAGAACGTTGGTGAGTTTTTTTTTTTTTTTTTTCACAGATGTTGATAAAGGCACAGAATGGTGACGTTGGTACCTGCCACTCTGTAGTTTTACTTAATGGGAGCTGTAATTTTTCAAGTTATTTTCTGCTTTACACTGACTTTCAACCTTAGTTTAACTGAGAAATAATTTTTATCAGTCTGTAACATCAAAGGATTAACATTTTAAATAATTTTTTTAAGAAGAAGAGGAGAAAAAGAAGACCATAGACAATTTTGAAAAAGCACGTTTTTCTTGTGTGACTAGAAGAATCTGCTATAGAACAATAAAAGCCTTAGTGGAATAAATATAAAAGGCTGTTATACTGATTACATGATTAAAACATTAACTGTATTAGTGAGTGACAAATGGACTGTTATGAAATTTGGTACAAATGCTCAATATTTTTGGGGTTAAGTTTCTTACGAGAATGAGTAGAAAGCTCCCTCTTTTACATTTTTCATTTTGCAGACGCTTTTATCCAAAGCACGACTTACACACACACACACGATGGCGATAGCTGCCACGCACCGGGAGCAACTAGGGGTTCAGTGTCTTGCCCAAGGACGCTTCGACATGCAGCAAGGAATATATATACCTATTTCACTCAAGTTTTATATCTGTTGGAAATGGCACAGACATTTATGAAGACCACAACACGTGCACCAGGACAGAATGTGCTGGGCTGATGCAGTTAATGCCTCTTTTACTGTGCTGCATAAGAATGTTTGTCGAAGAAACAGCAGCGCGTTTGTCATCGTACAGGACAAAGTTCATTTGCACGCATCTAGTTAGAAATGGCAGTCGTCAGCAAGCTCTCAGTACAGCTCAGCAGTGCACGGAGCTGTGTTCATAAATGCAGAGAACCATTTACAGCAGCGTTTATAAATGCCCCCTGCTGTTATAAAACCTAATTAAAACAGGTATTAAATAGCAAACGGCAGGGAAAGGGAGACAAAGCATGACCTGTTTGGCTTTTGATAGAAATTACTGATCATATGACACAGGCTGACGTATTTATGTTTTTTCCAATGGCGCTGTACTAAAGCTGTTCATGCACGGTGTGTTAGTGCTACTTCTTCACACCTTTGCTCACCCACCAGTGCACATCACATCATGAAACCCCGCAAGAGGCTTAACATATTGACATTTTGCACCATCTTTTCACACAAAAACATCAAACCATTATTGCACACCTCTAACACTTTCATGCTCTCAACATGATACTCCTTTTTGACTTCAGGCTATCAAAGATCTTTCACGCTGAGACCACCATCTGGCCACTCCTCTGTTTTCATTGCAACTGTTAAGAATCAGAATCAAAACCAAGCCCAACTTGTATTCATTTTTACAATTTGTTTCTCGTGCAGCCTCACAGAGCTTAGTCGTGTTTTTCTCAGAGTGTTTTTAGGCCAGTACCTGTATTGAGTGCAAGACGGCAAAAGCAATAACCTCTCATCACCTAAAGTGTTTTCAAAGAGGAGAAAAAGAACACTCATGTGAATTAGCACTGCAGTGATGTGAGGAAAAAAATGTTCTTATCCTGGAACAGTTGCAGCAAATTTCTATCCTTGTGAGGGTGCACGCACACACACACACACACACACACACAGATTGTATTTTACAATAAGAGAACATTGGACCCCAGTGCCAAGGCAATATGTTGTTTGCTGTGTATATACAGTATGTTATCTTGTGTCTCTGCGTGTTTTACTACTTGTTCTCTTGCTCTGCCATATCGCAGATGGGGAGTGGGACAGATACACAAACACAAATCCTTTTAGCTGAGTTGTTGAATGTCATGGGCCTGGGAAAGAGAAGAGGGGTGTGGGGGTGTGTGCTGGTGGCCGTGTGCAAAAAGGGGGGGTGAAGAATTTTATCTAGTTGTCTCTGTTCATCAGAGAAAAAATTGATTGTGCATGAAGACAGAGCTGACAATTGAAATGGTGGCACTTTCCTTTCATTTAAGCTCTTTTTTTTTCGTTTATTTTACTTCTGTTTATCTAACCACATGTCACTTATTAGGCAGAGTTGCAAAAATGTCAAATTTCCATTTTTTGCAGTTAATTAAATCAAACACACATTAACAAGTTAATGATGTGTTCATAAATCTGAGGACATGCAAATAATATCATGTCTGGTCAGCTATGTAATATTTAGAAATACGTCACGCTCACTTTTAGACCATGAAATAAATAAGTTTGCATGCAGTGACACAGACTATTCATAAACATAAACAAATTCATAAACACATTGAATCAATTCTTGTTTGTTTCTTGTCTGTTTTAAGAACCTCTATCTATCTCTTTTGTTACATCTTCCTATTTTTTTTCTTTTATTTACTGCACAGTTTTCTTTCGAGTGCTCTCTTACCTCACTTTCAAGCCAAGCCTGCTGCGACCTTGGAGAGGACTCACACGCACAATTTGAGTCATTCTTTGCTGTCACAAAACCAAGCATATCATCCATAATTTTATTCCTTTCAAACACATTGGATGTAAAGCACAGACAAGCTTTGAAGGTCAGACATGCTTAAAACAAAGAAAAGCTGGCTTTTGTCTATAATGCTGTTTGAAGTGTATGTGTGTGAGAGAGAGAGAGAGAGTGAGACTGTTTCTGTTGGGCCACTTCTGTGTGAAAACGATGCATGTCTGTATGTGTATGGCATCCTCCTCTATAAAGTCTCATTATGTCTGTGTGTGCTTTTTGGTCCAGCCAGGCTATCGCTTGCAGCACACACAGTAAGTCCTCTGTGGGAAAGCACAGTGAAAACGAGAGGAGACCTCGCTCAATAATCCACTGACACTAAGATCCTTTGCTAGTAACAGCAGCAATAATCAGTGCAATTACTGGAGTACTCAAGAGACAGCTCGAGTGGAGATGGGGAAAGTGGAATGAGTTAGAGAAACAAGGAATCAGAGGGAGAGTTAGACCACAGACCAGGGGTCAGCACAGTTCTGCCTTAGTCATAGCCTGTCCTGGTACTGGACGTTCACTTCCCACCCAAATCAAAGCCTGGTTCTGTATTTTTTCTGAAGTACAAGCATGTGTTTTACAGCCTAAACCTAACAACTGCTACATTTCCATAGTTGTAATCCAGTGTTTATGAAAAATAGTATTTTGCTAGCCCCCATTTTAGTACTATTGTAAGACATGATAGCCATCATATTGGTGCCTGGTACCAAAGGAACGTCCAGATATTTATCTTGAAGGGCTTGTTGACTTGCAATGTTGAGATCAAGACAAAGAAAATGGCAACGACAATACAAATAGTTTTGTAGGTGCATAAATGGAGACAGGTGGTGATGGTCAATTAGTTTTTCTTCAACACTTAATTCCGTTGTTGAGTTGTTTTGGTACTGTTCCGATTATCATGTGCAGAACTGCATGTCACATAGTACCGATTTCTAACAATAGGAACAACCAATCCTTCAATGGCACACAGGACACACAGGATAACTATGATGCTTTCTCAAACGTGCAGTTGCATTTAAATTCATCTCTAAGTTTATTGAAATCTTAAAGGTTTTTCTTCCACAGTTGTCCATAAAAACTATTTTTTATTGTTATTTTTAAGGGCACTTTTCCTGCTTTTGTCAAAGATCTCACCACTTCACATGTGTATTCCTGAAGTCAGTGGATGAAAATGGTTCTCAACAAATGCACATTTAGTTTGACATGAATAAGTTACCAATAAAAAAGCTGTTTTGTTGTATATTAGTCTTTTTGGTAATATTGCCAATGCCAAATGCCACAGATGTCACTAAGTAACAGAGAATTGAGGAAAATTGGCTTGGTGCTTTAATGCCCAAACTCCAACCAAGCCAAAACCCCTTTTGTGTTTTATAACTGCAACATTGACAATATTTTCATTACTTTATTACTGTTTTTTGTTGACCTAAATGTAAGAGCAACATTTGAGTCCATCAATCATCTTCACTGCTTACCCTGTTCACGGTCACAGGTTGCTGGAGCCTATCCCAGCCATTTGGTGAGAGGCAGGGTAAACAGTGCACAGGAATCCAGTCTTTCTCTGCACCAACAGAAACCGACTTACACAAACAGGCAACCGTTCACACCTATGAGCAATTTACATTTAGCAGACGCTTTTATCCAAAGCAACTTACCGAGTATTTTGGTACAGACATACAGGATGGTTATGGCATCCATGCAAGGTGCTCATCTGGCCCACCAGGGCCAACTTGGCATTTAGTGTCTTGCCCATGGACAGTTCGGCACACAGCAAGGAGGGACCAGGGATTAAGCCACTGACCCTGTGGTCCACGGACGACAGGACTTACCAACTGAGCTACAGCCACCAATTTAGAGTACCGGGAAGAAAATCCACGCAAGCAATGAAAAATGGAGCAAACTCCACACAGAAAGGCCACAGCCAGCAAGACCAGTTGAACCATTGACCTTTTAGCTGTGGGGCAGCACCGCTAACTGCTCCACCACTTTGCTGACCAGCATAAATACAAATAAGATTATTCTTGAACCAAGCAATGATCATTTTCAAATCTTTCAAACCTTGTCATCTATTGCCCATGTCTGACTATATTTCATTGCTGTTTATAAAGCTACAAAAGGTATTGATAAGCTGCATTTTTGCAACTTGCATTTTTGCCATTTACATTTTTGCACAGGGCGAGGTGTTATTTCTCCAGTTTGACTGACAGGTGATCTGTGGAAAACACTGCACAAAAACACAACAGAAGACCTAAAAGTGCTGCTGAAATGTGGAGTTCTGCATACATTAGCATTTAAAATGAGCTGAAACAGTTAGAGAAATGATGGTACGACAGCAGGAGAACAGCAGTGGGAGAAACTGAAAGTGTTTTTGAGTCATTTAGGTTTCAGTATTTTAATTTTAGTAATGACAAAAATGTTGCAGAATAATACAAGGCCTGTCGAACAGATTTTGTAGTGAAATGAATGGAACACAAATATACTGTACGAGTGTTTGCATGTATGAGATGATGGGAGTGTGTTAGAACCTGACACTTTGACTTCTTATTGCTTAATTTCAAGCTTTTTTGCCTTTGCCTTAATTGGCTTCTCTGAAAAACAGGAAACTGATAAGCTGCATAATCATTACCGCTATTGGTATGTGTGAGGATGTGTAAAGGCATGTGTGCACATCATTATGTTTGATATCGCTGTTTTGTCTCTCAGCGATAAAAGCCCCAACATTTTCCCACACCGACATCTCCCAACCGTGTTCGCCTCAGTGCTTTTTACTTTCTCCTCAATTGTTTCCAATTATCTTTCTTCTTCACTTGCACAGATTAAAAAGACTAACACTATATCGCAGGCCGACTGGAGCAATGCTAGCGGACAAGTCAGCTCTAATGTTTGAGTAAGCATTATGGAGACTAGAGAGAGAGGCTTAGAGTCATAATGCTGACTTAGACAGCTTTGACAATAAGGTAATTTCACCCAAAATAAGAAAAAACGTTTAATGATCATAACGTTAATTCTAGAGACGACCCGTTCTGGTGTAGTTCAGTGGCTGAAATGACACATTTAGGGTACTCGAGGGTTTTAGTTTAGATTAATCTTAAATGCAATTGCAAGCAACTTCACCGGCTGCAGACACCATTGTGGCTCAAATTAAATTACATCATCTTTCATGGAGCAGCAGGAAACACTATTATGGGCGCAAAACCCAGTTTCCTAATGCAATTTCACCTGGAACAGCAGCCAACAGACATCATTATAACTCAGAAGCATAGACAGTAAAAGAGCATCCTAATGTGATATTGCAAAGTAGCATCTGAGCAGATGAAATTATGTTTCAAATGAAGCAAAACGATAATAACTGTTATGGCGGTTTCTAAGGTGTGGCGTCAAACACTCAGTATAAACACTTTAATTGTAAAGCATTAATTTAATGTTCTAATTTGCATTTAACACCTCACTTTAATATTTATTTTGATAGAGTAGCAAAATGTTATACTTAAAAAAGAACACTTGTCAGTATAAAGAAAATCATTGGACTGGATGTCAAAATTTTTTATTATCCATAAGGCTTATAATACATTGTACATCACAACCTCACAAAGCGAGTTTGTCAGACTTTACAGCATGCCAGCTTTCTTATGTTATGTATTTACGACAGACTCATATTAAATAATGCTGTGTTTTAACATTAGGCAAACATTTAATACAATTATAGATTCTCGTTAATGCAGTTTGTTGGGAAAATCAGATTTACTGAGCTTTACTCAGTTGCAAATTAGTGCAAAACATGTACATCTAAGCAGGATATTAGATATCATGACTTCATAGCACACTGTCTGTGTGTGTGTGTGTGTGTGTGTGTGTGTGTGTGTGTGTGTTCCAGTAGATACTACTTAGTGAGGACCAAATTTTGTTTGGTAACAACAGTGAGTAAATTTTGGCGGGTCCTCACTACTTCTAACCCTAAAAAAGGGATTTTTGAGGGTCCAGACTGGGTTTTAGAGTTAGGGTTAGGGTTAGGCATTCAGTTGTGAATTAGAATGGGTTAGACTAAGGGATCAGGGATTGCATTACGTTAATGAGTGTCCTCACAAGGATAGCGGTACGTGTGTGTGTGCATGTGTGTCTGCATCCACTGACATCTGCCACATCACCTTCGTACTATATGGGGCTGCACATCATGACTCTGCCCGTTCCCCACAGCTTAATGTGTCTTTGGCAATTGCATCATACACGCAAACACACGACACGCAGTATACACAAAGAAGAGCAGAGACACTGCCACACTTGCAAACTCCTAAATAAGATGCAGTCCTACACATAAATAAATGTGGGATGACTCAATGTTTTTTTGGGTGATTTTCAGAGCGAGCTAATAAGAAAGTCTTCATGTTAAAAGGTCAGTATTCCACACTGGTGCTCTCACTTAGACTTGGCGCCGGAGTCACGCTCAAACATCAGATGCACTACATTTTGAAGAAGGATGAGTCATTTTGTGCACCTGTTCAAACTGTGCAGAAACACACACTGAATAAGTGAACTTTTACTTGCAGTGCATTGGCTTGTGTTGGAGAAGACAGAACTTTCTTTTGTAGTTTTTTGCACCAACTGTAGCTGGGAAAAAATATTTTCAAATATTTTAAATTGTCACAATGTTTTTTGAGTATCTAATAATAAATGAACACAATATAGTAAATATTGCACACTGTATGAATGAGTTATTTAAATATTACCATAGATTACAGCACATCTGTGAAATATACAAACACTTTCAGTGAAAGAGGAACAGCTTCTGGCTTCTCCCTTTTAGGGGTTGGTTTTTCCCCTCCTGCCACACCCCTGGTGGGCTGAGATTCGAGCCTGCTTCCTTCTGCATTTCAACCCAGTGCTCTACCAATGAGCCACCAATCCCCCTTCAATCTCTGCTTTCAGCATGGGATAGGGGAAAAAAAAGCACACACACCCATTTCTAATTCGTCTTTGAGTGTGACACATCTCGCCTCTTGCTCTCTTGCTCTCTTTCACTTTGATGGCCCAGGTCATTTACCAGATTGCAGAGCAGCACTGGTCATTTTACAGCCCACTAAATCCATCCATACAGTGTGATATGTGTGCTGCTACGTACATGGGCGGTACGTGTCAGCATAATGCTCAGTCCGGCTATATCTTTGAGCAAGGATGAGTAGTAATTGATTCTCTTTGCTAAGTTCTAAATCGCCAGCAACTGACTCTCTCTCACTTCCGTTCTTACGTCAGCTGAGAACTGTCACATGTATGTAAAAGAGATTGAATGCACTCACGAAATAATAGATCATTAGGAAAAGAGGACAGGAAGGTAGAAAATGAGAAGATGGAGTTTGGCATAGATGGAAATGGGTGAATGGAAAGATTGTTAGAAGACAGCTTGTGTGAAATATTAGTGTGTTTGTATGCAACTCAAAATTTTAATGTGGGGAAAAATGTTGTAATTTAAGAAATTTATTTAAGAAATTCATTCATTCAGATTCATTCAAGTCAAAATATTGTATTTGTTTTCATTTCATTTTGATGATTACATTTTGTAATGATTAATGGCTCATCCAGTAGCTAAAAAGATTAGAAATATTATATTAATATGTTATTATAGATATTATATTATTATAATATTTTCAAGATTAATGAAAACAGTAGTTCACTTTCAACGCAGGATGTCTTGTGTGAAAGTGTTTCATGTCTATCAGACTATACAGTACAGGTAAAAGCTCACTGCTGACATAACATTGAGTAATTTTGCTTTTGTAGTTCATTTGAAGTATACTGAAGTTGAATTGAAGAAAATCTGTGTAGTTTACTTAAGTAAAAGGTGTAAAGTGGTACTTGTAGTGGAGTTTTTTTTTTTTTTCAGGCCAATGCTTGCACAAATTTCAGCAATATATCTAAAATATTGACTAACTTTGTGTACGATTGTAAGGAATAAAATAATGGGGAAAAATGGCCACATTGGTTTTTAATAGACTTCACAAAGGTAGTTGATTTTGTGAACGGAGCCCTTCTAGCATTTAGACTGCTGGATTCTGGAGTTAATGGGAAGCTCTAAGAGTTTCCTTTTAAAATGGGACTGAGGGATGTGTTAAAATAAATGAGTTTTATACTGGGTGGTTTCAAACTCCTCTGGGGGTAAAACAGAAAGATGCTTTGTCTCCCACACTATTTGCTCTTTAAATAAATGACTTGGCACGGACAGTAAATCACCAAATGTGGCGGTGGTGTTAAATGTGGGGAAACAATGTTCACTCTTCTGTTGTATGCCAGTGATGTTGCTGTACCGGCTGAGAATAAACCTGATATGCAGAAAAGGTCGACCTGTTTCTCCGAGTGCTGCGTAAAGTTTCAAGTGGAATTTTTTGAGTTGCAAAAAATAGATATTACTTACATACAGAGCATGCACAAACTTACCCACCAAGCAGGCACATATTTATACATTCTTAGCATGCATACACCTACATTGTCATGCGAGTGGATTTGTGTGAATGTTTGTGTAATATATACACATATATTCATGAAAGCATGCATGTGTGTAGGCAGCTATGTATGTATGTCCATATTTGTATGTATATGAGCATGTGCAAATGAAAAATTCAAATTTTACTCAGGCAGGTCCTTATACCCCAGCTTCTTGCTTATTAAGACTATGGAATATGTCACCTGATTTTTTTCCTTTCCAGCATTCCCAATTACTGCAGTGGCAAGAGGTTTCATAGCAATGAAGCTTAGCAATAGGTCATGAAAAAGTGGTGGACATGCATAAGTGTTGTTTGTTTTGTTTTTTTAATAGGAGGCAATCTCATTCTCCCTTTCTCTCTCAAAGTCATTGACTCTCACTCATTTCCAATTCATGCAGAGAAGGTAAATGCAGGCTACACATCAGAACCTCTCTGAGGGTAAAATGATCTCCTTGTTCTTATTAGGGCGGTCATCTCTTCTGTCTCAGTCAGGTATTAGATCCATAAAAAGACAATTTAGAAGAGAGACACTGTATAATGTGCTTCACCTACATTTGAAACAGCAATTTAGAGAGGGTTTATGACTGTCTCTTGCTGTTTCTCCAGCAATTTTAGAAGTAAGTGTGTATGTATAGAATGTCTTTGTCTCTATATTTAGAAAGGTTTGTATGATACCTGAGAAAAACAGGCAAAAAGAAATCGAGAGATAGGGGACCCCTGTTGACACATTATTGAGATGCATTCAAAAGTAAAAAAACTAACAATTTTTCCAGTAGCCTCTAAGTCCTGAACTACATAATTTTGATGTTCAGCTGCATTTGAAGGCTACTGCTGAAATGTAGATGTAATTACATCCAAAACTCAGACGCCGTTGTACTCTGCTTGGGACTACTTTCACAGTTGATTGAACACAGCTGGTGGTGGAAGCTGACAAAAGAGTACTGCACAGCAAATGGATATTTGATTTTTCAGTAGAATAAAAATCAACCCGTCACATGAGCAGGAGATCAAGTCCTCGATCAGAATTTTATGCCGGGCAATCAGTGGGGTTTACAGAATCAGATGGAACAGCTTTATTGGCCAAGTATAGAATTTAACTCTTTCTAGTGGCTCTCAATACATTTTACACATTGTGACAAGAACAAAGGAAAGTGGTTATGTGTGCAGAACCTAAATCCATATCAAAGCATTGTTGTGAAGTGGTGGTGGTTGCATGTACAATATGCTGTATACAGCTTATATTTTAATAGGGGTAATAATAACACATTGCTTTCAATTAATGAAATATACAAGCAATGCATTAAGATAAAATACTGTAAAATGCACAGTGGATGCAAAGTTAGATATAAAAGCTTGCACTTCCTTATTTTGAAATGTCATGAGTAAAGAATTTTTGTCATCAGTGTTAATATTTAATATAAATTCAGTTCATACATATTTTAATTAATGAAAAATTTAAGTTGATATTTGATGAATCTTTTAAGAGGGACTTAAATGTTTGCATTGTAATTGTCATTATGTTACTGTATCTTTTTTTTCTTTGATCCACTTCTAATGATGAAGAAACGTTTGTATTAGCTGAATGTTATGCCACATTTGCAAACTTTACATCTCTTCATTAGAACATACCTACCCAACTCTTGCAATTTCCTTCTTTTTCCATCCTCTACTCATTGACTCGTGCTGCTCCCCTCTTCTCACCCTCCCACCCCGGGGTATTTAATTAAGCTGTCAATTCTGCTATTCTGACAGAATTCAAAAGCGTGTTAAGTGAAATTAGCCTGTAATAGCCCTCTTACAATTTGAGTCAAAGTATGTTAATCTTTGTTAATGTTATTAACTCTTTCTTCTCTTTTTCCCTCGTTCAGTTTCTTTTATGTTTGTATCGGGGTGAATGTGTCCACCTGTACATGTATAATGTTTGCTCGTTCTGACAGCGAGGGGCTGCTAAGTTTCCTTTTGCCTGATTCCTGCCTGAGTGGCACATAAAAGCAATATCACAAACACCCTCCTGCAGCTTAGAAAAACTGAACTATTCTCAATCAAAGGGTTAAAATGTTTTGGTACAGGGGGAGCAAACAAAAGCTGAAAAGTACTAGTTGTGCCAGCTGATTATTCACACACATCACTTGCATTTAAATTATTATGTTCTTTTTTTAAAGTCGTGACCCTAAGCTTGTATTCCACATAGCTTAGAATAAATGAAATAAAATGAATGAATGAAATAAAACAGACAACAAGAACTGCACTACATTAAAGTGCAATTAAACCCAAAAATTGCTTGTTTTAAAGAAAAAACATGCACAAATTAATCTGCGTCAGGCTCAGGTCGGAATCAAACAGAAAAATGCAGACTTATGTATGCTTTACTGAAACCTGCACCTCATTTAAATACACCTGCTCAAGTGTTAATTTTGTCTCCAAAAAGTAGACCAAAAGGGGCTTCACAATGTCTCATTCATTCACACACCGATGACGCGCAAGGTGCTCCCCGGAGCCACTTGGAGCTACTTAGGGTTTAATATCTTGGCCAAGGACAGTCTGACACAGGCAGGAAGGACCTGGATCTAAACCACTGGCTTACCAACTGAACTATAAAGCTGAATGAGTGTTTGTTTCACAGAGCGAGGCAGCGCTGCGGTACCATCCTTGCACTAGCTCTGTGTCAAACACAGGAGTTTGTGCTTTAATTAGCTTTTTTTTAAAGCCCCTATTAAATTGGCGGCTCTGGACACTTCTGCTGGTCTGTGTCCCTACTTCAACTCCACTAAACTCTAAGATCAACTGTTATCGTAATTGATTAATGACATTTAAAATATATTTATTTATTTTTTCATCGTTTCTTTTATTGAATTAAACACATTTTAAATTTCTACAACATGTGAAGGGTAAAAAAGAAAAAGTAAATTTCGCTTTGACTGAGCAGGTTTTGTTGTATTTTTGAAATAAAGTGGGATCAAGGCCAGCAGAGCTTCAACAGCTAGTGTGCATGCCAAAGCACAAACCCTTGTAATTCATAATGGCTTCTCAGGAACAAACAGTGCTGCAGCAGACATTACTGAAGCAAATCCTCTGTGTTTCTGGACTTCAAGATCGTGCCTTTTTGTCTTTTTCCTTCTTTTTCTTTTTTCTTTTTTATACAGTTCCATTAACTATTCAGGGTTTGGTTTCACAAGTTCACCTTTCAGCGTTTCGGTTTACTACAGATTAAGTATTTATGCACTACATGTACACATATTTAACATTTACTCCTGGCAAAACCCACTCTGTGGCCTGTATGTCCAACCTCTCTGTCCAAACTCGTAGAATCACTAGTGAACATACAACTGTGTGTCCTCTTGGAGGATAATATCAGCCAGGCACAGCTGTCACACAGTTTGCCCGTAGTGGACACGTGTTGGGGTGGGTTTTTACTAGAAACGAGTTGTTTACAAAGAGTATTAGAGAGACACGAGGAATTTTTTTGACAAGTTTAAAACTACTGTTCATAACACCAACAGAGCAAAATCTTATCGCCTGAATAAAATATTAGTTTCTCTGAGCATGAAAACACACAACGTTATAACAATACTGTAGAGCACGGGTTCCCAGCCCTGGTCTTCAGGGACTCTCTGCCTTGCTTGTTTCCAACTGTCCCTACTCAGCTTTTGCCCCGGTTATTGCTGATTACATTTGTTGTGTGTTCAGCCAATCAGAAGCTGCCGTTAGGATAGGGGTGGGAAACGTATTTTCCCCAGTGGTTTCTAAGGAAGTTCCCACTAGGTTGACAGAGGTGTTCAACGAAGATTAAAATTAGGAATACTTTTTTTTAAAAAAAACAATTAACATGAGTTAACTTAAATTTAATTTTAGCTAAATTTTTATTTAGTTATTTAACTAAATAAATTTGATTTAGTTAATGTTAGTTATTTGACTCCTGGTTAAAGGAAAACTTAGGACATTTTATAAAGTCATTGTATTTTCCAAAATAACCAGACATTAAAATGAATTTTTCTTCTGATAAAAACACAAGAGCGAGACAGACCACTAAACCAGTTGGCATATTTCTTCATTTTAAAAATCAAGGCCATTATAATTTAATTTGTATTTAATAATTTATAAAGTCCCAATTGATGCTAGTCGTTGCCATTCTACCACAGATTTCACTCAGTTGATCAGCAGTTGTACAGGAAAATGCAGATATAGAGTGCGTGGGGTAATGTTTGTTGAAAGTACCACTTTTTTTTATTCCACTTCTGTGTGTATGTCGGGTCATTCCACCACCATTATTCCGCTTTTAAATCTTATCTTTATTAGACTTTTCATTTCTACACTTTTGACATTGTGGAACTGATTTAGGATAGTTGGAGAAACTGAATCCAAACAAATCAAATCTTCACTGGACTGAGAATTTAAACCCAGTGTCCTGTGGGAAATAGTCCTAGGGCCATAAAATAAAAAAGTGAAACGCCCCCGAAGGTGGATGAACTCATTTGCCTTTCACCGTGTCAGGAAAATGATTCCCCTTTCAGTGTGATGTCTTTGAAGTGACCAAACTGAACCGCTGCAAACACATTATCACACATAACCAGGAAGAATCAATAGACACTTAACTTGTAATGACCTTTGACGTGGCAATGGCATCACTTCATCACTTCTAGGCGCAGAGTGTGTTGTCAGTGTGATGCACTATTGTTCTCTGTTTTTTTCAGTAGAATCTATTCACTCTTCTCTCCTTGTACCCTCCCTCTGTAAACAAGAGAAAACACTTTACCAGGCTTTACTGCACCTGTCCACTGAATGCATCTGTCTTGCTGTCAGGGCGAAAGCCTGAGTGTAGAGAAGTGTGCATGTGTTTGCGTTTTGCACATGTGGATGTGTGGGTGTACTTGTTTAGGATTACGTGTGTGTGCTCGTGCGCACGCATGTTGGTGTGACACACAGTGGTTGCTGTCTAATGCATCTTTACCCTGGCTCCAAATCAAAAACACTTGTACTGTATCCCCTCAGGGAACAAGACAGACAGCAGCAGACTGGCAGCGACAGAGACAGAGACAGAGAGAGGAGAGGAAAACAAAAGAGAGCTGAGAAGGGAAAGAACTAATGCATGGGTGAAGGCGTGAGAGAACATGTAAAGGGAGGGGATGAAGGAAGAGAAGAAAGAAAAATAGAGGATGACAGATATGGTGAAAATAAAATAGAGAGAAAGTGTGAGGTGTAAAGAGTATTGAGGAAAGAGGTGAGGCTGACTCATGTTGGTGTTGATGCATAACACCCCCACTGTGCTGGTTCCTTTCTTCCCCACACATGCGCCACATGTCCAATTGATTGCATGTATCTGAAAATGTCAGCCATGTGTTTCAGTGTAGATGAGGGAAATTGAATATGGTGTGGCAGAAAGAGTAACTAAGACAACATTCTAGATGGTTAAGAACCCATCTTTCAAATGGCGGAGCTGCGTCTGACAGTCTGATTTATTTTTAACAAGTTAAAGACATTTTTGGGGACATTTTTAACTTGATTAGAACTTAATAGTCTCATTTTTCATTTTTGACACAATTAAGTTCCGTCACTTTTCCTGTGAACAAACGAGTGCAGCTAAGTCAGTCCGAAAATGTATAACAAGACATCCTACAGCATATTTTTATCAAGCACAGCCATCTCCAGTTTTTTATTTTACTTGTTGGTTTAGTTGATAACGTACAGTGTGCATTTCATTTGTTCATGTGTCATTGCTCATTTTCAGGTTTTGGTTGTGGTAATCACATGATAGTGATATGAACAACATTTTAGTTATTTGTTAGAAGTTACTGCTTAAGTAGCAGTTGTGACCTACAATCAAAAATCTATATTTTGTTTTCTTTCCGTTCAGTTGTCATTATACGTATACAGTACTGTGCAAACGTGTTAGGCCACCATCACCTCTAGTGCTTTATTTCTAGATCTGTTTATGAGGATATGAGCAGAAAATACAGGAAATATGTACAAACTATATATCAAACAAAACAGAAACAAAGTACTTCTTTGGTCAAAATTTAGTATTCAGCGTGTCCTTCCTTTACACTTAGCACTAGAATTCTGCATGACTGTTATGCATGTCAGATTTTGTTATGTCAGATTTTTATTGGTGTTTTTTTTTTAAAACCAAATACATGTTTAATTTTACTGCAAGCACTTATTCTCTCAACTATTCTCGTCACATATGTTTCACAACTGGACCTGAAAACTTAAGACTCATCATCACTCCATAACACTTATTTTCACTGATCTTCAATCTTTTGGAGCTTTTGCATAATTCAAACTTTTCCCTTCTGAGAACATAGTGACTTGGCTGTCATCATTCAAGAAAGGCCATTTATGATCATGCTTTCTTAGACTGTGGAAAGATGAACTAGGCATTAGTTATATGCAGTACCAATAATTTAATTCCTCATCCAATACTAAAACCAAGTAAAAGTCATGCTGGTATTGTCAATACCAATACAAAGGTGGGAAAAGATGTGACTCCTGACAGCAGAGACAGAAGACATAAAAGGCAAATCTGTGGGGTTGCTTTGCTTTTATTAACACCAAATGTTAAAAAGTTGCAGCCCAGATCATTATATAGCTATAAACCATAATCATTTATTCCCGTATTTATTTAAAGTAATTTGAATAAGGCCATTTAGTTCTAATAGTGCGTTAAACTGCCGATGTACGAACATGAAAACACAAAGCGAAGTTGAAGCAGACCATCATTTTCACAGTCAGTCTTTAATGTCACCATACCGTAGCTACGCGCCGGTACCTGGATAATGCTGCCAAAGCCACATAGTGCAGCTCCAGAACATCAAGACACTCTAAATTGTTGCTAAGGAGAATTTCAGCACCGTTCTCACTGGATCAGTTGGGCGCTATTTTGACTATCCAGCTTAGTTATAGTTTCGCTGTGTCCTTTACTAATGCTAATACACACATTTACTCCAGATTCCTGGGTTTATGTACTGATCTGATAATATGAGAATTAGGAACCCTAGGACAGGAAATGTTAGGATTGGAAGTACAGCATAGATATTTCAGGATCGATCTTCACGTCCAGATGAGGAGCAGCAGATGCTGAGCCAAGTCCTTGCTGGATTTCAGTCTCTGAAGGAGGAGGAAGAAGGAATGATTAAGAAAACTTCTCATCAGAGTTTGACAGCTTTCTTGGTCTTCCACTTCCACTCCTGTACTTAGCCCATTGTTTGTGCTTTTTTTATGCTGCTTGTATATTTACTTTATTTTCTGGCTCTAATTAAGAGACTGTAAGATAAATATATGTGATCACCGTTGTATGACTAAAACAACAAGTCAAATGTTTTTCCAAGACCCTTGCACAGTATTGTATGTGCATATTCAACCATCACACAAACAATAATAATTGTGCAACATTTCTTGCCGACGGGCATATTTTCTACACGTTTAAGTAAGTAATTACATGCCCAGAAGATAAAAAAAAAACGTATTTGTTTCATTCCCTGCCCTGTCCTCCTCCCTATCTCTTCATCTATTCCTCCAGTCAACTAATTTTATATTTTTCTAATTAATTCTCTTGATTCATTAGGGATGGAGGAGATCACAGGGGGAAAATGAACAGGGAAGTGAGGGATGAGAAAGGAGTGGAGCATCTTGCCATCTGCATTTCTTCCCTGCAGGGCAAAATGATGAGTGTGTCTCTCCAAACTGCAGTGAAAGTACTTGGTAGACTGAAATAATAAAGAGGCGGAACTAAAACAAGACAAACCAAAGTAGGAGAATAACTAGAGTGAACTCTGCTTAAGGCAGCCTGACCCTCCTCTGCTTCTCCTCTAACCTCTGCTTTTTTCTCATACCTCTTTGTGTTTGGTTTCCCCACTTCCTCCCGTTCTTCCTACCACAACATTTTGCATTTGTGTCATGTTTTACTTTGAGATTGTTCCTGACAGCAATGGAAACACAACAGCGTTTGAGATGGAGGCTGAAATTCTAACAGAAGTGCATGGAGACATGGTGGGATGGACAGAGATGCAGAGCAGACGAGGGGGGGGGGGTGTAGAAAGAGAAGTGAGACATTAAAGATTCAAACTGTGAGATGGAGACAGACAAAAACTCTGGTGGCAAAAAAACAGAAGCTCCACAAAGTTTCTTAGCTCAGAAAGTTTAAGGAAAAAAACTGATGCATCATGGTGGCTCTTCATATTGTCTCCTCTTTTTTCATTACAGTCTGACAATAGACCACATGGGCACTGCTTTATGATTTTATCTTTTGAGACAATGATGCAGACATCTATCTCTGTTCACTGTTTGTGTCTTTCATTTACATGGTGATGCCTGAAGCCCTTTAGTTTTCTGGATATTCAGAGGTATTCATAGATACTTAGGTGGGAGGTGGCAAAGCTAACTATTAACCTCGCTTACTGGCAGCAAAGCTAAGAGAGGCTAGCTTTGGCGCTAGCAGGCCGAACGAGCTTCCTAATTGGCAGACAGAGTTGAGATCACTTGTGCCCCATACACTGTACAACCTCTAGTGTTTCATTTTTTTATTCTTGAAAACTGAACATAGGCTGGTCACCGCGAGGGTCACTCCCAAGCACAACATCACCCCACGACGTGCGGGCCAACACATACAAACAAACAATAAACGAGTAGAAATGACAACAACCCTAAGATTATTTAAGCAACAAGCACTACTTACCTTAAAAAACTAAACAGTAAACACACAGAACTATTTACAACACCCATAATGTAGCCCACTTATACCCAGCTCCAGGTGTGGGCCAAAAACTGAGTCCACTGGTGTCTGGAGCTCTCTCCCAAACTTCAGTGCAGCCTTGGTGCCCTTGCGGGACTCCTGAATGGCGGTCCTGTAAGCCCACAGGAACAGGTGCAGATGCTGCTCCCAGTCCCTTTGGTGCCGGCTGGTCAAGATGGTAAGCTGGTGGCCAGGGTGCGATTGAACGGCTCCACTAATCTGTCGCTCTGGGGGTGAAGTGTGTGGCCTGGCTCTCTCTCACCAGTAGCTGCTACCAAACCTCAGCAAACAGCCGGCTCTCAAAGTTCCACCGACCCACCGGAGGACCTCCGACCAAATGACATGGGGAAGCAGGAGTTGTAGGTGGTCCAACCCCCCATGGGGCACCTGCCACTGCCTGTAGAGGACTTCATCGTGGATCTCTAGGGTGGCTTACTGCGAGTGAAGCACCCTGAACCCAGGCTGTTTTGCTGACATGGCCGACCAGCCTGCTCTCCAGCAGTTCATTCTTGATGCTGCTGCAGCTGCTCCCTGCTAATGGCTTCACCCTGGAAGTTGGTACCATCTGACTGAGCTGGCAGGGGTGATGGCCCCGACTCTCGTTCCTCCTGGTGGTGACCATACCGGCACTTCCAGCAAGCAGGAGCGTCGGGAGAGCACGTCAGCGTTGCAATGTTGTCACCCTGGTCGGTGGTGGATCTTGTAGTTGTACTCCAGCAGGACCTCCAGCCACCTCTCCACCTGGCCCTCAGGCTATTTGAGGGGCCTGAAGTGTCTTACAGCCAGGATCTCTGCCAGCAACTTTCTGCCAAATGTGTCGCAGTAGTTGCATTCTGGGTGATTTAGGCTGCAGCTGTAGTAGGTCGCTACTCGCTCTAGAAGTCCCAGCAGAGTGACAAACTGTTAAAGAACAACTTGCTGTGCAGGAAAGTTGATCATCTCACATCATTTGTCAAACTTTGTCAGATTGTTAGACTTTCTTGTTGATTTGCGGTTCATTTATTTACTTTTTGGAGAACAGTCATAATGAAGATATACTGACTGAGCTGTGAAAATATGCAATGCTCTCACACGAGTAGAATTGAAACCTTAGTTGAGGATTGTTTTCAAGAGTTGTAGGGACAAGTTGATGCCCACTGGCCACTGACTGACCTTTACTGTCCCAGATGCTGCTGAGACATGGCAGGGCTGATGGTATTACTCACAGTGTAGTCACAGAGGGGCAGAGAGGTGGCGCGACAAGCCACAAAAGGGACAGATGTGGAGGAAGTGAGTGTCTGGTGATGGTCAGAGAAAGAAACAATGTTCCAGCTTCTGTGAAAATGTTTTTCCTCATTTGGATTTCCTCATTTGTGCAGGTATCCATGTGTGTGCAGAGTAACAATTATCTGCTAGCTGTAGCATTCTCACAATATTTGCTTTTCAAGATCCAGAACACTTTTGTCTGCATGAACCTTCACCTTCAATTAATATGACAGGCTAACCTTGGCGCTCAATGCTGTAAAAACAGAATGTGGGTGTGAGAGATTAATGAAAGTGAAAGGGAAAGAAGAAGGGTTAAAAAAAGGGGGGTGAAAAATTGAGCACAAACATTAGGAAAGAGGAAGAGTGGATGAATGACATCTGATGAGAGAACAGAGAACTCTTTCTCCTGGGACTGTGGCCTCCCAGAATGCCACAAATACACGCTTCATATCCACACATGGCTATTTGACGTCATGGAGGCAAGTTTACATGTTTACGGCTCATGTCCCATCGCTGGCTGCTAGTGGAGACACTGACCTGGAAAGAGATGATCTGACCCAGCTGAGTGTGTGTCTAATCTCAGTCTCTTTTCTCTATCGTTTTCCATTCTGGCTTTATTTTTTGCACATTAAAATACAGAAATACAGTTCCCATATGATATGAATGTGATTCTTTGGCCCAGTCACAGAACAGTTTTTTGCCTCAATACACATTTCTTGGTCTTAATAAACAATTCTACTTACTTATTGAATTCTTCTCAGCTCATCTGCTTCTCTCTTAACCTGTTTGTGCAAGTTTAGTGTGTCTTTGCATTACACAAGACGTTTCCTGGCATAGATGGATGAGCACCAGCGACAGAAGTAGTAAAAGCTGGAAAGGGGGGGATGAGAAATTGAATTAGAATTTAGCATGAAAGAAAAAAGTTGTGGATTGCCTCAGGTGATTGCTTACATTCCTGGGGCTGCTCTCTTGGCATTTTTTGTTTTGTCTGCTAGATAAAACACAAAGTACCTTTTGCTTGTCTTTCCTCACAAATGTGAGATGTGTGCAAATTTTTCTGGATTTTTTTGTCATTGTTGTCTCTCTCTGCAACAAAGTAGGTAATTTTTACTGGCCGCCACGAACGGCCAACAGATACGTAGGACTGCTTCGTGACGTGTAGTGGCTGCAGTGAACAATGTTTGTAAGGATACATGTTGGGTTTGTGATTTGGTTGTTTAATTTCGTTCCGAGCATCTTTGTTATATTTATCCAGAAACAGTCCAAACTCGAAAGGGTTCACAAACTTTTAAGCACCCCTCTACATAATTTATTTTTATACCCCATTCAGTGCTTGTCCATTCAGGCATTTATTTTAAGTTAATTGAATGTTTTGATATGGATTTTGCTATTATGATATATATTTTTCTGATCAACCTTTATCTAGAAATGGTTTTGAGAAGGCCAAGGTCCTATTGCAGAAGGTGACCAAAGTTGCGCGTTATATAACGTTTAAAGCCCTAGTATGATTCAGGTTGTGTCAAAAATAACATAAATATAAAGTTTTTGGAAACAGTTTTGAAAATTAATCCCTATCAGTTAAGAGTTGGTGGGAGAACAATCAACTTGTAGATTTATTTTTATATTTCTGTCAGCTTTAGCATTTCCTGAATTTGGGGTCGTGGGACGAGGTTGCAACAAGCCTAATTAATTACAGTTGTTGTTCGGGTGTCATGATTGAATCACAGTCTCGTTGAGGAAAATATCTGCTCCCAAACAGATGTTTGGTCCCTGGCCTGTAGGGGAGGTACATCGCATGCTTCGACCCTCTCCATCTGCTGTGTGTACTCCTGTCCACTGCGTTCATACATGCGCCTCACACCCCTCGGCCGCAACATTAATACCAAGAGGTGCATTTAATCTTGTGTCTGATTGACGAGTGCTCTGTTTCTCCGTTGTCCTTCAAGATTTGTGAATGCTGTGAGTCACAGTATCGCTCTCGCCACCTTTGCTTTCCTGTCGGGAGCATGCCGGTGTGCGTCTGTTTGTTTATGTGTGTATATTTGTGTGGCTCTGTGTGGTGGGGTTTGCTCCTCGTTAGCTCTTGAGAACCAAAAGAAGATGCTGATTGGCGATAACCAGTGTGAATGACTAATTAGAGCTGGTGGCAGGCAGGGAGTCTGCTTCTGCCACTTCACTGTGAATGGGCCTTTGATGCTGAATCCAAGCCCTCTATGTTTAAATAACACACACACACACTCAGATGAAGAGGAAGCACGTGAAGTCACACTTTTGACCCATATAAACGTTTAAATCTCATATCCAGCCTATTCAGCTGTCAAATCCTATTTAGTCTCAGTTTTAATAAGGTGCTTCCGTTCTACACTCTAATCCAGATTCCACTGGTTTTGTCACTTGAAGGAAAAAATATGCTACAAGTTTTCCACATTTCTACTCTCAACTGTGAGGTTTAGGAGGTATGTTTAGCCTATAGTATTATCTCATTCCAACTTAAAAAACACCTTATCTTATCAAGATTTCTTGACTGTTTGCATTGAACCCAACACTTTGGGTTGATCTACTTTCCTTACTTGGTCATTTTCAGTTAAGTGTTCAGTCCTCTCTGTATGTTTTCCTGGGCAGCTCTTTTTTTTTTTTTTTTTGCTCGTGTTTATGTGCATGTGTTTTCTCAAATTGCAGTGCTACGAGCTTTCATGGCCAACATACATGTCTTGCGGGGGGTGCCACCGTGTGTCAACCAAATTACTCTGTAAGTCGCTTTGGATAAAAGCGTCTGCCAAATGACTAAATGTAAATGTCTTGCTTCTTGCAAAAATGGCAAATAACAGCAGATTAGATGAAAAAACGTTCTTTAAATTTAGAAATACCGACATGTTTTGCAACAGGACATCTTCCGTGTCTTGACCGATAGTGACCTTAAATGTGTCTTAGCATGTACACTGATCAGCCACCATGTTAAATCCATGTGGTGGTTTTAATGTCCAGTCAAATGACACAGAGAAAGGTGTGACACACTGTTTTGGTTTTTTTTTTTTTGGATCATAGCCGGCATTCCCCGCCCAGTACAACATTATAACCACCGGGCGGATTTATTATTTTGGCTGATCTGTGTGAGGCTGGGCTCAGTGTAGCTCAAAGGTAGTATGGTAGTACCTTTGCCAAGGTAAGGGATTTTAGTAACAATAAGGCCAGATAGACAATAACAGGACACAGGCACAGTAGGCACCAAGGCAAAGCTTTAACCACTGCCTGAAAACTCGTCTCATAAGGGAGATGTGGCATTTTTAATGTTGTTTTAATTTTAAAACTGTTACCTCTGTCTCTCCACCTCCTTTCCTTTTCTTTGTGTTGCCCTGTTTAACATACACCAAAAAAACAGAGGTACACACAAAGCACTGCAAATACCAGCTGTTAAACTGCTGCTGCGTCTGCTGCTGCACTTTGATAGCAGCATATAATATATGGCTCATATTGCCCCCAGTAGGTGGTAGGGAGTAGTGCATCTCAACCTGACAAGGCCAGCTGCTGCAGCTGCCGCAACATCAGCAACACTCGTGACTTTCCTGCTGTGAGATGACGCAATCTGAGGCTAGACAATAGATATACATGCAATTCCCAACGACTCCTTGCCACATAGATATGAAACGAGAGAGAGACATGTGTATATATGTATATATATTACTAATAATGTGTTCACACTGTATTTTATTTGCAAACCTACTGCTTGCTACACACCTCATATAGGACTGAAATGAAAGATAAAGACTGAATGTTGAAGGATTGAGAAAGATGAGAAATAAGGCATTGGGTGTTCTTAAATTTTGTGCGTTCAAGAAGGTTGCAAGAGTCGTGTAAAGTGACAGTGGTGCAACTTGTTCAGGCCATGTACATTTTCTTTACCTGGAGTTAAAAAAAAAAAAAAATACCATGTCCCCACTCCCCAGAGAGAGAATCAGTGTGTTCTTTGATGGAAACTATAAGCAGCTGAATTTCTATCAAAACACAATGTTGCAGCAAAGTACTGTATTTCAAAAGTGTAGACCTCCGACGAGGTCTGTGAGACAAATAAAAGACACACACGTAATCCAGGCTGAAGACACTAAACATGAGCAGAGGCACCGTTTTGAGTGAGCCATAAATGAAGGACATCTGTGAGGCCTTTGTATGCATTCATATCCAACGCTGTGTTCACATGGGAGGTTCCTACTTTTGTAGTGGACATTGGGCAAGGTTGTAACTTTCGTCTTTTGAGTATGTAAAACTATCACAAAAATTATGTTTTTGCATAATGCAGGAAAATAAAAAAAATTAAACTTTTTTTTTAATGACAAGAAATACAGTCAGCTATTAGTACGGTAGGTTTTTGTAGGTGTGTGTGTGCAATCCAACAGCCATGATCTATGGCATCCATCAAAACACACACACACACACACACACACACACACACACACACACACACATACACTCTCTCACATTGAGTGCTTGCCATCTTGATCTGGGTACACTCCAGGAGAGGTTGCCGGAAGGGAAGGTCGAACTCCAATTACTCCTACACACACACACACGCACACCAGCAAAATATTAAATCATACAGGCATCATTCTTAGAAACACACAACAGTTTGACCACCCACACATACCAGTTCACCCTTGTGTGAATCATGTCCTGTATCCTTTCCAAAAAACACTATGATACAACACATGTAGCTTAAACCTTCATATCGTAATGAAACATTGACTATATGCTCTGGTCTTCCCATTATTAAAACTCTGATACAGGGTGAGCGGTGACCCTGTGCTTATGTGGTCATAAGGACAACTTTACAAAACATTCATATGCATAGACAGGTTGAAATAAATTGTAAGATTAGAAAAAAAACACATTTTCTGACCCGCTATAACCTTTAAGGATTGTAATATGATATAGTAAATTCAGAGTATGGTAGAATGACACTGTTTTTTTATTGCTGTGCACTCTTGTGGACCGGGTCTAAACACTTTATCAGACTTAAAATGAGAATATTTTGTGAGCGATACTAGTTCTAAAATCACATAAAGTAAATCCTACCACATCCCCTCAGTGGCTTTTCTCTTATATCTTTGTCATGTAAGTAGTGTCAAAGTCTTACTTTGACATTTTGGGAAATGCATATATTCAGCTCGCTGCAGAGTTAGATGAGAAGATCAATGCCATTCTGGTTGACATAAAGTTACAGCCAGGAAACAAATGAGTTGTTCCCAAAAATTCTAATTTCAGTCCTGAATAATTTTCAGATTTAAATTGTAATTGGGGCATCAGCTGTGTGTGTTTGAGAAAAATAACCACCTATAGTTGAGTCAAGCCGGACAGACACGCAAAAAGGAAAGAGAGGTGTGACGTAGGTGTTAAGAGACAGATGGCAAACACACAGAAAGGAGGAGGAGACACCAAAAAAATAAAGATAAATGGAAAGGATGACAGATACGATGATGGATGTGGCGACGGGGGTGTGGACAGAAGAAGAAAAAAATGTTTGAGTTGTTGCATGGATAGTTGTGTGTGTGTGTGTGTGTGTGTGTGTTCATGTAAGGGTGTGTGTGTGTGTGACTGTTCGCTGAGTCCTCTTATTTGAGAGTGATTAGTCAAAGCCCTGAGTTTGACACAATGAGATCAACCCAGCTGAAGAGAAGGCATACATTACTGTTCTAGGCCATCACACACACACACACACACACACACGCAGAGGCAAAGCACAGAGAATGGGATGAGAGTGACACCAAAGCACACGAGGACGTGCAGGTGTTTTGTAAATCACACACATGCACACACATTTCTTTTCGTGCGAAAAGGAAAAACAAGCTCCTGGTGCCTGGATTTTGTGTTCGTAGCACCATCAGTGCTCACCACAGCTTTCTGTCCGTCCTCTTTCTCTGCTTATTACCACCTCCCGCACCACTGAATCACTCGTGCACACCCGCTCTGTGTCCCCCTTGTCGTTTACCTGCGTAAGCTGCCTCCTTCGATCTCATGTCATCCTTTTGTTTTCCTCTGGGAGCAACATTTATCCTCTTCACCCTCCCTCTTTCTTTCAACACTTCTCTCCTCCTCCCTGTTCCAAACCCCTTATCAAACCTCCAATCACACACAATCCCCCACCTTCATCTCCTCCCTCCTCCGGCTGCCCAGTGGTTATCCAAGTCAGTTTACCTAACAGCCTGCCGTTTTGTATTACTCTGAGGAATGAAAAAATAAAAAACTATGAAATTGCCATCGGTTTGTGTTTCTCTGCTTCTTTTGTTTTTTGTCTGATTCAGTGTCTCCTCTCCCTGCGTGTCTCGCCCACTCTCTCCTGTCTTATGTAAAGGTCAACTTAGTGTGTTAAGTTCAAATTAGGTTCATATCCTGCGGCAGTAGGTGTGCGTGTGGTGTGTTCAAGGTAGAATGTTCCCTGCATTTTAAAGACTGTGCAGAAGATCATATTAACTGCATAATGTTTTTCTTACTCCATTTATGAATCTTCATCGAGTCTCAATAGTCATGACCTCAGCAATTTACTCTCCCTGATATCCTCTTAATTTAACGATGCCCTTTAGTAGCTACGTTTTATGCTTTAATTTGTCCTGTGATCTTGGAGACTCACTGAAAATCTCTTCAGTATGACATTTCCTAACATTCTCTCTTGGTGACTGAAATATTAGCATAATGTGTTCAAAAAACAACGCTCTGTTACATCTGATGAGCAGAAGAATGCATTCTGATGGCCATGCATGTTCAAGAAGGTTTTTTTCTGGGTCAGTCATATCATTCAGTGTGCCGTTTGATTATATAAACTAATTTAGAAATAAAACCGGAATGATAAAAATGCAGGCAATTTACACAATATCTTTGTGAACTATACAATATGTAATACGTCTGTGAACTTTGTGCATGTGTCCGAGAGCCACAGAAGGATGTATGGATTTTAGCTGCCTCACTGCCTAAGTGGGACACTCAAAATAGCTCCTAGGGCCTCGCATCAAGGACACAGCCTACTGTAAATTACCACGTGAGTGTGAGTCCGGGTCTGGGTTTTTACGTGCATAAACGTGTGAGGGGGCTTGTTTATTGTACATATATATGGCTGTGCATAGGTGCACATGTGCACCTGATATTGCATGTTCACTCCAGCCTGGCTGAAGTAATACATGGGTGAGAAGCTACTTCACCGGACATAAATCATGTGGAGAGACAGACGGATAGAATCGACCCTCGTGGTACGAAGTCAGAAAGAACACATATAACTACAGGTGCACTGCAGCATGCGTGTGAATGAAGGGAAAAGGAGAGCAGCCTTTATTATTTATAGCTGTGGCCTGTGATACAGTTGCACAGGAAGTGAGGGTTACATACAGTATAGTACACACTGCCATAGCCAGGAGAGACTCTGCGTGGTCATACTTATGTCCTGTAGCTTACAGAGGAAGGCCAGAAAGGTGACGCTTTATTTTAGCCTTTTGTTGAGCATTTAAACTTAGTGTGTTTCTCTAAACATCAGACTATTTTTGCAGTGTTCTGCACTGGCTGTCTAGACTAATTTGTATAATGAACCAATTATCACTTAAGGGCAAACTGCAGTTTTAATAGTTTTTTTAACTGGTAGCCACAATAAAATGTTGGTGGGAAATCTTGTTCTGACATTTGCCTGCAGGACCAACAATGGAGGCCATATATTCAGTGTTTGGAAACTTTTTAATTTAATTAACAACTTAGTTTTTTTTTTTTATCTGTTAACATTCTGTTTTTGTGTTCGGGGATGTATCCCAAGACAAATTATTAATCTTAATAGATTCATTCTACTACAAATATGAACCCTGTAATAAACTGTATGTTTCTTTTCAGACAGTG
Organism: Channa striata; assembly: GCA_033026295.1. NCBI lineage: Eukaryota > Metazoa > Chordata > Actinopteri > Anabantiformes > Channidae > Channa > Channa striata. Next base: position 20,430,031 of record CM065180.1, on the reverse strand, counting down.
TGTGCACCATTAAAATAAAATGCTATTTCTCTGTCTGCATGCCTAGTAAAACGGCATAAAGTGGAGTTTAATTTAGGCATTAGAGCTGGTTTTCGGTGTTGTAAAAAGGAAAGAGGTTGAACAATTTGGTGAAAAGTCTATTAAAAGCCTAAAAAGTGATTTAACAGCCCAAGTAAAAGAAACAATCTTGAACTCTATCTGTGTCAAAATTTAGTGAGAAAGACATAAAGTCCGGGAAACGGCGGATAAAGGGGCAATAAAAACAAATTGCATATGGCAAAGTCACACTGTGACTGTACAGCTGTGTTGATATCAGTTCTGTGAGCTGTGTGATATCCAGACTTGCCCACAAGGCCCTGTGCATCCTGAGACATATGCAGAGGCAGTGACATGAGACAGGACGCTTCTGGTTTGACCAGGGCTCTGCTGCCTGTTACTCAAGTATAAAACCAAATCACTACAGTTGTGTGAAAGCCTCATTAAGCCTCATTCAGTCGAACATTTGATTTGCACGTATGAACAGATTTCATTATAAAATGGCTTGTGAACAATTGAACAGCAGATATAGCATCCATCCATCCATCCATCCACCCACTTATCCTGTGTAAGGTCACTTCAGGTCAGGGGGGTGCTGGAGGTTATCCAAGCTGTCATTGAGCAAAACTTGGAATACATCCTGGACATCATCTCCAGTTTATCACAGAGTCATGTAGAGACGGACAACTATTCACAGTCACACCTAACAGTTCATTTAGAGTCACCAACTAACTCGACAGCATTTGGAACATTGGAAGGACTTAGAATAAAATCCATGCAAGGACGGGGAGGACGTGTCAGAAAGACCACAGCTGGCAAGTATGTTTGAGCTGGGGAATGTCCTGAACGTCCTGAATATAATTTAGCTGTTATTACCATTTCTAAAGCTGCAGGAGTGGCTCTGGTTCAGTTGGTTCATGAACAACACACACTGCAGATTCTGGTTCCTCCTCACTGTCCTCCGATAATAAGCTAAACTGTTAAACCAGAGAGCCTTAAATGTCACAGTCTACACCAACAATTTCCTCACGTGGATTATGATAACGATGTAATGTAATAGGAAATTAGGATATTTGCCTGAAAACCAGTTTTACAGTTTTGATCAACACTAAATCAAAAGTCAAAAATCACTTCAGTGTTTTTTTTCCCTGTTATTCAGCAGATGGTACAAGGTGGTGATAATAGCATTTTTATAAAAAGTCTAGCTGTCACATAAGACCTTGAAACCTTAACACATGCACACTCTAATTGCAAATTCTAATAAAAGTTTTTCTTAAAACAGGTTCAGATTTTTTGTAAAACTGCCAGCTTATAGTTTTATGCAGTGATGCAGTATTTAATTTTTAGATTACACTTGCATCAATAATATTGTAACTCTGCACCATGTTTCTTACTGTCAGTCATTGCTCACTGAAGGCAACGGTTGCATCTGTGATAGCAAAAAAGGATTTACGTTTCACTTTATGTTTGATTTGACAAATTACAACATTTCCCATGTAATGTTAATACAATTTCCCTGAATAAATCCCCTATTTTCCCCCAATGTTGACTTTTAATCAAAATAAGGAATGCAGAAGATTCTCATAAATAAAAGCTGGTATTTAAATTATGGCCAACTTTCACATTAAAGCTAGGATTTCTGCCATGGCCGGGTTATAGCCAACGTTAAAGGTAGACTAAGCCAACGATCATTTGGCTCAAAAGACTGGTGAGTTCATGTCTTTGTCAGTAGGCACAAACTCCATCTACTAGTCATGGATCACACTTACTGTACACTGATGAAATATACCCGTGCACAACGTGTAAGTTATTAATAAGTCACATTTTAAATAGTTGACATATAAAAACAGGACTGCAAAGCTGATTAATGCAAAGCAGCAAAATAAGCTACAATATGCTTTAAGAGTTCAAAGATAGACTTTAATAAACAAGAATTTGTAGCAAGTCAGTCTTTGAGGGTGAGCCCTGGACCTCCTGCCAGGGAGATTAAAGCTCGCCGTGTGTGAGTCAGGTAGGAAACAACTTTTTGTTCTTGCTTGGTCAAGGTCGGTACATACAAGAGCTGAAGACAAGCATAATTTTTTGTTAACAGTGTATGCAAATGGTCAGACATTAATGAAGTGTGGCTCTGTACTAAGCCCTCCTTCCCCTTACGGTGTGTCCTTTTAGTTAAAGGTACAAAGAAAGGGGAAGTAAAGCCACTGAGGGGTGACTTTTCAGATATGTATAAGGTAATCATTACCTTTCTGTTCTCTATGAACTTGTCATCATCAACTGTGCAGTAATATATTTTATTTTAATGTAGTCAAAGTAGTGTTACTGAGAAGATAACTCTCTTTTGCGATGCCTGGATCACATTCACAAAATTATTAACTTCTCCAAAAGGATTCATTGATTACCAGATTGCTCCTAAGTAACTATTCACCTTTTTGTGTAGCACATTGTAAAGCGTTAGCAATTTTTCATTCTGAGTTGAGTTATGATGAGTTGCTGCTTCTGTACGATAGTCCAAGCATGGCTGTATCACCTGAGAATAGAATCGTGCGGTTTCTAGGAGAGCGGCTTGTGCGTTCATTAGCGTACGATATGAAGACGACAGGAGAGCTGGCACATTCCTGTGGGGGCGCCAGGATGCCAATGCAGCTCATGGAAGACAGTAACGTGGTATCACTGACAACGAAACAATACTCACATTGGAGTCAAACTCAGATATAATGCAGTTGTGTACTGTAGTACTCGGAGTGTGTGTGTGTGTGTGTGTAACAGTAAGACGTTACGTCATACAGCGATTAATCAGGTGCCAACTCTACTCACACTGACAGGAAGTGAGTTCAGGTTCATACATGGAACGGGAGACGCAGAGAGAGAAAAAAACCCAGCACATAATGCAATTCAGTTATTTATTTAAGCAATTGAGTGTGTTGTCGCTGTGACAGGATTGATTTGTTTGTAGGTTAGGTAGATGGATGATTTTAATATTGATGATAATGCAGATCAGTGATTGGAACCTCGTGTACAGTGCTTGTGTGTGATTATAGTTCAGATTTGCCAGTTTTTTTTTCCCTAATCATTTAAAATTCTAGAGTTGAAATGCTACTAATGACGATACTCACTTGATTCTACAGTGTAATTTTCTTGTTGATTATGAACCACCTCTTGTAATTTGTGGAAAAGGATATAATTTTATTTTGCTTAAGTGATTGGAAAAGTGGGTTTAGGTATTGAACAGCATTGCAAAATATGTTACTAGCATCCTTCCTTTTGGAATAGTAATGCTGTAATGCTCTTTACTGTGTGGCTGAATGTTTTGAAAGATATGAAATATGTGTTCCATGGAGCACAGGGCTTCTATAGTTGTTGGATTTGAAGGAAAAGTAAAACACAGGGTTTTGCATTTGAACATTTCACTCAGTCAGTACAACAATATGAAATCAATGAAGCGCTGAAACAAGCTGATTTAAATATGATTTCACAGAATGAAATACTATTTCCAACATTACGGGGGTTTAACAAAAATAAGGCAGAAACAAGCACAATAATAAGCAATATTTGTGAATATGGTTTTTAAAGACTGTTTTACACCCACATGAGGGACAGTCAATTAGAGAATTAAGAAGGAAGGAGGAAGGAAAGAAGCTGAGCTTAAAAACTGGGCTGCCTATGTGGATGGTATTTAAACCGACTATTTTACCTAACTAAAACTAATAAAGCCACTGATTTAAATTTTGATGAAAATAATGGGAAATGTTTACAATAGCCAATCTATTTTTGCCATATTTTAAATTTTTGCAAGTATTTTATTATTATTTATCAACCCTATTAACCCTAACCCTGACCTAAGAAGACACCTAATTTGAAAATTACCATTCTATTAACGTTATACTTATTATTCATTATCAATCTATCATTTTTGCAGACTGCCTACTACCTCTTGCCATATTTTTTGAAAAGACATATTGAAAACATGTGCTTGTGCTACTTTAGTCGTCATTTCTGTCGTCAGGAATTTGTCTTGGTGTCAGGTGCAAACACAAAATCTACAGAAAAAAGTTTGGGTGCAAAGGTGTGATACAATATGAAATATGTACAGAAACACCGCCACCATGCAGTCTTTCCCTAACATTAACCTTTTTTAAGTTTAACCAGTTTGAGTCCCACTTGATTTTGTTACTCAATGTCACCAAAAGCATGTATTTTTATACCAAAACAACATTGCATTGCATGTGCTAGGTACTGAACTGCAGATCGGGTGCTGATAGTGGCAGTGGAATGGCATTATAGCAGCCGAAGTCAGTTGTAAAGATAAGATTTTATCTTTTAAGGGAAAACCAGTATTATTTGTAGTGCAGCCACATCATAATCTAATTTCAAAATAGGGCTGAAAGGAAACCGTTTGATTTTAAGTGAGTTGTAGCCCTGACTTGCAAGAAGTGCCTCCCTCACTTTGAGAGTTTGCTCTCCTTCCATCCATCTCTGTCCACTAATACTCATCCAGATGCCCATTTTTGCCTGCAGACGCTCAAACTTTTAATAATGCGAAGCAGTGGATTTACTTTCTGTCACTGCAAGCAGTACATTTTTTAATCTGAGCACCAGTCAAGTGGAAGCACACATTTGAGCCAACACACACACACGCACACGCACACACACACTGTACTGACTGTACACAAACGAATACACTCGCTTAATGAAACAAGGATACACACACAAACAGTGATTAAAGCCATAACAATGCAGCCTGCAGAATCACTCCGGACACAAGGGGTGAGTCAGACACGCACACACATGGACACACAACAAATTACGACATAACCTAGAGTGTTGTTTTATAGGTAGACATCTGAGCAATTGCACTGTATTTGTCTTTCTGTGATGTGTGTGGACGTGTATGCAAGCACATGGAGAATATCTATGCAGAATATCAAATTTTGTTTTTAATCCAAAATTTTTTGGATTACAATATTTAAAGAAATTGTTCCGCCTGGCAACAGTTTTCCGAAGAATACTGTAAGTGGAAGAATGGTGTACTGTACATGTGTAACTTGTGTGTAACGGTGCTAACCTATATATAGGTTTTTATATGTCAGTGTGTCCTATAATTGTGCCCTGTGCATTTGTTTCATAGTAGACCTGAGTGTCCTGTTTTGGCATTTTGCTGGTATTTGGAGAGGTCATGCATAATCAGCTCGGCCTACTAACCAAATGTACTATATGGTCTGTGTTTGTATGGTTGTGTTTATGAAAAATGGAGACTGAAGAGAATTAAGAGCAAGCCCTGAGTGGAACTGTAGGTATTAATGGTGGTACGATTCGTATAAATACATCTTTAAATACATTTCCTGTTTATGATAAGCAGCTTACAACTCTGTGCATTCCCTGCATGTGTCCGCAACAACATTTGGAACTTGTGAGTCCAAACATGGCATCGCTTGCCTTCACAGACAGAAACAATATAAACACTGCTGAATCTCTGCTGTCGCATTGACAAGATGATGGTTTCGCCCACAGACGGGCTGGCAGCAGTGACTGCATCCATTGTGGCTCCGCAGTCACAAATGTATGTTCACTCCTTATTAGAAGACGACCAATTAGCTCACCTAACTAGTGTGGGAGTACAGCGCAGGTCCACTAATTGGTGAGCAATATCACGTCAAGATATTTCCAGCTCAGCTACGAACGAGGTTGATAGAACAGTTTTCAGCTATGGAAAATACCAATAATCATCGGAGAAGAAATCCATCACGCAACAGCGAAAGAGTTCTTCACTTGACAGCAACGCTGAATGAACGGTGTTGAATACATCTACGAGACATGTTGAGTTTTGAGAACAGAAAGTTTCTATGCGTACTCTGATCAGATGTGTGTTAGAGCTGTGTAGAGATGTGTGTTTCACCGGAGCAGAACTTCACACCCTCAGGTCTAAATCTGGTTGTGCTGAAGCTCAAGCGTTACAAGCGTCTTCATTATGAGAGGTGGTGTTCCTTCAAACGCATTATCCTGCTCCTGAGTTAGTGAAGAAGGTAAAATTCAAAATCATTCATATTTTCATACAGTTTTTTCACTGGACATTGCCTTTATTGCAAGACAGGGACTGGGCTTCTTCAAGCTGCATTGTTTTTTTTTTTTGTTTTTTTTTAACAAAACTGTCCTACATACAGTAGAAAATATCTTCATATAGACTTCATCCATCCATCCATGTAATCGTATCCATTCCTTTAGCTCTGTCAAATTGCTCAGTTAAAACATGAGTAGAAGAGTCAAGTTAAAGGGCAATTGATGTAATGTGAAAATCGTATCCTGTCTTTTTAAAATCATTCCTGAAGTATCAGAGTGAATTTGTCTCTTCTCTGCAGAGAGACTGACACAGCTGTGTTTAGGATGTCTCTCAGATGACTGCTGCCTCGACTAATCACATATCATTTGTGATCCTAGACAGCTCTTGACTAATCAGTGGGAGAAAATACAGTATGTACAACATAAAGGAACAACATTAGTCTATATAAAGCTCTGAGCCATCAGGCTCTCGCTGCCTTCTTGTGACTCCCATCGCAAACATCAAATGGCTGATAAATAAACAAGTACAGAGCACAGCAAAAACAGCTGCAAATATTTTCTGCCAGATATTTATTACTGGGGAAGCATTGCTGGGAGGAACCTCACAGAACTGGGTTTTTAACTCACAAATTGTGCTTTGGCAGCCTATAGATTGTCCACATGGGAACTGTTTGACATTTTAGGATCTGTTTGACATATGCCAACCTGTTCCAGCTACAGTTTCATAAACTTGTAATAATAATTGTTGTTGGCATAAAAGTAGCACAGTTTAAACGTAAGGTGGTTTCGGCTTTTCTGCATCACATCAAAATTGGCTACTGCACATTCCGACAGAATTTTGAACTATGTGGTTATTTTGTATCTGCTTGGTGTCCTTTGCTCATAATTAAGGTAAACACAATGAATAGTTGCATTCAATGTGCTCTGAGGCTGCGCATCTTAAACCAGAGTATGCAGATTCATCAGCATCTGTCCAGCTGCCGTCAAATGGCTGCAGGGATTTGCTGAACTGATTTTGATATAGTATAAGACAGCTGTGGACAATTACTCATTCCTTTATAGATCAGTGAGCACTGATATGCTGGATCATCAGCAATTCTCTTTTTAACTGAATGAAACTTTCTTCTTTTTTTTTTTTAAATCCTGACTTTAACACATGAGCATTGACTTTATTTTCTTCTGGACATTGTAGCTCAACAGTGTATGTTCAAAAAGTAAAGCAATGCCACAATATAACGGCAGTAACGCTGGCTTCAGACATGACCCAAAGAAGAGAAACTCAGATACACAAATCCTTTTATTCTTAAAGTGCAGTGTGTGCTTGCTTGTCATTGTGTGTAGATGTACTGTGATGGTTTCATATTAACAGTTCACTACAGAACAATGCAGCATAAAGTATGAGGTCAGCTGTTAATAAATGTTATTGCCTGAGGAAAGAAACTGGTTTCAGGTGCTTTTTGGCAGGCAGAGCTCAAGAGTTTAGAATTTGTGTCCAGGGTGAAAGAGGTCAGTGCAGATTTTCTTTGCCTGCTTCTTGGCTCCAGATATGTACAAGTCCTGGAGCATGGGTGCAGGAACACCAGGGACTGTTTCAGCTGCAGTGTGTTCTTGTCCTGTTTGATGGCTGCTCCAGAGCCGACTGTGATAGAGGAGCACAGGACCGACTCAACAAGAGCGGAGTAGAACTGGATTAGAAGCTCCTGTAGTGGGTTGAACTCGACATGACACTTGACAACATGAGGCAACATGAGGTCCATTGTTTGGGAGGCATTTTATCAAAACAGTTTGTTTTTCTTTGCATTTGAGGAGTATTTTGAGCTTGAGAACTCGATTTGCACTTGTTGGTAAAATCGTCAAAGTGCCAGTGGAGTGACACTGTTTCACACAGACCTGATTCTGAGGAGCCTGTTCTCTGCACAGCAACACCAAGTGGCTTTGCATTGCACTGAGCACAGCTGGCAAACAGGTGACAGGTGAGCAAAGCAAGCATCAAGGCCCAAGCAACAGGGGAGCACTGCTTGTACTCGTTATGCTCAGTAACTACAGGCTCCTTCTGTCTCTCAGCTGCCCCCCTCACTACAATCACATACAGTATGTTAGCTAATGCACGGAAATGCCAGGCAGGAGATTTCGACATAATATTTCCATTGACCTGAACATTATGTAGAAGCTGAGACTCCCCCTAGCTTTTTATTAGCTCATACTAAATGTGGCACGAACACGTTCACTCAAACACCTGCAGTCGGTGTTCATCCACAAATGACACCAACGTGCCTGTAAAAGTACGGCGGCCGCATACAGAGCCAAAACGATGCAAACTGCATGCAGACCTTTTAGGATCAAGTCGTTGCCCAGTGTCATACTTCAGCAATCAAGCAATAAAAATAAATAGGTCTCTTTGTTTTGGTAAAGCTACATCATTGATATGTACAGTAATATTTTACAGTGAAGTAGATAGCATTATTTTTGGTTTAATATTTGTGTTTGAGTTCACATTCGGTTGTGTTGTTGTGTATACGTTTGTGTTGCAGATGGCTAGAGGAACTGGCAGCCAGTGGCAGTGTCAGAAAGCATCTCGTCAGTGACGGGGTGGAAGAAGGGAAGAGAAGAAAGTGTAGGAGCATTCTTTTCATCTGCCTCCCACATTCCTTCCCTTCACATAATCAGCTTCTGTCATTATTTAATACAGGAAAAGAAGGTGTGAAAAAAAAATCCTATCGCTCATTTTCAGCTTTGTCTGGTGCACTATGAATTTTAATTAGGTAACCTCACTTTAAAAAGCATGTAAACCAATTGCCTTGGGAAAGAAAAACAGCAACTAAACCAGAATAGGAGTTGTATTTGTACTTACAAGTGCTTATTAATGGTGGTGGAGTGATTAGCGCTGCCACTTCACAGCTACAGAGTTGTGGGTTCATGTCTCCGAGCAGCTGTGGCCTTTCTCTCTGGAGTTCTCCTGTTCTCCTTGTGCTTGCATGGTTTTCTGCTGGTTCTCCAGTTTTCATCCCGCAGTCCAAACACATGTTGGGTTAACTGTGTGACTCTGATTTTCAGTGCTTGTCTCTCTGTGTATGTCTCTCTGGAGACCTGTCCAGGGTGGACCCCACCTCTTTCCCCTTGACAGCTGTGCTAGGCTAGGTTGGACACGCGAACCACTAAATTTTACAAACTCGCAATCCTTTTGTAACAGTAGTATACTGTACTACAGTACCATAATATTATAAATAGCTGCTTATATAAATGGTAAATAGTTGCTTATATAGCGCTTTTATCCAAAGAACTTTACAATTTAGCTCATCCACCCGTTCACACACACTCTCATACACTGATGTCAGTGGCTGCCATACGGCATGTAGACATGTGGGACTTGGGATCGAACTGCTGACCCTGTGGTCCGTGGACGACTGTCTTACTCTCTTGAGCTCTTGAAATGTGTCGGCTTTCCATCCTTTTCCATACCTTCCATCTCCCCTATGTCTCTATTTCTCTGCTGTGCACAGGTAAATCATCTCTTGTTTTGGTTAGCTGCAATTATTTAGTGCCTCGATCTGTTCCACCGTAGTATAAAATGTGCTGTATTACACGAATGTGAACAAATGGCAGCAGAGGATTCTTCAAAGCCAAAAAAAATAGTTGTATCGCTCAGTTGCACTTGAGTGATACATGGCAGCAGGTTGCTCTGACCCATTAATACTCAAAACACGAGCCTGCTCACACTTTACTACCAGTTTTTCGTGTTTTTGTGGGTTTTTTTTTTTTGTGTGTCATTTGTTGCCTCCTACTGTTGTAGTAGTGCCCGTCGCCTCGTCTCTACATACTGTACTTGATTGTGTCACTCAGAAACAAGTAGTCAGTGAGTTTGTTCCCCCTCCCAGTAACGCTTATTTGATGAAACCATGTAAGAAGTGCATATTGTTGATAATGGAGTACAGTTAACTAAATATTGTAAGTTAGGACAGTCATGTGATTTGCACTTTCTTGTCACACAGGTAATTATAACAATGTTGTACCAATGCTCAGCTAATCTTCAGAGTTGACTTTGTGTGAGGGGATCTGGACAGAAAGTGTTTACTATTGTAAATGTCTTCTGTTTGTTCTCCATTGGAGTATATTAACATCAGGCTCAGCTTCTTGCCCTTGGCTACATTTCTTGTTTTTTAGCCAACTGAAGCAGAACACAGCAGACCCCTGTCTGTGCGTATGGACATAATTTGTGTGCACCCCCAGCTCCGTGATGGCCTGACCAATCAGTTCAACTTTCAACGTGAACTTTGTTTAAACGGCAGTTGGCCATAAAGGCAGGGGATGGGGGATGAGGTGGGAGAACAACAGAGATGAAAGGATTAGACAGAAAACCGGGGAAAGAAGCAGGAGAGTGCGACGTTGGAAACATGGCTTGGAGGAGTGGAGGCAGCGGGAAAGAAGGGGAGACAGGAAGACGGCAAACAGAGATGATAAAGTAAAGAGAACGTGAGGTTAGGCGATGGTAAGAATCTGAGAGTAATGTAGATTGAAGCAGCGGGGGGAAAACAAAGAAATAAAAGACAAGAAAATCAGCATTAACATTTCTGCAGTTCTGTCCGTGATCACCTTGTTTTTTAGCTGTCTCTTAAATTTTTCCATTGTCCTTGATGACGTTGAATGTTAGGTGTTAGTGGCCATCTTACTAGAAATTAAAAAAAAAAAAAAAACGGGCACTCATTCTGTGTAAATACTGAATTTACTATATTTTGCAAGTCATTACATAAAAAGTTTATTTCGTTTTTGTTACGGCTTGACACTAACACCGCCAACTTTGTGCGTGTGGATTTCAGCACAGTGACTCCCACTAGCCCTTTTGGTGGGATTAATGCTATGATTTTTTTTAAATTGTCGTCTCAGCAACCACCCGAAATAATTTCAATGTGACAGTACAACACACACTGATATTGTTGTTGCAGCGCGCCTAGAGCTGAATGTTGCCGAATGAATCTGACTGTAGGATGTACAGCGGTGAACGGGTTAAGAGGGTCTCATTTGTGGTCTTTTTAATATCAAAATTGTGGCCAGCCAGGCATCTGCAAATCTCTTTTTGTTTTTGTCTTGTTTTTTTGATGCCTAAACAATTATTTTTGTATTTTTTGTTTATAGGAAATTATATGATCCCATTATAGGTAGGAATTGTCTATGTGAAATTATTTTGTACAGTACGGTTTTGTTACTCTATTGACTACTTGACTTCATGTCCTGAATCCATATCAATCTTTTTGTTTCTCTCTCTTTCCGTATGTCGTCCTTGTTTTTCCGCTTCTGTCAGTAATGCTGTCAGTTTGTTGAACTATCTGACATGCGACTCATGTCCAGGTATCTGTGAGTAGACATCAAAATGGGTTTAATTTGAAAGAGCCGAGCCGTATTTTGTATTTGAGCCCTGAGGGGATGTATGTCCTGCTACCAAAGGAGAAACATGCAAACTCGTGATCAGGCACATAAAAATTTGTAGGCAAATACAGTAGGCAAATCAAATACACCTGTGCACACTTTCAGTGTTACACACGCACAAACTCCCAAGAGATAAATATGCTAAGCTGTCGACTTGCAGTGTCACACAAGGACAGACAAAGTTGATAAAGTGGCCGACATTAACACCTGTCGGTTTCTGTCTCCTTCACTCTCTTTCTCTGTTACACACACACACACACAAACGTAACACACAGACACACACACACACACACACACTCACAAACGTAACACACAGACACACAGGTGTTCTCGCAAAAAATGTGAGCTGGGAGTGACCTCCCTCTACTGATCACATTTCCATAACATGGCAGACACTGGCCGGTGACAAGTGCCTTTGGGAACATGGCCATAAAACAGACCAAAACAGTAGCTGTTGTTTTCATACCCCATCTGCTAATTTACATAAAATTCCAACATTTGATGCACACGCAGTGAAGTATAATGGTCCATCAAGGTCTAAGCTAACAAATGTTTGCTTCTGACTCAGTCCAAACTTGCTGTTGGCCACTCCGCAGCACATCTGAAGCCTGTAAATTTTTCTGAGGGCTGTCGCACTTCACTTCTCTCCATCAGCCAGTCAAATTTATGGCCTCAAACCTGTCACGCACCTTGATGAGCCTCCTATTTAGCCTGGGGCTGAACGAAACCAGCATCCATTAAGCCATCACAATTGCAGGAGAAACAGATGCTGCAAATCTGCAGGAAAAAAACAAAGCCGTCCAAAATTTGTTCATGTTTTTGAGTCTTTTTCTTGTTTACCTAAAATCTTACATCTCTGTTTTGAACTGCAAAATGCTCCAAACCTTAAAAAAGCTTATTTTAAGAGGTGACAGGATTTATACCATAGCATCATACAACTACCTCGCAGTTGTATGAATATGCAGCTTTGTCCAGTTTCATTCTAATCAGTTCATCCAGATGTTCTTGCCTGATTTAATGAAATTTCCCCCAGGTGTTCGTGAGAATCTTAACTGAATGGCAGAATCAGGCGGTCACATTAATATCTGATCAGTTCATCCAATTATAATCACAATTAGTAAATTAGCAGACACAGGAAAGTCAGAGCAGACACCTTGCATGCAAAGCAGCATTCCTGATTATACAACCTGTCACTTTGTGGCTGATGTTTTAATGTAATTTTCTTTTATACAAAAATTCTTTGAATAAATTGTTGCATTTGATTAATTTTTGATGTTAGAGCTGTTCTGACTTCATAAGGAAAAAGGCTTTCGTGTGTCGCCATGGCCACCCGCCTCGGCACATCTTGCAGTAAAACTTGATTGGCGGACTGGAAATATCTTAAAGTCAAATAAGAACCAATCAAAAATGAAAATGGGACAAAGATGCATGAGAAATTTGATTAAAAAAATTAAATATACTCCTTTATTATCAACAAATTTTATTTGCAGACTGTTTAATTGCAATTGCTGCTCATTTATTTACAGTGATTATTTGCATGTTAACAGTGACCATGAATGCTGATAAACAGTCACACGTTGGGAAACTGGAACTCTGGAACTGGTTAGATTCTTTCTGAGTAGAAACGTTCTTCCGAGCACACCTCATGCCTTTAAACTGTAATGACAGCTCGCTCTGTCTCTACCTTTTTCTAATGTTTATGCTTGAATTCTCTAGACCTCTGTAAACTTTGCTATGCAAGATTAATTTAGGCCAAACCACATCCATGTTTTATTCAGTGCCACATTTCTTTTTCCACACAATAGTTAAAGTGTGATAAATACTGTTTCGGGATGTGAGGAAACAAAAAAGAAAAAGTAACCTTCAAAGAGTATTGACATCCAGTCAGTATCTACAAATGGGGAGACGTGGGCTTCGCTGGGGCTCCGAACATCACAAAGTCATAAATATGTGCATCCACTACAATTATTGTTAAGAACATGGGGCATAATGTTTTGTATTTTTAGTATCACTGACAAATATATTACCTGCTGACTTTGCAGACTTTAAAGCCCTGTAGAACGTGTACTTTTTGTTGCGCTATTTAAAAAACGAAACAAAAAAAAGTTTGTATTTGTTCGGTGGTTGGTATTTAGAAAACTCATTTGCGCAGGTTATGCTGAATCCACAACACACAAAACCAGCTGCTGGTTCTGCCTCGTTACTATGTCAAGAAGTGGGTCAGTAGGGGGATACTTTACTCAAACTTTTAACTGTATCTGCAGAGACCATGTGAGAGCGGTGGACCGCTGCAAGCGTCCTTCGTGTGAGTTTGTAGCTTTAATTAAAGTCCTTTTTAAAAATGCATTGTCCTATTATTATTATTGTTCATATTAAGCACATTAACTCATAACAGCAGTTTGTTGCTGCTGAAATAATTTTTTATGAGAAATACTGCATGTCTTAATGTTCATTTTATATTCACTTTAATGTTAGTAAGTTTATAGTGCTAATGCTCTAAAGACCAGTTCTAAGTGCAGGCCTTCTTTTTTCAACTTCACTAAAATATATATTTTTAGTTACTTGACGTAAAGGCAGTTTGCTTATTACACATGTTTTGCCTGCATTTAATTTTGTTTCCTGTGCTAGATCAGCCTGTTTTGCCTTTTATTGCTGCAATGTAGGTTTCTCACCTATTGGGTATCAGTGAAAAAACTATGAGACCCCATTATTATAATTTCATTTTTCACTTCTGAATGGCTTGACACGTTGTCAGTAACTCGTAAATGAAAAGCTTGAGCGCTGAAAATGGATGTAGAACTATTCATGAATAACACTGGCTTCAGAAAGTGTCCACACCCCATCACTCATTGCTCACTTTATTGTGTTGAATATTTAATTGGATAAAATTGACATTTTCACCCATCAATTTATTAATAAATTATAATGATAAAGTGGAATGATATGTCAGTTGCAGAGACCAGACTGGGCTCAGAATTATGATGTGTCTTCCCGTACGTGTTACAGTGGGCCATTTTCTAGTTTGATGCTAATGGCTGTACTCACTGGGTCATGGTTACCTATTTCATACTCTCGTCTTATGAACATGTATTAACAAAGCACTAACTTCATCAGTTTCACAGCTGCACTGTAGCAGCGTTCACCATTCCTTTTACTTCATAAAGTCTGTGTTATGGGCATTCTGTGTTTGATTGACATTGCATAGAAATTCTGATATGCCAAGGTTTGAGGGCACTTACTATATGATATAAAGTGATTAATTGCCACGGTCCGTGCCTATTTACTGTACCAACTCTCTACGTCTGTTAAGGCTGCCCAAATGTTCTAGTCTGAACCAGCATAAACTGAAACTTAGAAATACAAGGTTACATATTAGACGCTGTACAGGATCCATCCAACTCGTGAGTCTTTTAGAGTCTGGCTCAATGTGAACGTAAGCCAAAAACCTCAAACAGTCACAGAGCAGACCTGAGCATCTTCCACTTCTTTTCAACGAGTGCAAACCATTGTCTCCATAACTGTGGACGCTGCAAATTTACCCAATTTCAACAGTAAAACCTTGGAGTCTTATGCTGTAACTTCACATGAAACCCAGAAGCACCGTTTCCAGCAGAATGTTGTGACCTCAGAGTTAAAGGTTCTTGACTTTCGTAACTGCTTCAGAATGAGCTGCAAGTCAAGCTGGAGGTCACAGCCTGATGAAGCCAGCAGAACTAAATCATCAGCAAAGAGCAGAAAATGTCCCCAGCTCTGTTGGGCCTTGAGGTTTTAACTGTGAAAATCCGTCTATTGTCGTCTTCATGGCGACAACAGTTCTGGTCCTCTCCGTGGAACGTAAAGCACATGTACTGTACCCTGCTTAGGGAGATGCTCCATTTAACACAGTATAAACACCTTTGTCTGCCATTCATGTCATTTTTAATGGCTCACAGTTACAAGAGAAGCATTTAAAGAATGTCTGTGTCTCATTGGCAAGGCCGTCCCAAATCAACCACCATTATGAGTGAATATTACAAAGCTGTGCCTGTTTATACAACATACTGCATCACCAATTCATCATAGATGCCTCCAAACCATTATCAGCATCTCTAGCATCCCATAACGCTACGGAAAGAAGGTAAAACATTTTAATATGTTGAGGGCCTAATGTTTTCTCTACATCAATTTAATATCTAACTTATGTGTCTAATCTCTTTTACACCTAAACAAAAGAAACAATCAAACCAAATGTAAAGACTTCGCTATTTACCGTATGCGATCCAAAATGCAAAGTGTGTGTGTCGATGTACAGTATGAAATCGCATTCATTTGCATATGAACATGTGACACACGTGCACCCAAACATCTTGCTGTTGTTTTATTTTTGTTATTTTGTTCTTATTTCAGATCATCACTCGTGACCTAGTTGGAGTAAAACTCCAGTCCCTGCTGTGATGTGCGGTTAAAAATAACTCTGAGGAAAACACATTCATACACTACATTCACCCCTACTGTACTGTACGCTTACACACACAGAAAACACATGCGCATGCAAATCATCATGCTAACAACCACACACACACAAACACACACTGCTCCTTCCTCACTCCTGACCACGTGCACACACACGTGCGTTGTGATATTGCACATGCACAGTCGAGTACACAAGGACAGACGCTGCAGTTACACACAGCTCCTACATTCAGACAGTCGACACACACTCACACAAGGACAGACTAAAGTATGCAAGCGTGCACAAGGCCGTGCCCTCCGTACCGACACATGCACACGCTGTCAAACCTTCTGCAGGGAAATGCAATGTCACTCATTCACTACTGTGTCAACGTCTCTTCTCTTTTGTTGGACCTTCATTCGTGCGTTCTTTCATCCCTGACCCTGTGAACGTCATAAGGAGAGGGGAAGAAAAAAAATCCCGTCTCCACTCTTAAGAAAAAAAAAACGTAATTTTAGACATATTAACGTTGAATTCTGATGGCAAATACACAACCCACACAGGGAGCCGGTGTGAAAATGCATGTAAGTGCAAGGCTTTGAGTTGGAGGATCTCCTACAGCTGGTTAGTAATCTGTTTGAAGAGGGAAATCAGAAAATCGATGTACACTGAGAGATGAACACACGGGAGAAATGGAGAGACGTACACTTGAGAGGGCTCTCCGAAAAGTCCGATCTCTGCATTGCTGACATTCCTCCTTTGTTCTCTTTATATCACTCTCATTTTCCTGCAAGGTCATTAACTTACACTTGAAGTTGGCAGGAAAGATGAAGACAGGAAAAAGGAAAATAGCGTTTGACTTGGAGAGAAGCAGCGTAGGGAAATGAAAAACAGCATGGCAGTGAGTAAGGGGCGCTCTCCCATATGAAAATGAGCTTTTTGTCTAAGAGACACCTCGGGGAAGTTGTAAAATATGTAACTGACAAACTGTAATAGGCACATTAGTTTAAAGCCCCTGCATGCAGAGTTTTACCTTTCGCCTAATCAAACTGTAGCTTCAGAAAATGTTCAATAAACTAACTGTTAATACAAAACCGAAGTTCTCTGCTGCTGCTGCTTCACATTTTGAACATTTTGTTGTGTCCTAAACAATGGTCAGTTTCCCGTATCAATCCCTCCAGGAATTTATGTTCTCAATCTCAACAACTATTCCGACCAATCCGTCATGAATTCTGGCGCGACCTTGCAATTGTAATAAAAACATTGCAACATGAGTCACAACGTTTTAGAAAAGCTCTTGCAAAATCGGGCATTTTTGACTGCAACAATCCCAAAAGTGTCAGCAAAAACCTAGAGGAAGTGCCGTATAAAACACTGAAGCAGGTTTGGATTGCTGTACTGTAGCTAATCAGGCTTTTAAGAGATCCCTCCTGTTCATGTTCGCGATAGAGGCCAAAACCCACAGTCCTTCTGATGATCAAAACAGGTATTAAAATGATTAAGTGAAGATAATAAAAGGCCCCAGTCTTCCATATTAGTCAGATTAGGTCCATATGTTCAAAATGTGCAACGTGTGTGTGTGTTAAAATCCCTTTTTCTTATTTTCCTGTGCAAGACAACACTTTGAAAACACTGCCGAGAGGAAAACAAATGAAATTTTACAGTTGAAAATATCTACTTCTTTTCAAAAACTCAAGCAGTTTATGCCTCAGTTTAAAATACATTTTTGCCTAGAACAAGAAGTGTGGATTTTGGTTTCCATCACTACCTCTTTCAGTGCTCGTATGATCACCTAAACGTAGTTTTTAAAGTCGCACTTGAAAGAATGTGAACCCACATTTGAAAGCAGCGCACTGGCAGCTGTTCATGAGAGGGGCTTTGACTGTGCAAGTCAGAAGAAATGCAATGTTGTCTCAAAAATCTGGGTCAGCAAATCACTTTTAAATATTGCAGGCAGCAAAGAGCGATGGAGCAGCCACCGTCAGATGTTACTGTCGATGATGAATACCGGCCCACAGGCGGCATGTCTCCAGCTTCTCATTTAGGCGACCACCTTTACGGCTTGGCATTAAATTGGTATAGGCTCCACATGGGTCCAGCCTGGGCTCTACAAACTGTTTATAATCAGCAGTTGAGTTTGAGCTGAACAGCTGGCCGCATCTGTCTGATGTCACAACATTTTTCGTAACGGGTGTTTTGACACGCCATAAAAAGCTGCACGTGTGTAATCGAACAGAGCTGACAATTGAAAACAGTAGCTAATCAGTCGTGGCATGCGTTTAATTCACTCTCAGCACTATCCAGACTTTTAGCCTCACGCTTGATGTTGTAAATGCTCAGGCAGAATTTTAAATCACAAAAAATGAAAGACATCAGAATTACCCACAGGTTGAAGATTTATTCGCAGTGGAACGCCGAGTCAGCATCAAAACACAAACAGATTTACAAGCTACTGTCACACACTATTTTACCCCTAGCTGAAATATTTTTTAATGAACCCATTGAAGCTCATAGCTAATGACTCACTCACTCACAGTCAGCAACTGGAGTAGGAAACTGGTCCAAATGTCTTGTAAAGTATTAACTGTAAACATGTTACCAAGCTCATATAAAAGAACTAGATGCACGGCAGGTTCACTGAGTCATATTGGAGATGCTTTTCCAATCTGATAATAACCTGAAGGCTAAACAGCTGAGCTCGAACTGCCAAGGCAATTTAAAGTTTTTATTCCCATTTAGCTTCTTATCAAATAACATCCCCCTGTTTGCACACACGAACACACACGCACGGTTACATTAAATTCCCATTCAGAATGATTGCCTATTATGCTGTAATAGCACATTGAGCCGTAACAGTGAAGGAATAAAACTGTCAGCATCAATCGTTCGTACACAAACAGTCAATTCACACACAGGTTAAAACTCTCTAATCTTTGCACTGTATACACACATGCTATCAGACTCATTATGCTGCACACAAACATTAGGAAGAGATTGTATATTGCATTCACGAAACACACACAAACACACACACACACACACACACACACACACACACACACACACACACTACACATATACATGAAGAACAACAGCAGATGGCTGAGTGACCCTGGGGTTTTGTTCCTGTGTCAGTTTGCTTGACATTCCAGACACAGTTGTCACTTAGATTTAGAAGCACTTCTGCTCCCTGTCTTGCAAAACACACACACACACACACAGTGATACTGTACACACTTGCGTGCACACTTAATGAGTCCTTGCCTCGCAAGGACCTCAAATTAATTTCTTTGGTTGGGCTGTTGTCAGCCCTGTAGCCGCAGCGTATTAGGGCAAAAAAGTGGAAGACAAGTTTGTTTTCTTCTAAATGTAGATCTGAGGTTTCGTTCGTAATCTGCTTCACCTCTAAGAACTTAATATGATCTCCAAGGATAAGTCGTAATCACACTGAATGTTCTTCATTCACCTTTTACGTAATACATATTGTGTCACCTCACACTAACTCAAACATAGGATTCTGCAAATTGTGAGGTGTATATTAGGGGACAAGCCACTGCTGAAGACATCTTACAGTAATGTGGATGTGTTTGTGCGGTTCGCAGGTAATACAAGGGTGCTCTATACTGTCATAATTTGAAACTTCATCTATTAATCTATTGTGAGTGGAACACAAACACACACACACACACACACACACACATTCAGAGGTAATGGCTTGTGAAGTAACAAGGAGGAAATGTCAATTCCACGCTCCGCTCTGTGTGAAGACCTTCATGCTTCTTACTCCTCTTCATCTGTGTCTGGGGGCTGCTTTGTCACTGTATAATGTACAGCATTGGACTCTGCACACACATAGAAAACACCGGTAAAAACACACGTTAAGACCATGCTTCGTCACCAGCCATTTTAAATGGCACAATGTTGAAGTGTTTTTTTGCAGAACTGCTGAAGCTCAGTCATACTCCAATGAAGAAGATCCAATGGAAACGGCTCTCGATGCCATTCTGCAGCATTTCTAATGTGTTTTGGTCTGATTTCCGACTGGGTTGCTGCAAAAGGCTAAATTTATCTCTCTGAAGCCCTTCTTAGATTTACTGCAGTGTCTATGGTCATTGTCCTGCTGCATCAACCATTTTCTCCTGAGCTTTAGCTTGTGGACAGCCGCCCTGAAACTATTGTGTAGGATACACAAGCTTCCTCCATCATACTTCAGTGATGGTTTTCGTGTTGTTAACACCATGCACGGTTCTGTGTGTTCTCCATAAACAATTCTACCTTTTTTTTTCTTCGCACAACACATTTTCCAGTAGTGTTGTAGAGCGTCAGTGATTTTTGGCAATTTTCAGGCATTCTGCAGTGTTGGTTTTGAAGAGCAATGGCTTCCTTTTTGGTGTCCTGCCATGGACACCATGACTGTTCAACGATTGTCCAGGTTCATTAATGTATGACTCCAGCAGACATTTAGGGATTTAGAAGTCAAGTGTTGCCATTAGTATTTTCCATCATTACTTTGTGTTTAATAATTATGTTATATAGACATGAATACGATAACTGTTTGTTTCATCAGCTTTGAAATATTGTGTGTGTTGATATTTATGACTTGGACATTTCTTAACAAATTTTGGCAGACAACTAGTAAATTGCAAAGAATAAAATTTTTTTGATACTGTAAAACAGATACAAGGCTTAAAACAATGTGAAATTTCTTATCAGGTTCCTGATGATGCGCATTTACGTTCCTTTAATTAAGAATAGAAACCCACATAAATGTATTTACAAAGGACACTACATACAATAGATGTTGTGCAATAGTTATTTAGACTACATTCTTCACTTTGTCAAAGTGGAATAAACTTTAAAAAAAAAAGAATTTGTTGCCTGGTTCTCCAAGCAATAGCAGGAACCGAGATGATTGAATTCCTGGTAGTTATCTACAAAAGACAAAGCCATGATAATGAGATTCAGCCACCAAAATGTCTTTAAATTGCGTAAATGCCATGCTTATTTTCGTTGCAGATCACAGGTCTCAAAAATTGCAGGTTTGATGGCTTCACGCCCACCTCGAAAGTGGTTCTTTTGTTGGGGGACATGTGGCAAATGCTAAAACAAAGAAAGGACGAAGTCAGGGAAAGAGCACAGAGAGAAATGGAGAAAAATCAAACCGAATACACAGAAATACATGTGAGATAGATGCATAGGCAGCAAGATGAAAAGTCAGCGTTACGGCACATGTGGCCATTAATAAGACATAGTCAAACATTTCCAGCTGTAGGAGTGGAATAAATGTTCACTAAGAGAAGATGTGATCCCTTATTAATAATTAATACTACATATTTAGTTAAAAGCTCTCACTGGGACTTACAGTTGACTTAATTCTGATCCTTGTGGTCATACCTCAACTATGTGTCATAGATACCATAAACTCCAATAGTTTGTTTTTTGCAACTAGTTTTACACTTCCTCGGTCAATATCCATGTGTGTACATACCTCTTTTGTTTATGTGTAATATCTGTTAACGTAAAGCACGTCGTACGTCTGACGTACACGTACTGCCTGTGTAGGTCTCTGTAGCTTTTTAGGCAAGTGTCAATGCTTTTCATGCACGCATGCATCTGGCAGGGGCGACACTGTGGGCAATTATAAAGCGGGAATGTGGAAGGGTCACGGAGAATAATATCACATTCTCTCATTAACATTTCATACTGTTCCAAGCATTAGCAGTTTGGATGGATGACAGCGCAAAACTGTCTGGTTGCATAATGTCACGGGTTAACGCTGAATTTCAAGATGAATAATGAAGTCGCTTTAAAAGCAAGTTTACAACAGCCCTAATGGGTTTCTTTGCATTGGAAAACACAGTTTGACAATAAGACTGCTCCGTCTCAACAATTATTAATGATTTACTATAATATTATGATGCATTAAAGTGTAGGTGGGAGTTTATTTATAGAACCATGTTCATATTGAAAGGTTTTTATATAAGCTCATCTAAAACTTGTTTGACTAATGCCTCTCAAAAACAGCTTCATCATAATGTTAAAAATGGCGTCGTTTTGCTTAAATGACTATGCGAAGAGCTGAATTATGATTGTCTTGAGGGAAAAGGAGAAAATAGTCTGACCTTGTTACAATTTGGGAAATGAAGGTCTGAAAAACCGAACATGAAACAGAAGGTCTGCATGAACATCAGCACAGCTTTCCAACATGCTCGGTTTCTGCTGGACAGATGGGTAATGATGGTGTAACTCTGCTTTGTAGCTCATTTCATCTATATATGTGTAACCTTTAAAAAAAACAATATTCCATTTGCAATAAGAGAATTCCTTCCTGACAAGATGAGGACCTGTAGATTAAACGCACATTTTCCAGTTGAGCTCCTGTTTTCTTGCAAGTGTCATCGAGTTGGTGTAAGCAAATTACTTATTCCTCTGTTTTGTCCCATGACAACGAGTGTTGGCCTCGGTGAACTGCGTGCATGTATAATTGCCTCCCAGCTACAAAAGATAAATGTAGTCAGCTCCCAATAGCAAAGCAGGTTGACTCCAGAATTGAATGTTTTGTCCAAGTCCCTGACCTTACCGTATATTCCATTATCACCTCGGCCCTTCAGATCCCACTGAATAACTGCGTTAGAAAACACACGGGCTCCTTCTCACTTGTGTTTCTGCGTATATGAGAGAGATTGAGACAGACAGAGAGAGTGAGGGAGTAAGGAAATTAATTAACTAGTGCTGACATGTGCAAGCTTTTTCCTATTTGGATCTGATTAGGGGAGAAAGTAGGAATTACAGGTGCTTGGAGAGAACAGAGAGTAAGGGAGTGGGTGGAGGGGGGAGACGAGAACACGGGACCAAGGAGTTGGTAGAAAATGAGGAGAGAAAGTAAAGGAGATGAAAGGCCCAATCTCCACTCTGTTTCCAGTTTTAGAACAGGAATATTTCCCATGAGGCCCGGCAATACTGGGCTTTTGCCCTTCAGCACACAGTGAAGGTAACTGTCAAAGTGGACCTTATTTAACCCACACACACAGACACACACACACACACATGCGCAGTCAAGGGACTATTAATGTCTCAGTATTTCCTATGCAAGTAAATCACCATGATATAATTAAATATGGTGATACACAATTCAAATATTCAAAGACATCGGGAACTAATTAGAATGGTGTTTGTAGGATGGAGATGCTCTAATAAGAAACTCCACAGGGAAAAAAACCGACATCAATTGTTTTTGTTTTAGTTCTTCATCAAAATGCATCAGTTTGAAAAGTCTCAATAGTGATAATTTTATAAATAGGAGCTTGTTCTTATGTTTTGGTCACATTCATTTTAAATAAACATTAGAACCACCTTTTTTTTCTTTTCTTTTTTTTTATAATTCACTCCAGGACGACTCCACTACCCACTTTGACCTCAGTAATAAACAGAGAGTAGAATCCAAATTTTTCTGACAGTTTCAACCTAAAAACCGAGAAATTAAAACATTGTAAAAGTAGAATTCATAGCAGAGCTGCGTGTGTATTGGATTGAAATCCATTGCACAGGTGGTCATACATACAATGTGCTGTACATAACTGTACAATTTGATAACAAATGATATTAACTACAGTACAGGTACATAGTTATATTCAACACGTGTATAATACATTATACATTATACGCTCTTAATGTTATGATCCTGTTGCTATTTTTCAGCACAAAATAATGTGTATACAGGACACTATAACTCTAGAAAACTTGCTTTTTAATACCATCACAAGTTAGGATAAACAACTTCAGTGTATTTGTGCAGAAACATAAACCTGTGCACATTCTCCGGAGCAAATTTGCATTATCATTTCTTCTACTGTCACAAGAAATCTATTATCAGGATGCTGTGACTGATTCTTGCGCTCCCGCTGCTCGCATGCTGTGATGGTCTATTTGCTGAAGTTTTACCAAAGATTTAAATGCAGGTGTAAGAGTTTGACCCGGAATCACCGGAGCTGAGCAGGAATGGGGCTTGTAAACCATCATCTGGAGACACTTGTCACTTCCTTTAGATTCACTGGACACAAAGTGAAAATACTGGACACAAAGTGAGGTACATGCATGAGAAATGTGTGTGTATGTGTGTGCATGTGTGTGCATGTGCGTGCGTGCACCCACACGCATCACCACGAACCTTTCCCCACTGATTTATGTGAAGATGGACTCACACAAGACAGCATGTGACATTGGAGGCCCTACTCAAAAACATATTTCCTGAAGTGATTTGTTGTTGTTTTATGGAACCATAGCAGCAGATTGCTCTGATGTAGAGCTCATTCATCAATGTCAGCACTCAGACGTGCACACACAACACGCGTTCACTGGGAAACCTCGACTTCTATGTTTAATGCATCTATATTAAATAGGAATTAGTCACTTTCACCCATCTTCCCCTTTACTGTTTTCTCCGTCTGCGGGTTGAGAGCGCAGCGTGACGACACATGCAGGGCATCACATATATTACTGCATTTCCCACGATTGCTATTAGCAGGAACAATTCTGCAATGACCCCATTTTGTCAGAATAGGCAGAGCAAATTATTTCAAGATGTTTGCTCCTATTGTAGTCTCACTTTTAGTCTAAATTAGCCATTATGGCTGGGCTACACATTTAAAGTGTTTCATTAACAAGTGGCAAGTTCAGGCTCTATTAAATTAGCTGAATCCACTGATTGTACTGTGCTGCAGTAATATTGGATTTTTGTTCGATGAAACTGGCAGCAGTGATGACATTTGTCACTTTTTTCCACCGGTTTGTTGACACTTCCTGTAGTTCTTCTAACCAAGTGGGAATTATTGCTGTCAGAAAGTCCTGATAAGCCACATTTAAAGATGCAACCAGGATGCTGATGGGAACAACAAAGCTGCTCTTTATCATAGTTTGAATGACATATCTTCATAACATATTACACAGTGGGAATTCATTTTATTACATATTATGTGTTTTCTTTCTGTCAAGCAGAATTATCAGTTTAGTGTCCTATAGCAGGAACAACATCTTGTCTTTGCTCAGATAGTTCGAAGTTGAGGAGGAAGTGTCGTGATTTTGCATTAATGTTGTTTGAAAATTAGCAGGATGATAATGATGACGACAGAAAACAGGCTAATGGGAAAGCCATGTTTTTATGCTAACTAGGAAACACAGTTCTAGAAGAGCAACCACCTGTTCCAGCATATGGTGGCGCCATGGCCATATTAAATAACTGTGTGTGTGTTTGAAGATAATCAATACAAAGATTGAGAGGTCTAGCCTTGTCTTGCATTAATTTCAAAGTTTAGTAAAAGTTTTTGCACATTTACTGTAAAACATACTAGAGAAAGCAGATTCGTTAGAAGATTCATCATCAGTGTTGTGGATGTTCAGATAATAGAGGCCCACACACACTCTGACATCACATATTCTCTATCCTGTGCACTTGTGTGTACAGGATTCGTGTGTGTGTGTGTGTGTGTGTGTGTGTGTGTGTGTGTGTGTGTGTGTATACTTGTTTTGTTTACTTTCCCCCAATGTCTTTAGGCAGAGCACAACACAACACATTCTTTCTTGCTTGCATCCAAGTGCACGTACACACAAACACACACAGACACACACGCTCATCGCACTGATTTGGTGTGACAAGGCTGTAATTTTAGCTGCGCTGACTCTCTGGGCTTCTCTCTGTCCCTCTTTCTCCCTCCTACCCCCTTGGCTTACGATCACAGAGTGGTGTACATCAACAGCAGCCTCCAGCAATGTCTGTTTGTTTGTGTGTGTGTGTGTGTGTTTGCCATTTCACCATGTGATTTCTCCCAGGGTTAGGTCATAGAGTCATACGAAGTATAAGACTCCTTTACTAATTCATTCTGAAATCTCCTCACAACACACACAGATGGGAGTTCTGCATCAGTCCACTGTGTCTACTGTAAAACACATCCATCCAATCCCTCTTGACAGTGTGACGCGTGATACATATTAATAAACATTTTGTCCCATGGACACTACTGATGACGTCACACCACCACCATAAAGCCACCCACCATTGTTTAAACTTTTGTTCTAGATAAAGGTTTCACCAGCAGCACTGTGTTCCCTGAAACTAATGAGCGTGGATCAGTGGTAGCTAACGAGCTAATGCTCGATAGGTAGCACCCACCTTTGCCTGGACAAACGACAGCATTATTCACCCATCCCATTCATATATTGATTTTTTTATCATGGGTTTGTATTTTTCATGCATTTAGACCTTGTGTCTCATGAATTCTACTTTTAAAATGCTATAATTTCTCTAATATAATGCTATAGTGGGTAGTAACGTAGTACTGGGGTGAATTATAAGAGGAGGTGGTTGTAAAGTTTTGGATACCTTATTTAAAATGAATAAGGGCTGCATTAGTCTTACCTAATAAAGTCTACCTAATAAAGTGGCCACTGAGTGTGTCATGGTTTTTGTTGATGTGCGATCTGAATGGTTTTGCTTGGAAAAGATGGAAATAAGCAGGTTTGGGCCTCAAACTGTTCTATAGAGTTTCTGGTGTTTTGTAAGAGATTTTCGGAGAACGTCTGCCTCAGCATGTATGTCTACTACAAGTAGTTCCAAAAAATTCCATAGCAATATCTCAAAGGTGGCAAAGGAATTTTCAATTTGATTTTGTGAAAAGGTCTGAATGTCCCTTTTAATGAGGTTTACAGGAAACGGGATCATTTTTTTCTTATTTTTTTGGTTTTTAGATTGAAGGTTTGTCTCTTGGATAGAGTTTCTCAATATTTGGCCTTGACTTTCCAACAGAAATGCTTCTGTAAACCGTTTTACATTACCAATAACTAAATTATGCATCTCAACCTTGGCATTGGTAGGGTCCATCTTTTATTTTGGTGTAAGGCCAGATGTCATTTTCATCTTTTGAAACATTTGCCTTCACTTGTTCAGCACACCACAACCTTAAGCAAAGCATTAATTCAAATTCGGACTGAGTGTGACTTTGATGATTAGTTTAGGCATTAAGATGTTCTTTCATCAGCAAAGACCATGAGAGAGAGAGAGAGAGAGGGAGTAGCAACAGGTAATGTTACTGATGTTACTCATTAAAATGCTGACACCTTAGGCTCTGTGCAGCAGATGTAAGGTTTGTATAAGAGTGTGTGTGTGTGTGTGTGTGTGTGTGTGTGTGTGTGAGTCTGTACATTTGCAGTCCCTGTTAAGGCCACGCTGCCGTCAGTGTATCACTAAATAATGACTCTGTCTGAGCTGCGTGCCCTCTGGGCTCTCCTGTCTGCCCACAAATGTGTACACACACACACACACACACACACACACACCACACTGGCTGATTCTTAAATGTCAGATGACTTCACTCCTGGAACAATATTTATTGAGCCAAGTTTCTTTCTTTCTCTCCTGACTAAAAGCGATCTCCGCTGTGTAAATGCATGTTTCTGCGCGTGTTTAATGTCACGTGCAGTAACCAAACACAGTGTCAGTCTGTAGCTGTATATTTTACAATCTTACCAGCGTGATTTCTGGGTCCTTCGGTCACCTGGGAGACGATGGCGGACTGCTCAGCTGCTTGCACCTTCCTCATTCGCGTTCCACACCCACAGTCTCCCAGCTGCTGCGCGATAACCTGGTCACTAGATTGCTTTCTTTATAGAGCCTCTCAGCCACTGCTGCACCCTGTGCTTTGCAGAGTCAGATAATAACTGTTGATAAATTTCACATTAAAGCTGCACTGGGACACTTCGCATCTTGATGCAGTCATCATATTTGTACTCGCCACCTCAGTCTGTCACTGATGATTTATACAAAAGGACATTGAAGAGATGAGATAGATAAAAGGTCTCATGCCTTTAAACACTAAAACTTAATTGCTTGGATGCAGAGTTGCGTCTTTAAAGCTACTTTTAGTAATAGCTTAGTGCTCACTTTTTCAGTGTTCCTTGAATTAAAAAAAATATTTTAAAAGAGCTTATAGACTAGGTTTGTTTAAATGATGCACACCTGGACATAGAAGAAAAATCTTAATGCAAACATTTTTGCTATACATAAATTATTTTAGATTTATAATTTCGCAGTTCATGAAATTTTTTTATTTGTTAGCCCTGAAACGTAAGGTCATTTCTATTTCTCTTTGTGTGTGTGTGTCCTATTCCTTGCACCACCATACGTACACACATTTCTGTGCACACACACTCACAAACAGAGTCATTAATAACAACAATCATTCTCGTTCTGCTTGCGGGTAAACTCATTTCCATCTAAAACAGGATGGATGAAAGAGGTGGAGGAATGATGACTGGAGAGAAAGAAAGCGAGGAAGGAAGAAGCAGTAAGTAAGTGAGGAAACAGAGGGCGGTTGATAATCAGACGTGTGTAGTTTTCTGCCTAAATTCAGGTGAATGGCGAATGAACTTCCTCAAATGAAACCAAATATGAAGGAACTCAGGAGGGCGTCATATGAACCAAAAGCCCGTGTCCAAAATGACAAAAAGTCAAGTCAGGCTTGTAACTGAAGCCCTAAACCTTGACATTGTTCTTTTAAACTTGTGAGAAACATCATCCTGAGCTACAGCTGACAGACAGGCTGACAGTGTTCGAATGTGTGAACCTTGCAGCTCAGGGTGAACATCCACGGCCACGTGCTTCCACAAAGGATTTACTGCATTGATTTAGTTGGTTAGTTTTTGTCCTTATAAATATTGTTATACTTGTTTCTACTTGCCTATTGCTATATGTCTCTATTTCAACTGAAAACTTAATTTTCCACCCAAAGATATTTATCTGCTTGAGTTTTTCTGTTAATTTGTTATGTGTCTGTTTAACCAGGAAATGGTGTGGTAGGTAAATCCATGTCATCCACATCCATATTTATTGATTTGCTCAAAGGATTATAAGATATTCTCTTATTCATCCACTTTATTTATGATCATACTATATAAAAAACCTAAACGCACAATAGTAATTCATCTAATATCCATGTAAACATTTCTACTTTCACTGTTAAACATGTATATAGAGCTTATTTTTTGAAAAAGTTTAGTATTTTGCACATTTCAGTATGAACAGTGGTAGTATGAACCACTGGTTTTCAAAGATGGGGTTGTAGCCCCTTGGAAGCCTCCAGGGGCTGCCAGGGGGGCCTCAGCAAATTGGAGAGAAGAGGGAAATCACTACATTATCTCAAGGCACTTGACATTTTAAGGTCAAGACCTTCCAGAATTATAGAGCAAACCCATCAGCCCCCACTTGAGCAAGTAGGCGCCAACGAGTTTTGAAGAAATCTTGCAAAAGGAGAAACTAATGCTGTGGCATGAAAAGTTATAGAAAAGTCTACAGATGGAAGTCCAGCCTCATAGCACAGCAGAGAGAACACTGGGCTCTCCAACGTCATTGACACATTTATAAGATGGAGGTGGTGGTGTGTGTGTGCGTGTGTGTGTTAGGTGGTGCAGCAGTGTTAAATGTCATTCTTCTGTCTGTCTGGGCTGCTTTGGGTCATTACAACATCACACCGGAGGACAAGAGTGGAGTAAGGCTGACAAATGAACCTGTCTATCTGCACACACACACACACACACTCTGATGAGGGGACGGCCTCATACGTCAGCGGCCTGATGGAAATCTGGCATGGGCTAACCAGCTGGAAAAGTGACCCTCTGGTTAATGGAGTGGCCAAGGGAATGAGAGGATGAGAAAGAGAGAAGCAGAAGATGAGTGAACAAAAGTTGCGGAGGCAGAGAAAATAAAGGTGTGTGTGTGTGTGTGTGGGAGAATGGTTCAGTGAAAAACATTTGGCAATGCTGAGCAAGCAGTAGGAACTAGTGTAATAGGAATGAAGAGTCCCTGGAAACTTTGACATTATTAGAATATTATGGACTTTCCCTTCATTCTTTTTAGTCCAAGGGGCAAACAGACCATGTTTGGCTGAACTGGCTAATTTGACGTTCAAAAATGTGATTGATTTTTATCGTAGTATTAATGCAGAAGTTTCTAAACAGAAAGTAGCCCAGACTTATTCTACAAATCTATTTAAACTGGATGACCTACAGTTTATACACTGATTATAGTCTTACCAACGTCATGTGTATATAAATCATTTTGCATGTGATGAAAGAGAGCAGGACAGGGGAGACGGAAAAAGGACTTTCATACATCAGCAATTAGAAGAATCTCTTCCAACAGCCGAGCATGAATCCATGTCACCTAAACTTGGCAGACAGGAAAAGTGATGAGAAGAAGAGAGGAAAAAATGTAGACTGATGATAGTTCAGCGCAATATTTCTCTAGTTATGGGACTGCCTTCAGACTAATTGCTCACATAAATAATAAACTAATGTATTAACCTATAATATACACTAAACATTGGAGCTACTTCTTTTCCTTTCGGCTGTTCCCTTCTTGCTACAGCCTCCATCTAACTCTGTCCTCTGCATCCTCTTCTGTGCACCAGCTAACTTCATGTCCCCTCTCACTACATCCATAAATCTCCTCATTGGTCTTCCTCTAGAGCTCCTGCCTGGCAGCTCCAACATCAGCACCCTTCTACCAGTATATTCACAATACTAAACCTTGTTACTTCATGGGAATGACAATGATATCCCATTGTTTTTAAAAATTGTAGCTCCTGCTGTGTGCAGCTCACAGCTAGAAGGGCCCGGGCTGCAGCCTTTGTGGATAGTTTACATGTTCTCCCTGCAATCCTGAAGAGGATAAGTGGTTGCAGATACTGTAATGGATGGATGGGTCCTGGTATAATGGTAAAGATGCATTTTTTAATTACTAATTTTAATTACTCATAACATGTGTGATTGTATGGAGATTATCCATCCATCATCTCTAACTTCTGTTGCCATTCAGTGTCACTGGGGGCTGTAGCCTGTCCCAGCTGTCTGAAGACGAGAGCTCGGGTACACCAACGCCAAAATGCTGAGATTATTTAATACCTAATATTAGGAAAACGTTTTTAGTATAAAGAACACATGGAAGCTAAATAAATTTTAGCTTATTATGCAGTTGCAAAAATCAGAAATGTCAGAGCATTTACCAAGTTATGAGGAGTTTAAACACAACACAAAATGAACCGTTTACCAGCTATTTAACTTAACTAAACACTAAACAAAGCTAGTGTTTTTGAGCATTGATACAGTATCACAGAACTCAATATTGTGATACTCAAGTGTCTTATAATTCACCCACACACCTATATGGATGTTTACTAGCCTAACATTAGTTAGCAGCAGACCATGAGCGAATTTCAGGGACATTGTGGACAATAAGAGTCATTTAGACAAACACCAAATCTTCTCTACTCGTGTTTGCCGTGTTGCACTGTCTGCTTTGTTATAGTAGTTTGTTTTCACATGTGCAACATTTAAAGCGGGTTTACGGAGGGTATGGACAGTATTTATTTTGGACCATGCTTTTTGAAATGAAGAATTACATCCCCCAGTGCAGGGGTGTGGCTGACTGATGGGTTTTTAATAGTTTTTGGACAACAGCGGAGGTCTATGGCATCAGCAAACAAGCAAATTATTCTTTTAATTCTGCATTCAGAATGTGTCGCTCTGAATGTGTGTGTACTGAATAAAAGAGCAATGAAGCAATGGTTCAGTGAAAACAGTGGCCAAAGTAAAGAAGGGAAAGGTGAAACGTTTGTCCTGTCAGCACTCTGCCTGCCATCAGCTCCATTCACCTTCAGCTCAGAAAACCTACGTACACACACTTCAACAGGTCAGCTCAATGCGTTTTGGTCATGTAGCAAATCTGAGGAGGCACAGTGAATGCAGGAAGTACCAGACACTCTAATTAAAAAAAAATAAGTCAATTTTCTGTCATTCTTCTTAAGCCTCCTCTAAAATTCATATCCCTCAGACAGAATATGTGCACAGCTGCCCTACCTCAACACCCAAGGTCAGACATTTTCATGAGCTATTCTGCCATGTGGTAGATGGTATCAACAACAGGTGGGGAAAATAGTCCGAGTCAATATGGGCAGTGTGTGTGTGTCCCCAGGCCAGCCGAGGGTGGAGGTAAACTGGATCTTGTCTCGTGTGGAGCTGCATGTGCAGCTTTTCAGAAAAAGGAAATTACCATCACCGCCGTGTAGATATAAATCAGGTGATAAATCGCTTTTCCAAACTATTATTTGAAATAAGTGTAGATGGACTGAATGTATCGGGCACCGACTTAACAGTCTTCTCCACATTAACTTAATTTTAATGCTGCTCTTACAGGACGTACTGTACATTTCTATGTTAAAAAAAATGGTTAGACTTTTTGGAAAATGCTCGTATTCACTTTCTGGAGAAGAGTTTCAGCTTATGATCCCAATCTGTTTTGTGGTTGTTAAGGTCATAGACAACAGCTGGTTGGCTACGCTTGGCACAAAAGCTGGAAACGGGGAAACAGGTGGTCTTAATGTGTCTAAGTGTAACCACCTCCTTGAAAATGTATTAACTGAAATGTATTAAGGTACATGGTTTTGTGTACAAAAGCTTAAAACCTTCACAATTTTGTGTATGTGCACTGTACAAATCACAGTGTAGGTGGGGGCGCTAACTACATATCCCACAAGACACACTGCCAACAAACAACAGTATTCAAGTTTTGGCTGGTGTCTTAAACACGACCTTTAAAAACACTGTTTTTAAATATTGCTATAATGGTACAGTAAAAGACATTTAATGTTAATTGTAATATTCATTCTGCATCTGATCAAATCAACTGAACATATTTGTTTTTAACAGGTCGTGTTGAAAGATTTACACAGGCACAAACTACGGAAGAAAAGAAATGTACTTTTTATTTACTTTTGAGTCTGTCTGTGAAAATTGTGGTGTACTGCC
Organism: Channa striata; assembly: GCA_033026295.1. Classification (NCBI taxonomy): domain Eukaryota; kingdom Metazoa; phylum Chordata; class Actinopteri; order Anabantiformes; family Channidae; genus Channa; species Channa striata. Next base: position 20,397,237 of record CM065180.1, on the reverse strand, counting down.
ACACAAAGAGCAAACAGCGTACAGGGATCCACAGGGAACTCAAGTCATGTCACCAGAGGACTGTGTGCTTCTGTTGCAGGATCAACTTCCATTTGTCTAAATTCTCCATTTGTGCAAGTCCATACACCTGAAAATCAAAAGACAGATTTAGTTGGGTTGGGTTAGAAGCACATTGTGACAGGTATATAGCTACAGTTTGGTGCAACGGTTTGCATTAATTATTTCTGATGAAGAAACAATTGCACTAAAAGTAATTTGGATGGAACAATTATTTGTGTTAGCCATTTTGTACACAAATTTATTTTACAAATTTTGAGTATTGACTTTGCACTTCACAATCTAACAACTGCAAGCTCATGTTTAAGCACTATATTCTCCATGATCCTAAAGCAGATCATACCCAGGCCGTGCAGGGGCACTGATTTGTGCATTTAGTGCATGAACCACAGGGCCTCAACTTGCCTCACCACATATGAAATCAAAGAAGTGCTTGGAAATAATCATAGACAGCTGAGGGGAACAGAGTAAACATGCAGATACAGAGATAATGCGAAAAAGATAGAGAGGCAGCACTGACAGTATTGGCAAGGTAAAGAGGAGAAAGAATAAGAGCTGCAGCGAGAGAAACACAGATGTTAATGGATACTGACGCTAACAAAAAGACAACCAGCTCCCAGCAGAATAAACATTCATACACAGAGATTTTCCTCCATGGGAAACTAGACAGGTCACATTTAATTCCATGTTCAGTGCGCCTCGAAATTTTTCTCCATCGCCGCCAATTTTCTGCTCTCTCCTTTTCTGCGTCCTTCCTTGTCTTTACGCTTTTCTCACTCTCCATCAAGCATGTAGCTCTGAGACAGAGGGAAAGTCAGGGCAGATGGGAACAAGGTAACAAGGAAGGAGTGAGGGCTGTGCAGCCAGTCTCATGCCTTTTTTTGGGGACAGGACACTGAGTGTGTGTATATATAGGTGGTCGCTGTGAACGCAACTTGTTCCTTGCACAAACCTAAAAACTATTCTTACACGCACACTGTACTGCAGCAGACGGAGGTTACGGGTGAGACACTGTACGTGATGTGACCTAGTTGGTGTAAACTAGGCTATAAAGAATGGAGAGAAAATGCACACACTGTAACTCTGTTTGCCCGAAGCCTGACGGATGCAGGTTTGGTCTCTATCATGTGACCATCTCGTGGCTTGATCACTGCAGGACACCGCAGGTTACTTTACATTTAAGAATAGCTTGAACTGAACTTGATTAGTAACTGGTGTCAGGTTAACCTTTCGTTAAAGTATTTTAAAATGAACACTTCACATAGTAAATGCAGTTTTGTATTTATACCCCGACGTGCTGCGTTACAAACAGGAGGTGTGGGTTTTGAAAGGAGTGGGCATGGGTGCCAACTATCCAGTTGCATTAGAGGAGCAGCAGGATCCAGCTTTTTCATAGAATTACCTATTATGAGGTAATTCAACATAGAGAGCCAAAGTCATTACTTCACATATGAATGAACCTCCATTCCATTAGCAATTTCATAGTAATTTGCAAAAAACATTGTTCCTCGGGATAATATTCCAACAAATTGCCAACCACTACAGCACAAACTATAAGAAATTAAAACCCTCATGATTTTAGGTAAAGCGACTACGTCGTTTCAGAATCTGAAAAGCTTTTTTTAAAAAAAAAAACTACAAATGTGGCAGAGCAGACACTAGTGAACCTATAAGTGTGGCTTGAAATGAGACGTTCTGGTGTCTTGGGTCAACAACGTTGCTTAAGTGCCCATGAGAGCTAATATTTACTGGACCAAAAAGTCCAATATTCACTTTTCTTCCAGTTCTGTTTTGGTCTCTACCATCCCAGGGAAACATCTGGAACGTCTTTGTCCACCCGCTGTGGCCAAAACAGTTTGTGGACCAAGCCAAAAGAATTACCTAAAAGAGGCTGAAAAGCTCCAAAGAGCTGATGGTAACTGCAGAGAGTCAGCAGATAGTTGTCGGCTGGTAACTACTAGTAAACATTTTCATTTATGACATTGAATATTAACTACAGCAGCTTTATTTTATGCAGTTCTGTCCTAGAAAAACGGAGGCAGCACCGTCTGTGTTGAGCATCTGAGACATTTCAGACGGAGGCAGCTGCCTTGATATTCTGCAGCATCCCTGAAGGTGTGGGAAGGCTAAATGCCGGCATGCTGTCCTGCAGTCTTTATCTTTCGCTCTTCCTTGTCCCTGTCCACCTGGCTGTCAGGTGGACTCGGCCCCCTGTCCTTTCTGGATGGCCTGCTGTTGATTTGTCAGTCTAGCTGTGTGTTTGACTGGTTGAGCTTTCCTACTGCCAGTTTGTCCGTCTAGATCACAATCTTTGCCTCTCACCGATTCACCCTTTCTAAAAAAAGTCACAAACTCACTCCCTCACTGTACACAGACACACACACACACACACATATTTACTTCTAGTGTTTTTTCGTTTCAATCAGTCTCGTTGGACATCTAACCTTGAAGAGGGCCTTTGATTTGGACCATGCCAGTGTTTCTGCTCCACCGGGCATTCGGGGAGCTTTTTGTCCCCCCCTGATGCACTGTAGTCATTCTTTCCTCACTCACTGCAGTATTCCTCCTCTTCGGTAAAACAGTGACACCAACTGCCGTCTACTGCTTGAAGAGCAGTACTGCACTATCTCCTTCACTTCTCAAACTTTACTAGTAAACACTTTATGTTTCTGGAACATGTCTGATTTAAAATGCTTAATGGCTGTTATTTTTCATTCTGCTTCAAGAATTTGTGTTCATAATTAAGTCTAGAGGAAAACCTGCTGAACCATTTGGTTAACACCACTTGCCAAAAAAAGTTTACTGTGGCATAAAGGTAACGTACAATCAAATCAGACTCAACTTGTGTTATTCACACTAGTGCACAAGAGGTATCACGTGTTCAGTACGTATATAAAGACCAAACATAATGACCACTAGTCGAGGAAGATGGCAGATGCGCATTCCCCTTTGACCTCGGGTGGATCCTCCGTCGTTTCCTCACAGGGCATAGATCACAGCAGGGATATGAACCTTGATGGACCCTCATGAATAGTAATGAAGATATTGATCTCCCTGCACAGATGGGTCAGGGTGGTTCAGTTGGACAACATTCACTCATGAAGCTGGTGGGGCTGCAGTGTCTTGCTCAAGGACACTAGCAGAGCAGATGTTCGTTGTCGTGGGACTGATTTGAACCAAAAACTCACTGGGTGAAAACATCCCAGCCTGATAAAGAGTCGATTAGCGCCTGCAGCCAAAGTAGAAAGTTACAGCTGTTCAGTTTGCTTCAAAGGTTCAAGAGTGCAATATTCAGCTAAATTCACTCTTCTTTCAGACATGTCTGCCCTTTTTCTAATTCATGAGCCCGCTGGTGGATTAGTGCAATTGAAAGTGTAGCCATTAGCACTGTCAGAAAAGGATTTTTTTTACTGAAAGAGGTCAGATAATATAATTTTCATGAATGTAATTCACTGACTTCTCTTTCCAATAGCAATAGAACATAAACTGCATATAGAGATGGGCGACATGACAGCGCGGTCCCTGCTGTCCGATTGTACTAAAGGTCACAAAGCTTGCCTACTCTGTGCTAGAGAATGGGACAAAATGGAAATGAAAAGTACAAATCCAATCAATTATCACGCCGCTTGGTGGTGTCATTTTTTTCTGACAAGTTACTTTTTCCGAAGATATTGGATGATGTAAAACAGTGGTGTCTCTGTATGATGCCTTCAGTCAAAGAACTGCAGTATAAACATAGTGTAAGAGTTAAAAAACGAAAAGAAAGGAAAGGCTTCACATTAATACCACCGAGTAAATGAAACACACCGTAACTGTGACAGACTGCTGTGTGAACTCTAAGCTGATCAGACGTTTAAGCCATTTGGAGAATATGTGAATTTGTGCCAATTGATCACCTAATGAGCACTTACAAACATTTTAAATATTACTGCACGGTCAGTCACTGAGTTACAATGGTCTGTGTGATGAGTCCTGGTCTCACACTTTTTTAACCCCTTGTAATTAACTTTAAAAATACAAAGTTGACAACAGCGTCATGTCTTTTACACTGACATCATCTCTTTATAGCATAATAATTCCATTGTTGAGTGTTTTAAAGACCACGTTTGTATATGTGCTTTTATGAGACTGTAGAATATAACAGAAACGTAAAATGGAAAAACTCAAATCAAATAGAGACTCTGTATGTGAAGGACAGACTGGACTTGATGCAGACAGTCTTTCATCATCACTGTAAATTCTTACTCCAGGGTTGGATGAACAGATAATTAATGTTGGTAAGTTGTTAAAAAAAAAGACCACAGGGTCAGTGGTTCGATCCCCAGTCCCTTCCTGGTGCGTGTCGCAGTGTCCCTGGGCAAAACACTGAACCCCTAGTTGTTGCGGTGGGCCAGATGAGCACCCTGCATGGCAGCCATCGTGTGTGTGTGTGTGTGTGTGTGTGCCAAATGACTAAATGTAAATTTTACTGACTGATAAGAGCCACCTAAATTTTTACATTTCTAATATAAGTCAAATATTATTGATGATGTCTTTAAGTGGCCATAAAACCAAAATTCTATAAAGAAAGACAAAAGGCAGATGGGAGGGGTTGCTAATAAAAGGTAACGGGTGCCAACATCAGCTAAACAGCAAACTTGGCGTGAGTGTCTTGTCATTTAGTGCATTTAACTATTACAGTTAAAAAACACATTTCTTAGCTGTAAGAATAGTTATGGTGATCGCTAGTTAACGTGCACTTGAAATGATGACAGGCTTTGCATCCCAGTAGGAACAATCATTAGAGGTCACATAACCATTTCATAGGCTTGAAGGACGGCAATTGGTCCTTTACATTTCGTTATTTGGCAGATCTTTTGATCCAGAGCGACGTACGAATGTGGCACTACCCAAGCGAAAGATTCCTCCCCAACGTTTGGGAAAGACACTAAAGCAAACTGCTATGAGAAGAAACGTTTCATGACGAGATGAGACAAGGTGACTGCAGCTGTACATTTTGTTCAGCGTATAAGTGGCTGGCTTTGGGACAACAGAAGCTGCGGTCGAGCCTGACGAAGGTTTGTGGAAGGTAACGTCTGTGTGACGTAACAACAGCGTTTCACAAACTCACGCATGCAACATTTAGATTAACTAGTGGATAAATATGGCGCTGGCTGTCAGATCGATTTGACGTGCTCCACAGCAACTACTTGTGGTTCGGAAACTTACTTTTGTACATCCAAAGCTCATTTGAAGTGTTGACCTTTTGTCAGCTATACTAATACAGCTGACAACAGGGTAAATATTTCCATTATCCTGGAAGACATTAAGAGCTTCTTTATATTTTCTCCACTACAAGTATTTTCAACAATCCCCAGACAATAAAAACAACCATGAACTGCCTCCGAGTGGGTCCATAAGCGTCCAGATGGACACACTGCTACACTGAATGGCGTGTCTTCATTCCAAGTCAAGAAGTTGCTAACAATTTTTAGATATGCATGCAAAAGAAAGACAAGATCCCACAGTATGTGATGTTGCACATGTGCAGTCGCCTCGTACTTACTTCTGGCTGTCTGTAGCATTTAAATGAATACATTTTATATAGTTCCTGACCAAGAATTTTGGTTTTGTGTGACTGTATAAAGATTGATAAAAACATGATTTTGATGTTGAACTTTAATTATTACAGTAGTTCATATATATAATAGAAATAAGTAAATGTTTACAAATAGCAGAATATCTTCAGATCAGCACAGGGGGACACATGCAGTGCATTAGCCCAGCCCCACAGTGAAGATGTAAGATCTTCTCCACACTTGGACGACTGCGGTTATTACGTCTCTACATCATAAGCACTGCACGAGCTACCGTGACAAACACATGTGCGATTACGCGTCTACTTTTCTCATCTACAAATGGAAATCCAAACTTGGTTTCGCAAAAGGGAATAGTGGAGAAATGCACTGTACCTTCCTGTGGTGATGTAATAGTAGATTTACTTAACAAAGCATCAAGAAAAGTCACATTTCAAAGTTAAACTGGATCATTTTGGAATCCCACTTGCTGCTTCTTGTATTTTATTCAGCATTTATATTTCAGATATTTTATAGAAGCTCATTTCAAGTGAGGGTTAAAGGAGAAAGGAAAAAAAAGCAAACGTGAGTTTGACATTGCTGGAAATACAAGGTAAAGCATTCTTTTTTTTTATGTGTTTTTGAGCCTTGACTCACAATGATATTGTGTAATATAGCAGCAGAAGCATAAGCAATGAAGGAAGGACAATGAGAGCTGTGACATGAAGGCAAAGAGCAGAATAAACAGACAAATAACGGAGGAAGATTGAGTCGAGGCTCCAGTAAAAAAAATAAATAAATAAATGGGTGTTAAATTTTCAGCATGACGTGGAAGGACCTCACTCCCCGTCTGTCAAACTCTGACTCTCTTGCTCCCTGTGATAAACACACAAACTCTATAAAACCCTTTCACACAAATACACACACAGTCTCCCAAAGTTATTTCTGCTTTACAGAACAAACACGTTACACATACATCATGTCTTTGCTCTCTGAAACTACTCACTGGTGCAGAAACTCTTACACTGACTCGAGTGTCTGTGTGTGTGTGTGTGTGTGTGTGTGTGTGTGTGTATTCCACCAGGCAGAACTAGACAACATGACTTTGTTCTCTTTCCTTGCTGCAGTGAAACACTCTGAAAAAGCTGAGGAAGCACATAAGAAAATAAGGAGCCATAATGGCCTCGTGGAACATCATCACTGCAAAGATAGTGAGGCTATTTCTAACTTAAACTGATGTTGATGCCAAATTTAAGCAACTGCACAGCATTTCCTGTAGCAAAAGGGATGATGGAGCAGCTGGAAAGTTAAACTAGTAGCAGGTGACTAATGTATTTCATTCTTTTTAAACATTATTAACAGTTACTACTCGTATTTCAGAGTGGTGGAGACAAATGCTGAAGTCACATTAAAATCATTAATAACTAGAAAGCAATGAAAAATTGCTTTGGATGTCCGTTTTTTTGGCTCTTTCTTTACAGCTCTGACAATGTTTCGTTAACTGCTGCTGTTTTGCTGTCTACCCATTTGACGTCTGTTACTTAGTCTACTGGTGGTTTGTTTCTTCTTCGGGACATTACAAATGGTTGGACTGGCTAAGGCCAATGTTTGTGCAATGGCTCTGATTTGATTTTCAGTCTTTTCTTGGCTTCACATTCGCTTGTCTGGTTTTCATGCTGGTTACCGATCTTAACTATGAAGTCTTAACAGGCAACACCCAGACTGTCAGACGGCAGCAAAAATGAAGGAATTGGCCTCACTGTTCCAACACTTTTACAGGGGAGTGTACTGTATATGGGTACAAAGGTTTGAGGACTTTTGCTAATCCCCATAGTTCAGGGTAAAAGATTAATCTGAAATTGTTGAGAGTAATGCGTAGGTCTTGGATTGTAGACTTGTATAACAAGATTTTTGTCCCTCAGTCAACCTAAAATGTTTTATTTACAAAACATATATATGCTAACACAGCTAAAAACAATAGTAAGCTAAAAGTAATGGATAAACAGATGAAATATCAAGAAGAGTCTAATAGAACATTCATTATCCAAACCGATATGCCAGTTTGAGCGTTTTGTTGCACATCACCGTCCGTGTATTGATGAAAGAAGGTCTCCCCAGATGTCCAGGGACTGGTCTGTAAATGAGTTTGCTTTTGGCACGATCAGTTTTTATCACATCTGACTTTCAACTCATCACTTGTCTGTCTGTCTCATCCCATCCAGTGTCAACAATGTGTCACACTCTTGGGCTGACAGACGAAGACAAGGAAGTCGGGAGTTCGATAAATGGAGAGCGACAAGTAGGCCAGTCTGGAAGAGTGAGGAATTACAAATGAATTCTTAAATGACTGAGGCAGGTACATGGAATTAACAGAGTGAGAGGAGTCGGATCAATGAGAGAGTGATTGACAGTGTCCAGGGTTTTCTACTTGGCAAGTTGTCTAAAAGTTAGTTTTGTTTGTAGTTTGTGTCCAGCGTGTGTGTATCTGCATGCAAACAGCCAGGGGCAGTTCTAAGGGGGTGGCCAGCAGGGCTTGCAACCCAACACGGTACCATATTTGGGTTTGGGTCATGTTGCTGCAGATGTTTCTGACAGTAAAATAATTTAACTGCGTTTACCCGACTGGGCGTCACGCCTACAGCCAGTCAAAAAAATTTTTTTAGATCCAGTGATGTTATGGTCAAGACCAATTCTTATATGGCTCATGGAAGCTTCTAAAAATTAACTGGGAAAATGCAAAATCTGAGCTTTTCCAGGTTGAGTGGGCGGTTGTGGTGTAGTCTGTCTCTAATTCACTTTTATGATTTGCACATTGGAGCGAAGTTAAAACTCAGTATATTTGATATTACTTGTGGTTGCGTGGTTTGATAATATTCAAACTATATAAATATGATGTGTGGTCCAGTTTTATTTTTACTTGAGTAATGAATTTGAATGTGTACTTCTGCTTTTAGGGGTTACCTCTGTCGTTCTTTACAGAGGTATATCTCCAGTACACTGGAGTGTGTGTTATTTGTATGACCAGTGCAGCTCACAAAAGTGAACAATAACTTTCAGGAATCTGGATTAAGGAAAAAGCAGCATTTACATCTCGTTTAAACCTTTGTTCAAGCGATTAGAGAATCGTACAGGCTGCACTTTCCACTAAGTAATGACTTGACTCATTTCTTGTTCCGCTTGTTCCAGGAGGTCAAACTCAGCCGGGAAAGAGAGCGACAGTTAGAGCGTGTACTTGTTTTTGAGGTAAACTTTTGGCCTCCTTTCCGAGTCACAGTCTCGAAGTGCTGGCTTAGCTGTTCTCGAAGCAGGAAGAAAGAGCGCAGAGGTGCAAGAGGACAGAGAGCAACTTCAGCCAACCCACCCTCAGAGGGAAAAAAGGTTGGTCAATTACGACCACCTCCGCCACTCTACCCTTCTTATTAGTTTCAGTCACCGTTTGACTTACTGTCTGCATCTGTCAGACACTTCTACCCCGGACGGACTAATAAGAAAGTGTGGGAGATGAGTCAGCCGGAGTAAAGTACAGCTGACAGTGTTCAAGCTAATCAGATTGGAAACTATCTCCAACAAGGCCACCGCGACAGCAGAAAGAACTAATTAGAGATGGGATTAATAAACGTTCACATGTACGCAATATGTACTGTATTTAATGAGACAAAACACACACGTGCATCCAGCCGAACACAAATGATCACTCTCCGAGGACAAAAAAAAAGCTTATTTAGACAGACAGAAATGCTTATAATGCTTAAGGAGGTAGCAAATGATGGGAAGATGAGAGGACATAGGGAGAGAGATTTTGTGAAAGCAATAACGCTCTTAATGGAGAAGAGAATATTAACAAGGTGTAGACGAAGTCTCAAGGGCATATGCAAATTCAATCCAAAATGGAACTGTAGGTGGCAAGACGTGTTCCGCGTGCCCGTGTTTATGGGTTCGGGCTGTATTTGTGTATTCACAGTCAAGCTCCCTCAGCGACCGAGTTTAGGCATGATGCACATTACCGTGCGTGCTCGGTCAGAGGGTAATGAATCACCTTGACAACACTTTGTAGGCTATTTCATTTTACAGTTTGTTGACTTTTCATAACAAGTCAATTGGCATGTAAAGCAAACTAAAGCATAAAGTGCGCTGTTAATGAGCAGCTTTAAGAGTGTGGAAAACATTGCTTATGTCCTACTTGGGCAAAGACATATTTTAAACTATGAATTGGGATTTACATATGGTTTTTAGTTAGCGGTAATTTAGCTTAGGGGGACGCAGGTATGCAGACTATATACTGTCTTTCTTCACTGTATCTTTGGTTGATTTCCCTAAACAGTCAAATTGGAAGGTACATAGATCATAATGTGCCCCAAAGCTCACTTCAGCACAAAGCTCCCCCTCCTAATTTCCTAATTTGCAAAATGTTTTCATGGCTTAGTTCCCAGAACGAGAGGCTGAATTTCTCATTTAGATTCTTGTCTGAGAAATGATTAAGACCCCTGGTGTATATCATGAAACACATCTTCGAATAATACATTAGCCCCTCAACTCTGAATTCAGTAAGACAATGTTCATTCTTATTTCTCACAATGCTCACCAGATTTATATCCCACCGTCAACCTCAAAGGTAATATTTACAAAAATCAACAAATATCATATGCTTGTGTGATTCAGTGTGATGTCAGGAAAAATCCTGTATTTTGGGCAAATGTGGTATTTTACAACGTGCCATTTTGCACTTGTGGATTTTTGCAGGAACATCTGCAAGCGTGCTGGGATGTAAGATAATGGGACACGTCCCTGCTTTTATTAAAGGGAGGATATGAGTGAAAACAGTTTTTGATTAGAGGATTAAACTTTTATTAGTCTGCGCATGGAAAAGTCATTCCAACCTCTAGATGATCAATAAATATTGATGGAAGGACCATCAATCATTTATTAAAGTCTTGAGAAGAGACAGACAACAAATCCCATAAAGGTTAAAAAGAAACCGCTTCATTTGCTGCTTCCTTTCTTTAAATGGGGAAAATTTAAGGCTACTGTGTTATGTGTTGGCAGAGTATAATTCGACAAAACATTCAATATGAGAGTTTCTCTTTAAGTGTTGTCACAATTTTAATATATTATTAAGACAATTAGCCAATAAAACCTAAATGAATGCACATTCTAATCCTAATTTTTTGTAAAAAATCAAATTTGTAAATGTCGTACTCATCTCTTGGTGGCCCTAAAATTTATCCTTTGACCCATTTGATCTTCAGTCCACAGAATAATGGAAATCAACAAAATCATTCTAATAAAATGTTTTTGAATTTGCATTGAACTTTCTCTCTACGATAACTAAAAAAACTAAACAAAAATCAGCCTGGATTGTAGATCAGTTTCTGTAAAATTGTACTTACAGTAAAAGAATAGTCTGTAGTATAGGCATCATTTGTTCTAGGTTTGTAATTTTTTTTAAACCTAATTTCATAATGTACCAGGGAGACCACCAGCTAAGCACAAAAGCATGCGCAGAGAATCAAACTGTCCCCTCTCCCGTGACCAGATCGACATTTGTGGTAAAGTTGAAGTTGTAGTTGGTTTGATAACAGGGACAGACAAGACGTGCAAACGTACATACTCTGTCATTGTTGTTGCAGTTTGAGGGCAACATATGAAAAGTTAAAGCATAGACAACATCAGTTTGTCCATGTTGTCATTCTTGTGGCTCTGGCATTAAAAGTGAGTTATGAAGGCCCGTGCACAGAATTCATAAGCTGTGTTTCACGCAGTAGACTGGTGCTGTGGCAGTGCGGCGTATTAGTTTACGTCTGAGGTGACAAATTTATCATCCTGTTGCTGTCAACAATATGTCACTGTCTTTAAACACCAAAGCCCACAGCCACCTCGGGGATTTGACAGATCCGTGTGTGTGTGTGTGTGTGTGTGTGTGTGAGTGAAGGAGAGGCTGAGGGAGAAAGATTGGTTTCCTAACACATCCTCACCTTAACTGACCTCATATCTAAGTGATGTAATGACACAAAAATTGATGCTATATAGACTACGTGAACTCTCACATCTCTTACATCTGTGCTCACACCATTGTCTATAATTTGGTGTATCCATTTAATGGACATATAGAGAGCACTGTCACTTCTGCCAGGTCACCAACCATAAGACAGGCTCCATTTTCCTCGTCAAAGACAACACGAACAACAGCAGCGACACATGGCAAGACAAACATTTTTCATTTCAAAAGCTTTGTAAAATGGCATTCATCAAACCAGCCTCCACTTCTGAATTGATTGAAATAATATTAAAACACCTGCCTACTGATCCAAATTAGGAAATTCAACACCCCATCTTAAAGTGTTCCTGGTACTTTTCTTTCGCGTGGGCCAAAGTTCTGGAGTCCACTAATGCAAAGTAATTTGAATTTGAATGCTGAACTACAAAATGCACAGGCTGTATCTGTAAGAGTTTTCCAAATGCTGGGTGTGCGAGAATGTTGCAGCCCCCACACCTATAGTTCCTGGTCCATCAGGAAGTACTACCTTCTGACTAGAGATATTTTGGGGGGCGAGTAGAACTATAGTCACGAAACTACATGTAGAACCTTTTTGTCTTTGGCTCAAATAGCTCTTAGTCCCCGGGAAAAAGTTGCTGCAGCGGAAAAGGTCCAACACTGTATATTCCAATAATACAGTCGAGTGGAGTTAGTGATCGGGAAAACTCTCATTCGTAGACTTGCTCATTCACAAATCACTGCTTCCTTTATAACACACTTAACAGTTTAATCAGTAGTGAGCAGTAAATATACCACATTTACTAAAGCCCTTTAAATGAAAGAGTCTTAGGTTTCCAGTTTTAGTCAGCCAAGGTGGAAATTACTATTCACACTATTCCCTAATGGGTGGGTTGGTGCAAGTCTCGACTGACTCTACTTTTAAGGTTCATGGGTGCTTGCCTGTACACGCCATTAACAATTTCCTCTCTCTGGATTTCCGTACAACCAGGGTTTTAGATTAAATTGGCTGGTATCAACGACAACTTGAAAAATGGAAGATCTGCCTTGATGCAGAGTCTGTGAGCAGCAGTGAAGCAATGCCAACAGTTTTTAACCAGTTGTAGTATCTGGGATTTATGAATCATGCTTGTGTACTGCATGCGTCCCCCGCTTTAAGATCGAAAAAGAGAAATGACAGTAAGGCTTGAAAATGAAATCAGTTTAGTGGAGCTGTCGAGAGTTGAGCTCATTCTGCATAATGGTGTAGAAACCGTTCACAATGAGTAATTTCAGCAGAGAGCGAGCGCCCGGCAGGTCTACTCAATAAGCACTCAGTCTACAGTATGGTGACACATCTCGCACGGAGAAAATAGGGAATTAATGAAGCCACTCACATACACACAGAGATAGTGATTCTCACATTACTGATAGATGTAATTGCAGGGAAAAGTTCAATTGCTGCGTCTGAAATATGAGATTTTGTCAAAGGCCTCCAACACTAGTGGGTGTATTACACTTGACATGTTATTAACACCAACCCTCTCCTCGCCGACTGTCTTGCTTTTAGCTCCCACTCTGTCTGTGTGTCTGTGTCTTTTTGCTCCCTCCGTTTCATCTGTCCAGCTCTTTCTCTCTCTTGTCCCCCGGAGTAGCCATTAATGCACCAAAGTCGAATGTAAATGACGGCAAAGAACGTTAATATCCTGCGCTTAGCCGTTTATAAGGTTAAGTGTGCTGCCAGTTTACAATTAATCAAGTTGAGTCAGGTCAACACTGATATATTTATATAACACATTTTTATTAATCACACATTTGCCTCGAGCAGCTCAGAGGACTGGCAGGCACATAACAGATCTGTGTGTCTAGAAAGGTGTGCACGGTAAATGTACAGTCATGGACAATCTGGTTGACAGAATGAAGAATCTGGTCTGAGAGAACATCAAACAACTTCCATAACTCAATGTGTATTTCATTTAGAGACAAAGGGACAGAGATAAAAACAAAGCCCCGGCCCCTCTGTCTGTCTCCCCAACCCACCACATTCACCCATGTCCCTATTGGTTGTCATGGTGATTAATGGAGACCACAGTCCATAGTGGGGTCTAGAAGTGGTGATTAGAGGAGATTGCACCTGTCTTTCTCGCTCTCTCTATCTTTCTCTCTCACACACACACACACACACACACACACACACACACACACACACACACACACACACACACACAAAAACAAAAGGGCAAACAGAGGTGGCCTGAGCATCGTTCTGGACATATCTCTTCTCAGATAAACACAGAGGCTCAGGTCGTCAATTGAGCATTGACAGCAGCTGCACAGAGGTCAGTGTCACACTTACAGATTAATCAGGGACTTTGCAGCAGGACTCTATGGTCCGAGCACAGTGTTTGCGATATTGGCGTGTAAAACACTGACACCAGCAAAGTTAGAAGTTCCATTTCCAAACCATCAACTTTTAAGGTCTGACATATAATTTTAAACTAAAGGGATTTATGCTGCAAATAGTGTTTTCAGATTCCACACAATGGGAGCAGTAGGTTCAAGTGTCAATTCTTTATACACTCACACATTTTATAAATTGTTTTTTAAAATTCTTTGTGTATTTAAAAAGGAAATTCCTGTTTTAGATCTTACACTTGTGTAGAATGTGTAATACATGTAACTTGTTTAATGCCACACACCAGTCTCATGCTTTCACAATAAACATGGAGCTACAGGATTTGCTTTATATTAGAATAAAGACCAGAAAGAGTGAGAACGTAGAAGTGGAATAAAAATGGAAGTGCAAAAGCACACCTGCAAACTCCACTTCTAAACAATCGCTGCTCACATAAAAGCCCAGATGCTGCATTGTACTTCTGAAAGGACTTCAAACCAAAAGAAAGACGTAGGAGTAAGGACGCATCCCATTTAGCTGTGTTACATACTGAAAATTAGAATATACCACAGTAGGACTTTGGAAAGGTTTAAAGCAGAACTTTGCATTATGACCAAAAAATGTAATCTTGGTTTTTTTTTAGTTTTTTTTGATAGCATTCCTTTAATCAGGATTTTTCTGCCCATAGAAACTCCAGACCAATTAAAATGAAATAGATTCACTAAAACTATGTCCTGCTCCACAACAACTATGTGGAATATAGACAAACAAAAACTTTTTGCAGTTTTGTAAAGTGCAAGAAAAAAACTAGGAGCAGCTGTGGTACAGCAACATGTACCGTCGATTCAAAGCAGTTGCATTCTGGGCTCTGAACGCTTCCAAACAGCTGACCTACACTTTGCTTCCGCTGCTTCTGTGTTGTCATGGTGTTACTTTCTTTAATGGGAAACCTGCTCACAGAGGTGAACGACAGCGAGAGAGCGAGAGGGGCGGGTTGTCTGGCATTTTCATATCACTGAGGTAACAGGACTATGTTTCCCTGGCATTTTTTCGTCGTCTTTCCTTCGGCCACTGTTACTCCAGCTTGGTGACTGGCAAAGCTCACGCACCTGCAATTGTCTCCCAGGAAACGGCGACAGCTTCCATTACTGTCGTACTGCTGTCGCTGGCATTTGAGTGACAGCAGAGATTTTTTTCCATTTAGGCCCTTTTCACGTCATTCGGGGAAAAAAAATGAAACTTTAATTCAATAAATCACGAAGCCCCAGTTGTCATGACTGCTGTGAAAACCTGAAGGAGCAGTCACAAATGTTTCTGAGCCATCTTTTGACCTTACGACGGTCAATAATCACTTGTTAAAGTGCAAATTTTTAGTTGGGTAATAATTTAAGGAGCTTGTGCAATTCTCATAATCGCTTGGTGGTAAATTGCTCACTTTGCAAGCACAAGTGGAACAGGTGAACTCAGGATGTGTCTTCGTCAATAGAGTGTACAATTAATATTCTACAATGGTATTTACAGTTGGTCGACTGACAAACCGATGACAGTTTCCTGTGTGACAGGTGCAGCACAATGTAGAGAATTTCTGCGGAAGACGTGATGAATCTGGACGTCTTCAAGGTTAATCTCTGAGGCGTAGGATCCTATATATCTCCACCACAATGAGCCAATCAGCTGCCACGCTTCACAGACAAGAGCTAGGGCATAAATTCACCGTCACAGCGCTTGTGTGCATTTTCCTCCACTTCTGCACTTGTGAGGACCGAGCAGCCTCAGAAGGATGCAATAAGGGCCATGCAGATATCTGTCAGGCTTAAATTTAGAAAGTGCCACGTCAGTTAAAGTTAGTTTAGACACAAATGCAGGGGAAACTGAAATGGGAGGGAAAAAATGCAGTTTGAGAGCTGCTGTACGACTCATTCCTTTTGAGAGACAAATTGGATGACAGAGGCAACATAAAAGATGACAACACAGAAGGAAGCCCGTGTGTAATTGGAGGATACAAAATTCTGATGGGAACACAAAGACAAAAGGCGGTGGAAAAGTGGGTTCATGCGTTGGTTCTGTAAAATAAAGAGAGAGAGGCAGGAACTCTAATTAAGGATAAGAGACTCTTTCTGTCTCTCCTTTCTTTTGTGTGCCTCAGCAACTTTCACAGCACTTCTTTTTTCCCTCCTCTTTTCTTTTTTTCCCTCATTTACTGCAGTAGTAAGCACATTCTCCCACTCTGTTCAGTGCCTGCAGCATGGGAGAGTGCTGTACAGCCTCCTCTCAGGGCACACACACACACACACACACACTCACACACGCACATATAGCGATGTATATAGCCCATACGCTTCCATTTGCAACTTCGGCACTTTTGGGCACAAATAAACATCCACATGCTTATTCACGTGTTAACAACTGCAACAACTAAAAAAGCCCACAAACGCTGCACGGTGAGGCGCGCTGCTCGGCAACTGCAGGGGGTGAAGGACTTAAGGATGATGTTAGTCCCTCTCTGATCTCCGCTAATATGTTTGTTTGGCGGAGAGAGATAAAGGGGAAAAAAAGGAAAAGCGGTGGGACCTTGGGGGAAATGAGGTAGATAAGGAAGAGAGGAAGGGAACAACTGAGCTAGGAAAGGAGGGGTGAGGTTGAGAAGTTGGTGAGCATAAGAAGGGAATAGGGAGAAGGGGAAAGGAGGGAGGAAGAGGAAAGAAAGAGGGTCAAACAAGGATAAGAGATGAGATGGAGATATGCAGTGAACGTCTTCGCTGGGAGACTATTAGCATTCAGCCCCCGATGCCTCCCCCTCATTCCCCCATCGCTACGTCTATCTTGTCAATCAGCTTCCATCTAAGCCTTCAGGGTGAACGATTCACTTACGCGCGCACACCCAGCAGTCGGACGCATAAACACGTACGGTGCACGCTCGTTTCAGAAGACACAGAGGACGTTCTCTGCGAGCTATTTCACCAAAATGGTGGTGGTGTTTTTTTTTTTCCACGCCGTCTCTTTGTTGGCTGATTGTGATCAGCGGTAACTTCTCCACTGATGTGATAATCATATTTGACCCCCCGACTGTGTTTGCTATCGTTTAAGGAAAATTTGCGTCGTCAAAACAGAATATCTCCCAATGACTCGCTGATGAGCTGCCCCGTTATTATATTTTCCGTTTTCTTCTGAGACAAAATCTCTCGTCGGGCCTCAGAGTAATAGTTTTGGATGCACGCCACACATTCAGAACCACACAAAGTGAAAGGACGTGAAGTGTGTGTGCAGAAAGCCAATGCTCTTCCTCTCTGAGAATTGACGTCTTGCAGTATAGGGAACACATTGGATGGTGTACATAGAGGGCTGTGTGTTTGTACAGATAGATTGTTCTTAGAATTAGGTGTGTGGTATTTTTTTTCATCTTTACCAAGTAACTGATGAATGTAAATTCTTAGAACTTCTACTTCTCTTTGAGGTTTCCTGATTAATGTAATGATCTACAAAATGTGACATCTATCGTGGGGATTTTTCTATTACAAATTAATGGAAGGTGTATCCCTGTATGCACAAATCCTCACACACACACAAACACACACACACTTCAACATGTGTTTATTGCTAATGGCCGTTAATTGTTTATTCAAATCAGGGTAATTAAAGAGATGCGATAACAGGGATACATATTTAATTGACAATGATTTTAATTATTGAGACATTATCTGTGTGATACTAGATTTAGCTCGTTTCTGTAGTGGCCCTGGGAGCTCAACACACTGACTTTTAAAGTTACAGTGTAAAATATTTTCACATTTTGAGCAATGGCATTTCCTAAAGGGCGACTTCACCAATTTTCAGAAGGCTCTTATGCCTAAAGTTTAGTGTTTGAATGTACATTAATGCTTTTAATCTTCCCTCTGACTCCCGTAAATTAAATGTTTTCTCTGATTCTACCTGCAGAACTCATCCACAGGACTTCAGCCTGAGGATATTTCATCGTTAGGAAGTCAGATGATGTGAACTGGGGGAGCTCTCAGAAAGCAGGTTGGCCATGATCACCACCTCCATTAGTGTGAGCAAATAGATCACAGAATATAGGACTGAGGATTCCTCCAAGTGATGTCATGTAGAGGTGTTTTTTCTGCTAGAAGTAGGGAGGTATTTTAAAGTTGGGAACTCAGAGGGAAATATAACTGTCACCAAAGTGGATCCAAAAGAAGCGAGTTCAGTGAAGGCGTCATGGCGCATTGAACATCACTGGCAGCAGAGGACGGTTATTTGCTTCCTGACAGTTTTGAGTGAGGTTCACCATGCAGACCAATCAGAGAAGAGCAACACATTCTGCTTTAGTAACATAGCATTATTAATTATTGTAGTTTAATAACTGCGACTACCGCTGTGCAGAGCAGGGCGGAACGTAACCAGGGACGTAAAGATGTTTGAGTGCAAGGAGAGAGCAGAGCTGAAAGGCCTGATTTCACGACACTTTAGCCAATTGTCCGACGCTAGATGGCTTCACTATTTTAATGAGTTACATATTGTATTTTGTTGTGTTTTTGGCATTTATTCCCCTACATTTTGCACGTCCTGTCAGATTATTGAGCCAATTTTTCTTAATGTTTTTATAGTTTCTGTGTTTTCTGTGATGTGAACATCCCTCAGCCCTCTCTCTCCCCGCACCACTATGCTCCGTAGTGTAGCTTTAAGCTGCCGTGTGTGAGCTCTCCTGGCCAATACAGACGCAGGCGTCGGTTGTATTGAATTTGATGTTTCAGCAAACATGTATTTTATGAACGAGGACAGGAGTACAAGACAAAAGTATGTAAGCGAAAAGGTTAGTGAGGAAATGAGCCTGCAGAAAAATCAATGCTCAGTCAGTGTTGACACAAGCTTCTACTCATCCTATGTTAACCACACTCCTGTGGCCCGTTCGGATTTCATATAATCACAACACACACACACACACACACACACACACACACACACACACACACACAAGGTCAAGTGCACTCTGTAATGTATCATCAGGGAGTTCACAAGGGACTGTTTGAGGTTAAAAGGGAGCATGTAGCTCAGAGACTGCTGCCTGTGTGTGTGTGTGTGTGTGAGTGTGTGTGTGTGTGTGTGTGTGTGTGTGTCAGTGCTCGCATAACAAAAATATTGCTGTAATTACACTTGCTCATTTATCATTTTCATCCCCCCACTCCTTCTCTCTTGTTGTATTTGCTTTTTTCTTTCTTTGTTCTGCTATTCGTTTCCCCCACTCCCACCCTTCCTCCCTCTTCTCCGCTAATAGATTTTTGCTCTTTCCATCGATCACATCTTTCCATTTACAGTCCCGTATCGAAGTCATCTTTTCTCATGCTTTCCTTTGTCTTTCATCCTTTCTTCTTGCATCCCTTTTCCTTCTGAAAACGGTTTCCCCTCCTGCTCTCTATGAATCACCGCCTTTCTTTCCTTTCCTTCATTACTCGCATTCGGTAAATCACAGCAGCCATTGTAAAGACTGGTAAATTATTCACACCCAGCCTTGCCTTAACCTGATTACCTAATCCCTCATACATGCTAATAGATTATTGACTAACACACCACATGTTGCATTTCCATCCAACAGATAAATAAAGTTTACACACTTTGCTTTCAGTTGTTTCCCCCTGTACACAGGTGTGTTTGCACACAGCCACACACACTGCTCCCGAAACTGGGTGAGAGTGTGTGCGCCTAATGCACAAGTGAGTGTTAAGGTAAATTTAACAGCTGAAATTTTAAGTAGCAAATGTGACAAATGCCACCTTGCATCTTGAGAATGTACGATCATTTAGTTTTGCACGTTACTCGTACTCACACACAACACTGGCTGCAGTGAACGCGAACACACAAACAGAACCGGTGCAAGTTGTCTATTTTGAAATGAGACTACACACTTCAATCATTTATAGAGAGACAGAGTTAAAATTGTGTTATCCAGTAAGGAAATATTTCGTGAATGTGACGTCTACACGTCCACCAGACTGTGCAACAAAAATAAGCATCAGCCTGTGTGTACCAGCAGTGTGATTTCAGTAGGAATCCTACAGGCCCGCGCTTTGCATTGCTTCAGGGGACTCGGGCCAAACTACCATATGTCTATATGAGAAGCGCTGCTGGAGCAATTTAGAGACCAGGACCTCACCACCTGCCAGATCCAATAAACAAACAGGAATGTGTGTTGGTGACATTGCTGCAGGACAAAAATGACAAGGCACACTGACATTAGTGACATATTGTACAGGAACAACAGCACTTAGTGTCCCGTGGACGGGGACAGCAGTCTATAAATATCCCCCTACATATTTACATTCAACACGTTATCAGTTTGTGCGTTCATTCAGTGTGGCAGATCTTCCGGTTTTTACGGTGCAAGACAGGTGTAGCCAATTTGGATGACATCTATCTCTGTCCTGCGCAGCAAAAATATAATTATTGTAAGTTGCTTTGGATAAAAGCATCTACTGAATGAATGCAATCTAATGAAAGCTTCTCATTAATAAATGTCCGCTTAGATTATCTTTCATTGACTGGTTTAACACAAGACTGAGTCATCCCATTTGCAGAAAGTATCGCAAGCATGAAATGGGCATTGAAAGCCGCCACGTATGCAAAGCGGTGTTGATATATATTTCACGTAGCCCACATGTAGGTTTCATGTTTTTGTTTGTTATAGACTGGATTTAAACTACTGTTGGAACCTGTTGCTTCTAAGTTGCTTCAAAGCCATAATTTGTGACGGCACCAGCCTGTAATAGATGCTGTTTGGTTTTTTCGAAATCGTTGTTTGTTAGTGTTTCTTGCTGTGTATTGTGCAGTTTTTTCGCCGTGGTTGTCGTAGTAACAGCAGGTCACGCACCCTTGGAGTTTATCGTCATGTTGGTTCATCTGGTTTGGCTTTGTGTGCTGTGCTGTTGCTGACGTAATGGTCGTCTGACGGGTCAAACTGTTCATTTGCCTTCCATCGTGGTTGCCTGCCCTGGTAGTTTTGTTTACCTTATCCTTAATCAAACTTCAGTTTGAGCAAAGTATCACGGATCTGGAAAATCGTATTAGCAACTCATCCCTCCACCATGGTGCCCTCTTTAGATTAATACAGGTTATTAACTGAAAATAGGTGTTTGACAAATCAGCAAAGCTGTAGCCAACTAAAACAAGCTTAAAGAGGCTAAAATGCAACAAAGAGCTGAAGAACAATTTGTTCAGACAAATGGCAAAACACAACAAGCCAAAGAACTTTCACACACTAGTTGCATCAGTATGAGACGCGAATGGACCTAAAAACCAGTGACATGTGAGTGATGTTGGGCAGCGTCGTTATCCGAGGCTGTGGGATGAGAACATGTTGTTCTCCCTAATAACCTAATGGCTCAATAAGTGTCTCAAAGAGACAGTGCACAATAGCAGGAGCCTAAAACTGAAGCCAGCCAGATTTATTGAGTTATTACAACTTGCTTTTCCTGCTGTGACATGTCAAAATGTTTTCTTAGAAAATCGGTGCTGCCCACGGCGTTTGAATGATAAACAAGCTCCCGTAGGAGCAGGAACAGTGTTGCAATTAGTACTTAAAATGTCATCAAATTGCTTTTGCCATTTTAAATGTCTGTTTTTTTGATGGCATACTGTGTGTGTGTGTGTGTGTGTGTGTGTGTGTGTGTGTGGTCTTTGTGACAGCGGCGTTAGGTGGCGCTCTCTGAAAGATCAGAGATGATGTCGTCTTGCTGCACTGTATCCGAACTCGATGCGAAGTGAGAGTCTGTTTGGTGACATTACTGCTGCACGACGGCAGCTTTTAATTAACAGTCGTGAAAGCCTTTTATAACGAGCGGCTCCCTCAGACCTAATTACTCGGCTTTACTGTTGCACATACAAGCTGGCAGACACACATGCAACCACGCATCCTCTACTTCAGACCAATTAGAGATTCAACATTTCACCCTGCTTTCTATCTCTCTGACTCCCGCTCTCTAGTGTTTTCTTCTAATTGGTCGTCTTGGGTTCTATACTATGTCTGTCTGTGAAATCCTGCTATTTACTTTGCTTGATAATGTTTCATTTTTAGCCTCCTCACTCGGCTTCTTGTCGTACCCTGCAGACTCCAACATTAAACAGCGTCTCACATTCATGACTCACCTAGTGTGTGTCTAGACGAGGCTGGTTTTATTCTGGTTTAAAGTATAATCTGGATTCTACTTCAGTGAGTCGGCTAATTCGAGTCGTCCCCATAACCCGCGGCAGTTTCGTCTGTCTCAGGAGGTCGCTGCAGAATTACTGTAAACCCTAATTATTAGTGCACAGATACGGTGCATTTCAACATCTGCTTGGATATTGGGTCACCATACAAGCTTATGTAAGAGTGAATCTTCCTGCTGTTTTCTCATCGTAACACGCGTCTTCCTGTGACTCAATCTGACAAACGGTGGATACAGTCAGCGAGTTCGTTGAATGAACATCGTCGATATGTGGAAAATCTACTTGAACATTTCAACTCTTTCAGAAGCTGGATAGGTTTGGTGTCCTCAGTGACGGGCGTTGACTCACTGATTTGTTTACGCACGCTGAAGGTCACCGCATTCATATTTATGCATAAATCTGGCTCTCTAAATGTTAGCTTAGCCCTCCGATCCGTGCGGCTCTAATGGACTGTTGGACTCAGACATAGCTAGTAGTATTCGTCTGCTCCGCCTGACCTTTTAATTCCTTTCTCTCAATCATCAGAAACGCATATACAGGCCGAGATTAAAAGAAATACACAAGCATCGTTGGAACGTCTACAAAACTGCACATTTCTATTATCTTTGAATATCTCTAGTATCCCTGTTAGGGGAACTGGTCTTTAACGACATTTACTCTGGAGTTCAGTTTTTTTATGATAGACAGAATTTTTTGTGACCCAAAATACATTTGACTGGATACAAATATGCAAGATCCCAGCCGGTCAGAAGGGGATAGTAACTAGTTTTTGCATGTTTGTGCTAATTCCACTGTAAAGGGTGAAAATGGGAAATGTCGTCCAGCTTTAGTTACTAATCACTTTTGGCGACTGTAGTTGCGATAACAAATAATCAACTATTAAATACGTGTACTTGTACTTGAGTTTTGGGTTTTTCCTACCTGAAGGTTGACCAAATGACGAACGTCATTTCCGTTCACTGAGTCGACCATTCTTCATTTTAAGGAAGAGGTGGGCAGGGTGTTAAATTTAACGGCATCTGCTGTTATGGGGACAGAACGACCACAACCAGACATGACGTCAACTTGCTGAAGTTTTTTGTCAGAATTGAGTCTAAATCCCCTTTCAGCGCTGGAATTCAGACATTATTATTATTTCTTCACAGGTGAGAACTCATCTCCTGATGTTCGCTACGTGTTTGAAAGGGAAACTCCTGACGACTCCTGGACCTCATCCTCCTGAAAAAGGTGATCAAGGCAAAGTCAACAGTGGGAAACATTGAAGGCCTGTCTTCAGGTAAATGTAAGTGCCACATTAGACTCATTGTTAACAATACTGTAAAGCAGGGGTCTCAAACTCAATTTACTTGGGGGCGGCTGGAGGCAGAGTCGGGGTGAGGCTGGGCCGCATCAGGTTTCCACAAGAAAAACTTTTAAATAATTTTAATCTTCTCAAATGTCTTTATTTTTTTATTTGTAACACAAAATAATATGAAAAAATAAATAAACAAATTAGAAGAAAATAAATAAGAAATTAATAAGAAAATCAATCAATCAATCAGTAATAAGTAAATAAAATAATAATAATATTTATAATAATTAGGATTCAAATGTCTGTATTAACAGTTCTTTAAGCTTTCTTCTGAACATGAATTGTCCTGAACATAAGTGGAACATTGAAGAACATGAACTGCTCTTCTGAACATGGCCTCTCTTGCCTACATCTTGCTGCTAGAGACCTGGCAGCGCTTCTTCTCGCATAACTGAGCCACATTTGGCTTGAGGGAGGAAGCAGTTGAGACCCTCAGTATGGCTTGAAGATGATCATCAGTAATTCTGGACCTGTACTTGGACTTGGAAGTTTCAATCAAGTGTTTAGCCGACGCACAAAGAACGTCATTTCCTCAATATATGTCATTTCCGCAATGTACGTCATTTCCGTTCCGTGCCGTTCATAACAAACTCGCGGGCCGCACTAACATTAAACTTTAATAATAAGGTGGGGGCCACAAACTATCGCCTCGCGGGCCGCAATTGGCCCGCGGGCCGCGAGTCTGAGACCCCTGCTGTAAAGTAAAGGAGATAACTTTGAATATAGTTTTAGCATTTATCAAGCGAAAACTAGGACAACTGACTCCATTTTCATTAAATTACAGCATCAGAACACGATAAAAAGAAAAAATAACTTTTAGCAAATTTGCTGAATTGCAGGACAGTGTTGGTTCCTCTGATGATGTTTTTGTGGTTTTCAATAACACAATGAAACTTTTAAGAACTTGTCCTGAATTCAGTGAATCTGGATTTGTGCCGCCACCACCTTCTTTCCACCATCGATTATCCGTCATCTGCTCAGCATCGCATTTAAGCTACGCTTAAAGAACATAAACGGTTCAGAAAGCTCTGCTCTGCGGGTCGTGGTCGATGACGAAAAAAAAACCCAAAACACTGACTCTGCATTCTGCCATGGCCTCAGGAGTGGGATGTGAAATATCCCAATTAATCAGGAGAGAGAGAGAGAGGACAAAAAAAGAAAAATAAACCCTTGAGTCAGGTCCACTCCATGTCCCCTTTAATCAAATCCAGCCCAACTTCCCTTTAATCACAGCACTTTTCTCTCTAATGCTGTACACTAAATACAATCCCCAGGAGATGGTGTGTCATCAGCTGAGCTTGCTACTGGAGTGGAAAATTAACCTCTTCATAAGCACCTGATGCAGAGATGGAGCGAAGACGAGCGGTGGATCTGAGACAAGGCCTTGCGTTATTTGTATGCACTGCAGCGGCAGCTCTAGTTCCAAACCGAGCAGTTTCTCCTTTTTCCAGTAAAGTCTTCGACTTCAACCTTTACTCTATTAAAAAAAAAAAAAACCTAAATCATATTTGTTGATTAGCCAACATAATTTGTCCATCATTACATGGTCCCCTTCTAAGAATTTTAAAGGCAAGACAGGAGACAACATGACGCGATTTCTCCCACTCAAGTCTTTGCTTCCCTTTATGGCTTTACTCCATCTCAATGATGAAAGCTTTGGCAATTGTCTCTTCATGGCAACACACACACACACACTTGCCACTAGTGTCCTCATTAGGGCGTCCTGCCACTTCAGCACTTTATGTCCTGTCTGGTTTTAGCAGAGCCAATTTAAATGACGATTTTAATCATTTATGGGGGATGTTTGGCATCTGTGAGCCAATCCGGGATTTTCTAGTAACTCTGTAAACTGTAAGAACACGCTAAATGTCTGCATGTCGCTGGATATTCAGCTCGTTCTTCATGAACCAAATAGTCCTGTTGTCTTTGCCTGCAAGTATGAAAAGTATAAATCTTTAGACAGAGAGTTAGGCAGTAGCAATTATTTCCAATGAATATGCAAGGCATGACAGGATTAAATTACTGTACGCTGTGGATATGGAGATCGGCAGGTTGTGTTTGATCCCTGACTCTTTCAGTCCACACGTTGAAATGTCCCTGGACAAAGCACCAGTTCCCTCTGGTGTGGATAAATTAAAAAGTTAATTCATTAATTACATGCTCTGTGATTACTTCATCTAAAATAATCACATATATACATTTTTTGCTGTGAAACTATTTAAAAATATTTCAAGATGAGTGATTCAATTAATCAAAACTATCAAGCTCAGTGTCTGTTTTATTTCAGAGTCCGAATGCCTCAGGACAACGAGGAGCTAAGGAACGACCTCAGGGACACCGACATATGGTGTAAGCCAAATTAGACAATAGTATGTCATTAATGTAAAAATATGTCCAGCTTATGAGCATGTGGTGAACATGTTCAGTAACTGCGAGGATCACTACCTCCATAATTCCTAGACAAAATGGAACGTTTGTCTAATAATTTATCCTCCCCTCGTTTGTTGTCTCTCCACATTTTACTTGAAACACTTGGTGACTGTTGCTCTGCCCCTTTTCTCTGTTGCGATATAAATTATGTTTAAGACACTGTCTTGGAGTGTATCTAACCTCTGCCCCATCCATCCACCAATTTTCACTTTCTGTTGCCTCTCATAATCTCCTTTACTCACACACACACAAACACACACACAGAGCTCTGCGTCATCCAAAGACATAAAGTTGTAAAACGATTCAATCTTCAGACGTTTACATGCAGACACACACAGCTTCAACACTGTTCTCCCTCCATGCGATAGAGTTTGTGTGTAGCATGTGTTTGTGTCACTGTAATCCATGAACCTTAGCTCTAATCTGGTCATCTCATCTTTAAAGTGTCACCTCAGTGTTTGGCTGATGTCGGGTGTGTGTGCGTGTGTGCGTGTGTGTGTGTGTGTGTGCATATGCATGGACTAGTTTAATGAGATGGTGCAAATGGTGTTTGACATTAACGAAATGTTCATTGAAGCCACAACCAGAGGGCACACACACACACACACCTACCTCACAAATACGAGTGGATATTAGTACATGTGAATGCTCACAATAGTGCGCACAGACACACACTATGCACATACACAAACACACGAGCGTTTAAAAAAGCTCCCTGTCGCACTAATTAAAGGTGACAGAAAACCGACATCCCTTCCGCTGTCGTCCCGTCCTCAGATTGCCCCTAGCAAAAACAGAAACAACAAGCGAATGGTTGCATGTTCAAAAGCTCACAGTGACAGGTTTTAAACCTCAGCTACATTCATGGTTAGACGTCCCAAGTGAGGGCAAATGGCTTTTTTATGTATGTGTGAGTCACAGAGCCGATCGCCATCCAAGCCTCTGTTAGCTTGTAGATTCGTTCAGCGCTGTGTTTAACCTCTCACACTGCCCGGGCTTTCAGGGGTTAAAGTTGAGTGATTTGCAAAGACCTGAACAGCTGGGGAGCAGCCAGGGCTTCTCGGGCAGCGCTCGCTTGTTTGTCCGGAGCACCAGACCGCAAACCGTGGGCTCCGAGTCACATCCACAGGGATGTTCAGGTCTAAATTGTTT
Source organism: Channa striata (assembly GCA_033026295.1). Classification (NCBI taxonomy): domain Eukaryota; kingdom Metazoa; phylum Chordata; class Actinopteri; order Anabantiformes; family Channidae; genus Channa; species Channa striata. The sequence continues at coordinate 20,370,130 of CM065180.1, read as the reverse complement.
TCAATCATTCCACCTACAAAAACAGCAAGACACTAAAGCCCGAGTTGCATATTTGAGAAGCAGTTTGGGAGTTTTCAGCAAATCTGGTCCTTTAGTTTACGATCGATGTATCGGGATGGTCAGTAAAGATTGTTTGAAACCCTACAGGCAACAAGCAGGCGACTCACTCATTCTACTTTAATACAAACTGGCAGGATTCTGGTCTGGTCCAAGAAGAGAACCCTCTTTTTAGGACTACATTCTACTGTGGCTTTATTTAGCTATACAATTGCATGACAATCACTTTGTGCCTTCTCTCTCTCTCGTAGTCGTCTTTTTCCCTCTCTGTCTCCCTGTCTCTGTCCCTGTCTTCAGGTGTCCCCGTCTTTGGAGCTATGTGTCTTCCAGTGCGCAGCTACTGCTCCTACATACCTGTCCAAGGTTTTCCACTCACCCCAACCGGTTCAAGGCAGATGTCTGCCCACCCTGAGCCTGGTTCTGCTGGAGGTTTCTTCCATTAAAGGGAGTTTTTCCTCTCCTCTGTTCAAGGGGGATTTGTTGGGTTTTCTATGCACAACTGTATAATCTTTATTTTATTATGTAAAGTTCCTTGAGATGACTTTGTTGTGAATTATCTCTATAAAAATAAAGTCGAATTGAAGAGAGTATATAGTAATTTTATATATATACATATATATATATAGTAATTAATTTGATAAATGTCCAATGCTGAAAACTGACCCCTTACTAGTTTTTAATAAAGGTAACTTCAAAACGAGTAGAAAGTTTTGACATGCCTGCTGAAAAAACCTCCACCCTGCTCTGCACTGTCAATCAGATATAGATCAATATCTAACTACATGAAATAAAATGCTCCTAAACTTATTAATAAAACACAAATCACTGAAATACTTTATTTTCTGTAGGACCTTTGGGATCCAAAAAAATAACAAATCACTTAATTTCTGTTTTTAAATAATTTCTGTACAGTTAAAAACCCATTAGGGCCATCCTGTTTTCTTCGTTCTCTGACCCTTGTGGACCTCCACACAGCTGACGGGGTTATTATTAATAGTTAGAGGTCCCTCAGGTAAATGCTATGACTGTGAATGTCAGAGTACATGCTCAGCAAACCTTGCCCGAGTAACCAATTCTAATAAGGAAACGTGCAAGTGAGGGCAGCAGTGGAATAATGTCGTCTAAGGCAGATTCAGGTAGAGAAGAGGCTGCAGAGACAGAAACTTCCTATCGCACCGTGCCTTCCGTGTACAGTAGCCTGAGCGGCTCGTTAGCAGAGCAACGGGTAGCCTTTAGAATCCAATATGGCTCTGCACATAAACACAGGAACATGGAGCTGAAGCAGAAGAATTTGCCTTGAATGCAGCGGTTACTGGTGTAGACGCAGCATCACAGTGAACGCTGTCGCCGTGACACGTGCACAGATACATAGAGAGCAGATCACATATAGTAAGAGTGAGACGGCAACGTGAAGCAGGTTTTTAAAAAGGAAGCGATAAGAGTGATAGAACAAAAAGCAGTAAAATTCATGCAGAGAGGAGTCATTAATCTTAGAGATGCCCCTTCCTCTTCTGTTCTAAATTGCCTGCTATTTATAGGCTGCTGTCGAGGGCTGCACCCGGGCGTCGAGTACGTTCTCATTGGTCCAGAGAGAGGTCAGAGGTCAAGTGATTTAACTCCAATTGCAGACTCTGTGTCTCCTGTGTGTGTGTGTGTGTGTGTGTGTCTGATGGAAAGTGAGAGAGAGAATCTGTGAAATGATTTAACTCTGCTCTAAATGTGTGTCTCCTGCGGCTTCATTATCCACACTGGAGAATCACATTGTGAGGGAGCAGAATCACCTTTTAATGGGACTATTTTCAGAAAAATGGAAAGGAATGAGATAAGGCAACACACACACACACACACACAGTAAAATAAGACATTTACAATCAGCAATAACGGTGCATAGTCTTTGCAGAGGCAGGAGGACAACTTTTCCGATAACTGTGCTGTTGGTAAACTTAATCACAGGGTAGGTGCAGCTACTCAGACGAGACTTTTGCCCAAGAAGAAGTTGTTTGAAGAATCCCGGTGGAGGATCTCAGGCATCTTATACGATAACAGGTTGCAGAAGGACTTTTTTCTCTACTTTTCTTAGCTCACAAAAACTGACAAGGGAGAGGAAATCAAACTCTGCGAGAGGCATAAATATAAAGTTATGTGTACGTTTATATGGAGACGGAGAGGAATCTACATTTAGGAGAACTGTTCTAAACTGAAAGAGCTTGTGAGACACGTGGTTTTCCTTACCTTTAGTTCTGCTTTTTGCTCCTGGCCTCTCTGAGATCTGATTTATACTCACTGCAACCAGTTAATGGTCTGTGGGACGGGGAGTGGTGGCCAACGAGCTAATAAAATACATTACCTCTTATTATTCTTCTGATTTTACTGGGCCACATTTGTTAAGTTTCTCATTTTGGATTCTGTTTTTTTCCTGACACCTGAATTGCAATTTATATTTCATCAGGAGCTACCAATAAAAATAAATAGTAAATGGTCTGCACTGTTCTACCACAATGCACAAAGCGCTTTAGAATGTTGCTTCTCACACACACACACACACACTGGTAGGCACTAACCTGACCCACTGGGGGCAGCTTAGGGTTCAGTGTCTTGCTCTAGGATGCTGGTGATCGAACCATTGACCCTGTAATCGGTGGACGCGCCTCTACATCCTGCTCCATGCACAACGACAAGTTACTTTCAAAACAAAAAAACTTTGGGGAAAAAAAATAAAGATATTAGTGACCAACAATGCATGAAAATTATATGTGCTATTGATTTCAATATAATTTGGTAACATAAATGTGTTAGAACCAAAGGTCCTGCAACGCCTCACAAGTGTCACATCATCTGGGTGATCGTTACACAAGCAAACACGCAAAACAAAAGCAAATTATAAAAGCATATTCATCAATTTGACAATGCAGGTGGAGCAGGAAAAAAGTACACGGCAAAGTGAGAGAACACAACCCAATACACAAAGGAGGTGTAACAGCACGACTAAAGTATTTTTCTATTGGGAGTGGAGATCTTTATGTCTCCAGCAACGACCTTCATATTATTATTTCTTCAATTCTGAAATCACTTCATGGCCACAGTTGATGCTGCAAATTAATTTCATGAAGTGAAATCCACGCACAGGATTCAAAAGTTTCCAAGTCTCTCAACAGTGTCACAGCTCAGTTCCATGCCAAGCTCAGACTGCCCGTGTCCTGCAGGGACAGCTGTTGTCACGACAACCACAGTGCATGTGACAGCCAATCAGATGAAACCCCCCAGTCCACGTCAGGTCCCATGATGTCTGTGCTTTGCTCGCAATAAATTATTTGTGAGTGAGTTTGTGTGTGTGCAAGTGTGTATGTTGGGTAACAACATGCCTGTTGGCCGTGGTGTCCATCTTGGCTGTGTCATCGTACGCTGACCTGCCTGTTGTGATGGTATGTGACACCCACGTCCTCTGCCTGTGTGTGTGTGTGTCTTCTTCATTTTATGTGGCATTGACACTTATTTAGATTTCATGTGCATACATTTGTTTCTGTGGGGTGAAAAACTGTGAATATGTAGACCTTTGAAAGTATGTGTGTTAAGTATCTTTGTGTACTTTGTGTGTGTGTGTGTTACACAGCCCGCGGGACTTGCGGAAACTGGCAGCCTGTTTGTTTTGTGGATGTCATTGATTATGTGGACAATGATGTTGCTTTAATTGCATCTATGAAAATGCATCCTGACAGCATGACCAATCCGGATTTAGAGCTGAAATTAATTGCGCGAGCACGTACGTGTGCGTGTGTGCACTTGTGTGCCTGTGGGTATGGTTCGTCTTTACATGATGTGGAAAGTTTGCTCCTTATTTGACCTCAGAGACTGCAAGGCAAAAACTAGGACGCCGCAGTGAGCACATATGAACGCAGTAACACACACACACGAACGCTGTAACACACACACGCAGGAGATTTATATCAACCGGCTAAAGTGCATGGAGATAAATGTTGGATGCTGTTTGAATTTTGTGAAATAAAGGCAGTCTGATGTTTGCTGACATTGTTCCCAGTGCTTTGTAAAGCGAGGTTCATTTACAGGGCTTGTAGTTTCTGAATTTAAAATAAGCTTTGTTGGCTGACAAGGTAGAAAAACAAGAGCTGCAGCTGTAACTAATGCTTACAATCCGCAGCTTAAACCTAAACCAAGCAGAGCAATTAGCTCCAATTTAGAAAAATGATAAAATGTCAGTATCACAACATTAATCATCAATACATCAATAAGTAGGACTCATTAATCATTATTTCACTCAGAAGTGGTGTTACGGCTCTTAATGACAGACACACAATGGCCCACTTAGGGTAAAAATGACAAATTACCAGTCACATCTGAGGAAAACCCTTGACAGCTCTGCACTGTGGCTGCTGAGCTTCGCAGAGTGAGAGGATGAACTAAACCCCGGGCCGATGTGACGGTGCACCTCCATGTTCACTAAATGCCCAGAAACGGAACCTACGGCCCGTCTTCGAAACACAAATACGATTCATGTAACAAAAAGTCATGTGTGAACTCACCCACTGCACTAGCCCAGCGCTGCCTCCTAATGACGCTCTTCCTCCCTTCTATCGCAGTCACGGGCAAAAGTATTTTGAAATGGCAAAAGAAAAAACAAGCAATAACTTTTTCTCTCCAATGTAACAATTAATGCACAATTATCTATTACAAATGTTTCATCAGAAAAATAAATGACTTTAAAATAAATAACCAAGGGGATGCAAACTTTGGTCTTTTTTCATTTTCAATATTTCTCTAAAACTTATTTAATACACATCAATTAAGAACATTAGAATCAGCTGAAGTTTGCGTCCTCTTACACTGTAGTTTACCTTCATGTCCATGAAGATCAGCTGTCCACAAACACTCTCCTGGCCACATGTCAAAGTGTCCGTGGGCGAGACACTGAACCCCAAGTTGCTCCCGGTGGGTCAGGTGAGCGCCCTGCGTGGCAGCGTGTGTGTGTGTGTGTGTGTGTGTGAGTGGATGAATGACAAGCAACACTGTAAAGCCCATTTACATCAAATCCAGAAGATTTAGATTATTTAAGATAGTTAATTGGTGACAAATCACAAAATAGTTTATTTTCTTCACTATGAATTCATTCACCTTTATTAAAAAGGAGCGGCTGTATCTCAGTGGGTAAGGCAGTCGTCCATGGGCCAAAGGGTCAGTGGTTGGAAACGTGTGAAACTCTACTGCTATAATGCAACAACATTTACAGGAGGGTGAGAGCTAGTGTACGACTGAAATTTCAATTCTGCTGCATAAAATGAAAGCACGAAGTCAATTTGAAATGATTTGGTGTAATTCTTAGTTCTATTTGTTCCAGTTTGAACCCTGAAAGTGGATCATGCAGAGCCTAGTTATTGTACTAAAGGATGCAGTGTTTTGAAATGACAGTCAGAAATCACGTGGAAGGATCTGAAGCGGACGCTAATCCACATCCCTTCTGTAACGAGGGAAGGACAATATCAGAAACGCAGGTAATTGACAGCATGTGTTCAAATTTGAACATACAAATATTTAAATCGCATCCTTTACCCCAGTGAACGTGTTATTAAGAGCATATTTTTGGTTTGATTTGTTGGTCCTTGCCTTTATTTAGTTCTATGAATTCCATGTAAATTTAGATCCTGTTTTGAGTCACATTTATGCAGAAATAGGGACAATTTTAAACAACTATTTGGCAATTTTTCTCCAAAGTTTCACTTTCCTCGAGAAAACGAGTGCAGGGGAAGGCAACGGACTTACCTCACGCGCACACATCACCTGTGTCGGGCTTTACTGCAGGTGACCGGCTGCATGTTCCCACAGCAGCTGTTGTTGATGCGGTTATTTTAGCTTCATTTGGATGGAACATTCAGGAGACGGTGAGCCGAATCAAATATTCATGGAGCAAAGAAAGGAAACATCAAACTCTAGCAGAGTGTCGGTGCACACACACTTTCCTGTGTGGCAGAGTAGACAAAATGTGAGAGAAACACCATGTTATAGTATTTCTATAATCCAGCGCTGTCCTCTGTAGGTGAGAGATTAGACATTGGAATCATTTTGTGATTGTGGTTTCCTCCAGCCATTCTTCTTTCTTTCACGTGCTATAAACTGGAATCAAAGTGATCTGTGGGTCACAGATGTTCCTTAGCAAAATGACACAATTCAATCATTGAACACGCCACTGTGTATTATCTGTCCCAAAACTCTGCTCCTTTTTTGGATGTCTGTGTCCACGTCTGTTGGCTCGGAGTGCCTGAAGAAATTGGCTTTTCCATCAAATGGTTTGCTCGCTTTTTGAAATATTAATGCAATATCTTGTCAAACAAGGATATTGCATTAACATTCTTAACCAAGTCATCTTCGTAGGCTGCTGCTGCTCTCGATTTCTTGTCCACCACATCATTTCCTGTTGCATCTAAAAAGCTGGAGAAAATTGTGGCGAGAAGATTCGAGAGGTGTGGGACGTGGCTGGGAGCAACTCACTAGTGATCGGCAAAATAGATGCAAAGAGTATGAATGAGGATGAGTATGTAATTATGGGAATTGCAGGCAACAGGTACAATGACAAAGACTGTGTTACAGCATGAGTTCAGTGTCCACTTGTTGGACACGGGCACTTGTGATAGAGAGTTTTGCAATCAAGCACATGCGCTTTCAATAACATTGCTCTCATCAACGTTCTCATCAATATCCTGGGACTCCTTCGCAAAGCACATTGGTTGTGTGCACAATCTCCGTTCAACACGTCACTGTGTTGCGAAACACACATTTTTTCCACAAACGAGCAACACTTTTTATTAATTACATCTGACTGCAGGCGGACTGAAGGCGAATTAAATGAAAATTAGTTGGCCACGATTCTTCTCCGGTTAAATGATGTACGATGCCAGTAAATGTGCGTTGGCAAAATATGTTAAAATCTATTCAAAGTAGTAAGGTTCAAAAAGACGTGAAGGGGAGATTTCTTTGTGATGAAACATCAAAGCGTCTCTGTGTGTGAGCATGTGTGTGTGTGAATGAGAGAAAAACTTAACATGTGCAGGTAAAATGTGAAAAAAGCCAAGTCATTGCGGATTCTAGATGTACGCAGTTGTTATCTTACTGAAAAATTCTGAGCTGTCATTGGTCATTGTCAGTCAAAATCTGATACATGAACACACGTTTCCTCACATCTACACAACCCAACTGAGATAAGATGAGATACACAAACATGCAAATTAGGAAAAGAAACTGAGACGCCTTTTAAATACTTTCATCCCTACAGAAAGGGAACATAAACACACACAGCCCTCGTTTTCAATCACGTGTCGAAAGTAGGGTAGTCGCTATTTTAAATGGGTTTAAAGCTGAAAGAAAGGACAGTGTGTGTGTGTGTGTGTGTGTGTGTGTGTGTGGATCACAGCAGAAAACCCCAGTGACTTAAAAGAGAGAGCTGCAACTTTAAATCAACAACCCTAAAAGACTGATGAGCTGCTCGTTCAGCTGCCAGCAGTTCCTCCGGCCGGTGGAACCCGCGGAAACCGTGTCTGGCTGCAAACCACTCGCATCGCACGCACACAAAATTAGACAAGTCGAGCCTCCTCTCGATTTCAGATTTTTGAAAAACAGAGATGAAAGCGGCTGAGGAGGAAGCGCCTCGCAGCAGATGGACAGCTAACCTATAAAAAGCTGAAACGTCAAAGCGGCGCATTTTAAAAGGGGCCTTAACAGGCAGGCAGCTCCGGTTAGTTAGTGCGTCCCATCCCTGTGCTAAGCTAACGGGCTGCCGCTTGTCACTTTACATTCAAAGACAGACGTGAGAGCGCGATTGATCTTCTCACCCAACTCCTTTAAACTAGAGAAAAACTTGCCCCTTTCCCTCATCAAAGAACAACCAATCTGTCTCTGTTAAGACAGACAACCTGGTTAAACCATTGCTGTCAGGCGGACTCGCACTGCATTTTTAATCGGAGTCTACAGCTTCTCTGCTCTCGACCTATAGGTCGGTCCACAGCTGCGTTGAGGAGCTGACCCGCCACGTCAGCACGGAGCCAACGGACACGTTTGTCCAGTGACAATAACAATGTTTTTATTTTACATTTGACTTTTTAGGATTTTTAGTAGGACCATAAGAGGAAGAGAATATCTGCAGATGGCATAAAGATGCAGATATCATGCGTCAGTACTTCAGTTTTAGCCGTTTAAAATAAACTGCTCTAAGAATATTAAAACAAGCTGACTGATATTTATAATGACTCTTTTGACTAGACTAGAATTGTTCCCACTGCAGCCAATCAAAACTGTTGGATTGTTGGTCATTGGAGTGATTAATCTGGAGCCACAGATGATGGGTGTCGTTTATATTTTTGGGTCTAGGAATTCAGGGCATTTAGTGTTTCCCTAAGGCGGGTCTTTAAAATGATGAAACACGGAGATCGCTGCTTGTTCTTTTTCAGCCTCCCTGGACCAACTGGCAATTTTAAGAGCAAAATTGCAATTTTAAGGCCATGACTTCCTAAAAAAAACGTTGGAATCTTTCTAGCTGCATGTGTGGAAATGCTCCTGTGGACTATCTAATCATAGATGTAGTTCTCACCGTTTCTGTCTCCGCCTGGTTTATTTTGGGCTTTTCCCCCCCGTCGCTGTCATTCTCTGGATGGCCACAAGATGCCCTTGTACTGTTCCTCCAGTCTCTGACTTCCACCTAACCTGATCCTGCTCCTTCACTAGCTCACTGTAAATATACCAGCTGTCTCCCCTCAGCAATTCACCAAAGATCTTCAAGCATCGAGACTCTTGTCCTCCCATTGCTCCTTATTCCCTGAGTATTCTAGCTGTGTGTTTTGGATCTGTGTGTTGCTACTCTTACTCTCCTCCTGCTCGTTTGAATTACACGCCTGCTTGTTACACACCACTGCCCACTCAGTGACGCAGTCGCATCCCTGCCCGTCTTTGTTCCCCTGGACTGTCAGTAAGCCTCTACACTTCCTTTAGCCATGTTTTCACCGCCTGCCTGTCTCTTTACACTTCCTCTTTATGGTCCCTTTTAGAGTCAATATTTTATTATCCTTAATAAGATACTTCAGTCAGTCTTTGAAAACAGCCCCGTGCACTTTGTGTCGTCTTGCAGTTGAGACTGTATTTAAACAGTTATAACATGCATGTTCTCTGGAGAACCTTTATAATTTCGAAGATCCAGTAACTTTTTAAGCTTCTAAAACTACTGATATGCCCTGACCTTTACAACATATGGGAAAGAGAAAATGAGAATATGAATTAATAATATGCATAAATAGTCTCAAACAAAAGGTGAGTCATGCATGAAGGATTTGGTCCTGTCTTTTCTAAACGGGGTTTTAGCTCCGTGTACTTCTTCAGTGTTTCTACAGTGTGTGAGAGAGAGAGAGCGAGAGAGAGAGAGGATGTGTTCCCACCTGTTCTATGGTATTATCAAAGAGAAAGTGTATAATTTATCCCATTTTCTTGTTGCAATTGTTGAAGCAATTTATCGTTGGAGGATTGTTTTTTCTTCCAGATAAGCTAAAATATCTATAAAAATGTCCAGGGTGGGATGGAAGTATTTTACATACAGTTTCCGAAAAATAAAGCTACTGTATATACATGCACCTGCGCACACACACACACACACACACACACACACACACACACACCACTCCTGGATACTTTCTATTGACTTACATTAATTTCTCAGAGGCTACTCACCATAACCCTATAACCAGGGCTCACCTATCGCTATCTTAAAATAAGCTCTCCCTCCCTCTAAGATGACTTACGATCTCAGCGTGTGGACAGGTTTGGGTCCCCACAGTGAGAACACACATTCAAGCAGCGTGCCTGCACCATCAGCTGGCCTGGTGTGCCATATCCTGTCATGCATCCCCCTCTAGTGTTTGCACCACAGGATGACACTGGCAGTGATACGACGTGTGGAGCCCAGCAGGGCCATGTGAGATCGGGCTGTGTTCTATCATCCTTCTGTCTCCCCTTTAGTCCACGAAACAAGAAACATGATATTTCAACCCCCTTACATATGTAGGTTGATGAGTTTCTATGAAAAATAAGAGTAACAAAAACTCTAAACTGGAAAGAATCAAAAAACAGGACACCTCCTTTTTTGGTCAAAATCTTGGTCAGACGTCATCAAAAATGATACTGAATGATTTTTTTAAAGCCCCGATTTATTTGCTATATATGGTCAGTGAATATTTTTGGCCGTTAAATCTTGCAGGAACTAATTTCTATTACGGCAATTAGTGAAACATCACATTGTACAGTGTTGTGTTTTAAAATAGCTCATCAATCTGTAACATTGTATGACATGAATCACTCTCTGTACATGTAGTCATCATGGATTCGATTTTGTTGGCAGCAGGGACTGTTTAATAAGTATTTTCGGCTACTTTATTTTGCAGAGGCGAATCGATCCATTATAAAGAAAAAAACCAGGATGCAGTGGCTCAGTGAAAGTGGCGCGTACAGTGCATAGAAGGGTCATCGTATCACGAAATACTTCAAAAAAGGACAAAATACCTGCTGGCCAGTCCAGATAGACTCCTATGGTACTTGTGTGAGTTGATAAATGCACAAATTCTACAGGTACATTGTTATGAGAAAAGCGTCCCTCGTTATACCAGCACCAGGAGTTTTCATTTTTTCCCAGGGAAAAGTCACTTGAGCAGTCTCCCTCCCTCTCTATACGTTTGTACGCCACTCCAACGTCAGCTTCAGAACATTCAACCTCCCAGTAATGCCGACCTGTAAGACCGTCTTCACACAGCACCTGAGCACAGTCAAACCTTTCTGGATGATCGGGATACGGTTGCTTCTCCCGAACAAATTCGGCCATTTTCTTATCTTCGCTCAGAATCACAGTGTCACCTGCTGTGTTTGGGTCCAGTGTCAGATCACAGGCATCTGCAGAAGAAACAGAAGCAGAAGAAGCAACTATTTAATAGACTAGTACTACAGTGTGAGTCTGGTTCTTGATCACTCTGTTAAGGTTCTGTGGATAGTGTCAAAATGTTCTGTCATCAAACATAAAACGAGGGTGTAGGATACAGCAAATAAATATAGCTTATTTTCCCTGCAACAGCAACAAGTTATTTGACAAACGGTTTACACTCCTTATGAAAATATGTCATCAGTTCGTTCCCAGGTGTATGACTGCTGTAGTGAAAAAAGAATGTAGGTTGGAAGAAATTAGTGTAACATTAAATGTATTTTGACAGGCAGGCATGCGTCTCAGTGAGTTACCTGCATAAGTGTGTTTTATATATGTATTTAATTAAATATGTACATATGTCTTTTTGTGTTAATACTCAACAGATAAGATAAATCATTTTGTTTGGCTAAACAGAGACAGACACCTGTAAAACAATAGTGTTAGCAGCAGCTAACGTATGTTTTTTATCTGTGTAACCTTAAAATTGTGATTTTAAAAAGTTTAAAAGACAAACACATTTAAAAGATTGTAGCGTGTCCAACATCACTCATGTAGGAAAAGATATATTTGTTTCAGCTGTGTGTAGTTGATGTATTTCTGTTTTCTGAAGAAGTACCTCGGTTTACAGGCGTTCTCTTGCCTTGAACAATAACTTGTGCTCAAATTGATACCACAATTTAACAAAATAGAATTTTCAAATGGAAAAAACCCTGTGATTCATTTTTCTATTTTTTCTTCTAAAATATTAAGGCAGCTCTCACTGCTCCCTGAAGTGAGTAAGAGTATATGAAGAAAGTTTACGACAAAAAAAGGTTTTACTGCAGAGCTGCTGACTGTAGTGGTCTTGTTAGAAACAAACTCGTTGATGAGCAGGAAACCCTGCTGGTCTCCAGCGAAACATTCAAAGCACATCAGTAAATATTTTGGCTTTACAGTTTGAGTTTGTTAGCATTATATAGCATTATATAGTATATAGTATATATACATATATATATATACACATATATATACTTATATATACACATACACATATATATACGTATATACATATATACGTATATATGTTATATATATGTGTGTGTGTATATATGTATGTATATATATATATATATATATATATATATATATATATATATATATATATATATATATATATATATATATATATATATATATATATATATATATATATATATATATATATCTGTATATATATATATAGAAGAGGGACTTTAAAAAGAAAATAAAAAAACATTATTTGTGACGCTGCTCTGTAGAGTAAAAACACACTTTGGGTGATGTCTAGATGCACAAACTTTAAGTGAAACACAAACCAACCCAGTGCTAGGGTGTTAAAAAATGTGTGCTCACCGGATGTAGCTTTGTTTAACAAGATATTCTATTGTGACTATAAAAATATTTTATGAGCTTAAAAAAAGCATGCATGTTACAATAGCTTTACAATATAATTATGCAAAAAAAATTGTATAACTATTCTTACACTTTCTGAAGAGCTTCAAGTTGAACCAACAATCTTCATTTTGCTCAACACTAAAGGGAAAGAGAGTGAGAGCAGGTAAAAACACACAAACACTTTAAAGTAAATGCATTAGCTGAAACCAATAACAGAATAATAGCATAGCCATGTTTGTTGGACAGCATGTTGGACATACTTGAGTGTCTCCAGACTGCGGCACGGGTCCTTTTGTATTTCAGTCAGCAGCTCGGCTCCTTTATCTGTGAGGTGATTAAAACTCAGGTCAAGCTCCCTGAGGCTGCAGTGATCTGACCGCAGAGCTGAGGCCAGAGAGGTACACCCGCCTCCTGTCACTTTACAGAATGAAAGCCTGCAAAAAATAAAAATAAAAAATCAAACGTCATATGACACATTCTCTTATCAGTGTCAATTCTCACGTTAACATGACAAGATGAGCCCCAAGCCTTTATAAAGGTTTCTCTGTGACAAGTGGCGACAAACATCTAACTTTGAGAAAACTTTGGGGTGGTAAAAATTACCTCACTAAAAAATATTTTTTAAATGCTGAACTTTATCAAACCGTTGAGAAAGGGCCGAACTGTTATGTTGGAAAAACATAATGATTGGAATCATTACACTGACCTTAGCGATTTCAGACAACAGAGGGGCTTCATCAGCGCACTGCAGAGCGCCATCACCCCTGAGTCGGTCACAGCATTGTAGCTCAGGTCGAGTTCTTTCAGGTGGGACGATTTCGAGCTGAGAACTGAGGCCAGTGTCTCACAACCTTTCTCAGTGAGTTTGTTGTGACTGAGACTGAATGACAAAGATTGCAATATAATTGACATTATAGACAACATATATATACGGTATTTACATATCAAACATACACATATTCAAAATTTAGTGCAAAAGTTTACATTCCTGATAAGTTAATTAAATGCGTTTATTTTTCTACATTTGTGTGCACTAAATATTATGTGGATGAAAAAACCTTTTTTTTTTCCTTTGTACAGGACAGTGGTGAGACCAGCTCTGTTCTATGGGTTAGAGACAGTAGCAGTGAGGAAGAGACAAGGGGCAGAGATGGAAGCAGCAGAGATGAAGATGTTGAGGTTCTCCTTAGGAGTGACAAGGTTGGATAGAATAAGGAACGAGCTCATCAGAGGGACAGCGCACGTTGCCTGTGTTAGCAACAAAGTCAGAGAGGCCAGAATGAGATGGTTTGGACATGTGCAGAGGAGGGACAGTGAATATATTGGTAGAAGGATGTTGGAGATGGAGCTGCCAGGCAAGAGGGCGAGAGGACGACCGAGGAGGAGATATATGGACGTTCTAACAGAGGACATGAGGTTAGCTGGTGTCAGAGAGGAAGATGCCCAGGATAGAGTGACGTGGAAATGGAGGATTCGCTGTGGCGACCCCTGATGGGAAAAGCCCAAAGAGAAGAAGTAGTACGTTTTTGCCCTTTCAAAAGGATGCAAAAATTTGCGGTGACCCGTAGAATATTTTCTAATATCCATTGTTTTTTTGTTCATGTTTTTTTTTCTTTTTTGAATAAAATTTCAGCTGTGATTGAGACTTGTTAATATTTTTCTATGCAGTACAATGTCAAAAAACTTGTCCCTTACCTCAATACCTCCAGTTTGCAAGTTTCGCTCATCAGTCCAGTAGAGAGGAAATCCAAGTCCGAGTTGTCAAAATTGGTGTAACGCAGTTCTAGTTCTCGCAGGTTACATAAATTGGATGTGAGTCCTGTCACCAACTCCTTACAGATTTGGCCAATTCTGGGATTTTGGTTCAGTCTTTGAGCACAAATTACACAAATATGTTAAGGTTGAAATATATCACAATGAATATAATGTCAGTTAACTGTCAACTAACAGTGCATAGTGAATGATGATTGCAGTAAAATAGCTCTAACAGTAACACTACAGCCATCCAAACTTTGACGTCATCGTCTGTGTCTTGGTGATAATCTGCTGCTAGAAAAACAATGTAATTTTGGGCCAATAAACATAGCATACAGCACTATATAGTATATAGAAATGTACTTTCTACTGATGTATCTATTAGGATAATTCAAACACGAGTGAACTGGCGCCTTTGCAGTAGCAGGAAAGGAAATCCAATGATCTGAACAAGTCTATGTAGAACAAATATATAGTTTCTTCCACATGGCAAGAGATATCATATAAAACCTTAATTTAACCTTTAATGATTCAGTTTTTAAAGGACCACAATGCCTGAGACTTACCTGAGCTTCTCCAGTTTAGCTTGGCATAGTCCAACAGACAGCACAGAGCACAATGAGTGATCCAGTACATTCTCACTCAGCTCCAATTCTCTTAGGTTTGAAATAATGGATTTAATAGCTGCTGCCATAGTTTCAGACTCCGACATTCCTCTACCTGCAAGACTGCAAACACAGAAAGCAAGAACCAGGTTAGCAACAGCTGCTAGAAGGGCTGCCACAAATGTCACAGAAGGTCTACATCCAATTTCAACTACAAAGTACAGAACTAATTAGTACAAAAGTAATTTGTATTTGATTCTGTTACAAAAGAAAAATACAAAAACATTGCACAGCTCATTGTAGAGTTTCTGTTTAGAACTTAACTTACGTTGTCATTCAGCACGTGAGCAACAGGTGAAAACAAATTTCCCAGTGCTAACACAGCGGGTCAACATTTTTGGTTGACTGGCTGTTTTATGTATTTCTCTTCTAAAACAAACGGCCTAGCTAGAAATGAATAAAGAATATAGAAAAAATAATGAAAAAAGCAAACTAACCCGAGAGCTTCTAGTTTACACTGAGATTTATTCAGTCCATCAATCAAGAGTTCAGTTCCTTTCTCATAAAACACATTATTTATCAGGTGCAGCTCAGTTAGCACAGAGTTTGCCATTCGAAGAGCTGAGGAGATTGCTTCACAAAACCAAGAATCAAGAAACACCCCTGAGATTCTGCAACAATTAAAAAAGAAAATAGTCCAACATCAAATATGGTTTATGAGCACAAATCATTTGTCAGTGTGTTAAGTGAACAGTTGCAGAAACAAACTCACCTTGCTATTCTGCAGTTTCTCACGGCTGGGATGAGCCGAAAAATCCCCTTTTCTGATGGTCTGTATTTCTTCAAGTTGAATTCTTCTAGAGGCGTATTTGACAATAGAATTGAGTCGGCCAAAGCTGAGCACTGAACAGGGGAGAGCTGCGTTTCTGGACCAGGACTTGTCGTCAGGTACTGCTGCACGGTATCGTGCAGGGAGCTGTCCTTCAACTCAATCAGGCAGTGGACAAGGTTCAGACATCTTTCAGGTGAGCAGTCCCCCAAATCTAATTCGAGTAGACTTTTCCTTATTTCCTCAACTACTACAGAGTGTTGTTCTTCCTGCTGAATCAGGCCTTGAAGCAGTTCTTGGGTTGATTGTAGAGACATGCCAATAAGAAACCTGAGGAACATGTCCAGTTCTCCTGTCTTCCTCAGAGTGGAATTAGCCATCGATATTTCAATGAGCTCATGCACAGGTAGATCAACTGGATCTACATCCAAGAGAGACTTCAATTCTTCCTCAGACCCTGTCAGCAAGAAATCCTTGAGGCTTGCAGAATCTATTTTCTTACTTGCAAAACTGCGGTACACAAAGAGAGCCGCAAAATACTCCTGAACTGTCAGGTGCACAAAGCAGTAGAGTTTCTTAGTGTTGAACACACTCTCCTGTTTCAGTATCTCTGTGCACAGCCCACAGTAAACCCCAGCTTTCTTTAGGTCAATGTCATAGTTTTTCAGATCACCGCCAGTGAAAATGATTTTGCCTTCATTCAGATGTTCAAATGCCATCCTGCCTAATTTGAAAATAAATTCTTCGTTTAACTGGAACATTTCCTCTGTGTCCGACTCGTTCTCCCGGTCATACTTTTCAGCTCGCTGAATTTGAATATAAAGGAAGTGAGCGTACATCTCAGTGAGAGTTGTGGGGATTTTTATGTTGTTATCTTGACTGTTTAGCAGCAAATGCTCAAGAACCTTTGCTGCGATCCAACAGAAGATGGGTATGTGACACATGATGTATAAGCTCTGTGATGACAAAACGTGGTTAATAATTCTTTCAGCCACTGCCTGGTCCTCAAACCTCCTCTTGAAGTACTCTATTTTCTGAGGTTCGTCGAATCCTCTGACCTCAGTCCATTGGTATACATAGTTACGAGGGATACGGTGAACTGCCCCTGGTCTTGAGGTTATCCAGACACGTGCTTTGGGAAGAAGATGTTCTCGGATGAGGTTGGTCACCAGAGTGTCCACGCATGATTCCTGAGTTGGATCCGTTATTCTTTTGGTGGTTTTGAAATCGAGTTTAAGTTGGCTTTCATCGAGACCATCGAAAATAAACAAAACTTTACAACTCTCAAATATTCTTGCAACAGATATCTTTTTAAGCTCTGAGTGGAACTCTTTCACAAGTGACTCAAGGCTAAACTGATCGTCTGTGACCAGATTTAGCTCCCTGAATGGCAGCACAAATATGAAGTCAAAGTCCTGATTGGCGCTCCCATCTGCCCAGTCGAGAATAAACTTCTTTACGGAAACAGTTTTTCCGATCCCAGCAATTCCTTTTGTCATTACGGTTCTAATAGCACTATGGTCTGGCGTATTTTTAAAAATGTCATTACAGTGGATTTTTGTGCCCTCAGTTGTCTTACTCCTCATCTTGTCTTGAATCTCCCAGATCTCATGATCTGTATTGACGTTTTTACTCTCTCCCTGGATAATGTGAAGCTCTGTGTAAATTTTGTCCAAGGATTTTGACTCGTTACGACCTTCATTGTTGCCTTCAGACTCATGTCCAAACCTGTTCCTCAGATCTTCTTTGTACTTTTTCTGTACAATTGTACTGACTTCTGTTAAACGAGCAAAGAAAGTTACAAAACCGAGTAAATATCATGTTTCTTAAGAAACAATGTTGATTTTATGTAAAAATTGCAGCAATGTTTAATTACTGTATGTAGTATCTGTAATTTTCACACAAGTTGATTTATTTCCACCCTAATAAATAATAAACAATAAATGATCATCAATCATATAAACAGATTCCACAGCCTACTCCTCTAAACCCTCACATACTTTCAGTTGTGGATGGTTCAGTTTCCTGGAGGATTCTGAAGAAAGCTGATTTGGCTTTGGTAGATGTGAGGGCCTTGTAGAGCTCCCTCATCATTTCCATACTGGTCCCAGCATTACAGATGTTGGCATACATTTCTTTGTGTAATATGCTTTGTTGGAACATCTGATCTGCTATTGGCAGCACTGACGTGACATTCTGAATGAGCTTAGCCCTGTTCTTGTCCACCCAGTCTGCTTCTTTAGAAAAAAATTCAACACACAGAGTGAACGTCATTACAAGCATCATACTGGACATGTGTACAGCAAGAATTAGCTCTAAGGTATCTACCTACTTGTATTTGAATTACTAACTGAAATTAATTTACAGTGTTGTTTATTCTCCAATTATTGACTTTAGCTCACCTTCCTTCTCTGCCCAGGCTAAAGCTGAATCAGGCGTTTCAGAGGGGCAAGGACTGACAAATGACAAAAACACGTTTTCAACTGTTATCAACTTTCAGTATTTCCATATGTACTCATATTTATCTTGTAAACTAATGTACAAATCCCATATCCAGAAAAGTTGATTCATTAGCAAATCATAATAAACCTATTTTTGATTGTAAAAGGTGTGAAGATCAAATGTTAAAATAAAATGTAAAATTCTAGTTTGGACGTTATGTCCTTACATCTTTGAAGGCATCATTAATGCTTAATAAGATATACCGGTTTCATAGTAACATATGCTGCAATGTATTTTTCAGGGTTATTTTACATGTACATTGTACATGTTTAATTTACATTTTTCAGTTTCCATGTTTATTAAGTTTTTGTACTATTTCCTATCAAAAAAGGTTTGAAATGGTTTGTAAAGGATTGCATGCTCTTTACATTTTACAGCGTCCCAACTGTAAAAAAATGTGAAAAAAGTTCAACCACTCACCCCGGAGTGTAAACTTTAACAGCAGTGTTCTCGGATAACAGAGAGCTGCTGTTCTCACCACAGCCCATTTCATCTGAGGCTCGTTCTTCCTGTCTGCTTAAAGCCTCCTCCTCTGTTTTCTCGTTTACTGGTCCAATATGCTCCTCCGGAGATGGTCGCCTTTGGAGGAGAGGAGACTTTTGTTCACTTCTCCTTGCGGTGGAATCATCTTCCCTTTGGACATTTTCTTCTGTTTTACGCCTCCTCAGTGCTGAGCATTTGCTCCCCATGATGTCATTTCTTCAGTGTCAGCTCAGGGAATCTGTCATTCGGAAAGTATTTGAATGTCAGCAAGTAACGTGCTCCATTAGAAACACTGCTTTCCTCTGAACAATCGTGCTGTTTACACGTACAGTTGTATTATCTGTTTTTAGGTTTAATGTCGTACCTTTGTGCCTGAGGTCCTGCGATAAGCTGCAGCCAAACGGAAACTCTGATGCATGTTAAGGTCCAGTGGGTTCATGAACATATAATACTGAGAAGCGGCACAGGAAGCCAGCTTTTGTGACTGGATCCGGTTGAGTTTATGGGCGTGTGTGTGTTTGTGTGTGTATGTGTGTTCCTGTAGATACTACTTAGTGAGGACCAGATTTAGTTTTTTAACAACAGAGTAAGGACATTTTTGTGAAGTGAGCACATTTTGGCTGGTCCCCCCCCAAAACAAAGGATTTTTGAGGATCAAGACTGGGTTTTGAGGTCAGGATTAGAATAGTGTTTTGGTTAGGGGAAGGGGCTAGGGATCGCATTACGTCAATGAGTGTCCTCACAAGGATAGGTGTGTGTGTGTGTGTGTGTGTGTGTTTGTGTAGGGGATGTACGCTGCACAGACATTCCAAAGCAGTTCTATTTTTAGTCTGCTTTTTCTTATCAGTGGTACAACTTTATTGTTTTCCTTAGCAAAACACATACACTGTACAGTGTGAATCCCACGATCACATTTTTTCTAGAGGGCAATATGACTTCCTTCTAATTCCATTCAGATTTTATTTTGTGTTTTTAATCGCACGCATAAATAATGCAGGATAGAGACAATGCAAAGAAAGAAAGACTAGACATTGGCTAAATATTAACGACGGCAGAGTCTTTGTTAATAATTAGCCAAAGTTCACCTAACAGAGTTGTAAGTGGTACGTTCTCGTTCTTTCTGTGTGGTACGGTGCACAGTAAGTTAGTGCTTTACGACAGATAATAACTGCCGAACTTTGTTACTCTGTAAAGACTGCAGAATAATTGGGTCCACATCATGTGACATCTACAGTACAACAAAATATTACTAATGTAAAAATGTTGTTGTCAGTTTCAAAATGTTAATAGCAGATTAAATAATCATTTGTAGAAAAGAAAAGTTAAAGTATCCAACATAGACAAAACTAAGCAAGTATCACCTACTGCTTGGACTAACTTCACAAGTGTTCCTCACTTTTTACAAATTATGTAAAAATATACGCATAATCTTGCATTGTATAGTCTTGACTTTATTATGTAAAGTGCCTTGAGATGACCATATTGTCAATTGGCGCAATATAAATAAAGTTGAATTGAAAATTGAATTGAAAAATCTGTATACTGTATGTGTGAGAAAACATTTTTTGTACTTTTTCCGTGTCTCTGTACAGTTGTACATAAGTAAACACTGCTTATTTAAATCTTTCTGAGGAGTACTTTTTTTTTGCGGAGCATGTCAAATTTAGTTTCAATACTATTGTTGTGAGGACATTTTAGCTGGTCCATACAACTTCAAAAGGCTTTTTTAAGATCAAGACTGGGTTTTAGGGTCAGGTTTAGAATTAGCTTTTATTTAGGGTTAGGGGAAGGGGCTTAGGACTGCATTATATCAATGAGTATCCTCACAAGTACAGAAAGAAAAACAAATGTGTTGAGGATGTGCTTTCACCTGTTCTATGGTATTACCAACGGAGAAAATCTGTATAGTTTATTAATTTTTCTTGTTCCAATACTTGTACCAAGTTATGGTTGGAGGATGGTTGTTGTGGCTTTTACCCCCAAGAGAAGCGACAATGTCTACAAAAATATCCAGGGTGGGGCGGAAGTTGGGTATTTACATACAAGTTTCCTAAATGCTACTGTATATCCATGCACACACACACACACACACACACCTCCTGGGGACGGTCTGTTGATTTACACTGATTCCATAGAGACTATTTACCCTAATCATAACCAATGCTTACCAATCTCTATCTTAAACCAAGTAGTCACTCTAAAATAATACGACTTACATATTAAGGACAGACAATCTCACTGTGTGGACAGGTTTGGGTCCGCACCGCGTGAGAACACATAGCATATAGACACACAGACACCAGCATGTCTGCACCAAATGGAGCACAGCAGGGCTGCGTGAGATCTGGCTGTGTTCTATCATCCATCAAAAAAGTAATATGACATTTCACCACCCTCACATATCTAGGCTCATGCTTCTGTGTGGGCAAAAGTGTAAAGTTTCTCTGATAAATGACGAGAAAAAAAAGCTATACTACTAAGAATCAAAAAACGTGAAATCTACTTTTAAGGTCAAAGTCTTGTAGGTGTCACTTGGACCATTAAAAGGTATTAAGGCAGGTACAGCCAGTAATCATCAGGATTTGTATGAAATGCTGTTTACCAACTTCGTAATGGCTAACCATTGATTAAAGAGTGTTATATAATGTACTGTATTTTAATAGAATAGAGTGTGGATAGCAAACACAAATATCCTGGGAAATGTAAGTTGATAAATTGATGAAAGAAGCAGTCAAAAAGGAAAGAATAGCCCTAAATATTAGTTTGTCAAAATCAGAGACAGCAAAATTATTCTTGTATGCAACTTGATCTTTTCTATAATTTGTCATTACAGACAACAGACATAAATGTACTGGATTTTAATAGAATTTTATGTGATAGACCAAGACAAAGTTGTAGATAATTAGTGAATGTAGATTAGTAAAACGTCACACTGTATAGTGTCATGTTTTAAAATGGCAAAGAATCATTTAATATTTAACATTGTATGACATGAATCACTCTCTTTAAATATAGTCATCATGGATTTGCTTCTGTTGGCTGTTTAATAAGGACTTTTGGCTACTTGACTTTGCGGAGGCAAATCGATCCATCATTAACACTAAAACAAGGATGCAGTGGCTCAGTGAATGCTGTGCGAACGGTGCATAGAAGCGTCAGTGTATCGGGAAATACCTCGAAAAAGAGCAAAATACCTGCTGCCCAGTCCAGATAGACTCCTATGGTACTTCTCAATGTTGAACAGTCCGTGAACTCCACACGTGACATGTTATAAGAAAAGAATCCCTCTTTATGCCAGCACCAGGAGTTTTCATTTTTTCCAAGGGAAAAGTCACTTGAGCAGTCTCCCCCCCTCTCTATACGTTTGTACGCCACTCCAACGTCAGCTTCAGAACACTCAACCTCCCAGTAATGCCGACCTGTAAGACCGTCTTCACACAGCACCTGAGCGCAGTCAAACCTTTCTGGATGATCGGGATACGGTTGCTTCTCCTCAACATATTTCGCCTGTTTCTTATCTTCGCTCAGAATCACAGTGTCACCTGCTGTGTTGGGGTCCAGTGTCAGATCACAGGCATCTGCAAACAGAAGCAGAAGAAATACATGTTTAATGGAGTGTTATTACGGTGTGATTCTGGCTCTTGATCATCAAACATAAAACGAAAGCATTTAATTACCATGTTGAATTTTTTTCTCCTTGTAACAACAACTAATTATTTGCCAAATTTGTTATGTGAATTTTTGATTTCATCAGTTCTTCAACACATGTGACACTGCTGTAGTGGAAAAGGAAGGCGGACTAGCCTACACGCTGAGTAGTTTCTCTGTCTCTGTAGATATGTTCAGTATTTAGGTCCATTGAGATATTAATGTCATTAATACATAAGGTAAGTCTTTTTGTTTACATACAGAACAGAGATAAGTATGAAGGAGACTAGAGAAACACATTGGACAAGAGAAAACTACGCTAAAAAATGCTGAATCAAACCCGGAATTATTTAGTTTTATTTACTGTGAAAGGTGACTGTCTGTGTTCTGGAGAAAATTTGTATTGGCTACACTAGTCAGCTGAAACCTTCTTGACATGTTTCCATGTTGAGGTTGATTATTTGCAGTTTTTTATACACTAATGTATTATTTGTGAAAGAGGGGAAGTAGGGAAGTGGGAAGTAGAACAAGAAAAATAAGGAGGGGAAGATATAAATGGAGAATTGGTTGGAAAAAACGGATTTAAGAATAGAATGATTAACGATTAAGTTTGTCTGAGCAGTGTTTCGAATGTGTGTGTGCGCACGCTTGTAAATGGATGGCCAACATGAAAGCGTAATTTATATGAAATTTTGCCATGCTAAATATTCTAATCGTTTGTCTTTATAAATATTTTAAGACCTAAAAAAGAATCAAGCGTGCATGTTACAATAGCTTGACGATACAAATGTCATTAAAAAATTGTATAACTATTCTTACACTTCCTGAGGAGCTTCAAGTCAAACCAACAATCTTCATTTTGCTCAACACTAAAGGGAAAGAGAGTGAGAGCACACAAACACTTTAAAGTAAATGCATAAGCTGAAACCAATAACAGAATAATAGCATAGCCATGTTTGTTGGACAGCATGTTGGACATACTTGAGTGTCTCCAGACTGCGGCACGGGTCCTTTTGTATTTCAGTCAGCAGCTCGACTCCTTTATCTGTGAGGTGATTAAAACTCAGGTCAAGCTCCCTGAGGCTGCGGTGATCTGACCTCAGAGCTGAGGCCAGAGAGGTACACCCGCCTCCTGTCACTTTACAGAATGAAAGCCTGCAAAAAACAAACAAAAAAAAATAATCAAACATCTGACATTTGTCGAGGACATTTAGTAAATTTAGTCACATGGTTAGATAATTAGAAAACAGATGGACTCATCAGGGAGATCACAAGAAGCCACAGAGGGTAACACATATAGAGGACTGCTTAGAATCACCTTAGGTACTGTGATGTTAAACGGCCCAAAGGAATGTAAGAGATAGTGGGTCTGAGGTCATAAACTCTGCAAGTCAGATACCACAAAGCGTTTTCAAGAAAATGAATGATGAATGACCACTGTATGTAGTTTTTCTACATGTGTATTCTTGTGAGGGGGCTGCCTTTGTTGGGTTGAGTATAAGTAGAAGGGGTTTAAAAGTTAGAGGCACACATTCTCCGTGTCGTTATGTATTAAATTGAGATAGTTCATAATGCTGAGCCTTTATCTTCAATCTTTCAAAGATCTAGCAACATCTGACTAAGGAAGATGGAACATTTCTGCTACACATTTAGTCATGTGATTATATCAGTTCCCTTATCAGTGGCAACTTACACTTGTTAACATGACATGATTTGATTAGTCTTTATAAAGGTTTCCCTACGACAGGCGGCACCATACAGCTGAAGGCTGAAACTTTGAGAGATGGAGCGACTAAAATAAAATATCCAAAACAAAACAATTTTAATACTAAGAGGATAAGGCTTGTCTTTTTATTGTTATTAAGTAATTTCCTGTATAGATTAAAATAATATTCGTTATTCTGCAAGTACAAAGTAGCAAACACATTACCCACAATAAGGGGTATGAAAAACATGAAAAGAATTAGAATGATTTGTTCCACTGACCTTAGCGATTTCAGACAACAGAGGGGCTTCATCAGCGCACTGCAGAGCGCCATCACCCCTGAGTCGGTCACAGCATTGTAGCTCAGGTCGAGTTCTTTCAGGTGGGACGATTTCGAGCTGAGAACTGAGGCCAGTGTCTCACAACCTTTCTCAGTGAGTTTGTTGTGACTGAGACTGAATGACAAAGATTGCAATATAATTGACATTATAGACAACATATATATACGGTATTTACATATCAAACATACAGATATATTTAAAATTTAGTGCAAAAGTTTACATTCCATGATAAGTTAATTAAATCTTAACACATTTTTGTTTTTTCTACATTTCTACTAGCTAAGTGTGCACTTAATATTATGACAAAGATAGCAATATGAGTTACATTACAGACTATATACGATATTTTGATATCAAACACACACACTACACATATACACGTATGTGAAAATATGGCAAAAATTTGCATCCTCCTGATAATTAAATAAATTAACTAATTTGTTTCAATAAATAACCGTTTTAGGTTCCTACTAGCTCATTGTGCATTAAATATTAGATACATGTCTTTTATTTAAAAAAATCTTTTATTGATTTTGCCTTTTCAAAAGGGGATGCAAACTTTTGCAACCAACTGTAGGATATTGTATTTACTAGCAACCACTGTTTTTTCATTCATACTTTTTTATTTTGAATAAACAAATCAGCTGCAGTGGAGATGTGAGAGAATTTCTTTAATGCAGTACAAAGTCATTGTCTTTTACCTCAATACTTCCAGTTTACAAGTTTCGCTCATCAGTCCAGTAGAGAGGAAATCCAAGTCTGAGTTTTTTAAATTGGTGTAACTCAGTTCTAGTTCTCGCAGGTTACATAAATTGGATGTGAGTCCTGTCACCAACTCCTCACAGATATTTCCAATGCTGTGATTTCGGTTCAGTCTTTGAGTATAAAATTATACAAACATGTTAAGGTTGAAATATATCAAAAGGATTATATTCTCAGTTTAATGTCAACTTGATCTTAAGAACAGTGCTATAGTTAGCTATTTTACTGAAATCATATCAATATATCATATTAGGAGCAATAAACATAGTATACGGCAGTATATAGTGTATATGTACTTTCTACTGACCTATCTATTGGGATAATTCAAACACGACATAATTGGCTGCTTTAGTAGACAAGGACAAGTCTATGTAGAACATACACATTTTATACTGCTCAAAAAATTTTAAGGAACACTTTTTAATCAGAGTATAGCATCAAGTCAGTTAAATTTCCTGGCTAATGACTTGGTCAGTTAAGTAGCACAGGGCATTGTTAATCGGTTTCAGCTGGTTTGGTGTTAATGAAATTTACAACAGGTGCACTGGAGGGGCAACATTGAAATGAAGCCCAAAACAGCAATGGTTTTACAGGTGGAGGCCTCTGACATTTCATCCGTCCTCATCTTTTCTGGATGTTTTTCGATAGCTTTGCATTTGTTAGGATCAGTATCATAACTGGTAGCATGAGGCGATACCTGGATCCTACAGAGGTTGCACAGGCAGTCCAACTTCTCCAGGATGGCACATCAACACATGCCATTGCCAGAAGGATTGCTGTGTCTTCCAGCACAGTCTCAAGAGCATGGAGGAGATTCCAGGAGACAGACAGTTACTCTAGATGAGATTGACAGGGCCGTAGAAGGCGCCTAACCCATTAGTAGAACCGGTATCTGCTCCTTTGTGCATGGAGGAACAGGATGAGCACTGCCAGAGCCCTACGGACTGACCTCCGGCAGGCCACTGGTGTCAGCGTCTCTGACCAAACAATCAAAAACAGACCATGAGGCTGGCCTGAGGGCCTGCTGTCCTCTAGTGGGTCCTGTGCTCACTGCCTGACACAGTGGAGCTGGATTGGAATTTGCTACGGAACACTAGAATTGCCAGGTCCACCACTAATACCTTCTTTTTACAGATGAGAGCAGGTTCCCCATGAGCACATATGACAGACGTGAAAGGGTCCGGAGAAGCCGTGGAGAACATTACGCTTGACCAGTTTTATGGTGGGTCCGTGATGGTCTGGGGAGGCATATCCGTGAAGGGACGCACAGACCTCTACAGGCTAGACAACGGCACCCTGAGCGCCATTAAGTAACGGAGTGAAATCCTTGAACCCATTGTCAGACCCTACACTGGTGCAGTGGGTCCTGGGTTACTCCTGGTGCACAACAATGCCCGGCTCCAAGACTATGCAAGCAGTTCCTGGACAATGAAGGAATTGATACTACTGACTTGCCCCCACACTCGCCTGACCTAAACCCAATTGAACACCTATGAGACATTATGTTTTGGTCTATCCGACGTTGGCAGGTTGGTGATGCCCTGGTCCAGATCTGGGAGGAGACCTGGACACCATCTCGTCTCCTTAGGAGCGTGCCCCGATGTTGACAGTCATGCATACAAGCATGTGGGGGGCCATACAAACTACTCAGAGTAGCATTCTGAGTTGAATTTCTGCAAAATGGAGTAACCTACTGCATAATTTTACCACTTTGATTTTCAGGGTGTCTTTAAATTTAGCCCTCTGTAGAGTGATAATTTTTATTTCCATCAAACAATGTGGCATTCCTTAGTTTCTAACAAATGATCCAATCCATATCAGTAGGGATATCCAACAGGATTTTTAAAATCGGACGGGTTTTCAAAGTGTTCCTTTAAATTTTTTTGAGCAGTATATAAAACCACTTTTTAATAATTCAGTTTTTAAAGGACCACAATGCCTGAGACTTACCTGAGCTTCTCCAGTTTAGCTTGGCATAGTCCAACAGACAGCACAGAGCACAATGAGTGATCCAGTACATTCCCACTCAGCTCCAGTTCTCTTAGGTTTGAAATAATGGATTTAATAGCTGCTGCCAACTTTTCACATTCCGTTTCTGACATTCCTCTACCTGCAAGACTGCAAACACAGAGGACAAGAACCAGGTTAGCAACAGCTGCTAGAAGGGCTGCCACAAAACTCCCAGAAGCTGTAAATCTAATTTCAAATTCAACTTTACAGAAGTACAGAACTAAGTGATTTCAATGTGCTCCATTTAGTAGCAAAAGATCAGTTACAAAAGACAAATATTAAAACAGTGTACCACTCATTAACGAATTTATAACTTAACTTACTTCGTCATTGAGCACGTGAGCAAACAGTGAAAACAAATTTCCTGGTGGTAACACAGCAGGTCAAGGATTTATTTTCTTTTTCCCTCCAGATTACAAATACAATATAAGCCAAATATGATTTATGTACATATTTGCAGGACTGAATGATGCATTTAGATTTGTGGGGCTTGCAAACACATTAGAGTTGTGTAAGAGGGGTGCAATTAACACTTTGAAGGGGAATCAGAATTATGCTTTTTTTAGAACTAAAATTTATTCTTTATTTAGCAAGTCAGCAACAGGAGAAAACAAATTCCCAGTTATAACACAGCAGATCAATACTTATCTGCTGTGCAGTCCAGACATGTGTCCTACTGAAAATGTGCGCCGCAATATAAACCACTAAATATGACGCAGACACAGACTATGAAATGATGAGCAACTGAAGAATCTGAAAAAATTACGCAATTACGGTTTGCAATTGCAAAATACAATAACATTTCTAAGTTTGAACATTAAATATTTTGTCTTTGTGATGCATTCAATTGAATATGGGTGGAAAAGTATTCGCGATTTTTTTTTTTTTTTTTTACACAACAACCCAACTTCATTGAAATTTTGGTTTGTGTGTAAAGGACTATGATACATTGGGATAACTGGGGCCTGCAAGACCAATAGAGTTGTTTAAGAGGGATGCAACTAACACCTAAAAGGGGTTTCACCCTATTTTTGAAAATAATAGATTGACAGCAGGTTAATACTGTGAGGTTTAAATTTAGTTGTGACTGTATCCATATAATATAATAACAATTAGCCTGTTTTTAAGGAACCTAAATATAAGACATTACACATTATGTATTTCACCTATTAGAAATGAATAAAAGGACAGAAGAAAAAAAAGCTAATATCAAGACAACTTACCTGAGAGCTTCTAGTTTACACTGAGATTTATTCAGTCCATCAATCAAGATCTTTGTTCTTTTTTCACAAAACACATTATTTATCAGGTGTAGCTCAGTTAGCACAGAGTTTGGCATTCGAAGAGCTGAGGAGATTGCTTCACAAAGCCAAGAATTAAGCCACACCCCTGAGATTCTGCAACAATTAAAAAAGAAAATAGTCCAACATCAAATATGGTTTATAAAAATCACTTGTCAGTGTGTTAAGTGAAAGTTGAAGGAACAAACTCACCTTGCTATTCTGCAGTTTCTCACGGCTGGGATGAGCCGAAAAATCCCCTTTTCTGATGGTCTGTATTTCTTCAAGTTGAATTCTTCTAGAGGCGTATTTGACATTAGGATTGAGTCGGCCAAAGCTGAGCACTGAACAGGGGAGAGCTGCGTTTCTGGACCAGGACTTGTCGTCAGATACTGCTGCACGGTATCGTGCAGGGAGCTGTCCTTCAACTCAATCAGGCAGTGGACAAGGTTCAGACATCTTTCAGGTGAGCAGTCCCCCAAATCTACTTCGAGTAGACTTTTCCTTATTTCCTCAACTACTACAGAGTGTTGTTCTTCCTGCTGAATCAGGCCTTGAAGCAGTTCTTGGGTTGATAGTAGAGACATGCCAATAAGAAACCTGAGGAACATGTCCAGTTCTCCTGTCTTCCTCAGAGTGGAATTAGTTATTGATATTTCAATGAGCTCATGCACAGGTAGATCAACTGGATCTACATCCAAGAGAGACTTCAATTCTTCCTCAGACCCTGTCAGCAAGAAATCCTTGAGGCTTGGAGAATCTATTTTCTTACTTGCAAAACTGCGGTACACAAAGAGAGCCGCAAAATACTCCTGAACTGTCAGGTGCACGAAGCAGTAGAGTTTCTTAGTGTTGAACACACTCTCCTGTTTCAGTATCTCTGTGCACAGCCCACAGTAAACCCCAGCTTTCTTTAGGTCAATGTCATAGTTTTTCAGATCACCGCCAGTGAAAATGATTTTGCCTTCATTCAGATGTTCAAATGCCATCCTGCCTAATTTGAAAATAAATTCTTCGTTTAACTGGAACATTTCCTCTGTGTCCGACTCGTTCTCCCTGTCATACTTTTCAGCTCGCTGAATTTGAATATAAAGGAAGTGCGTGTACATCTCAGTGAGAGTTGTGGGGATTTTTATGTTCTTATCTTGACTGTTTAGCAGCAAATGCTCAAGAACCTTTGCTGCGATCCAACAGAAGATGGGTATGTGACACATGATGTATAAGCTCTGTGATGACAAAACGTGGTTAATAATTCTTTCAGCCACTGCCTGGTCCTCAAACCTCCTCTTGAAGTACTCTATTTTCTGAGGTTCGTCGAATCCTCTGACCTCAGTCCATTGGTATACATAGTTACGAGGGATACGGTGAACTGCCCCTGGTCTTGAGGTTATCCAGACACGTGCTTTGGGAAGAAGATGTTCTCGGATGAGGTTGGTCACCAGAGTGTCCACGCATGATTCCTGAGTTGGATCCGTTATTCTTTTGGTGGTTTTGAAATCGAGTTTAAGTTGGCTTTCATCGAGACCATCGAAAATAAACAAAACTTTACAACTATCAAATATTCTTGCAACAGATACCTTTTTAAGCTCTGAGTGGAACTCTTTCACAAGTGACTCAAGGCTAAACTGATCGTCTGTGACCAGATTTAGCTCCCTGAATGTCAGCACAAATATGTAGTCGAAGTCCTGATTGGCGCTCCCATCTGCCCAGTCGAGAATAAACTTCTTTACGGAAACAGTTTTTCCGATCCCAGCAATTCCTTTTGTCATTACGGTTCTAATAGCACTATGGTCTGGCGTATTTTTAAAAATGTCATTACAGTGGATTTTTGCGCCCTCAGTTGTTTCACTCCTCGACTTGTCTTGAATCTCCCAGATCTCATGTTCTGTATTGACGTTTTTACTCTCTCCCTGGATAATGTGAAGCTCTGTGTAAATTTTGTCCAAGGATTTTGACTTGTTACGACCTTCATTGTTGCCTTCAGACTCATATCCAAACCTGTTCCTCAGATCTTCTTTGTACTTTTTCATAACATCTGTAATGACATCTTCTGCTGAAGGAGCAAAGAAAGTTACAAAACCGAATGAATATAAAACATAATATCAGATATTTCTTAAGAAACAATGTTGATTTTATGTAAAAATTGCAGCAATGTTTAATTACTGTATGTAGTATATGTAATTTTCACACAAGTTGATTTAATTCCACCCTAATAAATAATAAACAATAAATGATCATCATATAAACAGATTCCAGAGCAGAAGCCTACTCCTCTAAACCCTCACATACTTTCAGTTGTGGATGGTTCAATTTCCTGGAGGATTCTGAAGAAAGCTGATTTGGCTTTGGTAGATGTGAGGGCCTTGTAGAGCTCCCTCATCATTTCCATACTGGTCCCAGCATTACGGATGTTGGCATACATTTCTTTGTGTAA
Source organism: Channa striata (assembly GCA_033026295.1). NCBI lineage: Eukaryota > Metazoa > Chordata > Actinopteri > Anabantiformes > Channidae > Channa > Channa striata. Next base: position 20,339,349 of record CM065180.1, on the reverse strand, counting down.
TATGCTTTGTTGGAGCATCTGATCTGCTATTGGCAGCACTGACGTGACATTCTGAATGAGCTTAGCCCTGTTCTTGTCCACCCAGTCTGCTTCTTTAGAAAAAGAATTCAACACACAGAGTGAACGTCATTACAAGCATCATACTGGACATGTGTACAGCAAGAATTAGCTCTAAGGTATCTACCTGCTTTATTTGTGTTTGCCATTTTATGGTTAACAATAGAAATATACACTAGTGTTTGTTCTCAAATCAATGATTTAAACTCACCTTTCTCTTCTTCCCTAGCTGAAGAAGAATCATGCGCTTCAGTGGGACGTGGACTAACAAATGACAAAAACAGTTGTTTTTTTAACAGTCAGTTTTAACTTTTAGTGTTTTCTATGTATATTCATATTTATCTTGTAAATTTACCAAACCCCAATTTCTAGAAACGTTGATAGATTAGCAAATAATTTAAAACCTATTTTTGATTGCATGAAGCCACCATGTCAAATGTTAAAACAAAATGTAAAATTCTAGTTTCTGTGTTTCTATGTTTTGTTCTTAATGCTAAGAGGACAACGACAAACTGACTATTTGTTCATAGTTCAATAGTAAGATCCTGTGAGGGTGCGGGGGTGCATCAATGTGCATGGGATGGCTAACTGGTACTTCTGGCATCATTAACGCTAAATAAGATATACTGGTTTCTAGCAACTTATGCTCAATGTATTCTTTAGGGCCTTGCTTAATTCAGCAACACAATATCTAGAAAGTACATTCTAAATTTAAACTGTCTACCTTCGGTCCAGGCCCGTCATCCACTGAAAACATTTGGCATATTAGGAGGCTACATATATGACAAAGGAGGCCTCAGTCTAAAAAGTAGCTTGAAGCAAATGGTCTCTTCAGTTTACAGTGTTGTTAAAGAAGAAGTGATAAGACACCGTGTTAAACATGTCGTGGTACAAATGTTTGAGTGCTGAGCAGCTGGCATCACATTTAAAATTTTCCCACATTTAAACGTTTTTTGTATTATTTACAAAATAGATTTTAAATGACTTGTAAATGACTGCATTCCCTTTATTTTACATTTTACAACGTCCCAACATTTTTGGTAACATTTTTACTGTTTTTATGTATGTCCAACATTTAGATAAAAGAAAAAAACAAAAAAAAAAGAGTTCAACCACTCACCTTGGAGTGTAAACTTTAACAGCAGTGTTCTTGGCTAACAGAGAGCTGGTGTTCTCACCACAGCCCATTTCATCTGAGGCTCGTTCTTCCGGTCTGCTCAAAGCCTCCTCTGTTTTCTCGTTTCCTGGTCCAATATGCTCCTCCGGAGATGGTCGCCTTTGGAGGAGAGGAGACGTTTGTCCACTTCTCCTTGCGGTGGAATCATCTTCCCTTTGGACATTTTCTTCTGTTTTAAGCCTCTTCAGTGCTGAGCATTTGCTCCACATGATGTCATTTCTTCAGTGTCAGCTCATGGAATCTGTCATTTGGAAAGTATTTGAATGTCAGCAAGTAACGTGCTCCATTATAAACACTGCTTTCCTCTGAATAATCGTGCTGTTTACACATACAGTTGTATTATCTGTTTTTAGGTTTAATGTCGTACCTTTGTGCCTGAGGTCCTGTGATAAGTTGCTGCCGAATGCAAACTCTGATGCATGTTCGTGAACATGTTGAAACCGAGAAGCGAAACAGTTAAAATTCACGGGAAGCCAGATTTTGTAGGTGGATCCCGTCGACCCAGTTGATCCAGTTGAGTCCGTGCGTGTGTGTGTGTGTGTGTAAGGTGCGAACACAGACACAGACACTCTACAGCAGTTTTATATTTTGTCTTATGAGAACTGTCAAAAATCATACACTGCACAGAGTGAATCCGACAGTCACACTTTTTCCGGAGGTCAACACGACTTCCTTCTAATTCCATTCAGATTTTATTTAGTTGTTTAATCCCAATGTGAAAATTTATAACCGAATATCCTGTAAAGCACAAATAAGTGTGTATACATGTGAGAAAGCAATTTTTCACTTTTTCCCTCTAACACAACTATACATAAGTAAAGACTCGTCTTATTTCTAAAGCTTTTTGCAGAGTACTCAAGTACAATTGGGTCACCATGTTTTATTCTGGTTGCAAACTAAGGAAAATGCTGTGGGCTGCTTAATGGTCATTAGATTTAATAGGAGTGAGCAATAACATTTGCCATTTGGTCTAATCTCTGTTTATTTATCACTGAAACTCAATATTTCCCTAAAGTTTTCTTACTATCTAAATGTTGGGTTTAAGCATCTGTCAGTCAATAAAAACTGTTTGAGTACAGTTGGTTTTCTTCTGGTCTTCCTTTTAATCTGAGAATTTGAAGCATTTAGAAAGCAGCGATTGGCGGTGTACATGTAAAGAAACGTATACACTGCACAATTTCTAAAAGTACAGACTCACCAACCTAAGGTGACAATAAGAGGTGTAACATTCTATTTATCCATTGGGGTGAAGAGGACTGAAGGCAGCCACCTTTCTGCCAACTCCTCACTTTACAACTTTAAACAATGCTTTGCTCCTTTAATCACTCTCTCTGCTCCACCTCTCATTTTCCTTGTCCTCTTTACATAAGCTCCTTACTGTCAGTTCTAATTAGGCCACTGTGTGTGTGTGTGTGTGTGTGTGTGTTTCGAGTTGTCTTTGGAGACCCATCACTCTGCAGGGCTTACGTACTGGGTCCCACTGGTCGAGGGGAGATACACACACACAAATTATTGCTGATGCTGAGAGCAGACATTCAGTGTGGCTCTAATCACTCCCCGTTGCACTCCCACTCATTCATACAGCATGATGTCAAACTCAGCTAAACCAACAGCACAAGCACAAAAGTGAGTCTTCTTCCAGTAACATTGAATGGTTACAAATGGTTCAGAATACGCATGTTTTGTAAATGAAGAAGTTACATAACTACATATTGTGGCCTCCATGACAAGAAATGCATCATTGTACAATGCAACCAACACCCTGAGTGAGATTACCTACATCTACGTTTTAGTATATTTGACTATAATAACAAGACACCACAACTTTCTGAAGTTCTTTTGAAGTTGTGGTTTGGCTTCCACCTTTAGTTAATGTGTGTTGTCATTATCTTACGTGATTTTTTTCCTCCTTCGCTCTGTTGACGAGCAGGTAAACTTCAGATAACCTGCCAACAGTTTGAGTTGTTACCATTATATCAGCAAAATCTGTTTACATCACATATTATAGTTGTAAAAAAATAAAGCGACTACAAATTAAAAACAAAATACCTATGCAGTGACTATTTCCACCGTGACATACAACTTTAGCCTTCCTTTCATTACTTTTCTACTGTTTTGACAGCGTCTACTTGTTTTCTCATTATGTGATTATGCTTTATAAATTTCACCACGATAAATGATAGCGTTGTGCTTTCATCATAGCTACTCTAATTTTCTCATATTGCAGCTCAGGCTAATTAGTGACTCTAAATTGCCCATATGGGTAAATCTTAGTGGTTATTGGTCTCCATGTGTGGCTCTGTGATAGACTGGCTACTTGTCCAGGGCATCTCTCTCTCTCTCTATCACTCACTTGCAGGCAAAAAGCAAAGCCCAGGGTTTACTGAATTCAAAGCTGTCCCAGGTCTTTAATGTCTAGCTTTGTAATGCAGGCCTAGGGTTTAAACAGAGTCAAATTTGATCTGGCTAGGCTTAGATTGGTCTATATAGGGTTTAAGTCAGTCAGAGTGCACACTTTATATACATTCTGTGTTCAAGTTGGTACCAAGCCGCAAGACTGGCACAATCCTACCAAACCCGGGTAGAGGCAGATTGCTTCAGCGATCCTGTTACTGTAAAGCTCCAGGGGATCAAGCTGGGAAGCTCACCAACCATGAAATCTCTTGTCTTCTCCACTGCATTTGCCAAACTGGATTTCAGTCAAAAAAAAACACCTGACCTGCATTTAAAAACAGGCATCTGGTTTCTTCATTCCTCTTACGTGTTACGTTATATTGAGTAACATCAGATAAAACCGTGATTTATAAGCAGACGTCAAAATATGTTTCATTTTTCAAAAAGACATAAAGTACCCTCACAAATGAGATAAGCCCTCTATGATGCCCCCAAAACAGAAAATTAAGACAATGTAGTACCATCTAGAATGCCTCTAGGTGTCCCTGATATCATTTAATCCACCTGTCTGCCACTGAGCCTGAGTCTGCCACTGTTAAAACATTAGGCTGCACCTCCACTCTGCCTGTAAAACTGTATTATCCACTACCTTGAGGTTAATTGCTAATATGTGCTTTGTATATTCTCCTACGCGCGGACTCTTACTCATGTAAACCGAGCCTTCCCTTCCAGTCAGCTGTATGAATCACTGGTTTCCTCAATTGTGACATATTTGGCTCTGTGGTACAGGAAGTGCATGCTGCCCGCTGAAAAAAGAAAAACAAAAAAGAGTGAGACAGCTGAATGCAGCAAGGTGGATTAAGGTCGACCTCCAAACATCTGGAACAAGAAGAGGCATAACGGCACTACTGCTTATTAAGCAGATGTGCAATGACAGGAGCACCACGTTAAAAAATTTAAATTAAAGTTCATGTTCAAATCTGATTACAATTGTCTTAAGTTTGACCAAAATTCAGTTAAAATGTGAAAGACAGCTTGTCACAATTGATGCACCTAAACACTTACTAGAATTGGACCAAAAGATTGTCAAGTTTGTTATGAGGATTGCACCTGATCTTGCTTTACGCTTCTCTTTAACCCATTCGCACTCCAGTGGGGGAGCAACACATTGGAGTTGTATCACGCTCAAAGAAACACGTGACCGGAGGAGCTGGGGATCGACCAAACAACCGTAGGATTAGAGAATGACTGCGCTAGTTCCTCTGCCGCAGTCACCTCCGCTCAGGTTGTGGTGCATGAGAAGAAAACAAGCCGTTCTTCTCAGTCCCAGCTGGATTAAGGACAAACCCGGGACAAAGAGACATCTCCCCAACTCACTAGCTTCTGTTTAGATCAGTGGTAAAGAGAAAATTAATCAGTACACACACTAGCATCCCTATGTTGCTTGTTTGCACTTTTTTTAAAAATCGATTTTATGTAAAGAGATTTGCGTCAAACATGATTCAAGCTAATTTTGTAGGATTAATATAAAGATTTTAATTTAAGAAAATGATGAGTGTAAAAAGATAACTTTATTAGCCCATGACACATTCTTTTATACATTATTAAAATTAAGTGACTCATGTTGAACGGTTCTTTTATAGTTTAACCAGCCAATTTAACTTGTCCATTAAAATCCTTTTTGACTTTTCCATTTTGACTGTATTGTGATGACGTTTTGGTGTTGTGAGCACGTTTAGTCCATAAACATTCCAAGAGCTTTTTGAGGTTCAAGACTAGTGCAAGTATGGGGGTAAGAAGTTCAGTTGTGACAGTCAGGGTAAGGTGCTAAGGAATTAATGAAGTCGGCATATGTGCCTACAAGAGAGATATAAATAACCATAGAATACAAAAAAACAACAGGCAAACGAACACAAAAGTTTTCTTTCGGAAACGCAATTATTGTAAGGTCCAAAACAGTACATGTCCTGTTTGTGTTCTGTTGTCTTTTATTTAGTTTTCAAGATTAAAACTTTTCCATGCCACTGCCCCAAAATACAACCCGATATAAGAAAAGTCTGTAGCTCCTTAATATGTTCCCAACATGTTACCACCTCTGAGGCACTTTCGTTCTGTAAACAGAACTTACACTGAGAAAGTACAAACACAAGAAAAGTGAGGAATCCCACTTGTAGTACAGTAGCTACCTGAATGTTGGCTCCTATAACCCAATGTCATCCTCACAGTTAGTCAGGTATAGCTGCCGTGACAATTTTACTGTATGGCCCGTACCGGCCAAACGTGTCTTTGCCAACCACAGCGACACACAGCTTGTGTCCAAGCTTGTACTTGGTGATCATCACACACATGGGGAGAGTAATGGCCTTCACCTCGCCGATGATTTTCCAGTTTCGAAAGACACCACTGCCTTTAGCCTTTTCCGTGGTCATGTAGATACTACAACAGGGAGAAAAAGAGCAAAAAAAATGAAAGTAAGCAACTACGGCAAGGAGAGCTCTGAACTCTGCTTACATCTAGTGGTCAGCAGTTGACATAAGCAATACAATAATAACACGGAGGGTGTGTGAACCAAACAGAAGCACCTGCTTGTCTCAAAAACAGCACATATAATTTCCCATCATTCTATGATTCCAATCAGCATGTCAGACAGTGAGGAACTTACAATGGAAAAGATTTCAAATTGAAAAATAAATCTTATGGTTTATGGTTATGGCATGTACTGTATCATGTCAGATAATACCATCTTGCCACAGATTACAATAGAATTTGAACTTGAGAATATTGCCATCTAAAATCATGCAGTTGTATATAGACTTCTTATATTAGTTGATAAATTAATAAGCAATACTATATCAATTTATTAGGGAATACTATCATTTGTTGAGATACATATTTATACTGATTGTAGCCATTTGCATGTGCAACGAACCAAACAAGATGATGCAATGACTTTTCCAGTCACCCAGTTCCGGTCAACTTATTGACAAAAACTAAGCCGATTCAGCATAAATTATTGACCAAAAATGACAAACCAGTGCAGACAGAGAGCACTAGCTGCTTCTCACGTGTAACTATCCATGGGTGGTGCAAGAGAGTCTTCCTCCTCCACTTTCCAGAGCACAGACAGTCCAGGTGGTTCCCTTATCAGTGCCAGATGCACTTCTGGTCTCTGGGGGACGTTGTAGGAGTTTGCTTCCGTTTTCAGGGTGGAGGGGAGGGTGGTGGGGGGGAGCGGAGGATACGAGAGTTTTTCCTTAGGGTTAGAAAAGGAGAAAAGTGAAGGTAATGCGAGCAGCAAAAGTAAAACCTCTAAGTGAACTGCTACTATGTTGGTTGGTGTGACTCGATGTATCACCTGCTTCAGCGGGTCTGGCTTGGGAGTTTGACTTCTGCCTGGAGAAGTAACTTCCACTTTGACCCTCTTAGTAATTGGCTCTTCTGTGTTGTTTTCATTTTTCTGCTCATCTTTTGGCTCCTTATTTATAAACCTCGCAGATCCCTGAATTACACAGCATAAAGAATGAAAAGAAAAAGCCAAATGAAAAAAAAGGCACGACACACAAAAAAAAACAATAAACAATGAAAATAAATTTATATGGAAATAAGATAATTTTTTTTACTTGCTTGAGCAGATCGTCATGTATAAATTATATTACTTTTCAAGTAAAGTGCCCTACCTCACCATTAGGAGTAAGAACTGGAGCAGGTGACTCTTCACGTAAACCTGCTATGGCAGCTGTCAAAGCTTAACAACGATGATGAAAAATGGCAAGTAGTGAGAAGAAGGGACAGGAGAATGTATGACAGAGGATGTTATACATCCATTTATGTCTTACTCACATATGAAATTGGGTCATTGTAACTTACGTGTATAAAAGAGCATAAATGATGTTATATGACAGATTACTCAAAAATTCATTTGTATGACATCATCTCACCTTCATTATCGGCACGCATCCTCTTTAGTGACTTTTTTGTAGTTTCCTGCATAGACAGGACTTATCAACTTAAACACAGTTTTAGAGACATTCATGAGTAACCTAGGACATATGTGAATATTTCTTTTTTTAAAATATATATTTATATATTTGCAAGTTGCAGAAACCTCTAAGTGACGAATAACTAAGAAAACTACAGATTCAATATTGGCATATTTACCATTATTTGAAAGAGCTCTCCATCCTTGTCCATACAATCCACCTTTTTTTTGTCTGTGAAACGTAACGTTAAATAATAAATATTCTTGCTACTTAAAAAAAAATGCAAATATTCCCTAGTACACACAGTCATTAGGGTTCTTACTCTGTGATGTGGTATCCACAGGGTCATCAGAGTGTTCCCTGGAGAAATCAAATTGCCACAAAAGTCAATAAATCAGAAAATTCAAAGCACAACTTTGAACAATTAACTGAACCTGGTTCAACGTACCCGATGATGTCCACGTTAACGAGAGATGGTAGTGGAGTCTGTTAGGCAACACAAGGCGTAAGGACATGTGTTTGAATACATGGTACAGTGATTACATTGCAATATGATCACATTAAGGGTATTTGTCACACTATTTGCAAATTTTTCAGTGTGTTTGTGACTAAGTGTATTAGTCAAAGAAAAAGGAGAAAAAAAAACTACATATATGCATAATGGCTTTTACAGTGTATGTGCATGTCTTTCTCACGCATTGATGTTCGTCTGCATCAAACCTTTTTCTGTGTCCTTGTCATGTAGGCAAAAGCTGCTTCTGCTTTCTTAGTCGCCATGTTAATTCGAGCCTGAGGGAAAGAGGGACATCCTGTTAAAATTTTGTGGGTTTCACATATTTTTTAGTACATATTCTGCTTTAAAATATACCCATCATGCATTAATGTTTAGATCTGTTGTTGTCAAGAGTTAAGAACGTGGCAACAACAAACTTAGTTTAACAAAGAATGTTAAAGCCACAGTTGCCAGGTCGGAAAATCAACTTTTTGCTAACATGAGGCCCGAGGTTAAACCATTCTGCTCCTCCCCTGTCTTAAAATGAATTAATTAATTAATTAAAATGAAACTGAAACTGAATGCTGGAACAATGGATGAAGGGAGACAGACAAAGAAAGATAATGCACAATGAATCAAAAACAGTGCAAAAAGAGGTAAAAATGTGCTACGTCCACCAACCTCCAGTTTATGTATGGAGCTTTCATAGTCGACCCCCCAAGCCAGTTGTTGAACACTTTCTATTAGTTTCTGCAGCTTTGTTTCGTTGCTTTTTATCGCACTGTGAATCTCCTCCTTGATCAATGTCTGCACCTGTGGACACACAGACACATGTAATATGTACAGAAAAGGACACGTCCATTTTGTACTGCACAGTCTACCGTGCTGGGACTTACTTCAGACTGGGAGAGTCTAATCTTTTGCTCACTGGCTCCAGAGGAAACTGGAGTGGAGGGTGACCTCTTCATTCTTCATACAAATAGCAGACAAAACACAGTTAGTTTCATCAGTTGCCAAGTGAGAATCTTACAAAAGTCAACTTTTGTTCTGGGACAGTAGCGTGTAGAAATATTTCATACTTAGCAAAGCAAGAATTCAACACTCATATGTGGCAAAATACTGTAAGGCGTTAACATGTAAAACATTCGTCTATTAATTATTACCTATATTACTAATATTAATAAACTTTTATTGATTTGCTTTAGGCTATCTATAACAATATGCGTTATGTACAAGAAAAAAACTCCTGGCTAGTTACGTTATTATACATTATTAGAACTGTTGTATATTGCACTCTGATCATGTACACATTAAAGCTATAAGAGAAAATAAATGGCTCACTGAGTGTTTAAGATAAAGCTTGATCTAAGAAGCAAAGTTAGCAGCACACAGGAGTCACCACATACGTCAGCATGGAAAGGTGTGTATTAGTAATAATAGACCATTTGCAGAAGCATAAGATATTTACCCATTTTAAAAAATACATATATTTGACAGTGCTGCACAAGTACCAAAAGCCAAGAAGAAAGGAAACAATAAAAAAAAAAAAAAAATAGGAGAGTATTCAGAGTCAGCAACAAAGTAAAGATGCTCACTGGCCACCTATTTTTTTAAAGATATATTTTTAAAAAAGCCAAGCTAGAAACTTCCAGACTGTTATTTAAACTCTGACACCAATGACCCACTCCAGTCATCCCCTTAAATCCACTTATTGGGCAATGCCAAAAGACTTGATTGCCTCAGCCTGTAACCCGAACACGTAGAAGCTGGACAAACCAAAAAATGCTGTACAAACATATATGAAGCGGCCCTGCGATGGCAACACTGTTGATGGTCAACTCACACATCTAGAAGACGCAGGGCCACGCCTTCATCAGATTTCAATCCTTTTGCTGCTTTCAGCGCACGCCACCTTGCAAATGCCAAGCCAATGTTCACTCGGGCCCTAGCTCTTGTGCCGAATGTTGGCTTCTGAGACAAACGTCTGTGCTTCTTAGGTATAGTGGGAGTCTTTCCTTTATCTCGAGCTGGTCTTTTGATTCTTTTGCAACACTCAGTTTTATTTTGAGCTTTTGCCATTTTTTGATAAACCTCAAGTGCACTGTCAACACAGAAACTGCACGCTGATGGTTTCATGGTGTGGGGGATCTTCAGTGTGTATAAGGTGACTGAGGGGGGGATGTTGTCATCAACACACGGTTGATGACAAAAAGAACCTGGCAATAACAAAAGTGACTATTAGTTTTTACTCACTCCTGCATGATTAGATTGGGATGGATAACCCCAAATATAATCCCATTACAGTAGCTGGACACTTAATGATCCACACTGACATTGTTTAATACTGTACTACAAAGAAATCTGAAGACTTACAGGTATATGTATCCTTTATAGAAATGGTCTACAAAAAAAAGAAAAGTAAGCTTGGCTTTTTAATATATTACATTATATACATATATACATTATGTCATAAACTTTATAACGAACAGTTTTGAGATTTTGTATTTGATTCTTCAGACACATATGTAGTAAATACAGGTTTGTCATTCAGACTTGCATAAAAAAGTTAAAATACCTGAAGTGTTTATTTTTCACCATATGACAAGTTACTATGGACCTGAACAGTGAACTACTTTCCTCTGTCGTCAGATTCAAAAAGGAGTCAGCGGGCTACAGATTTTTTCCCATCAGTACTCTTTCCTCTAGAATAACCTCCCTGCTAACATCAGTCAGTCTGACTGAATAGAAGCTTTGAAATCCAAACTTAAACTCACTTATGTGTCCTAACCTTCAATGTGTGCCCTACCTAAAAGGTTTGTACCTCCTACCAAATCCAACTCAATTATTAAACTCAGTATGCACAGTAGAGTCCATCTAGTCTTGCTCATACATAATTAGTGTATTTCTACTGTAAGTAACTGCATCTTTTAACGATCTGCTTTTTTTTTTCCAAGCACATGAGGATTCACACTGTGTGATCCTCCTTCTCCCTCTCTCTTCCTCTCTTTGTACTTTTTACATGTGACAGTGGTACCTGGAAATTCTCATCATCTCCCTGATTCATTCATTTGGTTTGTTGCTTCTGTTCTTCTTTTCCTTTCGCTCTCTTCCCTTCACTAACCCCCTAAAATCCAGTCAAGCCAGAAGACCGTCCTCCTCAGGTTAAAGGGGTTTTTTCCTCTCCACCGTCGTCCTTGTGCTTGTCAAAGGATCATTTGTTAGTTCCTCTACCATTCTCACAGCATAAAGTGCCTTGGGTTGATACTAATTTGACACTGTATTAATAAAAACTGAAGAGGACATGGTAAAGGTCTTAAATGCAGGGCCTGTCATGACTAGTTAAATATTTAACCACATGTAAATTGAATGGAAATTAAACGCTAAAAGGAAACTAATAAGTATTTCCATAAAACTGAATGACAGTGACATTTAATGCATCATTCAGTTAGACATGTCATTAGATACAGACACACAGTTATTGTTTTTATCTTAGCACCACGTCAAAGCTATAAACACTGGGACAGTTCTATGAAAACCGAACCTTCTGTCTCATACTTGGAATTATGACATAACGCAGCTTGAACACTGGCTAACATCACGTCGGAACCGTAGTTTGCTAACCTTAGCTAACGTGTTAGCTCATGCTAACGGCAAACCGTTTCAAATGAATAGACTGTAGCCAGCTAAGCTAATTATAGCATACAACATGCTGTTATCACAAGTCTTGCAAGGGACCGAAATAATTCATATGAAACTACATAACACTAGTGGTTGCAGAAACTATAATTTATAACTGGAATACCTCAGACAATTCAAAAAGAGTCCAACTCTCTTGCACAGAAGGTGGCTTCCGTCTCCTCTTCCGCCCGCCACAAGCCTTCAGAATAAAAGCGTATTCGCTGCACACGCAAAGCAGATGCCGCTATGTTACATGACGTCACGTTAGGTTTTTTAAAAAAAACCCAGCAATATTTAATAAAACAAAATCAACATAAGTGTGCTACAGTGAAAAAAACTTTTAGAAAAATGTTTGTGTTTATGTCCCATCATTAAACCTAGTCAATAACAGTTGTTACCGTGATAATGTGATAAAATAAGACAAAAGCAAAACATTTATTTAAAATAATAGTAAGCATTACAGATAGGGTGTCCTTGCCTTTACTGTCTCTGGTGCTGAATTGTTTTGGCTTTGAATATTAAAAATAACCAAAGTTATTATTTTGTACTACAGCGTGGAAAGAAGAGGGAAAAATACCGATTTCTTTCCACATGAAAGTGAAATGGAGGAAATGGGTTGGTGGGAAAATCACAGCGTGTATAATGAGCATTTACATAATAGCAGTTTTGAAACAAAGAAACTTTATTTATTGTAAAATACATTTAAGATATACTTCTGATGAAATGGGGGATGAAATTCTTGCAAGAGAGATGAGTTTTTGTTTCTGGATCCATTAGTATTTTGCCAAAAGTTTCTTGTTCTGAGGTTAGAATAACAATATTAACCAGCAGACACAATGACATTCTTTACAGGAGTGCATGACCAAAGCTTTCATTCTGTAGCTTGAAGATATAAAAACTTACACCTACACACGGTGTAGTTTCCCATCCATCCACTGGATGTCATCGCAGGACCAATATTTTAAAGTAATATGTTCGAGGTCACAGAAGCTGCCCCTGATGTTGCAACACTTGATAAAATAAATAGCCTGTTGTGTTTTCATTTGTGTAAAAGAGTAAAGGCAACATATAAGCCGGTGATACAAACAGATGAATTTGTTAATCTACTACAACACTGACCAGATCATAAAGCAATATGAGACTCTCAATCAACATGAAATTAATACTTCATTAAGAGTTAGTCAATTATTTCAACTGCAACAATTATAAAAAAAAATCAGTACAGTTGTATTTATTATGAGTACAATAAATACAGTTTTAAGGTTCAGCAACTCAAATAATCATTATGGCCATGTGGTAATGTGTATAGCACTAAACTACAGTGAATCTACAATGGCCTAAAATACACAACAGAAACAATTAATACAACCATAACACAAAGCATTTCCAAGTCCAAAATGAATTAGGCTCCAATAATTGTTCTTTTATGAAAGGTTGCTGTGTTTTCACAGATTTTGTGCTCAAGTTGTTGATTTATTTAAAATTTAGATCTGTTTGAAAATTGTTAAAGCTAAGCAGAGTAGATCCAAACTATATATAATCTACAATAAACAGCATTTCACAAAACAGCAACATACTGTATGTTAGTATACGTGAAAGGGATTCACTAAAAGACAAAAACAAGCGTGAAAACAGGAGGGTTATTATTTAGCTTACACACATTAAAGATAACATCTTCAAAAAAATAGCATGAAAAACAAATAATGCAATTCTGACCTATACTGTGTTGTTCGGATCATTTTCAAGTATCATCTTAAGATTTGAGGTGCAAAAATCTTCTTCTGTTTCTGTTACCTGACTCTTATAAGCAGTGAGCTGCTTTCGTGGTCCAAAGTATATCCAACATGAACATTTCTACTGTTTCCTAAAACAACACAGTGCGCAGCCGACACTTAGTGTCTTTGCATTATTTGTTTCTTAGAACTGTTTTCGGTCCTAGCAGCTACCACGTTAATACCCAGCTGGTGTCCTTTAACTGTTTCTTCCCCAAACCGACACTTAGAAAGAGGAAAATCAAAACGGCTGCGGTCAGATGGAATGCTGGGAATTGGTGGCAGGTACAATACAACAATAAATGCACTGTCAATAAATGTAAGATCATGTGTCCATGCAGGTGGGGAATCAAAAACTTGGTTCTTAGGGTTTTAATTTGTGGAGTAAAATCTACAATCACGCGTCACTTCATTAGGTACCCCAGTACAGTCTAATACAATCCAATACAGCAGCTCTGCCATGAATTCTACTTTTACAATGTGATAATTTCCCAGTTTTTAATGTCAAACTGTCAGAAAGGGGATGATTGTACTCTATGTTTATTATTGAGGTGGAGGTGGTTAGTGGATTTCTACTGGACAGCATTATAAGAGGAGGCAGTACAAAACTTTTGGCCACCTCATTCATTTCAAATACGGTGGCCAAAATATTATAACCACCTCTTCTTTAAATGCACAGTTCAGTTTCAACAAAAAAACTGAGAAAAGTAGAATTTCTGGCAGAGCTGCTGTATTGAATAACATTAGATTGTACAAGTGTACCTAATAAAATGGCCAGTGAGTGTATATGACATGTAATAAGTCATATTAAACTTGCTATATTAAACTTAAAATATGCAAAAATATAAAATTAATATTTACTCCCCAAAGTTGAGTTGAAAATCAATAAAGTTGCGCATTAAGTAACTGACTGGGAAAAACATACAAACAACCGGCTGAACAGGTAAAGATACTGCAAAACTTAATCAAACCTCATTCACATGCTAAATAAAAACAGTGGTTTTTCAACAATAAATAGCTTTTGTCTCATTTCAGTGAAGCTGTGAAAGAAAAAGCACAATAATAACAAACAAATCAATAATATTATTTCAAGTTTGCCTGTTTCTGCTTTGTCATTTGAAATCCCAAATATCACAGCACATCATTGGTTCCTTACAGGTCAGTAACATAAAACTACAAACTACTGTGTTAAAATCCTACATATTATACCTCAGCTACTGCGTTCACTACACTTCTGTTTGCTAACATACTTCTTTGTATATTTTACTGTACATACACAGCAAATATGTACAAAATTAAACCCAGAATAGCCTTACAAAAATAACAAATAAAAAACAGTGAAGCTTGGACCTCTTGATTTTGTGGTCTGAAATTTTTACCAAGTTCCCATGAAAAGCGAGAGAACCAGTAGACAATAAGACAATGAGTGTGATGTCCTGCGTAAGAGGACAAAGACGGAGGGTGAGAGTGAAGGTATGTTCTCATGAAACGGAGCAAGGAGTCTCAGCTGGACAGGCCCTATGTGTTTTCTACACAGCAAGACAGCTCAACTTTTCCCAGAATCTTTTCCAGAAACAAAAAAAAGACGTCCCACCTGGCGACAGCATTTGTGAGGCACTTGTTTGAAATTAACATCGCAGCACAGTGGAAGTCTGGGGGAGGCCTAACGCTTCTTTGCCACATTCATGAGAACAATGTACCACCAGGAAGGAGATGGGTGTGTAAGATGGACCAAAGCATGTTACTGAATGCTTTATTGACAATCAAAATTGTATCTGACATTTCTGGCATACCTTACATCTACTGCTATAATAAAATCTGAGGTTTACAAAATGAATCTGTGCAGGTGAGTGTGTTGAGAAAAAGTGTACTCTACATCTGTCCAAGCGTTCCCATTTATCGATTTGACAACGTGTGGGCCTTTGCGCCAAGCCCATCATCTATTTGCGCTTCCTGAGCACAAGGTACATGAGGCCGCTGATGAGCGTCATGGGGAAGCTGACCCAGGCTAGGATGTAGGAGGAGCCATAGGAGCCTGGCTGAAGACTGGGAACGTGAAAGGAGTCTTTCTGAGCCGTGTAGATGGACGCGGCGATCAACACACATAGAGCTGAGAGAAGGAGAGTTGATGAGTGATAAATATAATTCAAACTTTCCGTACATTAAATTGCTACCTAAAGGGACAGTTTGATGTTTTTGGAGATATATACATTTGTTTTCTGTATGAGGGTTATGTGAAAATATGGCTTTTGTTGTTTTTATTAATTTCTAAAGAACAATGGTGGTTTTAGACACAGAGGAACAAGCTAATTCAGACTGCAGGCTGACAACCAACTCAGAACCAGGAGGGAGGATTCTACAGTAGTTTTAGGGTGATAGTGGACGATACGATAAATAAAAAAAACTAAATTAAAAAATATTTTTTAATATTAACTAAATCCTATTTATATATGCGATAAGCCGGATGTGGAAGAAATCTGGACAAAAGTTGTACGTTCACAACATCAACATCAACAAATTCAGTTGTGTTGCTGCACTTTGGTTTGTACTTTAGTGCTTCACGTAATTTTACAGCATGTACTTGAGTAAAGAATTTGAGGTACTTCTACCTTTAGTTAAGTACTTGGATTTTTTATTTGATTATTCATTTGCTGTATTTGTGCCACCTCTAGTTTACACAATACAATTATGATTCATATTAAAAACTGGGCATTCCCATACTAATTAATTATAAATGAGAGAATAACCTTGTGGGGGGAAGTATAATACCAGGCAACGTATCTGTGCCCTTAGCAATGACTGATGAGAAAAGACATACATTTTTAAGAACAGGCATTAAAACGTCACGTGTGTGTGTGTCACTCACAGGCCAGGAGCTGGATGATAGCAGTGAAAATAAATCTCTCTCCCTGTTTGAGCCTGAACAGCTGAAGGATGAAGACAAAGAAGCTGACGCAGCATAAAATTGTTCCCAGGATCATGGCAGCCTGGATCACCTGTAGGTAGGCTGAGCGGGGGGGGCAGAAAGGAGGCGTTACAGACTGTTCACAAACCTACACACACACACACACACACACACACACACACACACACACACACACAAGGCGCACGGAGTTACACACAGTCTTACCAGCTTCAGTGGTGTGGCTGTTCTCCACAGGGAAGCAGGTGACGTTACAGGAGTACCACAGGTCCGTGTAAATCGTTTCGTCTTGGGTTACTGACACCATCCACCAGGCCTACAGGGAAGGACACAGAGACGGTTTAAAAAACTGCCCCCCAGTTTCATGCCCATGTTCACACACTGTAGTTTGCCACTCACATTGTGGATGGTTGCAACAAAGAGCAGGACAGCTCCGATCAGGTGGAAGAGGATGATGAAGGCTAAGATGACCAACATGGCTGCAGCGTGCGGTTAACTTGTAAGCTGGTAGTTGCCTGTGGTTGTGACGTTCGGGTCAGTAAAATATATGTTTGTGGCTGCTCCTGCAGCTGAGTGACCGGCTGTTTGTCAGAGTGCGAGAAGTTCAGGTGGGCGATGATGACGACTGGACGCTTACGTGCGTTTGTGCTGGTTGTCACACAAGCTGATTGGCGCGCTGATAGGCAGGATGGAGCTCTCTCACGTGAACGGAACCTGTTGAAAGAAACATAACACACACTCAGGCACATGAAAAATGAAGTGATTTTTTTTATGCTGACCCCCACTACTTTGATCGGTTTAAACACAAGCAACACAACACAAATGCCATTCAAATGTACCGCGTGCACTTTGTCGTACACATCTGCAACGAATCACCAAAATACGTCTTTTCCAAACAACTGGCAAAAACTGCAGGGTTAATCAAACGGTTAGAAAAATGTGTGCAGCCTCCAAGTCTTCTCTCAAATTACAGAAAATGCTACAGACATGTGACATTAAGTGTGCGTGTTGTGCGTACGCCACAAACAATTATTGTCCATGAAGGTATGCACAATGGCAGCATGTGGGAGCGTGCTGTTTACTCTCCAGTGATCAAAGGCCTTAATCTTGTCCGTGATGTTGACGTTGTAGCTCTTTGACTGGGCGAGCCGTGCTGTGCTGGGCCTCAGCAAGGACCCGCAGCCAAAGTCACCCGGGAATCCTGCTGCATGGAGATACTAAAACAAGCCGACTTATTGCGCATTCCTGAGCAGTCTCACTGATACATAAGGTCACAACGGACACGCTAGGTCGCTCCGTCAAACAGCAGCTTATCTTTGCACTATCTTTATCATATTTACATATTTAAATACATATCCAGAAGTGCAGCGCCAAAGAAAACATTGGCAACAGTCATAAAAGGGGTGTGAGCCTTTTATTATCTAATGAGACCTGGATGTTGCTTGTGTATTTCTGTTTCTGAACGAGGACAAAATTGACCTACTTTCATACAGCATTAATATTTTGAAGCGCTTCCTCTTTTTGACTGAGGCCTTTGTGGGTGATGTCTACGAAAAAAAACCTTAAAAATAGCAAACACACACTGGAAAGCTCAGCATGCCGAGTGCTTTGTCAGCTTTATTCACACACGTCCATTCATTCATTCATTCATTCATTCATTTATACTGTTATAAATACTCAAGCCATGTTTCTGGACCATTTCCTTCCAACAAAAACATGAGTACAAACACACACACGAACACACACACTGTGGACACATGATCTTGATTTCTGGAACCGCCTGAAATCCCACCAACGCTTCAGATGCTGAGCAGGCAAAGAGATAAACATGTTTGAACGCACATGTGAGCTCACACACACACACACGCACGGCACCAGACAGCAGAGGAATTAGACCTCTCCGCCAAAACGGAGTCACAGTAAAAACAGCCCCTCCCAGCAGACAGGAAGCGGGCCACAGTTTTTGTGTGTGCGCATGTGGCCGTGGGGTGTGCCAGAGGATAGGCCCTCCCTGTCTGAGCTGGGGGAAGGGGGAACACGCAGAGTAAATAGTAAAAAGGAGGCGGGACACATCAAAAGCAGACTCTACACTTTGATTGCTGAGAGATGGGTTTTAGGGTTTTGACAAGAACGTAAACAGCACCCGTTTCTTGTTTTTTTGGATTACAATTCTCTGAGGATGACCTGAACTGAGCTGTGACACACACTGACATTTGCACCAAAAACCTGAAAGACGTGTGGATCTGAAACTTATCTCATGTAAGGCTGCATCTGATACGTTACAAACATGTTTTAACAGCCCATGAAGACTTAAGTCTCGTCGTTACCCCTTCACGTGTCGGTACATGACACTAAGCCAAAGTGGAAAACTCACTACTGGGTTTTCTAATCTGCATAAAAGCAGAAATATTCAAGAAACAATTTTACCTACACATTACACTGTACAACAAATATGAATCAAACTGTAGTTCATGTGCGAAAACACGTGGTGTGTGTGACACTGGTTAGAAATAAAAGACGAATAATTATTTTTAGGACTGGCAGTAGAAAGCCTGATGTCACTGTCACCGTGTCACTAGGGTAAAGGGGTGTCACAGTGTTTTTCTGAAACTGATAAAATACCTTGATCAATAGATTTGATACCACAGGGACAATTAGGCTGAGAGCCAAACGTCTTAAATGGATTTCTGTAAGAACGCCGCGGCTTCATTTTGAGGAGGCATTTAGTCTTAGTTGTTGTTTAAATTCAGCTTGCACTGTGGGCTGCGAGTGTTTCCTTGGCTTCACTCTGTAATAGATAAAAGTAGATAAAGTAGATAAAAGTTTATTAGAAACCTTTGCATTTTCCTCGTTAAATCAGGCCTTTATTTAAATACCAGGTCTTAAACATTAAGTAAGAAGCATAGCTGCATTTGAGTTATTTTACCTCTGACAGTGAGTATGTATGAGAAATGTATGAGAACTGCAGGAAATGAGTATGAAAACTGGTTTAAATACCCACTATCAATATGGATGGAAAAAACAATATGTTTGACAACAGTTCAAGCTTGATTTTGCATTTGCTCTTCATAGAAAGATGCCAGAAAAGAGACATGAGGAGTAAATTAGGCAGAAAGCACGAAGAAGACGTGCAAACGGAAGGAAAGACAAACAATTTAATGAGCAACAGCCATTACACAGCGATGTTTCTCTTTGGTATTTGAGTCTAATCTGGCCCTCAGGAACATTCTTACAAGCAGCAAATTATCTTCTAGACATGTCCACACACACACACACACACACACACACACACACACACACACACACAGCCCCTTTCTCGATGCAGTGGAGAGAGTCAAAGAGAGGATGAGACAGAGGGAAAAACACAAGCATCAGCACAATCGCACACAAACACAGAAGTGCATACACATAAGTCCACGCGATCACAAATATGCAGCAGAGACTGCCACTGACATCTGGAGCGATGTTTAAACCGTACAGAAAGGAGGCATGAAAGCCTGCTGAGGATTTTCTCCTGAACTTTCTTCTGTGACTTTATTCGCAGGGATGACGCAGCCGTCACTCCGCTACGAACCTCATCCGTCACGACAATAACCTCGCTCCAGCTTTCGCTCTCCTGCCGCCAATCGACACACACACATTCACACATATTCGACGGCCGTACACATGGAGCCCCAGTTCCCCGGGAAACCTCTGGAACAGTGTTGCCTTGCAGGGGCGTCACTCAGCGCTGAAAGTAACGTGTGAAAGACATTCACCTCTGACACCAGGCAACAGCTGCAGACACACACACACCCTTTGCGCTGTGCACATTTTCCTCGCTAAGTGTCGTCTGGTATGTGGAACATTAATATTTTAGAAATCTCCATGAGTTAATCAGCAGGTGATAATGAATAGTCTGGATTGTGCTGTGCTCAAAAACAAGGAAAAACAAATGATGGGAGATGTCTCTGACACAAGTGGCTCAAAATACATGAAAGAAAGATGTTGTGTAGTATAGTTGTGGTTGTGTAGGCTCCAGCCTCCTCACCTGACACACACACACACACACACACACACACACACACACACACACACTCTTGCACTGAGGCCCCCAGCCTCCTATTATAAGGCTGAGTGGAGAGGAGGTATGGTAGCATTTGTCACTGTTTGTCAGTGTGTGTGTGTGTGTGTGTGTGTGTGTGCTGACTGATTCCCTTGCCTGGTGGAAAATGCTGACTTCTACTGTCCTTTTTTTTTTTTACACTTTTCATAAAATACAAAGCCACAGACTTAACTGGGCCTCAGACTCGCACTCCCCCAGCTCTCTCACAGTCCCACTCTCTCTTTCTGTCTTTGGCTATGGAAAAACTGATTGCAAAACAGAAAAGGAAAGAAGGCTTCCAGCAGAGCCCTCTCCCCCCCCCCCCCCCCAAAGGTTGGACAGTTATGCTGCATTTTCTTTCATTTAAACCTTGTTGGCCACCTGCGTTAGAAACAATTTCATGCCATTTTAATGACGATTAAAGCTACAATTTGCATAAGAACAATCACCACACACACTTGTGACACCAAGTGGACCTTAAATTAATACTCCACACACAGTAGGTCAAGACTGAACTCTCGTTTTTGCTTTTCGCTTCCCCCCAGGCGAGTGAGCGTGTGTGTACACAACAACAATAGTCGAGCCAAGGTTTATTTTTAGAGAAAACACAAAAGGCACATCTCCCCTGGAATAAAGCCAGCGGCCAAACCAAGCTTTGTTCAGGGAGAGCCCTCAGACACCAGCAGATACATGTACACACACACACACACACACACACACACACACGTACACACACTCACACACACACACAGAGCTCTGCTTCAGCTTGTATGAGCACTAGTGTTCAGTGCGATCATTACAGTCTTTTATTGTAAATTCTGGATTTACAGTAAGGCACGCACTCGGAAACAAGCTACCAGTGTTGTGCACGCGACTAAAGAAGAACTGGATGAAAGATAATGAGACAACGTTTCTATTTGCACACCTTTCCCAGTAGTGAGGCAATAAGTTGACAGTTTGACCTGAGGGTGTCATGGCAGGATGTGAGGATGGGCCGTATTCTTAGTCCAAATATTGTACATAATAACGGGCACATTTCAAAGGATCCTACGAATGCAGACAGGAAACCCAGCCTTCTTTTGGCGGAATTTTGCAGACAAAACACCTGCAAGACCATCTCACGCCTCTACGTAAGATAGTCTTTGTCTTTAAGCTGTTTTTTTTTCTTTGAAGCTGTTTTTTTTATACAAAGAATTTAGTCTTATTCAGTCTCTCCTGTTTCACATCTCCGCCTTTTTATTTTTTGTTTTTCCGCACGACCTTTTCAGTGTTTGCTCACCTGTGCAAAGCTTGATGCAAAGTTTATCATGGTATCAGGCTTTACTTTGCATAGTAAAATGAAATCATTTAGCATGAAATGACTGCATTGGGGTTTGTCACACAGCCATATTGCAGTTTACAGCACCACTGTCCCACAGCGACTCTGCACTGCACAGCCTGATGTTCAGATCCTTCAGTATTATCACTGGAAATACTTTAGCATTTTTGCATTTCGGGTTCCCTCACCCTGGTCTCTATGGGGGTTTTTTTGTTGGCTATTGTGAGATGTTTGACATTTAAGTGGTGTTCATGTGGTCGGATCATAAAGTATCCAAAACATTTTATCCTCTTTCTCGCACAATCTGAATTTCCGCATTAATCCAATGCTAAAGGAGGCTAACGTTCAGGCTGGTCATCACTACAGCACATAGATTCCAGTTAAAGTGTTGTAAAGTGTTATCCACTTATAGACAAATGGAAGACTGATAATTCAAACAAATGATGCATTCAGGGCCCAAATAGACAATACCGCTGTTGTTGCAAATAGAATTTCACGTAAAGGTCATGAGACTGTTTGATTACTAGTAGTTAAAGTCTGATAACTTGACATTTCCTCGATATTTGACCTTAACCCCACAATCAGGGCTTCTGCATTATTCATCAGTCTGTCTGCCTTGAGGCTGTGACATAAAATATTTCAGCAATGTCGAGTTTTGTTTAATACAAGGAGAGGACGGAGAATCCAAGCAGCAGACATTGTTCTGAACAATGACGCATACGCTGTCGCAAAGGCTGACAATGTGTGTTTGGGTGTGTGTGTGTTGCATGCCTTCGTCAGGAATCAGCAGCCTAGAAATGGACACACATGCAGTTGTTTTCCTGCCGGGTTAAATGTTTCCCGCACACACAAGAACCATTTTGTCTTGGATGCTGACACTGAAAAGGATGGAATTGTGTTTTAGGTGTGTGCACGAGCGAAGGGAGGCTGGGGTGCAACTCATAGACACGTTAAAAGTAAAGGAGACATCCACTAATGTCCTCATCTGTTTATCACCCAACTTTCTTCCTTTTTCCATTCCACTGTCAGTCACTTAACACTTTATTCCCTGACTGTTTTCATCTACCAGCGCCTTTTAAAACACACTGATCCCCCGGCTAATCCCAAATGTGTTGGAATTAACGGCGGCGCTCCACCTTCACCCTCTGCTTTGGTGTCACGACACATCAAAACAGGCGGCGAAAGAGGGAAACTTTAGCAGACTCGACACTTCCTGGTACTGAGAGCCTCCAGTGCAGCGTTTGTGTGAATGACGTTCTTAGGTCCAACAAGAAAAGGTGAACCACATCATCCACTGCACCGCAGAGTATTTCCTGTTACGTCTACAACAATATTTGAATGGGCAACAGTGTCTCCTTCCTGCGTGTTTCAACTTTCATTCATTCATCCATCCATTGATTCAGCCTTGATGTATGTTTAAGAAAGAGGAGAGATTCTTAAACAATGTACTTGACAGTCGAGTTGGTGGAATGTTGGTTTCTTGGTTTCTGGTTTTCATGAAGTTTCTCCTGTAGATTTAAACCATGTGTGACAACAACACTTTCAGCACCCGCTAGATACAAATCCATGTTTTATAATCTCCTTTATACTTCTGCTTCTTTTTCATGCACCTTCTCTCTATTTTCCACACATTCTGGCAGCACGTTATGAATTCACATCAAACACAGGATGCATTAGTTTCCAGTGGCTTCTTGTACGTTTGTAACTTAACCGTCTCATTTTGTTTGACATTTAATCGTTCTGTGGCTTTATCCAGAAGTCCTTTTCCCCTCAGATTCTGTCCGATGAAGATAATTCTCCAACTCTGCAGCCAAGTCTGAAAAATCTCCTTAATGCTCGGAAAACTGGGGCAGATTTCAACCACATGGGGGCGCCGCCAGTGGAGGGAAACTACAGTATTTCAGCAATTAACTCAAATTCCCACTGAAACAGGGTGTTCACACTTAAAAAGCCTAAGATGAAGGTACATTTGAACCAATGAAAGACCAATTACAGTAATTAATTGTGATTGTATTCAGTTCAATAACACTAAGACTCATGGAAGCTTCTAATGAAAAGAATCCAAAGCAAATAGAAAATTACTTTGCAAAACTTCAGGAGAAGATGCAACAGGAGCAACTGAATATATTAATAACAAGACAATGCACAGCATAGTACAGGAAAAGGCGAGAGGAATTCAACTGCATGGAGAGACACCATGTGTGTGAGCAAAAAGTCCATCTGAGACTCCACACACACACACACACACACACACACACACCGACCAGCGACAAACAGAACACTTTAAAGTCCCACACAAGCCCCTAACAAAATCTTTCACGGCAATCAGACTAATACATTTCACTGACACACACACACACACACACACTGACAACGCCCCTTTCATTTCCACCGCTTCCACCAGAAGCTGAGTTAAGATCTGTGGTTAAAAAAATGAAAGACGGAAGCAAGAGCTCCTTTAAATTACACTTTGACCAATTTTCAAGCCAAATAAATTAATAATCATGTTTAAAATGATACAACAAGGTGAAATAATGGTATAATTCTATCGGTATAATAAACAGACCTTTCACTACTTCACCGGAATTAAATGGCATATAAATCCTATAAGGTTTAGAAAAAGTTGCGGCTCAGTATTATAAAAAATATCCAGACTAAAAATAGAAGTTTAACTCACCGGGTTCGGACCGAGAAGGACGCCGTGCGGAGTTCCAGATGTGACTAAACAGAAGCGGAAATGACGGGATTCCAAAGTGAATAAGTATCGCAAGAAAACAGCCTCCAAGTGTGACGGAGCTGCAGCTGGAGATCCTACTAACAGACAGGCCAGAAAAAAGAAAAGTCTGAAGGGGCCGTTCTCTAGACCGGGAGAGCTGAAGCTGGGTGTGGTTTCAAAACTGGGAGGTGTGTGTGTGTGTGTGTGTGTGCTGCAGTGGCATATGAGAAGTTTGGTGACAGAAGTTTAGAAAAAGTGTCTATGAATAGAAAATAAAAAATCCTTATGGGAGTCAAGGGAGATGTTTCAAAGTGTTTCCTCACATGGCAGAAAGTCCTGGGACACAAGTGGCAGAGAGTTTAGGCAGGACGGGAGAGCAGAGGAAATGAAGAAGATAAAAGGGGATGAAAAGTGTACGAAGGCACGGAGACTGGATCAAATACGGAAAGGGGGACAGGAGAAGGGGGACGGGGATAAAAGGCAACGAGGACCAGCTTGTGCACACAGTTGTTGCATTTTTACACTTTCTACATATATGTCACAGTGTGTTTTCTCAACACTAGTCTCCAAACTGGCCTGTGACGCTTCCATCGATTTGTTCTTCTAGGATGCCACGTCGTTCTACGTTTAGAATAAAAACCATTAAAAGTCTATAAGTCCATTATCTTTACTGCTTCTCTTGTTTAGGGTCACAGAGTGCAGCCAGCTGTCATTGGGCAAATGTTCGGATGCTCTCTGGACGAGTCTATGAGGACACAGGGAGACACAGAAATAAGCTGTCAACCATTAACACCATTGGGTCAGAGAAGGGACCTAATTTCTCCAGATCCAGTACAGAGGTGCTCGTTTCCTCCCACAGTCCGAAAAACATGCAGGTTAGATTCTCCTCAGGTCCTGCTGGCTACAAGTGGAAGTGTCCCTGGGCAGGACACTGAACCCTTTGGTACCCGGCAGCTCACCCACTGTAATGAAGGTCTTATTCCTTATACTACTCGACCTGATTCACATTGGTCCCTTTGCACTTTTATAATGTCCTATTGTGATGAGGATAGGCTTAGAGCATTTTAATATTTATTGTTTTGATGCTGTGTGTGATGTTCCTCAGCAGGCAGTGATGAGTTTCCATCCTCTGGAGCTTGACACTGCAGGTTTATTAGTCCTATAGAAATGGAAGCAAACACAGCTCATTTATTATGACCTTATGGCGATGGCAACACTACAGGAAGTACAGAAAGAAATGATGTGGTGACACTGGTGATGCAGAATATGAACCAACATGATTTGGGCCTTTCTGACAAGGTTGCTTGTGTGTGCTTAAAACAATGCACTGATCATAACGGCGAATTACTCAAAAATGTCAAGGATCGCAAGAAACACAGCTGCCTCTTGGATCAGACTACAGAATAGGAGGTTTGCTCCAATGATCTGATCAGACGTTTGAATTTATTATGGTAATTTTATGAATCAGGGTGTAGAAAGCCTGCGTTTATACAGAGCCACACCTTTCTCCAAAGGCATATCTGATCTGGGGCAGAGCCACAAAACTCTCCCATCAAACACATGCCATTTGCAAATACTTGATAACTGGAAAATCAACACTCAACAATTAACAAGCGTGCCAAAGTTTCATGGGTGTTCACTCTTTGTCTGCTGCTTCCAACAGGCATGCGGTAATGAAGAGAGGATTGTCAGGGATTATGCGGCACATAACTCTTAGCATTTTCCTGGCAGCCACAACTCTGTGCTGCTACGGCCGTGTGCAGAAGTGTGAATAGTTTTGACGGATGCCAACCGGTTCAGAACACTGAAAGTGAAGTGAGAGTCAATCAGACGGCACAGAAATGGGAGGTGTCACAAAGGCGCACAATTAGAGGTGCAAATCGTTACTGAGGTATCACGTTAATACAATGAATTAATGAGCAGAGAATCTGACAAATCAGACATTTTTAGGCCATAAATAGATTTCACGACGTTTACACAAGTTAAATAAAGTTACTGCACAAGCACGTTATCAGGAACACACGTAAAGTTTTGTGCAGGCTGGGTGGAGATATCTTGTCCATCACTTGTTGTGGTTTTCAACATCGCTGCTCATGCCAGCGCACGTATGAACACAGGCCCCCAGCGAGCGCCTGTTTAAACAACAAAGGAATCACATCATCCTCAGTCCCTCAGGCAGCTAACCCCTGCACCCAAGCACACACACACACACACACACACACACAGGAGTGACGGGAACAGGTTTGACATCTCTACAAGGTGTCAAGTGTCCAGCTCACAGGTTAAAACACTCACCCATTCCCACAAATTCGCACATACAACACTTTACATCAATGGAGACACATATCAGTTACATGCTATTGAAACCGGACCTATAGACGTTAGACCTAAAGGTGGAAATAATCTCCACCCAGTAATAAAGTTTTAGTGAGAAAGACATTTTAGTTGCTGCATTAATTCACCAGCGTTACTATTCCTCTCTGTGCATATTATGAATATATTGCTTCTTTCCAACACACTTGCAAGCTGGAGATTGGTAGGATGCACTGGACCAAAACAGTGATCTTCAGTGTAACTGTAGCTGCCAAATAAAATTACATCCCATCACATAAATAATGATGTATGGCCCCTGCAGCTTTGTGCCTCTCATTTATTACATTTAGTCTTACAGATTATATGAACATAAATGCTTTGCAATCTCTGATAAACCTCTGGTCATTTAACATTAACTGCTGTTCTGAGTTCTTTCATCCGTCTCCTAGGTTACGTCTGTTTATTCTAATTAAAATAACTATGATGGTCAGAAATGCCATATGCAAATGGTAATCTGCAGTTAGTTATAGCTGTTGATGTTTCATGCTTGGTGCCGGTAATTGTGTCCTCGACAATGTTGATTTATCAGAAATAGACTTGCATTTATTTTTCAGGAAAGTGGAATCAAAGTTGTGAAAAATAAAAGTCTGTCAGTTCTTCCTGCGTTGACATTGGTATATTATTATATATTGACATAGATGATCTACTGATGCTGAGGTCCAGGAGGTCAAGGAGCATATAGGCCAGAACCTAAAGTTAGCTCAATTACAATACAAAAAATGACCAGAAAAATTTCCTAAAAAGAACAAACAGACCTAAAAATGTGGCAGAGGCATTTATAACATTAGAAATTAAATAACAGACACAACAAAGACTAAAAACAAACATGTAACAAGTAAAGGCACATATTCAACCTTAACAGACACAAAATGACCAAAAATAGAAATATGATAACAAAAATAGACACAAAACAGCCAGAGAGACAAAACGAAGACTAAAAATAACACACAATGTTCTAATTTTAATCCTCAAAACAAGACAGAATGACCAAAAACAAACACGTTGAGTACAAAAGTGACATAAAAAGCCCCAAAACAGACACAAACAACCAAATATAGACACAAAATTACAACAAAGAAGAGTATTCCCCAAAAATTTCCTAAAACATTGAAAAAATTGGTTTAAAAAGGAAAGTTGTTGGTGGTGGGGAGGTGTTGGTGATGGCGGTTGTGGTGGTGGTGGTGGGGAGGTGTCGCTTCCCTTGTCTGGGGCCATCGTCTAGAAAGTTTCTAGTGTCGTGCAGTAAAGTTAACCTGACTTGTTGTTTAAACAGTATTTCAGGAGGTTTTCTAGCCTGTGCAGAGACGTCGATCGAGGGTTTCCTTAGAGGAGAAGAAAGTTGTTTTCACACGCTTCACGCTGACACCACAGTAAATGCAACCTGTCGTCGCTCCTGTGTCTTTCATGTGCAGTAGTAACCTCCCGTGTGAGCATCAAATCTAAAACGCACCCACCGTCCCTCCAGCTCTTATACTCTTATACCACCTGGACAAATGCCAAACACACACGCACAAGTGAAAACACACACAGATCCACAGCCAGACAGGAAGAACCCCCCCCGCAACAACCTCGCCTGTTCCTGTTTCTCATAGCATGCGTGTGTGTGTGTGTGTGTGTGTGCACTCGAAGGCTGCTACTGTAGACAATCAGCAGGAGGCAGATTGAAAAGCAAGGGACAAAAGCTGCTCAAAGACAGGAGATAGAGGATAGTAAACAATGGAAGCGTTATTATTGGAGAGAAAAACATACAGAAAATTACAGAGTGGGAAACACACTGAGGTAGTGACTAAGACAGAAAGATGTGATTGTGGAACAATGCTGGCGGTTAAAATGTTTTCTACACCTCTGTCCTCCCGCCCTTCCTTTGCTCTGCTTTAGTGGGGGGCAGGAACAAGGAGCCTTCACCACCCACTGCTCACATTTTTGGGATGCTTTCGGCTTTTTTAAAGCTTTTCCACTCTTGCATTAAATATTGTTTAATAAAGTTCAGTGAAAGATGTGGATTTGCGATCTGACATCTTTTTTTTTAAAGAAAAACTGTGAATGCAGAAACATCGCCATGGCAACGTTGTCTTAAAGCTGCATCAGTATTGAGTATTAGTTCTATCGAGCGTTGTGCGATACATACAACTGAGAGAACATCTGCAGAGATTGAGAAGAGTTTGTCACATGCACAAAAGCTACCACCAGTGTTGGGGTTTGAAAAGGGTCGGAATCTAAAACACACCGACTAAACTTTTCTCTCAGTCTCAGAGGAGCTTGAGGGAAATATGAAGATACAAGGAAACTGAAAAAAAAAAACGTAAAAATTCTACAGTTCATCACTGTTGCTTATACTTTTCTTTATTCTCTTTATCCCTATTCCCAACCCTGGTGAACTGTGCTCATGTGTGTGTGTGTGTGTGTGTGTCTGTGCAACCAGACCAGTCTGGTAAAGATAAAAGATCACTCACACAGATGCTACTTTCCATTGTATTTGCATCCAAAGATTTTCATTCATTTGCGTAAGCACCTGACCACAGGAGGCGGCGATGGACACACACAAAGAGCCAACAGAAGCACAAATGAGGGTGAGGGAGTGACCCTGTACACACACACACACACACACACGTATAAAAGAGGGCAGAGCCATCCAAACCCTACAAGTCAACAAGGAAATGACCACTGCCACATGGCACAAGCATTTCTCTGATAAGGACGCTGCCATTAAGTATCTGTAATTTAAACAGCCGTCACATTTTATTCACACATTGTTTCAGCTGATGGACACACAAACACAGACACACCCACACAAATACCCACACACGTCAATCCAGGTTTGTGCGTGATGAGATGAAATTAAACATTTCAAGTTCAATTTAATCATTATAAGGGTCTGTCGACATTTTAAATTAGGTAACTGCCGCTCGCGTGTGTGTGTTTGAAACGTTTGAGAAATTTGTCAGCAGCATATTATCAAATCTTTTATTATTTTTGGCAAAAATTATAGAAGAATAAGAATAACTACAACTGAATGAATTTCTGCAAACACTGTCATGTGGAAAACTACCGAAAACAGACAATAAACAGAAGTGAATTTATTGTACAGTGTTTCTATTGAATAAATGTGTAGATGCTCTTGCAGTGCCACACTTTCTTAACGTCATGCGTCAGCCTACAATGGGGAAACAGTCAAAACATCACTACTTTTCTTCAAAATGAAATGCTGACGTTACAGAAGGCATGTTTTAAAGGGTAATAACAGTAAGATTTAAAAATGTCATTTTCCAGAGGGAGTATCTGACACTACATAAAAAATATCAATGCAACCAAATGAATTTTGTTGCTAATCTTTGATATATCCAAGACTCTAATCAAGACCAAAGCCCCATCCTCCTACTATTTATATATTATATGGAAAATAATAATTTTTTTGTTTTTGTTTTATAATAAATATTGATCCAAATAAGTGGCGTTTAAAGGGTTAAAAACCTGTAAATGAATTAATGTTTGGTAGTTTTGATTTATGAAAACAGCAAAAAAGAATAGATAGGATTTTACAGCAGTTTTTAAGTACGTGTGCATTTTGTGTATGCGCACAAAGTAAATAACATGACACAAATGACACGTCGGAGAAAAGACACTGGATATAAAAACGTTCCCTAAAAAGATGCCGAAATGATCAGCAACTGAAAACAACAGTTGTGAAAATGGCAGAATCAAAGCAATGTGAAACCACTTTGCTTCGTTGACCTCTCCATCCACCGCAGCCTCTTCATGGCCAAGTTTTCGGAGTCTAAATTCTACAGTAGCTGACATGGTAAAAACACTTTATATTATGTTGGTCCTTTTTTCTTCCTGCACAAACAACCTGTCTAGTTTTTGCAGAGAGCCAGTTTCGCACTGGGCATTTACAAGTGCACATTTGAAGTTTTGGCATTTGTGGATCACTTTCATGTGGGGAATCCAAAGCTACAGTTACACTTAGATACAAACGGTTCGCTTAGAAACGGGAAACGGAGAAATATCTTCCTACAACAGTCCTACACAACACTGGCACTAACAGACTGCTGTATTTTACAAAATGTTGAACTGCTGTGACGTTGCTTTTGGAAGGTATCACCTCCTAGTTAATCATGTGTCAAACCTTTGTTGTCATGGTTACAATAATAAACACAGAGCATATCGCATTCAGGCACAAACCCATTTTGGATATTGTACATTTAGGGAAAGATCATAACTGATAATGACCAACACAGCTGAGTGATAATTAGTTTTACGTGCACCAGTGTCACAAAAAAGAGGTGGATCAGAATCACCTCTTTGGTTTCAAGTCGCATGAGAAAAGGGTTCGATTAAAAGGCTTAAAATGGAATAACTACAAAAACAAAACAACATAAAATAAAGAGCCCAACAGAAGATGAGCTTTGTTTTGTGCAGCATGTTTGTCATTTCTATTGCAGGAAATGCAGTGTTTAGGTTATTCTCCTGGCCTCGTGTGTGTGTGCTCAAATGCAGAAGCTATTATACAGTGTGTGTACAGAACCACGCTGGTATCCCAACTGATCTTCCTTCCTGTACACAAACACTCAAAGACACACATGCACACACAAAACCGGCTTCCTTTCTTCGGAACTGAGATACCGTCATTGTCATCGCAACCGTCACCCCAGCTGTTGACTTCAGACACACACCACACGATAAAGCCCAGACAGGGAGATAACAATGGCAGGGTTTTTTTTTCTGTGCTCCGCCAGCGTCAGCTGAGGAGCAGAGCAGCGGACAGGGTCCATCCATCACCCGACACGGGACCTCTCCACTCTACACTGACCTCTGGCTCCGTGTGTGTGTTTGTTCACACGTACACAAATGTTCAGCTCTTGCACGTTTGGAGGCAGTTCGACGTGTGACGGTTTTGGCATCATGTTTAGTGATGTTCAGAAATGTCACTTATCGGATTTACTGATCTGTTGCTGTCGCTTACTTCTAACATATGGACGTAGATCCATAAGTTATAAACACTCAAAGACTCTGTGAAACCGACCCTGTTTTTAGCCATCCGGGGTAAAGGGGCTTGTTTTGTTACTAAGGTCCAGGAATCAGGGTGGGAGTGTGTGGTCGGTGGTTCCAGCTGTGGCTTGGTGAGATGGATGCTGGGGGACTGAGGCATGGAAACTGACTTGATTTCTGGGATTCCTTTGGCTTTGGCTTTAAAATTCCTTTCACACTTCAACTGCATGTGTGTCTACTCAGATTGTGAACTATAGTACACTTAATGATTTTGGAATGTATTGTGCTGAAACACAATGTAGGTGTGGGGGAAGCAGGTGGGGGGCAATCTTCTTGTAAGTGCACTCAAGACTCCTGATTGCTCAGGGAAAACAGATGAGAAGATTCTACAACATGACACTGCTATGAAGCTTTTCATCCCACTCTTGGCAAGACACAAAATAATTCTCATACTTACTTTAAGTTACTTGTTGACTTCTGATTTTTGTCTCATTTGTGGCATTTTATCAGTTGTGATTCACTGTCAGTGTGTTATTTTCCCCAAAACATTTATCACTTTTTGTCTATGGACATCTTTATGAATCACATTTTTAACTCTGGAAAAAAAGGCATATGTTTTATCATTTAGGGAGTGTCCAAACTCACACACAGAAGCATGCACAAGATTACACACACACATACACAATGTGTTACTTTTGATAGTGTGCAATGATTTTGCATAGTCTATGATTAATGCATGAGGCGTTACTTTGCATTTTCGTTAGGTGTGGACGCGAGAGCAAGCACTCCAGTTTTGAAAGTTGAACATTAAAAGTCTCTAGAAAATGCCTGTTGTTTATTAAGCTTAAACATCATTCATAAATATCACAATCTGTCAGGCTCTACACACATACTGCACACATATGCTCAGCCAAAAGTGCAAGTCAACATGGTGCAGTAAAAATAAAGTATGAATCCTCTCCGCGGAGATAACCCGACATGACTGCAGCAGCTGAGAATTTCTTTTAAAAAGGGTGGAACGGAGGGAGGTTGATGGAGGGCAAAAGAACAAGAAGAACAATGTTGGAGGAACCAAAACCAACCAGGCGTGACTGTTTAAAAACTTGGTCATTCTGCTTTTAGAGTAATGTCTCTAAGCACCAAGCAACTAATAATGTCTGACCGATGCAATGACTCAACGGCGTGCTGCTGCAGAGAGCTCAGCCAAAGAGCTCCACCAAATCAGTGGAAAATATATGTTGTGCAATGAAGGTGTGAAAAAAACACTCCTCTGCTACTATGTGAGGTCGTGGAAGACAGTCAGGTCAAAGGTCATACTCCACGGCAGCACTGAGCACAGCAACAAGACACGAGGTACTGTACCGAGCAAAGACTTCAGAGCAGATCCTCAGCCCCTCAGACGTTGAAACAAGACTGAGCAACTCAGCCATGCTCAAAAACAGCAGTTTGTCGAGTTGGAGATCGGTACACTGATGAGTGTCTGCAGGCCACAGTGAAGAATGGTGCAGTTTCCTTGCAGGTTTGTGGCTGCATTTCTGCAAATTAAGATTCATGATTAATGGTGTCCTCACTGCTGACAAATGCACGCAGATTTTTATCCGGCGCCTGATTGGCCCCAAGTTTAAAGACCCCAAACACACAGCCAATGTCGTTAAAAACTATCTTTGGTTTAGAAAAGAATAAGGAGCCTTGGAACTGATGGTTCGGCCCCTGCAGAGGCCTGATCTCAACATCACGAGACAGAAGAAACAACCTACTCGCTGAGTTCCTTCAAAAAATACGTGCACATGTACCTACAGGAACTGTTTTTCAGATAAAGCATGGTCGCACCAAATATTGATTTGATTTCTTACTTTCCAATGGGTTAACTGATAAAAATACATATTTATTAACACTTACATTTTTTGAAGCATTATTACTTTACTGCATTTTTTGCACCTACCTAAAACTGAATTGTTATCTATGAGCGGGCTAATCTAGTTGCATTCTAGAACAGAATCACCTTGGCATAAAAACAGAATTAAGTAATAATGAAGTTACAAAGACAATGTCAGAGTTTTTTTTCACTGGCTGAAATGTAGCAGCAGATGAGTTATCTGAGATCCCATGATCATTTTTCTGGATGGATGAAAGACAAAAACATCTACGATTTAGGCACATTTATGCTGAAACACTTTGTTTACTAATGGACATCCTTTATGTTTCACTGTCGCATGTCGTACCTCAACAATCTTTTTTCCATAAACGACTTACTTCCTCTTTCCTTTTCACTTGTGTGACATCTCTGTCCTGCCACACTCTCCATCCTGGAAACACTCACAAACCTCCCTCTGTTAATCCTTATAGGAAAAGTGTGGTTTTGTTAAGGCTTCTCTCTATGAGTGTGTGTGTGTGTGTGTGGTTTTGTTGAGGCTTCTCTCTATGAGTGTGTGTGTGTGTGTGTGTGTGTGTGGTTTTGTTGAGGCTTCTCTCTATGAGTGTGTGTGTGTGTGTGTGTGTGTGCGCGCGGACACTTGCTGAACAGACAGAACGTGATGTGTCTGACTTCATGATGGGCTAGTGAACTGACCTTTGTGTGCATGTGTGTAATGCTGATGTGACAGATGATGTCATTTCTACGGTGATGGATTAAGTCCTGATTTACTTTGTAAAAAAAACACTGTTTAAAAAACTTAGTTACAAGAAAGTGTCCTACAACAATGCAACATATCTTAGCCCATTTTCTAGTAATTTTGATATTTATTACTTTAACTGATTATTATACTTATGTGTTGGTATGTATTTTAATCTATTTACATCGCATCGTTGCATTCCTCACAGCACTGTATGTGTATCTCCAAATGAGCATCGCATCCTCACAAAGCTTAAACTTGTTTTAACTTTATCATCCGTCACATATTTCATTATATGCCATTTAAGGAACAGTTTTGGGAACTATCTATTTATTGGCTGGGACCTTCGCAGCTGGAAGGTCTTCTGGTCGACTGTGGCTTTTCTGTGTGGAATTCTTAACTTTTCCGTGGTGCACAGGTTTGCTTTGGGAACTCCAGTTTCCTCCCACAGTCCAAAGACATGCACGTTAGGCTAGTTGGAGTCTCTAAATTGTCCGTACTGTAGGTGTGAATGGGAGTTTGAATGCCTGTGTATTTCTCTCTGTGTTCCTCCTGAGATAGACTGGAGACCTGTGTAGGATGGACCTGCCTCTCTCTCTAAGACGGCCTGAATAGGCTGAGGTTGGCTGTATCGAGGTGAGAAAAATGTTAAATCCCAAAGCTTGGGAGTAGATTCTGGAAGAAGTGAAGTACGTGTTAACCTTTGCCTTAATGTGAACGTGACCTTTACTTGTCGAACCTGTTATCTCAGCCACATCTTAGGAATTAATCTTTACCATAAGAAAGGTTCTAATACATAAATATTGGTTTTACACTTGCAGCAAGATTTGGGCAGAACCAGATGCTCCCCACTGTTTACAAGTATGCCAAGATAAGACGGTGATAGTGTTCTATTTTTACCGTACCACTCTCTGCCAAATACCCAATGAGCATATTCCCCTGCATGTGAAATATTAGTTTTTATACTGCAGTGTCAGCACTGACCTCCTTCCTGATTCTGCTTCATGTGTTTACAACTCAAACAAATGTTGGTTCTTAAAACGAGTTCCCATGTTGTTCCCATGGTTACGGATGGTATCGTAAACAAAAAATACATTAAAAAGCTCTGTGCGTTGTACTGTACACATTTATGCGCATTACAGGGTTATAATAAATAAAGCCCATGATAAATTCCATAATCTAGGTGATTCACTGTAGTTTCTCAGAGATTGAGCTAAGCATTGAGCTGTGGATAATGTATCTTGGAGTGAATTCTCTCTCTGTTCAAAGAGCTAATTCAGCCTTTTTAGCGTCACCGTTCACAGGGTGTGGAGAGGCCGGGGAGGAATAGTGGAAGGGAAAGAGGAAGGATATTATAGCCATTTCACAAATGACTCCTTCAAAGTATAGTTTCCAGTTTTGCTGTTGTTTTTTCTGTTTCACGCTGCCTCAGGGGAAGATTTACAGACCTAATGACATCCCGTCTTTGCTGTCTGTGTCTCAGTGCTGCACTTCTTTGTTCTGTCTCTGTCTCTGTCGTCCTCAGTATGT
This sequence comes from Channa striata, assembly GCA_033026295.1. Taxonomy (NCBI): domain Eukaryota; kingdom Metazoa; phylum Chordata; class Actinopteri; order Anabantiformes; family Channidae; genus Channa; species Channa striata. Next base: position 20,303,253 of record CM065180.1, on the reverse strand, counting down.
GTCTTTCTTTTGATCTCTCTTACAAATTATTCTCATTGTTGCCACTCATGTGTTTGTTTTCCTTGACCAATGAAATGTCTCTGTCAGTCCCTATTTATAACATTCATTTGTAGCCACTTATCCAGGACAAGCCCATACATTCATGAAATAAAAGACACATTTTATGGAAACTTAGTCCAAACATATATCAATACTGAGACACAGAACAAGGCAATCAAGTTTTAACACACCGTGTTCAACAGCTGGTAAATACATACCTGGCGTGACAACAATAGTGAGCAGTAAATAATGGTGACAAAGAAAATACCACAATACACACTCTCACCAGGGGAAGCAGAGAGCGGGAGGTACGTGCACACACAGACACACAAAGACACACCTGCATAAGATACCTGGATGCTCCAAAGCCAAACCAATGATAGTCTGTCGTCCAATCAACTGCTCCTGTAAAAGCAGAGAGCCAATGAAAACACCAGGCCACAAAGTTTAAAAGTTTAAACATGTTTAAACAGTTGGATTACAGTTAACGCTTGTTTTACTTCCATTTATAACCACACGAGGTCACCTTCAATCAGACAAGATGAATAAATGGACAGATGCTTTACTAACTCCTAATTTTTCATTTTGCAGTTGCCATTGCACTGAACCTTAAACGCAAATTGCATTTAATTACACTGTATGCTTTGTGTCAGCTTATGGTTAAAACAATGAACACTTTATAAAATTAAACCCGGGCAGAGTCGGTTTATCAGTTTAGATGCTTTTGTTTTATCAGCTTTGATTCAAAATTGTGTCTTGCAGCCTGTGCTCCCTGCCTCTCCATTCATTTGCTGTCTGACATGAAATGTCTTGATCTAACTGAATCAACAGCGCGACCTAGAGGTCAGACAATCAGTCAAATCCATCGTTATCATTGTGACAGATAAAGCAGTGAGTTAAAGCTAAATTGCATTAGGTACTAACATTTTTTATATATAAAATATTTTGAAAAGATTAACCTGTGGCCAAAAGATGGTGTCAGTGTTTTAGACCAATGGGATCTTGGTTCATGCATCACTCACACAGGGCAGCAACAGGACAAATAGATTCGATCATTTCAAGCTAAAGATAAATTAAGTCAGTCCACAAACTTTTAAGGTATAATATTGCAAATGTATAATAATCCCTACCTTGTTGTCTTTAAAGTGATGTCAATAAAGTTAAACAGTACTATCAACTATATGCTAGACGATACAATTGTTGACAAAAGCGATAAATTATTAACAGTAAAGTGTCTTTTATGTTCGTCCAGCTATTAGTATTATGGGGTTAGACTGTATAATAAAATAAGTTGAAATTGCGCGTATCCGGAACGTTCGGAAGGGGGAAGACTTTAAGTGGAGGACCAGCGCGTCAAAGATGGCAGACGTACCCGATAATGCACCTGAACGTGAGTTTCTTTTCACTTAAAAAATCATTTTGGACCTTGTATGAGAAAATGGTTGTGTCACTATTCGGCGTTTTCAAAATTTCAAAACGTCTTTCTGAGCTCGTTTGTCTTTGTTAGCAACAGTTTACGGTCCTGTTATTCTTTCCAGTAGTTTCGTAAACAGGAAGAATGTCTGTTTCCCAGTAATCCTTCCTGGACGGACAAATGTAGGATATTTTTGTTAAAATTAAAATACAAATCCTTACTTAAGTTGATGAATATTGCCACTGCGGATTCATAGAACTTAGCATTGTCATCCCAGCGTGAGGAAATATGTTGGTGGTGAGTTAATAAAACCGAGATGAATGTGTCCGTGGGATGAGATGCAGACTGACATTTTGCTGAGTCACCATGACAACGGTTTTCAGTGGCCCATGATTCTTGATAATAAGCCACATTTATTCTGTTTCCTGCAATGTGAGATGTCGTAGTTAAAATGGGAATTTAATCCTTAAAACATCCTGTCGTAACATTATGAGTTACAGGATATTTTGATGCAGACTGCGCTCCAGAACTCTTCTGCAAATTCCCACGCACTTAAATCTTCAAAGAAAAACTGTCTGTTCCTTTTCTGCACTCACATCTTGTGAAACCGAAACACATCGTCTCGTACCACTTTGCTTTGAGGACACTGGACCAGCATAATAAGTGACTCGTTCCCAGTTTTTTCCATTAAAAGCCATAAACAATAAAGGAGCTGAATCCAGACGTGAATTCAGACATGCTTTTATTTCATCCTATCTAGATTATTGTAATTCCCTCTCCACTTATCTTAGCAGAACATCTCTGTATCATTTACGACATGTCCAACACGCTCTTGCTAAATGTTTAACGTTAAATTTGAGATTTACTGCAACTCTACATCACCTGCGGGTCTCTGCTGTCATCTGATCAGGCTTTCTTGGCTGTTTCAGACTCAACTCATTGCATGCTTTTAAAAAGCAGCTTAAGACCTGGATGTTTAAAGTTCTGTCCATATCCTACTATCTTATTGTGTGTCATCTTTTTTTTTTATCTTTTCCTTTTTATTGTTTTGCATTTTGTGCTGTATAAATAGACACAATTCTCTTGCTTACAGTAAAATATTTAAGATTTCAGACTTACTGTACTGTTACTGTAGTAGATCAGCTGGATATTTGGCAGATGTCCTGTGAAACTTTTTTTGCACATTTTTCCCCCAAATTTTGCTTAGACATAGTAGACATACTGTAGAATGGTTGGAAACCTCAGCATCACCACAAGACTAAAGGAAAGTGTGGGTTTGATCAAAGTTTGTTTTCTCCGCTGCATAGATTTGTAATGACTCACCAGTGGGCAGCAGGGTAAATGAGGTTAGAGAAATGTCATTTGAAATAAGCATTTAAGAGGCTCTGATAAAGCGTGAACACTGATATCTGTACTCTGTAAAATTTTTTTAGACTGTCCAGGTACGGCCAGTGAGCAAGCAGGGAAGTCGGCATCATGTCAAGGCTGCCCCAACCAAGTGTTGTGTGCCTCCGGAGCTACAAAAGCCCCTGACCCTGGTAGGACTCACATGTCATGATAATCTAATATCTACACAATGGTTCTGAATAGTTAAATAAATAAATACTATTAGTGAAGGACTTCAATTAGTAGCTTTTAATCAACCAATATTTCAGTGAACTCTAGAGTTTGCTGTTAAAAACAACCTATCCATCTTCATCCTTCATCTCCCCCACACAATCTGAAATCTCAGCCATAGCAGAGATAGGAGAGAAGCTGTCAACGGTCAAACACAAGATCCTCGTCCTTTCTGGAAAAGGAGGGGTGGGGAAGAGCACCTTCAGCGCACACCTGGCCCACGCCCTGGCAAGTGACAGCACAAAGGAGGTAATGCTAAAATTTTCTTCAAGGCTTTCAACCTACTTGCTCAGACGGTGCTGTGTGGAATGAAATGAAGTTGTTTGATGAATCTCTCGTGTATCTTGCGAAGCTTTGGTTTGTACCGTAAATCTCTTTAAATCCAGCTGCTTTGTCCTGCAGAAATACTCTAAATGCCACTAGAGGTCACTGCTGACTTTACTATCTGTTAATTTTTAATTAATTTTAAATTAACTTTGATCATATTGTAAACTTCATATTATTGATATTGTAAACTTATGAAATGTCAAAACTCTTACTTAGGACAACTTTATTATCTTATTTGAAAAAGCATAACCGAAGGCATTTCACAAATGAAATGAAAATACAATGAGACAATAACACTGACACAAACATTTTAATTGAATTGTATAATTTACATATTGGCAATAGGGCAGTGGAATTATTCCTTGAGAGCTTCTTATTAAAAATGGAGTTTTGTCACATTTAAAAGGGAAACTTCACTATAGATCAGTTGATAAAACCACAATGGGCTCTATTGTTCGAGATGAAGTTCTGTGTTCTTGTGTTTCCCTAATTATCATATTCAAACTTATTTACAGCCTTTTGGGAGGTAAGTTCAGCATACACCTGCAACGTTTTGGGCACTCTGGGTAATTCCACATTTTGATCCGTTTTGTTTAATAAATACAACGCAAAAACAGGATTTGTGCAATTGTGGCATGTGCAAAAGCTAAGACCCTCACACACTTGCAGTATGTCAATGCTTAAGTCTACCGCCCTTTTTTCAAGAGATAACAGCTTGCAAATTCTTCTTTCTATTTTTGAAAATGTCACCCAATCCTGCAGATGTTCTCCAAGTCATTCTGGAGTTTTGCTTTGACTTTCAGACGTTCAGTCTTTCAGAAAGTTTTCTTGACTTTTCACCTGTTGTTTTGTCTTCCCCAGTTCCCCTTAACTGTCACTTTTACTTTATATTTTAGAAGTTGCAAGCAGCGTGATTTTTTTTATTTTTCATATTCTGTGCTGGTTTGTAAGTGATGTGTGAAACTAACATATGAGATGGGAAGATATGTTATTTTCCAATAGCCAATGTTGGTAATGCTGTAAGTTTAAACCATAAATAAATCTTAAATACTGTGGTCAAAGTGTCTCACATAGCTGTGTTACTTCTATATGTTCTTACACTTCTGTTCTAATATGAATCTTCCACTGTGGTGAATATCTTACATGTGCCTTTGACACTTGTGTTCTTAGCAGACACAAAGGATATGAAAACAGACTTGGCAGCCTTTGAGAATACCAAAAGGTCAGCTTATGCTTATTTTTTGTCTCTTTTTACTTTCCTGTTTAAAGGTTGCACTACTTGATGTCGATATCTGTGGTCCGTCCATTCCTCGGATCATGGGTTTGGAAGGAGAACAGGTGAGTGATATGCATCGTTTGTGTTTTGTGCAATACAAAAGCAAATTGTAATAGATAGAAATAATTAACTTATAATCAAAAGTAAATATTAGGTTTGAGACTCTAGTCAATATTTTTAGTCATATTTAGTTTTACAGTAAGAAAAATAAATAATGTTTGCTTTGACCTCAGTCGGGTGTGTTTGTTGAGCAGGTGTGTAATCTGTTGGTGTCTTGTGCGCAGGTTCACCAGAGTGGTTCAGGCTGGTCTCCTGTGGTGAGTCGATTCAAACACTAATGTTGTTTAAGTTAATGTGTAATTTTTGGAAGGAGCTGTGTATATCCTAAATCGGTGCGTGTCTGCGTGTATGTTACAGTATGTCGATGACAACCTGGCAGTCATGTCCATCGGCTTTCTGCTGAGCAGCCCTGATGATGCTGTGATCTGGAGAGGACCCAAGAAGAACGGTGTGTGTGTGTGTGTGTGTGTGTGTGTGTGTGTGTGTGAGTGTGTGTGTGTTAAATGTTTTGTTTATTGTACTTTTTGTTTCTTCACATGTCCTACCACTGAAACCTGTGTGGTGATTTCCCATCAGGAATGATTAAGCAGTTTTTAAGGGACGTAGACTGGGGGGACCTGGATTATCTGATTGTGGACACGCCGCCCGGCACTTCTGACGAACACCTGTCAATTGTCCAGTATCTGAGCTCCACTCACGTTGATGGTGCTGTCATCATTACCACACCACAGGTACAAACACACACACAAGCACATGAACTGTGACCCGTGTTGCAGTAACTAACATTAATGGTGAAGATGTTTTCTGTGAGTCCTTCCACTCAACCTGCTTTGATTACTTCTACTTCACTTGTTTTTTTCCCTACATTTCCCAGAATTAATTTCAGCTGTCTACCTCATTTAATTCATGGATTTCATATAGATTTCAAGAGACCTATAAAGATAGTTATATTAAAAGCCACAGCAGTATTAACTGACAGGAAATGAGAGCTGCCAGGGCACTAGAAAAAGGAAGAATCACACCCTTTACTCAGAATGCGACATTAGCGTAGGTGCATTAGTTCATGCAGCTGCCTCAAGTTGGAATAACGTTCACGACTCTACAAGGACGGTTTGGTATCTGCCTTTTTGTTGCACAAAAATATGTTGTACTATTTCTAGCAGGTAATCCAGTGTTATTGCCAAAAAGACTTGGAAAGGAAGTAAAACACAATGAAGAGGGCCAACCGTGAAAATCCATTATTCACTGTGGTTGCAAGTATTCTAATTAATTGGTCAGATCTTGTTTTATCTGTAAAACCCCCTAATTCCATTACTACTGTAAGTGTCACGCTCATTATCTCTACCTACACATTTACCCATAGCTAAATGCAGTAGCCAGTACAAAATAGTTCTTGAAGATCTATTTTGAGACTTTATTTTGAGCAGTTGTCCACCAACCATGGAGTCAGTGGTTGCCCAAGTGGCCTCTTTGTTTGTGCTTCTTCTAAATCACAACTGTAATTGAAATTCAACTACACAAGGGATGTTGAGAGACTGGGAACCCCATTACAAAACGTGGACTGCTCTAACAACAGACTGAGGATCTGAAAATGATGCCAACTGATGCATACAAATCAGGAAGAGGTATAAAAAGATGTTTCCAGGTCAAAATTTAAATTCTCTGAAAATCATTTGAAGATGGCAGGAAAAGGAAACTTTGAAAGTCAAAAAATATCATAAAGAACATATTACAGGAAGGAATATAAAAAAAGCTCTTTGGGACCACAAGGGAGCTACAGTACAGGAAGGTGTAACAAAATCTTTTTTGTTAGGAAAAGGAGCAACATTTATTAAAAAGAACCCCAGCGGTTGTACTATTCTGGTTTGGGGGTTTTAAAGCCAGTGGCACTGATGGGAGTGAAGAATGGCTTCCACTAAATTTCAGCAGACTGTGGACACAAGTCTCACGCAGTTAGTAAGAGAAGAAAGTGGCTTCTTCAAAAGGCCAATGATTCCTCAAATCCACCTGAAGTAGGGTTTTTGTTTTCTCAAAACGTATAAAAAAATGTAAAAATCAAAACGTGAAATGTCTTTAACGTGATTGGAGCCCAACAGTGGGAAAATGAGCTGACAGGACAAGTTAGAAAGGTGCGTGTAAGGACAGAAACAAAGCTTTGTCAGGGCCAAGACTCTCTTAGACCTGTGTGAATGACATTGTGTTGCCCAGGAGCGCAGTGGCCTCACAAAGTGTAACCAAAGTGTCGTCATGTTGGCAGTAAAGTAACACCAATGTTAACCACAATCACAGAGCTGTGCGTCTGTATATAAAGTTATAAAGTTATAGTTTAGCTTGTTTATTGGAGGTTTGTTTAAACCAAACACAATAAATGAATTCAATTGTAACACAAAACAGGAAATACTGTTGTACGGCGGAAAAAAGCCCTTATTTGTCTGTAGGTTGTATAAACCACATGTATTAATTTTACAGGCACCTAAACACAACACGGTGCTGTCACGGTGCTGTTCAACTGGATGGAAACAGGCTGCTGGTGCATGATAAGGACACACCTTAACCCTTAGAATGTGTTTACCAAACAGCCACCAAAAAGCCTGCTACACAAAGCTGTAGACACAGACACACAATACGATTGTCGCAATGGTTTTGTGCTCGTGATTCTAAGTAAACACTTCCTGATACCGAAAATGGGTCCAGTGAGGTCAGACAGCAGTAGAATCACTTCCTCATTTCTCCAGCTCTCACTTAACCAAAACCGACAAATGTCGAGGTGGGAATTACCCAGCAAACATGCCGGGCCATTTGCTAACAAGTTCCTTCGTTCTTAATATCAAAGAGGAGAGCTTGATTATGCACTCAAACATTCCAACTTGCGACTTTTCCCAAGGCCACTGATAGCAGACATTGATAGCGGAAAAGGAGGAAGGGAAACCAATGCCAGAAGGCTTTTCACTTTTCCTTTTTTTTTCACCATTGTTTTCTCCTTGTTTCTTCTGTCATAACCTCGCTCCTGTTTGCTTTGCTTTTCTCTTTCCCCCCTTCTCCCCCTAGGAGGTGTCTTTGCAGGATGTACGAAAGGAGATCAGATTTTGTCAGAAGGTCAAGCTTCCAATCATCGGAGTGGTGGAGAACATGAGCGGCTTCGTCTGTCCTAAATGCAAGGTCACTGACACACAGCGATGCCAGCACGAATGGTCACACCTGCATGCAAACACAAACCGGATAAAAACTCGTGAAGCTCTACAGTGCACAAACAGAGAACCACACTTACTGGCCGCTTTATTAGGTACACCTGTACATTCTAAAACTATCTAATACAGCAGCTCTGCCATGAATTCTGACTTCAACAAGGTTTTAATTTGTTCGTTTTTAAGTTGGAACTCTCACAACGGTGATAATTCTAATATGTGTTTATGACTGAGGTCAGTGGTTAGTGGACTAATACTGGACGGCATTACAGGAGGAGGTGCTTCTAATGTTTTGGCCACATCATTCATTTTAAACATGGTGGCCAAAACATTAGAACCATCTCTTCTTATAATACCCTGCCGTACAACTCCAGCTGTATTTAGAATGTAAAGGTGTACCTAACAAAGTGGCCAGTGAGTGTACGTTGTATGTGTAATCAGCTCTCTCCTACACCTTATGTGTGTAACGCTCCAGATAGGGGAGTGAAAAGCAGAATGAGAGACTGAACTAAGCAAAGCCACAGATTCCTCATCTGCTGCATGTTATACGTGGATTTCAAATGAATTGTACATGCAAACTCTGCTTCCCGATTGCCAGAGACAGCTGGTTTCTCTGAGAAATCTGGTTACTTAAGTGCATGTAAACGCAGTGAATGATCTGGAAAGGAAATCAGGTTGAACCAAGCTCTTCTTGAAGGCCACCAAACTTTGCCGGAGAGAATTAACCCAGTTGTTGCATTAGGTTCTTTTGTCTCTTTCAGTACAAAAGATCTTAGCTGCATTGTGTCGTCTTTCCGTATTGGCAGATTGACAACTAAGCTGTTAAGCCAGGGTGTATATTTAACCCTTTATAGGGCCCTCATAGCAATACTTGGAAGTTTTAAAATTCAGTCCTGGAGTGTTTGGAATGCTATGTGTAACAATTATTGTAAAAAATACACATGGATGATGAAGATGAAGGAATATCTATTTCCAAATTCAGACATTTGTGTCGTGGAACTTATGACGCCCATGTCAAAATATCACACCCACAATAAGGTGCAAAAACAACTGCAATAAGTCGCTGAATGTAACCAAAAAAATGGTGAGAACAATTTTTAACCTTACGTAAACACGCACCTCCTAAAAATCCGACTAGTAAACAAGAACATTAGCAACATATTATCGCAGTTATGGTAAAAACCTGCTTTCAAACAAGATGAGTCTGATTACCTGCCAAAGTCAAGTCCAGTCCTGCTTCATCGTGCTTTATGAAGCTGCTGACAGACGTGGGATGATCTTTTTAAACCTTGTGGAAGTTATCATATCATTCCTTGCCCGTAAAAGTGTTTAAAGTGTTTTTTTGCAGGAACATTTTTTGGCGGAATGTAAAAAGGTCTATTCAGTGTATGAAAAGCTGGAAAATCTCATTTTAATTAAGGATGGAGTGAGGGAAGGCAAAGTGAACCAGCAGTGGGTGGGGCAGACAAGCAGGACACTTTGGAGACTGGTATTGAAAACTTCTATTTTACAGAAACAATCAGCTGCCTTTGTAAACACTCAGGAGGTTTTTCATGCTGCAACTGTTCCTCCTACTCGTACTTGCCGTCCTTTCCTAAAGTCAGTACAATCAAAGTTGTGAGCATCTAAATTCACAGTCCTTGTTCTGTGCAAGAATCTGCATGTAACGCTAATATTGGCCTTCAGCCATCTGGATTAATCTGAGTAATTTTGTTTTTCCCCCCAAATTAGTGTTTTTAGTGTGAAACGCCCTCTTTCTTTTTCCCTTGTTTACTGATCATTAAGTAAATTTATGACATACGTCGCTTTCTGAGGAAAGCTGATTTGTTAACTTTCATATAAACGGGTTTCCGAAATCCTGGTAGGGGACTAGGGACACCTGTTTCCTTGGGTAGATTTCTTTCCTGCGGATACGTACCGTCTCTCTCTCCAACTGTGTATGCAGACACGACCGCAGCCGGGTAAAAGGCTGAAAGAATGAATGGCAACCATTTCTCGCCCTGTGCTGTCACTCGGCTGCCCCTCCCCACACACACAACTGAAAAGTCAGAAAGCAGCATTTTCTTTCACTATACAGGTAAAATCTGTGCGCTAGGCTTCCAAAACAAGTCCAAGCTTCTTTTGGAAGATCAGACAGTGCAGTGAAAAGCAGAACTATAGAGAGATCATTAACTGAGCAATGTATTTCTTCTTCTGCTGTATGTATACACAGATTTCCAGTAACTCGATTTCTTAACTACATGTACGCTCCAGATTACCAGAGAACGCTGGTTCCTCTGAGTAACTTGTTTACTTAAGTGCATGTAAATCCACTCCGTTGCTGTGGGAAATGGAAAGTGAATGAAAACATTGCCTCGGCATCTGTCAGCTATGACTATGTGTTCACGGTGCCATGTAGCTGTAGTGAAACTTACTAAAAGTGCAGGAACACGCAACTTAGCCTTATTTTTTGTGTCGTACGTGGCTCTTTTCTCTGTATTGTTTATTACAATTGGGGGAGGCGTATGCATGAGACACGATTACTGAAATTCGCTGTAGTTAGTACACTGACGAAAAACCACCAAGGCATTTTCTCACAGAGCAAGCTGTGGATTTTGGTCACTTACAAAGCAAGTGGCTCTTGAAGGGATCTCTTAAAGGCTTGTATGGAGAGGAGAATTCCCTTAACCACGTTTCAAGAAGAATTTGGGAACTGGTTCTTTAATTAACTTTACAGCATTTTCACTTGTAGTGATAAAATTGTACAACAAATACAACATAATGACCACACGTGCAATTAAATCATGTTCAATACAGCAGCTCTGAAGTGAATTCTACTTTCACACGGTTATAAATTCTCAGTTTACAGGTTGCAACTGTCAGAAAGGTGATAATTGTACTGTGGGTTTATTATTGAGGCCAAAGTGGGTAGTGGAGTTGGACTGGGGCGCACTATAAGAAGAGATGGTTCTAATACTTTGGCCACGTGATTTATTTTAAATGGGTGTTGTCTGATCAGTGTGCATGGCTGCAAGCTGCAGAAAGTACCTGTAGGCAGTGCCGTCTCAAGCATTGTGTTATTGGTGTAGTATAACTGGTTATGTGGGTACTGGCCAAACATTACAATTACCACTCATTGAAAAAGTTAAGGCGGGGAACCTGTCCCATTCTCTGGGCACCACAAGATAATGCTAATTTACAATTGTGTTACTAGAGTTTAGTGTCATCTGAAGTGTTCTATTTTTAATCCCCCTGATGTCTGCAAGGGTCCACGGTGACATGACCCACATCTGCACTGGTGGCTACGAGATCAGCTATTGGACCTTTGTCTCACTGTAACATGTTCGCAAGCCAAACTTCCAAGTAGTGGCTGTTTTCACTGATTATAAGACACAGAAACTGAAAAATATCCTAACGCCTACAGACAGGCTCCATATAATGAGAAATAAATTGATGATGACTTTTCTTAGTTCTTTGTCCTTTTCGTTGTAGAACACATCGCAGATCTTCCCTCCCACCACCGGGGGCGCGGAGAAAATGTGCGCGGATCTTAATTTGCCTCTTTTAGGAAAGGTGCCTCTGGATCCGAGGATAGCGCGAAGCTGCGACGAGGGAAAGTCGTTCTTGAACGACGTGCCTGACTCTCCTGCTGCTGACGTCTACCAGAGGATTGTGCAGAGTAAGGGATTTTCAGGAGTTGATATACGACACACACATACACAAGCATATGTACGTCTGTTGCCTCACATGCCACTTTTTCTGACATTCCTAGGTAGGGAAGTTAGATGCTCATACAGACGCATTTCGCCTTCCATTTAAGTCCATTATTATTTTTGATGACTAGATGTTTTACGTGATGGCCTAATAGCCGATTAAATGAAAGAAGAAGTGACAACCTTTCAAATGGGAAGCAGTCAAATAAAGGGGAAGAGTGGTTGTATCGAAATTCAATAACTGTACCTACAGCGTGAGATTAAACCTGTGGTTTGTATGATTCGCTCAAGGCTTTTGCAGACAGTAAACAAAAAAGTGACACTGATCTTTAACAATAGAGATGTGTTTGTTTATATTACTGAAAATCTTCATCAAGTTTATCAAAACTAACATTTTTAACGTCTTTACTCGTCTCTTTCCTCTGCCAGGGATCCAAGACTACTGCTCCAATCGTTTGACAGAGGAACAGAGCACCACATGATCCCCTGATGGCGGCCATATTGGATCAGAACACAGCGACAGATCACATGAGAATGTGGTAAAGATTATTAAGTACTGAATAAAAACACACATTGAAAGGATTTATCAGAGCTCATCAGAATGACTTCCACTAGTTTTGGTTTTATAGTGTATCTACAATTGTGGAGCTCAGTGTTACAGAGAAATTAGATCTGTTAGTTGGGTTTGGGATGAAACATGTTATCACCGGGTTTTCCCTCGAACCGGTTAAAGTGTAACCGTGAGAACGTTGTAATGCCAGAGGCTGAATCTGTTGGATCACACACATACTGTTTTTGGAATTGGTGGCCTGTAACATTCCTGATTGAGTGAGTCAGTAGGGAGCAGGAAGAATCAATTTGCATGTGTCATAGCTGCAATTTCAGACTTTGTTAGTTACTAGTTATTGGCTTCCTCTAAATGACTATGATACTGTGCTGTGTATTCTTCCTGGTTGAACGTACATCCACCAACAACGCCACAACAGAGATGGATCAATATTCTGTTTTGAATTACTGTTTTCTGTGATTTGATTGGTAATTTGTTAAGAACAATGTTGATGACCAAACATGCCTTGGCTACTGATTGATATTCTATTAAATAATTCTTGAAGAATATTTAGTTTTTGTTTTTATATTTATTATTATTATTATTATTATTATTATTATTATTATAAGTTTATTGCTGCTGAATGCTGAGAACAGTATGAGGGCTTTTTTAACTGTGTGTATGTGTGTGTGTTTTAGCCACATTGAGACGACATGAGTCTGTTCACGTAGTCAGTTATTGAGGACAAAATCAAGTCCCAATGGCCCAAATTATGAATTTTAAAGCAGAATTTTGTGTGTGTGTGTGTGTGTGTGAGCGAGAGAGGCAGACTTGAGTGAGTGCTTACATGCCTGTTTCTGTGTGTGTGTGTGTGTGTCCTCATTTACTTTGTTGTAGATGGTCATAGTTCCTTCAGGGTTCCCTGAAAACACATGTGAAACTGCGCTTCCATCCTGCTAACAGTCAAAACAACAGCAGCAGCCAGACCGACTGCTGATTCCACGTCTCTCTGCTTTTATTTAAATCTAGGTAATTTAAAGAATGCGAAGGGAAAACTATATATCGTGCACAACTAATATTTTTAATCCATAAACTTGTCATATCTAGAGGGTTAAGTATAGTAACCATTCTACTGTGGAAACAACACAAATTTCTATATTAATAGGAAATAATTTAATTATTTTCATATGTATGTATCCTATAGTGTTGTCTTCTGTATCAAAATCTGTATTTAACCTTGACTGGTTTACCTAAAATAGTCATGAGTGCATCCTTTGTTTGACTAAAGCATGGCACTGAGTATGGCCGTGTGGCATGCCTTGTTTTTCCAAACCAGTTCTCACAAGCAGATAATAAACACATTCTTCGAGGTTTTGCTCACAAGTGAAAGAAAGGCAGCGCACGCTGTATTAACGGGTCCAACTAACCAGAAGACGAACAACAGCATAAAAATAATGTCTGACTCAAAACAAAGTGGGAGGCAGTGGCTTTAATTTGGGAAATGAGTAAAACTATTTCCTCCACAGTTGTGTGAAAGAAAAATACCCTAAATCTGGGATTTCACACATTTGGGGTCTGAGAACCGGTTGATTAGTTGCAACGTCATGTGTAAAAGTCTCTAAAACTAGTGTACGATTGACACATGAAATACTTTTCATAATAATTTCATAACGTGTCATAATAATTTAGAAACCAGGAGGTGTGTGTGCTGTGCATCTGTGTTACAAGTGATGGTGGTTTGAAATAATGCACTGAAGATGATGCATTGTTGATTAAAAAATGTCAAAGAATTAAGTCACCTCAGACACAATAAACTGGGTCGATTTTGTAATGTGGAAATGGGTGATGGTTGACATGTCAAAATAAAAGGCCGTATCCCTAAACCGTTCCCCTTATGTAAGCATAATGTAATATCAGTTCTTATTTCTGACCTCACTGACTCCGGTCTCTCACAAACATTCCATCACAAAAAAGCTGAAGTACTTTGAACAGACCTCCCTTCTGACCAGACACCTCCCTCTGTTAATGTGAACGCCTCCTCGACAAAATCATTGTTTCCCTGAAAAACAAAAAGCAAATAAGCCTTCACTCATCTCTACTAGCAGCTGTGTCCCTTTTGGGGACCGAGGCGGATGTTAGGGGGACACACTCCGTCGCCATGGCCCAGTTTGAGGAGGTTCTTGACGGAGTTCGGCTGGCTCTGACCTGGGCTTCTCCTACAGACGTCCGAGCGCTGCTGGAGAGTTTAGTAGAAGAGGGGATCATCTCCGAGGCTTATAGCAAGAGCTTGAATCTGCATCAGCTCATTGAGGGCATTGCATCTCAGGGTTTTTACGGCAAAGCGGCGTGTCAGACGGTTTTCGATGAGATTTTTTCTCAATGCCAAGGTAATCACGACCTGGTGAGGAAATCTGGCTCATCGACGTGTGGAGGATCTGACGTCCGTGAGCACAATCAGACAAGTTTGGAGCTGATGTTATTAATGGAGGAACATGACAGCGCAAGCTCCTGGACAGAAATGCATCCACTGTACGACCCTGATCCAAAGGATATTCGTGAACTGATGGAAGGACTCGAGATGGACGACCACTACGTCGATCACGAGGTCATATGTGATGTACAGTGCAGTCTTAGAATTGAAGAAGACGTTTCACACTTGCTGACTGATGCAGAATCACTGCAGAAGCCAGTAAGTGATAGTGAAAGAACTGAAGAGGGGAATTCAGAGGATGAGAAGGAGTGGTTAGAGCAGGTAGAGGAAGCAGCTAGGAGGATAGCCATCCCTCTCTGGCAGCACTGGGAAAGAGCTCGAAGCATGTTACTACCGCTGGTTCCCTATGTGGCTACAGGGTGTATCACAAGTGAAAAGTCTGTCACCAACACCGGAGCACAATGCCCCGTTTGGAAAATGGAAGAGGAAGCAGAGCTTGCAGTTGCTTGCAGGACACTAGATTTGTACAGTGACAACTTTCAGGAGGCGGATTTAGAAGAAGCTGCTGACACCCCAGAAGACCTGTGCTACCTAACGGACGACAACGCTGTGATGACTGGATTGGACCCAAGTGAGTTCAGTATTTGTGAAGCAGCAGGGAATTCCGGACCCGTTGAGGCATGCACAGCAACCGACACAACCGACGACGTTACAGACAGCGTGGAGGGCCACACTGGGACAACGGACGCAACGGAGGCCCTTCTTTGTTTGGCTGCAGACGCAGAGTGCGATGCAGACACTGGATTTATAGATGTTGCTGCTTTACTTTCATCTCTTTCACCAAAAGACACATGCACTATTGCACACGATGACTTGTTTTGTTCAAACACACACAATAGCGTTGCATTCGGTGTCAAGGGAAACTTAGATAATGTTTCCAAAGCTGACGATATTAGGACAGTGAGCAGCGCAGAAAGCTTAACTGGCTTCCTTGAGAGTAAAGAGGATGTGGAGAGAATGGATTCACACTGGGGTAAGTTTCCACCTAAACATCATCATGTTGTGTGTCTTTTCCTGTTTTTTGAAGCTCTTCTACATTTTCTTTACACCTGCCACTTTTGCATTTGCTTGAACTGCCTGCTCCTAAAGTCTTGATTTGTTAAGACATACCGCCAAAACAAACCGTTTTTCGGACCACAGATTTTTGGGTACTTTCCATTTCACTGAGAGGCTGAATTAACTTGCGCTGCTGTTTGTTTAGTTTGGTAGTTTTGGCATGATTGGTGTCAGGTTGGTCCTTACTTTCTGTTTCACTTTGAGCCATTCCCATGGCAAAAATAGAGAGGATGTGGTAACCACCCTTGTCAGAGTTTTGAAACACTCCACTGTTCGTGCTGATGATGTGGCTAATGTGGCTGTCCGGGCTTGGTTTGCTCCCTTTCAGGGGAATCCTGCTTAACGAACACAACATTTAGGCATGTGGCGACAACGTGTATCCCAAACGAGACACAACTGAACTTCATCAAAAGGGTGGAGCTTTCCTTTCAACATAGGGGCGTAGCCTCCTGTTATCTAGGTCTACACGGTCAAAGGATTTTTATTATTATTATTACCTGATCTTTTAATGTTAATACGCAGTGAAAATCCCAGCAGGTCGAATATGCCCCATCTAAAGCAAAATGAAATCCCAACTTTAACCTAAAAATAAGGCGGTTGCATTTCTCTGTCTGTTTTGCTTCCTTCCACCCTTTGTTGTCATGTTGGTTAGCAGGTCGAGATTCACTGCTCTCGTCGCCCCTCCCACCCTCAAGGATATGCTCACCTTCTCTACAGGAAATGGTTACATTTTGTTTTCTAGGCAGGACAAACCAATAGGTCCTCATGGTGCGATTGTGGTGATGCAGTGCAGCATGTGTCGCTGCAAGGTTTAACTGATTTGCCGAACAGTTAAAGCAGGTACTTTCCACTTCATAGGCAAAACTCCCCCCAGTTTGTTCGCTCATGGAAAGGGTGGTCCTATGAAGGGGGGGTGATGTTTACCTTCTACTGTTTTGAAAAGCATTTTAGCAGTGCGTGGGAAAGAATCCGGCTTTGACAGTGTCCTAAAAGGGTGAGGATGTAACTTTTCACTTAACATAAGGGATTATTTTATAGAACTTAAGGGGTGACGTCACCAACATTTCACCTGCCCTCTGTGGTCCTAGCTGGGGGAGGTAGTGGAGATGGGTAGATGCTTTACTAATTCAGATTGTGTGTGTGTGTGTGTGTGTGTGTGCTGCAGTAGCTGTTACACATAATAATACCTTTCTGCAAAGTAATAAAAAACATTAAATTAAAAAAATGATAACAGTACTAACTGCAGCCTGTGCAATTTAGTGAAGTTAAAGTAGAAAATGGGGAAGAAGAGTCAAAACTGAATCATACACGAAAAGGTTAAAAGAACACATGTGTGACAGGATAATGCAAATAAAAGATTATTTTTGAATTAGTGTGTTATAGGCAGGATGTTTCAGACTTTTTTTTTGTGTGGATGGTGACATCACTTCAGCAATGTGTTTATCCTTTTTGCAACAGTGGTCTTGAAATTAAAATGTGAAGTAGTTACAGTTGCCAAGGCTGAGACAATGTTTGAGCTCTGTGGCAAAGTTCGAGCTCTGACAACAGAAATCGGAACATTAGGCTTCTTGGATTACACACTGATACAGGCTGATACATTTTAGAAAATGGACACTCACATTTTATCAAGCGGTCACAACTGAACCTTTCCTTTAACTTTGACCTTTGCTGCCCCACATCAAAGTGGCGCACAGTCTTCCTACTATCCAGGTTCAAGCCATGATGGATTCAGACTCCTTTAATGTCATTTGCATGAAGACTCAGGCTGAAAGTGTGAGAAACGGGACTTCACTGTAGCCACTCATCTCTGGCAACCGCAGTGCCTCAGCTTGGCGTCTCTGGATACGCACTTGGGTCAAAGTGAAAGTAAAGATCGTTTGTTGTCAGACTTGGTTGCGGCCACGGCGGAACGTGCAGGTCACATCAGGATACACGCCGAGGTCGATGCACCTCAGCAGAACGTTCGTCCCGCAGTGGGAATCTACGGCAGGACAGATTCCAAGGTCCGAGCATCACCCGGCAGGTAGGACTCAGCCCTCGGCGCGTTTCTCCACAGTGCGCAGGAGGGAAAAGCCATGATGGAAATGTCGAGCGTCTTCCCTCCATCTCCATCCGTCTGCGGCTTTCTCAGCTCTTTATTCATATCATTCAACTGTGCTTAATATCAAAAATAGAGGGTTATTAACGAGCTCTCGTCCAGTAATAGGCGTAAACACATTCCAAAACTTTGACTCGGAGGTTTTGCTTATTTATATATGTGTTTTATTTTACTTTTGGGTTGCCTTTCATAACACCAAACAAGAAATAGTTTTGCTGTGTATTATTTTTGGATGAATTCTCAGTGAACTCCATTAACATGGAACATGGCTTCATGACAGTGAACGCACCAACGTTTCTCCGCGTGTGTGTGTGTGTGTGTGTGAAATGGTGCACGAGCGAGAGACGCGAGAGGCAGTTGTGAGGGGAAATTTAAGCAGATTTTCATTTTGGGGGGGAGCTTCCAGGAAATTAAAATAATGTTGTTTCACTGCTAAGAAACCCAAAGATGTGGCGGGAAGATGTGTGATCAGGATTAGTTGCATGGAGGCACTTTGTGCAGCTCGGAACTTCGTCGGAGTTGCTCCGCAGATGAAGGCGCGCGCGTGTCCGGCACCGAGTCCTTCACGCTGCGCAACAAGTGCAGGAGCCGCTGGGCGCAACCGGAGACTCGGGCTCCGTCACTCTCAACCTTCATGCGACCCCAGAATCTCCAGCAGCTGTAATCGGGTTGAGACATACAATGTTTGAATGTGGTTTTAATTGCTCTTATAGCAGCCACTTTATTAGGTACAGCTGTTAACGCAAATATCTAATCAGCCAATCACGTGGCAGCATCTCAGTGATTTTGACTTGTTGGCAGGGCTGAGACGACCTGCAGGCGTCTAAGTTGAGCATCAGAATGGGGATTTGAAAGTGCGGAAACTGCTGATCTCCTGGGATTTTCAAACACAACCATCTCTAGGGTTTACAGAGCCTGGTCTAAGAAAGGAGACCACATCCTGTGGGCAGGAGGACAGAGGAGATTGATGATATGATGGCAGAGGCATCTCAGATTCCACTAAACGTCAAACCGAAGACCCCTCCTCCTGTGCCACTTGTGTCAGCTTTGAACTGGAAAGTGTGGCTGCAGTTCACCAAATTTGGACTCGCAGGACTAGAAAAACATCACCTGGTGCCACAAGCCGCGGTTGCTGCTGCTAAGTTCAGATGCTGGGGTCAAAAATTTGGAACAAATAATAGAACATGAATTCATCCTGCATTCACGGTTCAGGCTGGTTGTGGTGGTCGGGGTGAGGGGCATCATTTCGTTGCTGACTGCGTTCATTCCTTTACAACCAGTGTACTCAACTTCAGCAAGGTAACGTAATATGTCACGAAGCTAAACCAGCTGAAACTGGTTTCTTCACACCACATCTCAATCCAAAAAACTGCTTTTGGAATGTTGTGGAACAAGAGACTTACATCCTGGATGTGCAAATGATAAATGTGCAGTGACTGCATTATGCAACCATTGCAGTGCGCATCAAACTTACGGAGAAATCACTAACTCCTCAGAGGATTTGATCAGCAGCTTGTTGAACTTATGTCTTGAACAAAAGAGGGTCCAACCCAATAAAGTGGTCGATGAGTGTAAATGCATTGGAATTATTCCCCACATACTTTCCCTCTGTATTGTAGTCGGGTAAAATTAAAATATAATGGAAATACTCCAGTAACGTGCAAATACCTTAAAACTTCTTCCATAATTAGCAAAATGAAAAAGTGTCTTCCAGATGTGTTATTTATCGCTAATGCCCAGTGCCACGTTTGGCAAAAGCCAACACAGCATTTTTCAGCAGCGACACGTCCTACCCAGTGATAAGCTCGATGGTGAACGGGTGATAATTTGGCCTTGTTTTGCAGCCACTCGGCCTGGACACAATGCAGTCATTGAGTCGACCGGGAGCTCCTCTCTATGGCAGTTTTCTCGAGAGGCTAAAAGTACAAGAATCCAGATCAGAGTGCTGTGATGGGACCTTAAGAGAGCGAGGTGTGCGGGGGAATGCTCATAAACCTTAAAAAAACCTGAAGCAATGTTGTTCAGAAACATGGGTCAGAATCCCTCGATAGCGCCGTGAAGGACCGATATAGTCGTCGAGCACAGGTTAATCTACAAGTCGTTTAATCATGGGAGGGGTACTTAGCGCTACGCTGCGAAAAAAGTTTGCCTGTATATGCATTCGCACTACCTGTTTACTGTGATGGCGCAGTCACAACCCACTGATGTCATCAAGCAATTTGTTTTTATTGCAGCACATGGGTCATCGAGACAAGGATGTTGGCAGGTTGTTGGTACCAGCAGTGATAATGTCTCCCATTCAATATTTATATCTCATTCCAAAGACTTAACACTTAACACCAAAGACCACTCACGTTTGTGTATCATTGCACACTGCATTATGTGACATACTGCCTTCCGAAGTTGATAATATATACCACTGGGCCTTTCATCTTTTCAATGAGAGGTTATGTGTGTTATGACATATGCTAAGTGTGTTGAGTTGCTCTACAGGAAACATCTGCGTAGCTACGTCGACACTGTACCTCAGTGAGTAGTGAGTTGCCAAGGAGTGAAAATAACACAAATAATGTTCATTCTTTGTGTGTCCGTGCCGCATTTGCCAAACAAATTATGTATTCATTAACTTGTTTGTGTGGTGCTTTCCTTTCACTTTCAAACAGACCCAGATTATGACTCGAGCGTGCTGCGTGTGCAGTGTTTAAAAAAAAAAACGAAACACCATTAAAATAGTACCAGCTCACACACATCTACAGTTTACAGACACATACGTCATGGTCGTGCTATGGCGATGTAGGGATTTCTTTGAACAAGATGATTGTTCAAAGTACATTTTAACAGATCAAAACAGCCAGGGGTGTATGCAAACTGCACATACACTCATTTATGTCACCTAATTTGTTAAGCCCAAACCCCCATAACTTCCTTTTAGTGATCACAAGTGACAGTGCAGATCTCACAAAGGGGGTAGGAAATTTATTCAACTCAATCATATTTGCTGCAGCCATTTCTAAACAACTGCAGAATCCACCTTCATCGGTTCAAACTATTGCCTACAAATACAAGGTTTTGGGACGTGGCCGATTTCCGAGGTTTGGACGAAATTGACATCGATTCCGTTAGTCAGGAACAACCCAGGAACCCTCATGGCACAGGTCTGCCAGGAACTGGATGCCTTGAAGCCTGCATCCTTCATAGGAAAGAGCTCCTGCTCTGAAGTCGATGCCCTTAAGGACAAAGAAGCCGCCCCCGCTTGGACGGTAGAGTTATGGTAGGATGGGAGAAATATTGAGTTGTTTTGTCAGGTATGTTTGCGCAGTGAAGGTGAAGCACGCGCCTATAAGAAGACTGAACCTACAGTTAGGCGGAGTAATGTCAGCACGTCGCTCTAAGGCTGTTTTGTGGCCGGTGAACCCGGTACATTGCACAAAGTGGATGGACGAGGATTATCTCAGAATGTTTGAGAATAGCCTCAAACTATCGGCTAGGTGGTTGAAATTTGAACCGGGTGGGCTCTTCCAGTTGGAAAGTAAGATGTCTAGTTTGTGTTGATTTCAGAGTCACTAAATGAGTCAAACCCAGTGCACCACACGTCCACGGTTTTCTTCCATTTGGTTGTGTGTTGTGGGGGCAATAATTTGGTTCCTCCTTACGTGACAGTGCATCTGAAGTTCCCCCTTGTAATTTCATTCTGCCTTCTTCTGTACTGCTCCTCTGTTATTTCTGTGCCATTTTTCCTGCCTATTTTCTATTATGACGTTGTTGTTTTTTAATTCCTTTATGTGACTGTTTCTCTAGGCTTCAACAAAAGCTAAACTCAAACAAATGGGTCACAACTTTGTAGGCGACTATACACTTACCTGACTCATTTTAAATAGGGTGGCCAAAACTTTAGAACCATCCCTCCTCATAATGCACTCCAGTACGACTCCACCGCTCACTATGACCGCAATAATAAACACAGAGCAGAATTATGACCTGTCTGACAGCTTCAACCTCAAAACTGAGAAATGCTCACATTGTAAAATTACAATCCATGGCAGAGCTGTACTGGATGCACAGGTGTACCTAATAAAGTGGCCAGTGAGTGTGCATGTGAACCTGTAGCCGATACGTTTTGCCATCACACTGCACAGGAAGCACATGGGAGTAAATGTGATGTTAATCAGAGGATGGCATCAGATTTTTTTATTATCTTTTGTATTTATGAGAGAACAATGCGAGCGTTGCGTTTACACTAGCTTTTAGCAATGAGGAAACTCTCAAACACGCTGTGGGAACTTGTTTGAAGTGTGATAACAACAAGTTGTTGTGGTAGCAATGATACTGCCCGTTCCTTTAATCAAGATAAATGGCCACTTATCAAGGTAGCTGTTTTGGGACACAAACGAGAAGTAAACGATCCGTGCAAAGAGTCTTTTGACTCAAGTCAAAAGAGTCACAGTCATTTTAATGAAGTGCTGAGAAAACGTTCGCACTTTCATTTCTTGCATCTTCACTTTTCTCTTCTGCTGGTGTGTGTGTGTGTGTGTGCAGGTGCAAAGATGCAGGATGCGGAGCAGGACCCACCACTCATCACTGAATATGGAGATCTACCAGGTTAGTATTGCTTGAATTTGGATTAATTGTCCAGGAAAGAGCTTTGCAGAAAGAAAAATCAAAGTCAATGAATTATCGGTAGACATACAAACAACTCGTGCTGCCTTTATTCAGTGTTGCACAAAAGCATTTAAATGTTCTTCAGATAGTCATATAACAGCAGGTAAGAG
Source organism: Channa striata (assembly GCA_033026295.1). Taxonomy (NCBI): domain Eukaryota; kingdom Metazoa; phylum Chordata; class Actinopteri; order Anabantiformes; family Channidae; genus Channa; species Channa striata. Next base: position 20,280,682 of record CM065180.1, on the reverse strand, counting down.
GAACGTTGTGAACAACGTCAGCATGCAAAAGCATCAACAAATGCACACAAATTAATTAAAAGATAAAACTTAATAAAAGCAAGATTATAGAATCTTCCACAGTTGATGCAAACGTCAGTTGGGCTGCAGGGTGTTTTGTGATTAATGCTTATCAAGAGAGAAGTATTCAACCAGCACATCACTTCCGTGGAATTTGGAACCTGTAACATGCGAGAACTGCAGCTGGTAACATGCCAGTTATATAATCAGGAGTCAGACATTTGGGGAGTAGGTCGAAAAGTCCCAAGTCAAGTCCAGGTGAGTGGAGTTGCTTTGACACGGTGGTGCTGCATTTTAACTGAGCGTTTACAACGTTCAGGTGAACATCTTCATAAGAGATCGGAAATCTCAACATGCACAAATGTGCTCAGACAACGTCCTCATCACACACAGCAGAAATTAATGTGTAACCCCCCTTGACTATTAGCTTCATGTGACACTTCCCCCCCATGCTTCCTGTCTGTATCGACGTATCAGGTGCAGGTTAGTGGAACAATCAGGCTCTGTAGGAGTGGAGCTGGGGGCTGTGGCAGCCGCATGCAGCCTGTCTTGGTCATACTGGTTTTCCCCTGGTCACTCCTTAAGGGAGAGGTCCAGACTAGCACACTTTAACCGATTCATATTTACAAAATGAAAGTGTTTTGGCCACAGATCCAAAGATAGTATCATTGACATGTCATATTTTTAGGTGATGAATTGCTTGAAAATGGAAATGTTTTGTCTAATAATCCTCCTGTTTTTGTTTTAGATGATATATCTGAATTCCTGAATGAGGATTACCTGATGAGTAAGTTACACACGTTATAATTTTCACATTTTGTCACTCATTTACTGTTTAGAGCATGTAATAAAAAGCCTATAATGGTCTATTTGGGTGAATTACACACAAAAACATAAATCAAATGTGTTGTCTAAATGTTTTTATGCCTTGTTTCAATCTGATGCAGAACCAGACAACTTTGGTGATTCCTGGCTGAATTTTGAGGATCTCAACTTCCTTTGTAAGAATCTCTTTGATTTGTCCTATAGCAATCGACCGCAGTTAATTTAAATCTATTTGACAACAAGGTGTCTAAGCTCTTGTAGTGACCCTCAGGAGTTCTACAGTGTCACATAAATTGGTGCTGACGTCTCGTCCAAACAAGATGCACAAACCCACTTCACTCTCAGGGGTATTGTGTTGGCTATCTGCTTCACTAACTCATTTTACTTCCTCAATCAGGCCCTTCAGGTGACAATCCCATTTTCCCAGAGCTTCCAAGCCAAGAGAGCCACCAGCAGACACCGAACAGAGAACTAAGAAGCAAACCAAGAAACAGGAGAAAGAGACAAAGAGGTAGGCAACCTGTGGCAAATTCAAAATCTTATAGACGATTCTAATCTGATAAAAACCCGCTCACTCTATGTCCATCTGAACTCGCTGACTTTACTTGAAAGAAGTTAGGAAGCCAATCGCCTCACTTTTTACCAAATAAACTCAAAGGCCAAATCGAAGACCAATTTGAAGAGGCATTTGCTAAACCATTAAAAGTTAACGTGACATACTTTTTTAGAGTAAACTAAATTTAAAGTTCTGAGATTACTTACAAATACGAGTAGATTTACTTCTAAACCACTAGGAGACAATGTCTTTTTGGAAGATGCAGATGGAGGATATGAAAATAATAAATCAGCCGGTCAGCTTGCACTGCTGCAGTGAAAACGTGTTGTATTTAAGTTAGTTGAAGTCGGAGAGGTTAGTGAAACCAGTGGTGGATGAAGTACTTCAATACTATAAGTACCCACTGAAATTTCTACTTAAGTAAAAGATGATTTATGTTTTACTTAATAAAAGTAAAACTACTTGAAAGAGCTGTGTGACAGAGCCAGTGCTGCTGCATGGATTAGTTAGGACATTAACTAATTAATGGTAATAGACAGTGATGGGTTAAAGATCTGCTACTTTTAAAAAAGTAGGCAACACTAAATTTAAGTTTTGGAAGCCAAAGAGTAAAATGATTGCGTGCCAGCTCACTTTGAGTTCTGCTAAAATGTCAAATACGCCATTGAAATACGACTCTCGTTTGTTTTCATAAAAAAAATAATGGTAGCTATGAAATGTGTAAAGTAACGTGAATGTAACATGTAACGCAACTTTCATGAGTAGTGGGGTAAAAAATAGAGATATTTGCTCTTAGATCAAGTGGATTAAAAACGTTCAGATACATGAAAAATGTGCTAAAGTTTCCACCACTGAGTGAAGCTGGTTAAGTTACGACATTAAACTCAACACTTTTCAGGAAGAGAAAATACGCAATTACTATTCTGTGTCCTTTTTTTAATTCTGCAGTCCCCCAGTCGCAGCAGGGCAGTGATGAGAACACGCCCTTAAAGCCAAAAAGGCACAGAGCAGCAGGTAAACCCCCCCCACCCCCCACCCCCACCCGCCCAAACACACACACACACACACACACACACTTTTGTGGACTGAATTTCTTTCCATAAACTGTTAAATACATAAGGAGTGCGGGGTGCTATTAACCACCGGTTTCGCTCACAGCAAATGTTTTCCAAAACTTCACCTCCCTTTTTTTTTATAGATATTGCTCCAGGTATATTGAATGATAGCCAGTTAGTATTCAAGGTGAACACTGTTCCTTTCTCTTTCAGTTTAAGCATTTGTTGACAGAGATTTGTCTTTGCTCAGATCTAAACATTAACCTTCCAATCACCAGTCGTTTGACCACAAGCCAATGACGGCTGACGCTACAGCTCACTGCTGTGCGAATTATGCAGCTGTGCTTCAGGCGTGTTGTGCGTTTGGTGTATTTTCAGGCATCCGTTGGTTTAGATTTGTACCACTACCTTATGACAAACATCCAGAAGCAGTGTTTTTTTCATCACAGTGAAACATCGAGTCTGCATTAAAGTTCACGTTCTAGATAGAAGGCTTATTATAGTTAGAGATGTCAACAACTGTACTCGGTGTGGCAGCTTTCCTGTAGCGACTTGTTATTGAAGCTCTACACAGGAAGTGGTCCATGTGATGCATGGACCCAGTAACCCTTCCTCACTGATGGGTCTGAAGCACAGTGTTCTCGGTCCAGGATTTGTGGCTGTCGTTGTGTGTGAACCACGTTGTAATGTTAGTTCCTCTACTCCTGCAGGTCAAGCAAAAAGCAAAGAGACGCCGGCTGAGCCAGTCCTCACTCAGAGTAAGTTTGTGTTTCTGCAGTTCTACAAACAGGAAGAAAGACTGGGCACTTAAATATCTTAAAGGAGCAGTCAGATGGTGAAAATGCACTGGGGGAAATTCACGAGAGAGGTTGCATCGGTGCAGCTTATTAAATGGGTCGCACATTAACACGCCTTTATGACATGCAGCTGTAACATTAAAATACCATTGTTACAAACATATTAAACACACTTAAACATCTGGGATTGCTGTATGAAAAACACCCATACTACAGTAGGACAGTACTACAGCCGTATGTGAGTGACAGGTGTTTCTCCTTGACTTTCTTTGTGGCTCGACAATGCAGTAAAAGAAACAGGAAGCTGTCAAATGAGAGGTCACACTCGGCTGAAACTAGAGCTCTCACGTCGGTCGATTTCCTCCAGTTCAGTTTGATGCTTTTCAGCTTTCTGGCTGCTGTATTGTGCAGCGCTGCGCCGTGCAGTCAGTCGCCCGCTCGTAATCACTGAACCGATTTGAACGAGCAGATGCCTAAAAAAACCACAGAGCAAAAACAAGCACATCCTGAGAATATTGTAGTAAAGTCTTGAAGTATTTTGCAAGCAAATGAGAAACAGAGACAATCCCTTTTTATGTCATGACAAACTGAAATACCAGTTTGTTAGAGAATTGTGAGCATGTTTTTACTGTTTTCCAGGCGCTGGCACAGGATCGAATCTCAGTCCAGCAAAAACTACACCTGGTCTCCCCACTACTCCACCAAGAATCCTACAACTGTCTCACCCAATTCAGTTTATCACTATCCCAGATGGATCCGGATGGCTGCCCTCCCCGCTGATTAGGTTGCCATTCCCCACCACAGGCACTACACCTACATACATATTAGGTGAGTTAATTACTGAGTTATAGCTTTCAATCCTTAAGTTTTTGTTTTGCTGATAATCTTCCTGAAAGATGTCGATTGTTGGTGATTGCTCTACTACTACTCTTTGGGCTTTTCCCATCAGGGGTCGCCACAGCGAATCATCCTTTTCCACTTCACTCTATCCTGAGCATCTTACTCTCTGACACCAGCTAACCTCATGTCCTCTGTTAGAACATCCATATATGCCTGGCAGCTCCATCTCCAACATCCTTCTACCAATATATTCACTATCCCTCCTCTGCACATGTCCAAACCATCTCAATCTGGCCTCTCTGACTTTGTTGCTAACACAGACAACGTGCGCTGTCCCTCTGATGAGCTCGTTCCTTATTCTGTCCAACCTCGTCACTCCTAAGGAGAACCTCAACATCTTCATCTCTGCTGCTTCCATCTCTGCCTCTTGTCTCTTTCTCACTGCTGCTGTCTCTAACCCATAGAGCAGAGCTGGTCTCACCACTGTCCTGTACACCTTTCCTTTGCGTCTAGCTGACACTCTTCTGTCACACAACACTCCCGACACTTTCCCACTTTCCACACCCATTCCAACCCGCCTGCACTCGCCTCTTCACCTCTTTTCCACACCCCTCAAGCTTCTACCTGGCTCCCTCTCGTTTACACACCTGTAGTCTGTCTTGCTACGACTGATTTTCATGCCTCTTCTTTCCAGAGCAAACCTCCACCTCTCCTGATAATCTGATAATAGCTGATAATCTTCCTGAAAGATGTCAATTGTTGGTGATTAATGCCACGTTTAATTGCCTTGAAACTTGATCATCGAGATTGTTCTTAGAAATGATGCCGTGGTGCAGCGATGATCAGAAACCACGCCTATGATTATACAATATTATGTTTGATGATAATATGTGTGATAAAATGTGTTTTGTATTTATTTTCCCAAAGCTCTCTGCATCTCCCATATTTACACGGGAGATGCAGTTGTGTAGTTGACTGGCTTATTTCACACCGCCGACACATTCACCTGCATGTTAACCCTCAAATGACAACTCAGAGCATTTGGGGATTTTTTTTTTTTTGACCTAAATTTTTGCTGCAAAGAAACACATCATCTAATCTAGCTGTGTGTCTGGCTGGTGTATCTTTATGTTGTTTTGGACAACAACAGATTTCTACGACTGGGTTGCAGGCTAAAAGTGAACAGGAGGCAAATGATTGTTGGTTTTAGTGTCTGTTGGGGCATTGTTAAAAAAACCTTTTAATTATTAATAAAGCATAAAGTATATATAGTTGTACATGCTACACATCGAAGTGCAATGTTTTTCCACTCGTGTTTGTCTATTTATTTACACGTATGCTGTATTAATGCTCTGCATGCTCTCTCCCCTATTTCTAATATAGTTCCTGCTTCCCCACCATCCTACAAACGTCAAGTCCCACCACTATCCCCGGGTTAGTGAAAACTTTCTCTATCTTTCCGTGTTGTGCATGTATATGCGTGTCAAAACTGCAAAAGTCTTGTTCTGCTAGTGTTGTGTTGTGTTGATAATGGTTCCACCTTTAGAGTTTTAGTTCTTCTTCCTTTTAAAATAAACACAATAACAACTTTCTAAAAATTGCCGTTCTGTTTCTTGTTCTGTGTTTTTAGTGGACGGTGCGGTTGCGCCAGTCCAAATGAGTTCATCTCCACAAGGATCCGCTACTGCCAGCAAAGCCATGTCAGCCCCTTGTAACTCACCAGCCTCCCCCAGTAATGGTTTGTATCAGTCCCTGTATAAATTACTCTGTAGCTTTTTTGTCAGGTCAAAAACATGACGACTTGTTGCCTTTCAGACACTTCCCCATGTAAAGAGTCACCTCCTCCTCAGTCTCCGCCTGTCCTTAATATACCACGTAAGTTGTTATATGTTTAAGCCTCTATTCTGCCTTAATTTGAAAAAAAATAAAAAACATCTTGAATGTCTAAACAATGTCAGGTGGAGATGCAGATTAATATTCACATTCGTGTTTCAGAAGCTGTAATGGACTACATTAAGGAAGCCAAAGCCCACATGAGTCAAACCTGCCAGGACATGGACGAAGGTCTAAGCTTGACCTCTCATTACGTGGAAATGAAGGTTAGCCAGAGAGAGATTCTTCGCTCCGGAAAGAACTCAAACAAATGCTTGGACAAGGAGTTGGTCTTCATGGGAGACACAGATCGTCAAAAAAGCCTGCTGGGTCAAAGTCAAGTAAGAATGCCACCTTTATTAGATAATAAGATGCCAAAGAGATTAGAACAACAAAGAACTCCTATTGTACTTTTACAGTAGGAAGTATTTTCACTGAACATTCTAGTTTATGCTTTACTGACTGTAACTTACTCTGTACCTTCTTCCAATCAGATCTTTGAAGGCTCAAATGGAGACAAGCCCAAAGGGTACACATTGCTGTTTGGCAACGCGGGTATGGGAAAAACCACCCTGATCAGGAAGCTTTGCCTTGACTGGTCCAGGGACTGCCTCCCACAGTTCGACTTTGTCTTCCTGCTAGACGGCAAAGCGCTCACTTTGACGGAATCCGTCTATAGCCTCCAGACTCTCCTGTTGAACCTCTCCTGTTTTGCCCCTTGTTGCGTGGATGCTGAGGCAGTGTACGCTCAAATCCTCGCAGCCCCAAAGCGCGTGCTCGTCATTTTCGACGGCTTTAAAGAATTGCGGGACTATGAAATTCTACTGCAGAATCAAGAAAAGGACTTGATGTCGTCACTGCAGAAAGACAGTAAAGCACAGATGTACACAGTGAGACAGCTATACTCTGCCCTCCTTCAGAGGGTCCTCCTCCCAGGCTGCACTCTTCTGCTTTCCACGCGGCCAAGAGGTACAGCTAGCCAGCTACTGCGACGAGCGGACAGCTTTCTTGAGGTGTGTGGCTTCACCCCTACAGACACAGAGACATATTTTTCTCAGTACTTCACCGATCCCTCCCAGAGAGAGTCTGCTTTGGACTACTTAAAAAACTGCAGCTATCTCGATCTCCTCTGCTGGAACCCTGGACTATGTCGAATGGTGTGCTCGGTTATAGAGGGGTCCAAAACTTCTGACGCCCTACCAAGAACTTTAACGGGGCTCTGCCATCGAGTGCTTCGTCTAAAACTAGAAAAGGACAGGAGCGCGCACTCACAAGCTGACGATCAAACGCAAACATCTGTAGAAGAAACCGAGACACACGTCTCAAGCAATAAGCAAACAAAGTCTAGAGCACAGGTTCGTACTCGATCTCGCACCCAAAGAGCAAGGGGGGCAAAAGAGAAAGAGAAAAAACAAACTGAAGTGGATAGTGCCGGGAGTGAGGTTGTCAGAAAAGAGGAGAGAGAGTTGCTGTTGCAACTTGGGTCTTTGGCCTGGGAGGGGGTCAAAGCAAACTCCTCCGTCCTCAACACAGGACGAACCATATCTGCCAAGCTCAAAGAGTTCGGTCTCAGGATAGGACTCTTCCTCTCTCACCCATTGAAGAAAAGGCCTGTTCCATCGAGTGGTGAGGAAAAAGGCAGAGAAGACAAAGATGAAACAGGAAGAGGCAAAGAAGGGGAAAGTGTGTCAAACAGAGGGAGGACAGAAAGTGAAAACGTTGACACCAGTGATGACCACATTCTGTTCTGGGCAAACTGTTTCCTTCAGAGTTACCTGGCAGGACTCCATCTGTCTTTGTCGAGGTAAAATGTCTGCAACGCTTCCATTTTAAAAATAAGAATAAAAAACTCAGCTTGATGTAGAAATGATTTAGAAAGTGAAAGTGTTTTACTTTTAAGTCTTCTTTGTCCTTTGTTGGCTTGAAAATGAAAGAATTTCACTCCCAGTCCCTTTCTATTTTTTTACTTTTAATTCCTTGCTTTGTAAAAACGTCCCTGACCCACTCCAACTTTCTGTTTCCCTAGGACTGTGTCAGACCGAATCTTCCTCCAGACGCTCCCTTTCCAATCAGGCCCAAAGGGGCGTCGGCGACCTCAGGGAGAGGAGCATGAGCTCACTCAAAGATTTGCGGTCGGCCTTTTGTTCCACAACAGAGCGGAACTGCAGAGGCTTAACTCCTACACAGAGTCAGCTTTCAGAGATATGTTGGCCAGCAAACAGGCCTTAGTAACGAAACATTTTGAAGGTCTTTCCCACGGTGACCTGAGCCCTGCCCAGGTGCTGGAGGTGTGTCACCATGTTTACGAGGCAAGTTTCACGAATGGTGAAGACAGGAGGGACTCTGTCAGCACACGACTGGCCGCTCACCTGGCAGCCAATCTTCCGGAAGTCCTGACATTTCATGGAGTCCCACTAAACCCGCCGGATGTGTTCACCGTGCAGAAGGTCCTTGAAAGAGGTGGAACCGAAGGTAGACGTTTCACTTTGGACCTGGAGGATTCTGGCATACATGTGTCCGGACTCAGAGCTCTGGTGGGGCTCAACAACATCAACACATACAGGTAATGATTGCATTGAATGGAGTGACCTTGATTTAAACTTACTTTAAACTGAAATATTGGTCGAGTCTGCATCACTGAAGGCTTCAACGGAGCCTCTCCACGATTTGCCCTCTGATTTGCTCGCCAACATCGCGTTGATTCCTTGTTCAGAGGCGACAAATTCAAGGAAAAAACATAAAGTGCCTTAGTGAGGTCCAAACTCTCCCATTATTCATCTCCATCTCGCATCGTTTTCATACTTACCCGTTCAGTGACACCCCCATGCTTCATGTGTCCATTTATTTTTACATCTGTAGTTCATTCGCACCAGTCGCATATATTTAACCCTTGCTTGTCTCCTCTAGAGCGTGCATTGCTGATGTCATCAGCCTTTGGGAGCAGCTAGAGCAGTGTGGTGAGGAAGGGCTCCTACAAGGAGCAGTCTCCAAATTCAAGATCCACCCTCTGAAAGCCACGCAGGTGTGTCACATAGAGCACCTGGCCAAGCTGGTCAACATACATACGCACAGGAGGCTCTCGGACAGGTAATGCACATACTGCGTCACAGAAAAATGCACACGTAGAACATTAAAACTTGACAGTCAGAGTCAGACAAACGTACCATGAAGTATACAAAGTTTACGTGTGTCTTTACCTGCAGTTCCAGCCAATCAGATTCCATCCTGTCAGAAGGAGTCCCAGCTGTCAAAGAGCTGCATAAGCTGGAGTTTGAGTGAGTAGCCCTGACCTCTGAATGCACGATGATGATGATGATGATGATGATGATGATGATTTATAATGATGGGTAACGATGACGTGTCCCTGTAGGCTTGGCCCCGAAAAAGGGCCCCTTGGTCTTCCCAAGCTCTGGGAGCTCCTGCCAGGTCTCCACAACCTACAGCACTTAGAGTGAGTTTACGCTCTTTACTTATGGCTCTTTCTCTCGCTCAGCGTGTCCAGTGTCTGACAGCTGTTCTCCTTTTTCAGTCTAGAGAACAGTAAGATAGGGGACGAAGGGGCAGAGAAACTGGCTGATGCTCTAGTCTCGCTCTCGTCCCTGGAGATACTCAAGTGAGTAAGACAAGTTGATGTAAAAAGCCCAGCACACACATACGTATTTGTACGTATATGTGTTCAAACTAAAGCTTTGGTAAAACTGAAGCTTTACTCTCGTCTTCTGCTTTCCAGTCTGTCTCAGAATTGCATAGGAGACCATGGGTTGAAGAAACTGGCAGCCACACTGGAGGATCTGCCCAGACTGCACTGTTTAATGTATGTCATGCACACACACCTACACAACTAACAATAACCATGGCACATGATTGAATGGCTCATACTGTAAACCCACAGACTTTCACTTCTCTTTCTGGCTCTGTATTTTTTCCAGTCTCTATAGTAATGTGATTTCTGATGAAGGCGCAGAGAGTTTAGCAGCTGTCCTCGCACACATGTCTTCCCTCACTGACCTGGAGTAAGTCTCACATATGTCACATTTGCATTAGACATTTATAGTAACTACCGTATTTTCCGGACCATAAGCCGCTACTTTTTTCCGACGTTTTGAACCATGCGGCTTTTACAGAAATGCGGCTTTTCTATGAATTTTTCTGCAGCCCTCAGATGGGCACTGTAGATGGAAGTCAGTGCAAACAAAAAAGCGCCAGTTTTTATTCTTAGCGCATGCAACCCAAGACGCACAACAGCAAAATACGGTAATATTTTTACACCCTCACCCCCTCATAATGGAAAGCACGCGAAGAAATTCCTATGATGCAGCTTTTAATTTGAAGCCATCGATCTGGCTATCCGTGAAGGAAATCGAGTGTGACAGTGGTTTCAATGCTCAGGAGGAAGATGAATAGCGATTTGTGGTTTCAGTGCACGGGAGAATGAAGCGACTTTAATAGTTGCGCAGTTGCGCGTGTATGAATAAACACTTATGGTACAAAATCTTTTGTTGAGCGCAGCAACTCCTGCGTAATTCGTGAAGAATAAGACACGTCTTCTCCTTTGGCTATGGAACAAGCCGTTTATTTATAACAAGGACGTTTTTGTCGGCTCTGTACATTCGACATGTGTTATACCAGCCACACATACACGTAAACACACTCTTTACCGTAATGCCGGTAAAACAGCGCACAGAACATCCTCATGTCTACTGTGAACAATGAGTAGGAGCGCATACAACAGATATTATTTCTCAGCCTGGATATTGGCGGCTTATAGTCCGATGCGGTTTATATGTGACAAAATATATATTTCTTTTAAATTTTAGCGGGTGCGGCCTAAATTTAGGTGCGCTCTATAGTCCAGAATTTACGGTAGATGTGTTAATGCGTGTTTGTTGGTGTGCTGCGACAAGCCATATCTGGTTGACACCGATGAAACTGATAAATGTAGAAACTGAATTTTTATTTGAAATATTCACCACACAAGGGTTTAAAATGCACAGGAATAATATGATTAGATATAAGAGACAGATAAATTCTAAACTTGTTTTATTTTCATTGACAGTGTGAAGTACAACAAGCTGACGGGCGTCGGAGCACAGAGCCTCGGAGCCAGTCTGAGGAAATGTCCAAAAATGCGAACTTTGAGGTGAGAAAAGCATGTTGTGTTTATTGCTCAGCATGAAAATACAACAGTAGTGTCATCTCATTTCCTTCCTCATTATAAAGCGCTATTCTTTTCTTTGAATATACGACGTTTCTCACCTTTTTTCCCACTGCGCTTGTCTCACCTCAGGATGTGGAACCAGTGTATTCCATTTGGAGTCCTGGAAAGGCTTCAGCAGCAGGACAGCCGCATCCTCTTGCATTAGAACAAAACCAAACCTCTTTACTAGAACCTTTCTTTATAATGTATCTCATGCATACTTGTTTACATGTTTACACTACTCAGTATATTTTCTAAAGCACGTGTGCTTCTGGAAAATGGGAGAAGATGGAGATGATAAAGATACTGCACTAAAACAATCATTATGAGTTTTTTGCTGCTTAAATCAACGACTGTGCATTTTTTTTCAGGATTTCACTCAGTGCTACAACGAAATAATGTATTGTACCATTCAGTATGCACAGTACAATACTATGATGTGTGTCTGGTAAAGCTTAGCGAAAATTACAAATGCACAACTGCACTATATTTGTCACGATTTTGGATACATTTGTATATTTGTGTCAAAGACTTTTTCGTGTCTGTCTGCCTAAATGCTGTAGTATTTTTGTGTTTTTGTAAAACCTGTTGCTGTAAATAGGTATCTATGCATATTGCTCAACAATTAGCTGGCACTTTATTACTGAATATTGTAAATACAATGTTCCGTATGATCTGTTCAGATGTTTTTAAACTGATCATTTCACATGTTTACTTACATTTTCAACAGTTTATTAAAAGCTCCTTTTCACTTCCTCCATCGGGGTTTCTGTTCTCTGTTCTGATGTGGGCCGACCTTTGCCAATGTTACCTGCAACTATTGTTGACGTTAGTTTGTTCTTTGTTTCAAACTATCTTAACAGCCAAAATGTTAGAGACCGTACAGACAATAATTTTACTTAACGCTAAAAACAGAAGAGAAGTAATACGGTTGATATTGTATAAACATGTGCGGCTCCGAATGTCTGGAAAGAACGTTTAATCGGAAATCCTGTTACAAACTGCTCGGCATCGAGACTGAAAGATGCTTGATCCAGACAAGCATTTTGAGTTGCGTTGTCGGGGATTTACCCTAGAGCTGAGATGTCTGACTCTCTGACGCTGTGATTTCTCCTGCACTGTCACACCTCCAACATTGTGAAAATAGACACACAATCAGTGGAGTGGTCCTTTCATCGGTAAACAAACTAAACATGGGTATGTTCCACAAGTGTAGACATTTGGAGCTGATTCCATCCGACATCTCTGATTTGTTCGGTAATGATGTCACAAACGATGTCATTTATTATTACTGTGTTAAAGGTTTTAAAAGAGAGAGAATACAAGCCACATCCTCTTTCTTGTGAAGGCTAAAACTGTGCAAACTACATTTAGTCTTCATATGCATTTGTCTTAGTTATATTATATACTGGAGAATGGCGTCGGACATTTTGTAGATGCACGGCTCAGTCTAGAATGAGGAGCATTTATCAAGTAGTGTCAGTCGTGTATCACAGACTGTTAAAAGCGATGACGGAACACCGCTGAGGCTTTCCTTTACGAAGCACTCGACAGTGGAGGGTGGGAAAATCGGCACACACCCTTTCTTTTTGAGTCCGTTTGTGGTTTTTGGGCGTTGGATGTCTTGCATCCTTTTTTGGTCATTTTGCATTTCTTTTCAGTATTTTCATTATCTCTTTGAAATATGTAATATAAACAGCTTCAGAGAAGTTTGCCCATGGCCCCTCTGACCTGTTGGGCCCCTGGACCTGTAGCCACTACACCTGTTCACTATTGCATCTCTGGCAGCACTGGCAGTTTTGCGCAGCCAGCTGTTGTTCTCTGATGCCCCCTTCTGGACAAGACATAACATTACAACAGCACTGTGTATTCTACAGTCTAAAGTGAACATTGCTCACTTTAATAACTTAATAACCTTTTTACCTTAGGCAGGATGATCTACGCACGTACTTTCTAAAAGGAGTAAAAGAAACAGGAAAATTTGCTGACATTTGCTCAAAGTTTATTAAATACACATTGGAAATAAAACTCTGTTACGATCTACAGCTTATAGCATTGTTTGCTTGTCTGCAGAAAAGCAGATGTGGACGGATGACAACAAGCACTGGGTAGAGGTTTTATGTTGATGATGGTGACGATAATGACACTCATGACATCCAGCATCTCAAGCAAAGGTTCTTGTGTTTCCTAGTGCTAACACATTTTTCCATTCATTACGATGCTGTGTGAGGTGCAGAGCATCAGCACCTGGCTCACAGTGCGGTATCATGTCTGGGAAATGGCACAGACCTTTGAACTATAACAAAAGGTGTTACTTTTAATTTTAAAGAACATACACATATTAACCTGTAAAGATCATCTCTTTCCAGTTTCTTCTTTACTGTCCACGATAGGAAGCCCTTGCCTATCAGTGATTATATTTTAGAATCACATTCCATACAAACATTACTTTTATATTTAATAAATTAGTATCCTGAGCTTCAGTGACGTGCAGATTAAATGGCATTTTGACGAACTCATGTTTTGCCAAAAATAGAATTTGTACTTGAAATACTGATTTACACTGACAAGCACTCAACCACTGCAAATGTCTGCATAAAATATTGCTTAATGCCAGAATTAATTCAAAAAGAGAGAACTGGACAAGGATGTACAATATCTGAACTAAGACTCTCTGAAAAACTGTACCCAAGCATGGTGCAGGAGCAAACCTGCACTGTTATCCACGTGTTTGATTTTTAATTTTTTTTCACATCCCTGTTCTTGAGCTTGGCAGCAGGCAGTTCACCCCCTTTGTGTTAAGTGTAGGCAAAGTGTGTAAAGTGAAACCAGAACAGTCTGAACTGAGTACAGTGGAGCGGGGTCACGGCGGTGAAAGGTTGTCTGGCAGAGTGGCACGTTTTAAACAGACAGGCTATGAAATTGTGAACTAAAACCTATTTAGAGTAAGAGCCTTCATATGCAAATATTCTGAAATCATCTGTACTGCTTTTTGGTTACCTGGTGGAAAAACACCACCCTCTGATGACTGTATAAAGAGAAACTACTAAGCATTTCCTCTGTACTTCCTCCAAAAATCTGCAAGTGCTGTCACAAACCTCTGGTACGAACAAAACTTTCAAGGCTTTCAACTATCAAGTAAATCAAGTGAAATATCGTTTTACAAATGTCTCTGGAACTATGTTTTTTACTACCTTACATCACAGCATATGGATAGCATAATTACCTGATTCTGTGCACAATCTCGCTCATTTACCTACATACCCACACTGGCCACTTTATTAGGTAGACCTGTACGATCCAATCCAATCCAGGAGCTCTGCCGTGAATTCTGCTTTTACAATGTCATATTTACTCATTTTTTTAAGTTAAAACTGTCAGAAAAGTAATGATACTACTATGTTTTTATTATCCAGGTTGAAGCAGTTAACGGGGCAACTGCAGCACAGTAGGTAAGCGCAGCTGTCCACCAATACTACAGTTGCTGATTCAATCCCCAGCCCCTCCAGTCACATGCCAGAGTGTCCTTGAGCAAGACACTGAACAGCAAGCTGCATAGCAGCTCCGCTGATGTATGAACGGGTAAATAAGCAGCAGTGTAAAGCACTTTGAGTACCAACAGGTAAATAAGCATTACATAAGTGCAGACCATTCACTATTTAATGGAGTACATTAAAGGATGAGGCAGTTCTGACTTAAAAACTAAGAAATTCCAAAATTAACAAATGAGTAAATATGATGTTGTAAAAGTAAAATTCATGGCAGAGCTGCTCTATCAAATTGCATTAGATGGTCCAGGTGTACCTAGTAAAGTAGCCAGGGGGTGTAAATTCCCATCACTTTAATCCAGTTTATTATTGCTGCCAAGAATATATATTTCATGAACCAAATTCAAATTTCTAACAACAGATTGAGGGACAAAACAATATAGACTACAAAAAAGTGTTTAACACAAATCTGTAATGCTATAAAAACATGGGATATCAGAATTATCTGAGTTTCTCTTTTTTTTTTTTATGACATTTCAACCCTTGCTACTAAAATAAATAACATATTTTAGCCAATTATCTGCATTTTTGTGGAAAGTTTTGAACATTATAACTCCATCTCAATACTGCAATACTCGTTGCTTTATAGTGGAGAGTCTGGGAAGCGGAGTTTGGTGCCCCCAATTAACAGAAGCGCTAAAAGCTGAGTGCTCTCCGATATATCCTGCAGTTAGTATATGTCCAGCACAAATAGCAGTGCGTCCAGAGTCCCTAACTGTGCTCCTGAGATTATCTACATCCCTGACACAGACATACAGTATGACCTTAAACAACACACTTTTTAACTATGTCTCAAGAATGGGTGAGCCTGCAAAGCAGCAATGCATTTGGACAACCCAAAGACAAACAAAAAGAACAAACACTTACAACATATTGTTCTGCAGCTGATTAAGTATGCAACAGAAGGACACAGTTTTCCTGCTCATTGTCAGCTCTTCTGAAATGCCTCACTATGTTGGCCATCACACAGTGATTGTAGTCACAGGTTTCAGTTCACAGATACCAAATCTTGTACAGCCTGGATTATTGTTTGGTGTAAGTGCCAGGACGGTGATCCTGAACTGGCTGCAATGAAGGTGATATACACACAAACATGTCTGCCACATGTCTGAAAATGATCACATTTCTTCCCCATGGAACAACTGTCTCTCTATCTGTAGAACACTGTACTTGCATTTTATCTTTCACTGTGTCCAAAGGAAGGGTGGACACAGGATTGTGCCTAACTGGAGTCAAGACGTGGCACCAAACTAATGGACTGACAGCTGATCCTGTTTTACACGGCTCTTCCCGGTCACAACCCTGTAACAGTCACTGGTGACTTGGCTGGCTCTGCTCGACCTCTTCCTCAGGCTACCTTCTTTTGAGCCTTGACAATCTGGAGACATGAGAGACACAAACGTTAAATGGCAAAGAAAGGCTCGAAGGCTCAAAATGTTTATGCTTTGTGGGTAAAATGATGTGGAAAATCACTACTATTAACCTGGTTTGCTCCAACCTCCAACCGTATTTTGGAACAGACTAAATAAGGCCACGTAGACACAACTTTGTGTGTTCTGCTTACTGTCTCTGTGAGACAAAGGCAACAGCAGCATCTGCGCGGATGGAAGTTGTCCCCACATCACTGACCAGGAAATGTGTACGCTGGTCCTTTCTTCGCTTTGATCACTCTAGATACCCCTCAAACACATCCAGCTCCGTGTCAGTGTCGTAGGGGACAGAGGCCGGGTCGGACAGTACCCCGAGGTCCACCAGCGCCTGGTCCATGTCCTCAGGCAGAAATACTATCCCCACATTCAGGACGATGTACTCCATAAGAAATGCATAGTAAAGGATGAGGACGTTCACAAAGAACAGGCCAAGATAAAACATATATGGGAGTTCGTCCAGGAGCGATTCAACTGAATCTAGCTGGGCATAAACTGGGTGTGTCATAGAAAAAAAGAAAGCCACGACTCCTTGAGGTTGTGCGTCGTCAGGACGTAGCAGTCTGGAGTTGCTGGTGTCACCGCTAGAAATCTGTGTGGGGTGATGCGGCTGGGGCGCCCATTTCGGCTCGTCCCGACCTGCAAATAGTGATTCGGAGACAGCGATTAAATGTCTGTCCTGTTTTTTTGTATCAATATTCACAAGAAAACGAAACACACAGCTCGATTTATGGACGTAGAGGTCACGGCTAATAATAACCGGCGATCAGTATCAAAATATCATGTTAGCTAGCTCGACGGATTCTTGACATTGGGTTCGTGGCTTTGCGGAATTCACGCCGTGCCATCTGGCTACGGCTAAAAACAGTAGCATGCCACATGAGCACGAACGAGTATTTCTATAAGCGACGTATTCCGAGTTTTCTTGTATATACATCCACGCCGGGAAAGACGGAACACTCACAAGCAGCCGCTCCTCGCGATGTACGTGCAGCTAATTTGTTCTTTCTAACATCGTTGTCAACTAACACATCAAAACAGTCCCGAGCACAAAGCGACTCCGGATGCCCCGGTATGCGATTGGCTCACGACTTGGATAAGCCGCGCTGTGATTGGCCTGCGCAGTGTCAATCAAAACATTTACTCGTCGCAGGGTGTGTCGCGAGATTTATTCGTCAGCGCTACTACAGGAAGTGAGCAATGTAGTTTTCGCCACCTATTCTTGTATGCTACGTCACGGGTCTATCGTAGGAGAAAAACAGCAACTCCCAGAAGACCCCACAAACAGGAAAGTTGTTACGCAATGACTCCTCAGCTCTGCTATCGCCGCCTATCACCTTCTGTTTGCTAACTAGCATCGGTAAGGGAAAGTGGGTGTAATGGACAACCTGCGGACCACCTTAGCGAAATAACGTGCGTGGAAATACGTCGGCCTCGTTAAAACCGCAACCATGTTTGGCCGGTCCAGGGGCTGGGTTGGAGGACAAGGAAAAACCAAAAACATCCACTCGTTAGACCATTTGAAGTGAGTAACTAGCATCAGATACGCTAACGTTAGCCACTGTGTTAACACGAACCCACATATTAATGGATAAAGTAATAGTAGCTGACAAGCTAACTGGTTGCTTGTAGATGTCCAGGGGTTTCAGGCTTCTAAGAGCATCTACTGCGGTGGCTGTGTCTTATTTTTTCAGTTTGGAAATGTACACAGATGCGAGTTAGCTTGTAAGTGTTAGCTTTAAGGTGCAATCCACCGTAAAACGGCATTAATGGTGCTCTAACTGTGTTATTCAGTTCCTCTGGCTAAGAAGACCTTCACTCATCTTGAAGCTGGAGAAAGCTAACGTTTTGTAGACTGACCAAACTTGAATTCCCACAGCTACAACAAATTAAGAAACGTGTGATACAACTTGAACTCAGTGTGCACACACTCTACACACACTGTCCTAAGAATAGGCTAAGTCAGGCAAAATAAGTGAGAGCACATGTGTGGCTTTACATTATAGAGGCCATAAGCCAGTGGTTATTACATTACACAGTTTGGAGTGGCTCAAATTTATTGGCAGCATATTGGGTTTCTAACTGCATTCTCTGAAATCCAGATGAGTCTTCCTAGCTTAGTTTGAAAGCAGGTTACAGTCGTTAGTCATATGCCTGTACAATCCTCATGATTGCTTTCTTCTACACATTGTCCCCCTCCATCAGGTATGTGTACAGTGTCCTGGCCAAAAACACCACGGTGACAGACCACAACCGAAACCTGCTAGTGGAGACCATCCGTTCCATCACAGAGATCCTCATCTGGGGGGACCAGAATGACAGCTCTGTGTTTGAGTAAGTACTAATCACCATCTTTACGCTTTTTACGTAGCTTTGTATTAACGTTTCGTATTAAATCAATGTAACTAATAAGTAATACAAAGGGCACCTTGGGGTCAGTCATGGGAGATTGCTTGTCAGTGTTTGGTCAGCTGATATGGAGATCTTTGAACAAGCACACATTAACTGAGTAAAAATCTTTTCCTTACAATCTTATGATCAGCCTGGATGGACATCATACTCCAGTTAACAATAGAAGGCAATTTAAGACTCCTTCCCCCACTGTGTTTGTTTTAGCAACATTATCAAGAACTGAGCTGCTTTTTTCTATTTCCTGTTAAACTCACTGTCACATCAAACTGAAGAAGATAAAAATTACATATCTCTATAATGACATAGCAAAATGTATTTGTTTGACCCCAGACCACTGATGCACTGCAGTCACTTCTGTAGAGCAATGAAAACATAGTATTATTATTTTTATAATCAAAAGTTGCTCTGCAAATATTGCTGCATATCATCTCATCTGACTGTTCACTTTAGGAAACAGGAAACATTTTCAAAAGCACAAATGCCACACAGGAAGTTGTCAGATGCGCGTTGTCAAAAAACCCTGAGTCGAGAGAAAACATAGATGGTTGCTAATTTTCTATATTTGTAGCTGTCTGGTATTATTTTCCATTAGTAATTAGCAAATTTCCTTTAGTATAGGAAAATGCCCTTTATTTTAAAAGTCATTGGTTTTTTGAAGTATAATAGTACGGTAATGGTATGTGAGTGCAGGTTGGTCATATTGTGTTGTACAGAAATAAGGGCCAAACATTTCCTGTTCCTCGTTTTTGTCACACTACATTTCTCAGATGACTTTGTAACAGCTAGGAAACATGACAAGAGCGAGAGAGGGGGATAAATGCAGGTTTATTGTCAGGATGAAATCAATTAAGCACTGTTCCACCATGATGCTACAGTACAAATAGAAGTGTTTCATTTTCATGATGACTTGTAGGAGCAATTTCACAATAAATCTTCTTGTCTTTGTTTGTACCCCTGTTTGTGTTCCCAGCTTCTTCCTGGAGAAAAATATGTTTGCCTTCTTTCTGAACATCCTGCGTCAGAAGTCAGGACGCTATGTGTGCGTTCAGCTCCTGCAGACCCTCAACATCCTTTTTGAGAACATCAGCCATGAAACCTCTTTATGTAAGTCATTGTTTACACTGATAAAACCAATAAAAATGTAATGAATTGCTCTAGCTTCTTTACTTGGTTATGTTGTAAGTCTGTGGTGAGATTGTGAGCTCTTTTCAATTCTCTTCTTCACTTTATATAAAAAGCAATTAGTAAATTTTAATTTGAATATTTAGTCAGTTGTTGTAAACCATCAAGTGATGGTTTTAATGTTTATTTTAAATAGTCGTACAGTGGAGCTGTTATAGTTAGGTAATTGAATTAAACCTTAAACCTGAAATGGCATATTTTAAATTGATATTTATTTTATCAAGGGGGATGCATAATTTTGCACTGATAAAATTTCACTCCTTGAGCATTTTCATTTCATCTGAATATCTAGGAAGAATTGTACAATAGCTAAATGTGCATTATTATTATTTTAGGTTTAGTGTTAAGTTCACATTCATTGCAATTTAATGTCACATAAATGGGTTGCAAATCTAACCCTAACATAATAAAGGGGCACGTGCAACTAGTAAAAATTAATATTCTTTTTTATTAATGTATGTTATTTTTTTAACTGTTTCTCGCATTTTAAAATGAGGTAATGCAAACCTTTGCACCCAACTGTATAAAAAATAAAGCTTCAGTAAGTTTGAGAAAAAAACATTTGTAGTATTGTGTGAAGAGGGATTAGACATTTCTATACAAACATTTAGGTTGCAAAAATGCAACCTAACTGCTGATCTAATAAGAGTAGAGCAAATATGAGATAAGTGCAGTGAAGCTATCTAGTCTTGGCTTTTAGATGTGTGTGCTTCTCTACCCTGTAAATAAGCTTGATTATTAATTCTGAATCTTCTCTCCTCAGATTACCTGTTATCGAACAACCACGTGAACTCCATCATTGTCCACAAGTTTGACTTCTCAGATGAAGAAATCATGGCTTACTATATCTCCTTTCTAAAGACACTGTCACTCAAGCTGAACAGCCACACTGTGCACTTCTTCTACAACGAGGTGAGGTCATGGCAGGATGGGGATATGAGATAGAAGAAATGGTACAGAGGATTATTTATTCCATTTCAACAGCATGTATCATGCACTCTCTCTGACTAAGACAAAGAAATGCAGAGACCAAAAAAAAAAAAACCCTTTTTTTTTATTGTAATTTGGCCTTTGATTGTCAGGCAGCTTAACATTTGCTAGTCTTCAGTTGCACAATTCCCGTCTCAAAATATCAGCTTCCTGTATAGATGCTTAGCAGACCTAGTCCTCAACAGGCATCTTTCTCGTCACTACCTGATGCTCAAACTGATAACAAGCGACTAATAGATCTAAGTTTCGATATTGTCACAACTTCTAAATGTGAGCATGCAGGCCTGTGCCTGTGTAGGCATATTTTAGTTTGATGCCATCAGCGTTTTAGCAGTGTGAGAGCAGTGCAGCTTGTCCTCCACACGACTTCAGCTGGGATTAAGTATAGGTTAGAGTGAGAGGCATTTGTGTGCATGTTTGTGTGTAAATACCAAATAATCTGAAGATTTGAACAGTGTCTAATAATCTTGAATCATTTTTTCAGCAGTATCTGTAGTCCTTTTATTGGCCCGTGTGTTCTGGGGAAAGTTAGTGGTGTACTGTCAATGGTAGCGTTAACCCTGAAGCCAAAACCAGACCTACTGTGTGGATCTGAGAGGATATATTAATATAAATAACCTAT
Organism: Channa striata; assembly: GCA_033026295.1. Lineage (NCBI taxonomy): Eukaryota > Metazoa > Chordata > Actinopteri > Anabantiformes > Channidae > Channa > Channa striata. The sequence goes on along the minus strand of CM065180.1, from coordinate 20,259,320 downwards.
AACAAGACCTGTTTTTATTATTTGTCATTTAGAAATAAAAGCTTGATGATGGTTTAATCAATTTAAATAGTTTCCAATATGTCTTAAAACAATCCTAATGTACCCTAAAACACCCACGTTTGTGCTTGGCATAATCCTTTTTCCTGTTAACACTGGGTATGGAAATAGGCCGTCCTAATGTACTTGAATTCAGTTTCTTGAGGAAACATTTGAGCCCTAGAATTTTGCACTAAAGAGTAATGTCAGAATTTTGATTCCTGAAACCCAGAACAAAGATTCAGATGTAACTCATCACTTAAGTACATCTCCAAGCTCTAGAATGAACAGAAAGAATGTCAACAGCAGGGAAAAAGTATTTATCTACATACGGGCACCTGATAGAGGTTTGAAAACATACTTTGAAAAAATATGAAGGTAAAGTGTAAGAAACTTTTTTGACATTTGATCAGTCTGAAGCCCAATCAGATTCAAAACACAAACGAGAACCTATTTATTTCTATGGTGATGTATAATTTTTTCCTCCTCCAGAGGGCATCAGTGCATAGGTGCTAAACTTGGTATCTTCCTGTCACATCTACACAGCGCAAATTCTGAGTTTGGGTTTGGTCCCAGGGGGAGATTTCTTCACTTGCTGTGACGTCTGGGTGACTGTTTTCTCTCTGAGCCTCAACCAAGCTTGGCTGGAGGTCACAGCGACTGAGGAATGATTAAGTAGAGGATCAGGCACTGGCACAGAGAGAGATGACTGAATTGATTGACTGATTTGGCATATGCAGATTAATTAAGTGCAGTACACCTTTTTATTTATGCAGACGAAACAGCTGCACATATGAATCCACTGTAGAATTACATTTGTTGGAAAATTAAGTTTATATAAATTTACTGGTGTTGGTTGGTAAGGTTATCTGTCAGGTAATTACTAAGGTTGTTGAAATTGTCCTTTAGCATCATGCTGACTTACACTAATTTCCCAACACCTCAAAATCATTTTATCTTTTGTGTATTTGCCGGGGTTGTGTATCTCTACTGAAGTGGTCTGCGCAGCATTTGTCTCCATTAGCTGCTTTCTCTCTCTCTCTCTGCCTGAGCAAAGCGATGCCATACTGTGCCTTGCTCACCGGCAACCCCTCTCTGTCTTCCACACACAGCACACTAATGACTTTGCCCTGTACACCGAGGCCATTAAGTTTTTCAACCACCCTGAAAGCATGGTCCGCATCGCAGTTCGTACCATCACACTCAACGTCTACAAAGGTGAGCTCCAGGAACACGCATGCGCAGATACTGACCGTTTACACACACACACTCATGGGATGCTGGGACTGTCCACCGCCTCTCTTCGTACTCCTTCCTTCTTGTTGCTGCTGCTTCTGTTGCATGAGCAAGACTAACAGGTGATGCTGTGACAAACACACAAAAACGGAGGCTACCGAATTTTTGTGCTGCAATACAACATTATACATGATATAACTTTGCATAGTTATGATCTAGTTCAAATAAGACCTTTAATTCCCCATTTAATGCAGTTTTATCATTATATTTTTTCTTTCTTTTACAAAAAAGCCCTTCAACTAAAATAATATGAAAATATTATCTTCCATTTGATAGCAGATATACACAATTTAGAAAAAATATTTATTTACAGTTAATTTAGACTTGCGATACAGTGACTTCAAAGTATCACTTTTTATTTTTATATTCATTTTTCATTATCTCTCGCCCATCTGCTGTTTATTTCAACATTTGTTTATGCTTCTTTTTGGCTTACACAATGATGTACAGTGTGTACAATAATAAAAGGATTTAGCCAGCATCAAAAATGTGTTCATACTTGCATACATTTACATTGTGTGGAAAAAGAATTGGATTGAAATACATAAGTACGTAAATATTTTCAACAAAAACATATATTTTTTAAATTCACAAACCATGTTTTTAATCCATTATTAGATAACAGAATAGTCATTATTATAACATCTTTGTCAATTAATGCTGAACATTGCTATTAATTATATAAAGCTGTGTTCCATAATAATCATAAGATATGTAAATAGAAACAATATAATGTCTTCTGTATGTACAAAGAAACAAGTAATCCTTTTTGTTCTTGTGATATTTTTCTTAACAATTCAAGTTTCTGAGACAGTGGCTAACAGGAATTCAAGTTAAATATATTGAACCTTGTGTGTGTCCGCTACAGTCAAGGTTGTGTCACCACAAGAGTCAGCATTACTACTTCGCGGATCTCGCTGTCACACATTTACTAACTTTTAATGGTTCCAGTGGCATGCAAACGTGTTTTGACACCCACGCCCATTAGCATTGCAGGTCTTTCAAAATGTCTAGTCTGCAGAGTCCAACAGCGGTTCAACCGTGATGCTGCGAGTCTGTTCTAATGTAGCTGCGTTGCTTTCTTCACTGCACTGCCTAAGGCTCGGCTTCTCTTTCCTGCTGACTTCTTGTGGTCCTCAGGCCCTTGGGGCTAGTTGCTGTCCCTCCGTGGGAGGCGGTTGGTGCTTTTAGCGAGTTTGGCTCTTTTCCACATGTGCTTTTCTTCACTATATGTACATAACATTGCCTCAACATACAGTCACTGCAACATATCAACTATCGCTTCCTTTCTGTTGTCTGTATCTGTATGTCTTACAGCTGCATGGTAATGTCCATAAAGTTTTGATTCTCAGACTTGCAAAAGTATCATCACGACAGATTGCAGAACTGACTTAGCCTTGGTAGAAATACATGTCATGAATGAAGTAGCTTAATGGTGTAGGGAATGTATCATATTTAAGCTGCTAATGTGCAATACACTCACTGGCCACTTTATTAGGTACACCCGTACATTCTAATACAATCTAATACAGCAGCTCTGCCATGAATTCTGATTGTACAAGGTTCTACTTTTTCAGTTTTTAAGTTGGAACTCTTACAAACGCTAATACTGGACGGCATTACAAGAGTAGGTGCTTCTAATGTTTTGGTCACACCATTCATTTTAAACATGGTGGCCAAAAAATTAGAATCATCTCTTCTTATAATGCCGTCCAGTACAACTCCACTGACCATTTCCAATTGAAGTACTGACAAATTAGAACCTTGTAAAATCAGAATTCATGGCAGAGCTGTGGTATTGGATTGTATTAGAATGTGAATGGTGTACCTAATAAAGTGGCCAGTGATTGTATATCCAATAGATTGTCAAAGAAGGAAGCATCAAATTAGAGCAGCCAGTGACTTGTGACCTTTTTTCTGGAACATCTTTATCCCGATGTGCAGAGTACTGCTGCTGTTTTTATGCAGTGAGAACAATTTACTTATATATCACAACTATAAGAACACTGCACCGTACAAAAAGGCAATATACTGTACAAACTTCAAAACAATGCTTACTAATCTGTTTTTGAGCGAAATTGGTAAAATAATATGTTAACTGTTTTTTAAAACCAACCCTTCCTATAAATGCTCACATTATTATAATGCTGAAAATGAATCTCTATTTTACTATGAAAATATATATTTACAATACCGTGCCAGAGTCTTAGGCCACATTACATTTGTTGCTGTCTTTGTATATATTTACTTTAAAGTCTCTTTATTAGAATACAAGTAAAAAATACAGCAAATATCTTCACAGTATTAAAAAAAACAAACAGCAGACCATTTATATCCTGACATTTTAGAAAAGCAGCTTCAATGGGCTAAAGTGAAACTATTTAGTTTGACCAGTGCTTGCACTTAGCATGTCTTCCTGGGCCAAAATTATAAGTGGAAGGACTGTCAAACTCTGATATGAGGTTTCTCAGAAATTGTTTATTCTAAGACCCATGCTGGACTGGAAAAAGCATTTCTGAGAATGCCCTTCTGGATGCTAACTTGATCCCTCCAAAGTCTGAAAAAGGTTGATCATAAATGCCCTGTGTGGAAGTAGAAGCAGCCAAGTAACCATGTTTTCGGAAGGGGAACAAGCAGAAAGGCTGAGATAAGCAAAAGCTCATCAAGATTGGAGTAAAGAAAACAGTTTAATAAAGCAGCAAATATTATGGACCATTTGTTTTTAATTTATCATTTAACACCTTCTGGGAAAGTCTTTTTTTAGTTTTTTTTAGCATGGCATCAGTCCGAAGCCCACTGGTCACGCGGTGATAAACTTAGGGAAAAAATACGCCGATAGTCATGGGCTGACCTCCACACTGGGTGTTCTCGAATATCATACAGACCAAGATGGAATCGCCTTGACAGATAAAGACATAAAAGATAATCCTGAACTTTAAACTTCGGTGCTAGAGGAAGCCTGGTACAATATACCAGAGGGTTCCTTAAGAAAACTTCAAGACAGTCTTGAAGGTCAAGCTAAATACTAACTTTTGTTCTGAAAATGTTGTTTTATCATCATGTCCTAATAAAAACATAAATCTGGATTGCTAAAATAGCATAGCCTTTGACGTTTGTACAGCACTGTAAATTATGATATTTGTGTTTTTAAAGTATTGAGACATTTAAAGGCTCGCTGTTTGATGCTTCCTGTTGACTGCCTGGAACATTCACTGCAACAAATGACAACCTGGGAAAGGATTTTATTCAGCATCAAGCGTAATAGGCTAGTGTCAAGATATTTTACTTGCATTTTATTTGCTTAGTTTGTTGCAGACTCACTTTGCAAAGTAATGAAACAGTGTTAGAGAGACGTTCACGTGCTAAGATGTTAATCGTTCTCTCATTTTTTTTGTGTCTCATGTTTAAGTAAAAGTACGCATAGCCTTACCCTGAAATGGGTGCAAGGTGCATAGGTAACTTGATTATTCCCTTTCCAGGTGTGACATTGTTGCTATTTATTTAAAATATCTGCAGGGTCCCTCCCAACCTCCACCCTTCCACAGCCACCCCTTTACTCACGTTAACCCTGTGTCTGTTTCCCCCTCTCCCTCCTCTTCAACAACTGCTCCTCCTACTCTTCCTCTCCTTGTCTCTCTCCCCCTCTCCCTCCTCCCTCTGCGCGCCCCATCTGCCTAACTCCAGTTTCATGTAAGTTGGCTCCATTCATTCAGTCTTTTTCATAGGGCTGGGTGTCTTTGAAATGCATTTTGTAGTTGGTTTTATTCGTACTGTAACTGGACCTGATGCAGTGCAGTACAGTTCCTGAAAAGACATGAAATTAGCCTGTAAAGCTTTATCAGTGTAGTTGACATTATATTGATTGATTATGAGGCCTCAGATCTAAACACAATACAGAAGGTGGTTATTATCACACATTTCACATTTTTCCGTTTGTTGATACCCAGCCCTATTTGTTCCTAATGGTGTATTTGTTATAAATGTACTGATATGAAAATCCTTGCAGTTCTTGTTGTTGTTGTTGTTAACCATTCTGTAGCACCCACCTACATACATGCGAAAACAACAGCATGTCCTTTTAAAAATTGTTTTTTCCTGGGTTAATTGTTCCACATGTTGATAATTTTGGTGATAGCTTTGATAGCTTTGGTCACTGTGGTTATGGTGGTCATGGCTCTAAATTTATCCAAAACAAGTTGGAATGTTGTACAATATAAACAGAATGCTAATATATATTCATATTTATTGAGTCATTTTAAATTGGTGCATTGGCATTTGTTGACTTTTGCATTCTCTTTCTATTTATACATTTTACAGCGTCCCAAGTTTTTTTTTTTTTTTAAAGTTGTATTGCATTTGAATTATTACATGAGAAAATGTCACCACACTACGATTGGTCCCTTTTATTTACAATTAATGCATTGTGTAATCACAGTACATGGGTTACTGCTTACCTACTTGTTGGCATTAGCAAAAAAATAATTTAACCTGCTGTCAAACCTGATATTAGAGCACATCATAAGGTGCAGATGCTCTTTCTCATGCTCTAACAGCAACTTGAGAAAGCATCAGGGAGTGTGACATGCTGGTGACTGTAGGCTCGTAATAAAGGCTTAGATTATTTGGGTGGAGAAGCGGTTCCTTTTTTATTGAAATACCGTTTTAATCTAAACTGGCTTTTCCTCTTAAATCCTAATAATTTTTCTTTTATTTTGCATTAGGAAGGCTTTAAATGGACAAATTTGTGCACTTAATTGGGTGTTATGTGGTTCAATAATTTTCTTAATTTTGATCCTTTATACTTGTTTTATTTAATTTTATGTCACTATCATGTTATGGTTATTCTGTAGGATCACAATGAGTGTGTTTGTTTATGTGTGTGTGCGTGTGTGTGTATTTGCCCCCTGTGCAAACTGTTGTTAATAACTCCTCTTCGTGACCCTCCTCTCTCCAGTGGACAACCAGCACATGTTGCACTACATTCGAGATAAGACAGCAGTCCCATATTTCAGCAATTTGGTTTGGTTTATTGGCAGCCATGTCATCGAACTGGACAAGTGTGTGCAGACCGATGAAGAGTGAGTGCACACGATCTTTCAGTTTTTCTCAGTGTAATCCTGACTGTGACCGCTAGAGTTCAGGCGTGTTCCTCATTTCCAAGCATTGTTCTGGCGCTTAATAGGCGTCACAGTCGTTGGTTTTAGATGTATTGCACACACTGCTTTATAGAATACCTTTGCTTTTTAGTCATTTTGGTAATTCACTTGTTTATTCAGTATTAAGTAATGAATGCACACTCAAAACGTGTTTATTTTCCACTGTATACCAGTGACATCACAATGTAAATGTTGCTTGGTAGCATATTTCTTACAGGTAGCAAAGCAAGTGTGTGCCTTCCATTTTCTGTGTAGTATCTGAGTGTGTCTCTGCCTCTCTTTGTTGTGTCACAGACATAAGAACAGAGGGAAGTTAAGTGACCTGGTAGCAGAGCACCTTGACCACCTCCACTACCTGAACGATATCCTGATCATCAACTGTGAATTCCTTAATGATGTTTTGACTGACCATCTTCTCAACCGTTTGTTCCTGCCCCTCTATGTCTACTCTTTGGTCAGCCCAGAGATAGTAAGTTACTTTCATGCAAGAGTGAATGAATGAATGAATGAAGTTAAACCGATGTAAAAGGGTGTAAATTGAAAAGCTGCTCTGCTCTAAGTCAACAAACCCAAGGGAGTCCAACTTGTCGCCCTTTCGCAAAAAAAAGTGGGTATGCAAATAATATGCGTATGGGCATATTTACATATTTTCTGTTAACTTTGTGGTAATAGTTATGTCAATTAAAACATTACATCACGTTACTGAAGACTCCAGCTCTTTCAATAGTTTTTTTTTTTTTTTTTATCAACTTTAGCTACAGCATGCGAGTCAAACTTCCAGTGGAAGCATGTGTACTATACAGCATAGCACAGCACATTCTCAAAAACACTTATGATGTTTCAAGTTGCAGGGCTGTACAAAAATCCTAGAGAATAGCACATAATGTGTTTTAACACATAGACGTGCATGCGTTTTCCCCTAAGCTAATCTGTTAAAGAGCTTCCAAAAAAACACGTGTCTGTGCGTATATGCATACACACTTGTCTGGGTTCTCTTGGTAACCATATTAAACGATAAAACAGATAGTGAATTTCATTTAGGATGGCTGAAACTGTAAATGTCTGGCATTTTGCTTGATGAATGAAGCAAAGTAACATAACATTTTTGTACAATCATCCACATATGATTCAGATCAGATTAAATTCAAAATGTACTGCCGTTTTAGTCATTAGTTTGGTTAAATGTGGAGTGGTCTGTAATTATATTCATATGACAACTGATCTTTTACTCTTCAGTTGTCTTACCTGTTATCAACAGACAGCAGCTGTATGTGTAGTTAACACATATGCAATCTACATTATTGTTTTTAGCTGCCTACGTCTGTGACGAATTATCTCACTTTCAGCCCTCTCTTGCAAGTTAGTTATGTTTTCATCAGAAATCATGTGCCTCATGGAGAAGTGTTACTTTAGCTTGTCTTAGGTGGGTTATCTGCTAACCAATACCACACACAATTGCACAGACAGACTGTACATGACCACCTCTGACATAGATTAGCTTTAGGGGCTAAATCTCGATTGGCGCATAAAAGCGTATGTGTTTTGCCAGGTAAAGCAAAGTATCATCTGCAAACTACAAAATCCTGCAGTATACTGTAATTGCATAACTGCAAAATATTAGAAAACGGCTGCATGTTTTAATGTAGTGTGATATGATATAAAGACATAACTAATGATGATGCTCATAAGTTGGATGTGAGTATAAATGAGGAAATTATTACAAATAACAAACAGTGTAGTTGCGATAAATACGACAGGAAAAGATCATTATCCAATTTTACTACTGTGCCGGTAAATTCCCTTATTACAGGTGGACTGACTCTGGGAGGTCCGTGAGAAAATCCGCACTCATTTTGAAGATGTGTTGTAACGCATCACATAGTTTTGGAGCACAGATGAAATTGTTACCTAGGAGTCTGAAATGACGGCTGTGTCGCCTATAAGAAAGCTGCTTATGTCCGCTAAAAACTATTAAATAAATAATTATGCTAATAATTTTTCCACATATGCTTTTTACATTTCCTCTCTCTCCGTATTAATAATGTGTTTTACTGTTCCTTTTTTAGTCTGAAGAGCGAAAGATTAACCCCCAGGTCTCCCTGTATCTGCTGTCTCAAGTAAGAAACACACAGACATAGATTTCAATAAATCGGTTTGGAAATGTAATAAAAATGTTCACGTTGACCATTGCCTTGCAGTACAGTTTTTGGTGACTGCATTTGTGTATTGGGAGATTATTTGGATATTTTGGGATATTTTGTGAAGGTCAAAGGTTCTCCTGAACGAAAAGTTTCGTGAATAAGTTGTTAACATTGCAATGTTATTACACACACAGAAATAATAATAAGTCTGGGTAACTGTCAAAATATGTACTGTACGAATTAAATACACAATTGTACTTCATAAGAAAAGTTTTTGATCTAATTGTATATGTCTTTGTCTTTGTCAGGTGTTTCTGATCATCCACTATCAGCCGCTTGTCAACGCCCTGGCTGACGTTATTCTTAATGGAGACCTGTCTGTCTTTACCCCGCAGACAGACATAGCCAGCATGCACAAGAACACGGTAAGACACACATGCACTCTCAGAAGAACCTTTAGAACGTTCAAGCAACCCTCACAAACACACACACATACACGCGCGTGAGCATAGACTGAAAACCAGGAATATGATGCTTACAGCACTTGGAGAAACACCAACATGCAGTGAACACACACACAACAACTTGTACAATTTGAATTTAGACCTGCGGTGCAAGGTATGCACAGCCTGGAAACACAGCAAATAAACAAAGCACACCTACACAGGCAACCACATAGAAACATGTATATGCACGCACGCACGCGCACACACACACAGTAGTGTTCAAAAAGTGTGACATCGTGGGGCCATGGCTTTCTCCATTATTCGCCCACATCAAGGAAGCAAAATGCAAACTACCTACAGTGTTTTTTTCTTTAATCGTTTTTCGAACACTCCTTCCTCATTTCCAAGTTTTCTTGTCGACGTTAAGTTGAAATGTTCTGCCTGCTTCTATTTTCTGTGAAAGTGAAAGACTTCTCTGAACATCTCTTCTTAATCATGTATATGTTTTTGTCATTTCCCTCTTCTCTTGATATTTCTTGTCTTTCTGCCCATTGTCTCCTCTCGTCTTCCCCATTTATTCCCCTCACCACTTAGATTTTTTCCCCCTGCAGTTCAGTTTCTGTTCCCTTGTCTCTCTCCCCTTCTTAAATTTTGACCATCTGTTTGTGAGCAAGGTGGGTGTGCGGAGGTAGTGAGCATTTCTGAGAACCCCTGTGGTTATTCACTGTGGTGCGTTTGTATGTGTGTGTGTGTGAGCGTGTCCTAGACATGTGGCTTTTGTAAGAAGCAGCCTCCCTTTTCACTGAATACAAGTTGACACAAGTATTGGTCTGCCACAACAGCAGGCAGCCAGACCCAAGCTAGTGCCTGTTCATTTGGCAGTGACGTTCTCTGGCTCTGTGTTTTTGTGGATAATTTTTTTTGTGCCACATCCTCCATTTTTGTGTATTACTCTTGCAGTTTTCAAAAGAAAAGTACAAGGCAGATAGATTGAAGTAGGACTTTTTTGTGACAGCTAATTCCTATTTATTTTCTGTATTAGTGTTGTTTCACTATTGGTTTTAATTTGTTTATGCTTTCATATCTGTCTTTGTGTTCTTCTGGATTGCTTGCATCTGCTATTATCTGTGTTCTATTGCATGCTTGGTTGTACTTCATGTTAATAGGAACCAAATTTCACGTAGAAACGGGCCACAGTAAAACTTTTTTTTTTTTAAGGTCTTTTCCTACATGCACACTGGACTGCGGACATTAGATGCATCTTCCAAAATAGATAGCTTATCTGTTATTGTTTGATTTTGTTTCTGCACAGGTGGTCAAATGGTACTTCCTGTTTCTCTGATGTGGCAGGAAATTAGGTCACATGATGGAACAATGACAGAGGTGGCTCACCTAACCCAGATCTCTTTCCTGGAAGAAGTGTTTTTTTTTTCTTATTTTCTTTCTTTTCATACACGTGTTAACTTGCAAATGCACCAGTTAGTTACTTGAAGTCAGAATTTGCATGTGTGTACCAGTATCAGTTTTTCTCTAAAAACTGTGCAGCTGCTTTACTTGTTTGCATTTCTAAGTACGTTAAACCTGGAAACGGTGCACCATTTTCATGTGCCACTAGCTGTGCAGTGCTTTGCTGAGCGTGTGAGTGTGTGTAGGTTTGTCTTGCATGCTCTCTGACCTCCATTAATTTCTCAGCATTGGCTCAGAGTGTGAGTGGTTTACCAGAACATAGTCAGCCAACAGGTGCAATGTGCGCACACAACACACACAGATACTAGTGTCTGTGGTTTATGTCTACACACTGTGTTTTTGGCTCAGCCACAGTACAATCCTGCTCAGATGTACCCAGCAACAGAGAGGATACAGATGTCAGTATTTTTAGAGGATTGAGAAGACTTTTCTGTATCTCAGTCACTATGAAATGCTTAGCAAAAGCTTTTTTGTATTATATTTTGGAATAATAATAATACTTTTATTTTTGGTTTGCATATTCAGTCTTCCTCTCACTTGAACAAGTTCAAATAAGCCAACGAGAAAGTATTGAATAGGGGACATATAAGTAAAATGGGAGGGAAAAAGTGAGAATGGATAGAAAACAAAAGTCCAGCATTCATAATAATCAACTATTCGATCCGTTTAGCAGAAGAAACCACCTAAGGTATAACGTATAACTTTTGGTTTTGATTCATGAGCCAAGCTGCTCTTTCCAGCAAGTCTTGCAAGCTTGACACAAATTAGAATGAGGATGGGCCTATAGCTTCGGAGGGTGTATATCAGGTGCCCACATGTATTTACATATACCTGCGTGCTCACATGTTTTTTGGTTGGTGTTGGCACAAGTAGTTACGTGAAATAGGACTGCTTAGTTTCAGTGCCAGATGCATGATCCTTTTCCTCTTTGTTTTCTGGAGCTAAGTTTCAGATATAAGTCAAACCTAGGAAGCAGGATCACTAGGAACACAACGATCTCTTATTTTGTTGCACCACTGAACTTTTAGTCTTTAGTAGCTTCATTCCCCTCATTAAAGTTTTTTGTTTTTTAAAAAGAGTGTTTATGTCATGACGTGTGTATGCATGTAAATAAACTCACGTATAAATGTGCATGTCCATGTCTGCACGACCTCGAATAGGTAACTGAAATACAACAACACTACAGTTTCCCGATTTTCATCTCCCCGATATCCATTATGGCATCACATATGTCATCAGAAGACCTGACACAATTCCCTTTTTCCTGATTCCATGCCTCAATATTTAGTTTGAAGTACATTTTTAAGGAGGGCCTGAGTAAAGAGAACCAATGAAAACTGGCACAGATGAGGGCTTCTGTCACCAAATGCAGTTTCTCCAGCAGGGCACCCTTGCTTCTGTTCTAGCTCTCTATAGCACACTGTATGCCTTCAATGGAGACCCTTCAATTTTTTGCATCACACCTGGCAATAAATATGGCTTTATGTGTTTTGATCCACCTCACCCTTATTCACCCTCGATTTAGCTTGATTCTAGTAAATCTTAGAAATGTCTAAAGTCTCTTTCATACATTGTCTCAGATAGTGACTGACAGAAGACTGTCTTACTTTGTGCTAGATAATAATCCAGTCACCTTTTAAAGTTCACTAGATTAATGCATTATTGCCCTGTATTTTATCTTCTGTAGCTGCAGCATCTTCTACAGGTGCCTTTGTTGTTAGCTGTACTTATTACTGGTGTCCATATAAGCCTGACCACACACATTTTTTAATAAATATTTATTGTATCTTAGTATAACTCTTGCACTCATTTTATCAGATTAATCAGAAGCAGTGAACTACTATTATTATTAGTAGTAGTTGTGATACGTCCGTATGATTACACAGTTTTACTGTAAGTCACAGTGTTTACATCTCTTCTCAGCATCTCATTTACCAGGTGCTTCCTGTGTGTTCGACTGCAATTTGATGCAAGATATATGGCTATAGGTGAAAAGTGGGCTTCCTCTGGGCTCATATGACCTCACAATAGTGGCTTCTCAACCAAGCAGTCGACTGCGTGCTTGTCTCTGTGAGTGTGTGTGTGCACTTGTGTTTTAAATGGTCATTTGGGTTTTTTTTTATTTTTTTGGGCTCCACTCTGAAAGTGTATCAGGGAGGAAGTGGGTTGTGTGTGTTTTTAACGGACTTTGATCAACACGATAGTGCAAGAAGGATTTACTGTAAGCCTGTGTGCATGTGTGAAAAAAATATAGACACATGAGTTATATATGTATATGTCTGTTTTTGTGGGCACATGTGTTGTCATGCTTGTTCATGTGTGTCTTTTTTTCCATGCATGTCTACCAGTAAATTGATGCAGTGATGTTGTTTTCTGGAAACAGGGGAGCATCTTGACTCCAGTAGAGAGATTTACTCCAGAATTTAGACCTGAAAATCCAAGATGCAAAGACGCTGAAAAGAGAGATGCTGCTTTATTTTAACTGGAAACATATTTGACGGCATGCAATAGCAAAATTCCTTCATTATTCTGTGATTAACAGAAATGTTTTGACATAATGTTGAATGAATATAAAAAACAATACGCAGTGATTCTCACAGCAGCATACATGGTGTCTTCTAGTCCCACACTCTCACCTCTCTCATCCCCTTCTGTCCCTTTCCAACATCCCAGGCAAGTGCAGCAAGTGTCCGGCGGTTCACTAAGCCTCCGGAGTCTCTGGAGCGTTCCCTCGAACTGTCCCGCCACAGAGGCCGCAAGAGAACACAGAAGAGGCCGAACTACAAAAACCTGGGCGAGGAGGAGGAGGATGAAAGAGCCGGTGCAGGGGGAGGAATCGGTGGCGGAGGAGGACTGGATGAGGGCTGGGACGATGACGGGAGAGGGGGAGAGAGAGAGGGAGGTCGAGAGAGGGAGAAGGGAAAAGGTACAGAGGGAGGAGGAGGTGGGAGTTCTAAGGGGAGCAGAGCGAGTGGTGAGACAGCGGAAGGTGAGTGTGTGTCTCAGTGGACACAACGGTAAAGGACCGTGTTTGTGACTGTTTCTTTACTCCCATCAATCCAACACAGTGTCCCTTAAATGCACCCTGGTTACCCAAAAAACCACCACAGCAGCAGCCCTCATCTCCAAACAGGAAACAAGAGTGACAAACTAAAACAAAACGAACTAAAACACTAAGCGTCTTAACCTCAACTAAAACCGTACTCTGCTTTTCCATCTTCATCATTTCAAATAGACTGTGCAGCCTTTTCATCCGCAGAAAAGACCACTCAAGGTTCTGCAGGACTTATGGAAGAGTGATTAAAAAAAACGTGTTGGCAGTGAAAGTTGAGTAAAGTTGACAGCAAGGGAAAATATAGAAATAAAACGGCAAAAGCGTAAAATTCTGTTGAATTACGAATTCCTCTTTGGCTAGTTTTGAGATGAGGCCTCCATCTTTTTGCTGCTTGCCCTGTGTGGCCCCTGTTTAATTTCCCCATGGTTACCACAGCTATCACCTGTCCAAACCAATCTCCATTGCGGCCTACTGTTAATCTCCATAGTGACACACCATCCATCCTCACCTCTCCACCTGTGTCTCACTCTTGGTCTGCGTGCATGTGCGTGTTTGTTTGCACCAACTGTGTGTGTGCGTGTGTTAAATTTGTATTGCACCCATCTGAAATTATTCCTTCTTTGCTTTTACTGAATGGACTCTTAACTGCCGTGGAGAGTTTTTGCCCGGGTCTGTATAGCCTCCACAAACTGACACATCAGAAAGCCTGGCAGCTTTTCACGCCATGGGTTTTAATACAAAAGGCATCGTGGGCAGTAGTGGAACAGAGTTTCATAATGAGAGATGTACCATTCAGGGTGGAAAAATGACACCTACCCTCTTAAAATGATTGATAAGAAAAACAATAAACTGAGAACCCTTTTGATCGATAGATGACTACATCTAACTTAGGTGACATGCTGCCGGTTGACAAATTAGGAGACAGTAAAATTGCACTAAACATGAATATTTTGTTACATAATCTAAATAGTAAGTAGACACTGGTGGGACTCACTTTTTAAACAAGTGAATGTAAAGAAGGAAGCATTCAGACCATACATTCATAATCACTGGTGACAAGAGCCCGTATTCACAGTTGTGATGTGCCTTTTTTTTTTTTGTTGAGTGTGTGTGTGTGATGTGACATGAAATGTTATTAGTTAAAACACACAAACGCCGCATTTGGTAACACTGTACTTTTCAGTAAGTGCAAAGTGTGTCTGTGTGCACACAGAGATAGAGATGGTGGTAATGGAGAAGGGTAAAGTGTCTGAGCTGACGGAGCAGAACATCACTGACGAGGAGAAGACTGCTGCAGCCACGCGCATGCACGCACAGCGGAGCAGGTACGTGGATTTGCAAATGTGAACACAGTAAAGTGTTGGGAGCTGGTAGGGAAGGATGAGTCTAAGATAAGACAGCGTCTGTGTACTCACGATACACCGTCTCTCTCTGCAGACCATTTTTGGACATGGTGTACAGTGCCCTCGACTGCACCAACGATGACTACCACGCCCTGTTCGTTCTTTGCCTGCTTTATGCTGTCTCCCACAGCAAAGGTTGGAGAGGTTTTTGTTTGTTTATCTATCTGCATTGTTGGTTATAGTGGCCCGTTCGGACTTTTAATGCACATTTAAAATAAGACATAGCTTATTCTTGGAACCCACATTGAAGTGTGAACACAGTATAGATGACGTGATTGACTTGATAGAAGTGAATACATTTGCTCGTCTGGCACATTTTGTCATTTTCTAAATTTGCTCGTCATCAGAGAGACATTAAAGCCAGCATTGGATCTTGGCGCCTGGATCGGCTCGTTTTTTTGCTCCATAGATTAAAGACATCAGCCAGACACTGGGTGACATACGTGGTCAACGTGAATGTTGTCCAGAAAGTTGTGAATATATAGGCAGTCTGGACAGCTCATTCTAAAGGTCATTACTGTACATTCCCATTAACATGTGTACGGCGCTTACACTCAGTCACAGTGTAAGCATCATACAGTCCTCTGCGCTTTAAGGACTTGTTTCAAATATCATCACCTACAATTTCTCAGATTAAAATTACAGGTGACCTTTTGCTCACCTTTCCCGTCTGCCCTGTCTGTAGGAATAAACCGTGATCTTCTGGAGCGACTGCAGCTGCCGGTTCCTGAGCAGGAGAGGAGTTCCTACAGCCTTGTGCTAGTAGAGAGATTAATCAGAGTTATGAGCCAGGCAGCACAGCCAGGTAACTCATGCTAATATGCTGTACACACAGTTTTACACACACAGTCTGTTAGTAACAAAATTACTCAGAATGCTGAAAATCCTTCTCCCATCAGGCACTAAAACTAAGACACTCCCATAAAACTTAAAACTCAACAGGGATGACAAACGCCAGCCAGTGTCTTTCACACCAAACCACCATATTCAAAAAACATGTGAAGCCTGGTCAAAATGTATAAATTCTGCCAATCATCAAAAGACACACACACACACACACAGACACACACAAAGTAATCTCTTCATCTAATCTCATTTAAGCATAAACACATAATGTAAAATGAATGTAAAAATTTTATTTATTTACCTCACATGTGCTTCTAACTATGTTCTTCTCTCGCATGTGTGTGTAGATGGTAAAGTGCGTCTGGCAACACTGGAGCTGAGCTGTCTTTTATTGAAGCAGTCTGTGCTGTCTGGAAACCACTGTATCATCAAAGATGTTCACCTGGCCTGCCTGGAGGTACACCACTAACACACGCATGTATATAACTACATGCCAAGCTAAAATATACTGTATACATTCCTGTCATCACACAAACACAAATAATTTCAGGACTGGCAGTTAAAAGGTAGTGGGAGATTTTCCTCCGGTACAGTAAAACAGACCATTTCCATTTAACTTTGTCATCACTTTGTTCAGAATCCTGTGAAGGAGTGTTTCCTCAAAGAGTAGTCATTCGCAGCTATAAAAACATTGACGAATTAGATGGGACTATTAGCCACAAATCTCGCCACAATAACTGTTTTACTTCCTGTCTCCCTCTCTTTCTGGCTGTTAGCGCTACCTTGCACAGCACTTGTTTTTTTGTTTTTTTTTCTTCTTCCTGATCCTTCTGGGAAATGTTTTATTTCCTCTTCTGTCTGACTCTTCAGAGTAATTCTCCCCACCCTCTGTTTTTGCAGGAATTACCATTTAAAAGTAATTTCAAACTTGGTTTTGGTTGTTTTATCATAATCTTTCAAATTGTGTGGCGAGGTTTTACTAACTGCTGTATCAGTTTAACATCACCGGGGGGTTTCTTCTTGACGAATTTCCCATTGCTGACACAGTACAAGATTAATAGAGTGACCCTTTCAATTAGGACACTGAATTTAAGATGGTTATGTTGCTTTTTTTGTCAGCATATAGCTCTCCAGTGATTGCTTTCTAATAAAGGCAAAAGCCAAGAAAAGTGATCTTAGATCCTATCTCAGAGAATAACAGTTTGATTATTTCATGTTAATTTTGCCCTTGCGTGTTTTTTTTTCCTGCTTCTCCTGTGCCAATGGGAAACGGCTGTACTCTGACAGGAACACAGTGTTTCCGTCATACGCAATCCTCCTGAACAGATTGCTGTCTCCAAAAGCATGTCAACTCTACTATAACTGCAGCAACAAGATTGGCTTTATGGAAATGTCTTTGTAGTACTCTGACATTCCATGTGAATTTGTAAACCAAGGAGGTATTTATTACTGTTTAAACAAATGTCTCTTGCGCAATACAAAATTACATAACATTTTCAGATCATCATATTAGATTCCTATTGTGTGTGGAACTCACTAGCATTAAGTTATGTGAAAATTGAATGTTCCAAGCCTTTCTAAGAACAGCAGTCAGTAAAACACATAAAGCATATACTCCTTTGTGTAAAACTTTGACGCTAAGACTTAAACTCTGAGTTGAACCCAAAGTTAATATTTGCTATAAGAAGAAGAAGAACCTTTATTCGTCCCTTTGATCACATACACATTTGCGCATACATGTTACAATGAAATTTACTCCTTCATATTTAACCCATCCCTCTTGAGGAAGCTTTTAGAGGAGAATAAGGTTGGTTGAAACCTTAATTGAATCTGCTCCAGTTGTGCCCAGGTTTTTATAGATTTCTGAGGCAACTGATTTGTGTCTCTCACCTATTAATGAAGATGAAGATAAGTTTAGTTCAGTGTGAATGTTACTGGATGACTGACAAATATGACATAATTACTAATACTTATTTTTCATGTTTGTGCTTGCAGGGTGCAAGAGAGGAGAGTCTACATTTGCTGCGAAGATTCTACAAGGTGACTTACTCCCATTAATACACACTGCTGCTACCCACACATATATAGAGTATGGCATACTATGTGCAGAGTCTAAACACAAACTTATAAGGAAGGACAAATTAATGGTCAGCTGATAACCAGCTGAGAAAAGTTCCATGTGGAATGCAGAAATGTAACTTACTGCGAAAAAAAACTAAAACGTTTGCTGAGCAGCCGCTGGGGTGTGACATCAAACAGTAGTTTATTAAGAATAAAAGAGGAACTACAAAGGAACAAGTTCTTCTTGAATCCTATGTCACAACGAATGCAGGATAGAAATACCTGATAAGTCTGCTCTGTAAGTCAAAGATAACACGCACATTTACTGATAATAACTGAAGCCATTTCCCTGAAGGGCTAATAGGTAAAACTGAAAGTCTTTCCCATACAAACTATATGTCATATACTACACACTAGCGAAATGCTTTCAGTTTCTTTTTGAGTATTTTTTTCTTTCTTTTTTTTGGATAATAGTTTTGGAATCAGTCACAGGACTTTGATTTGCATGACTTTTTCATACTTCCACTTGTCATCAAGGACCAGAAAGTTAAAATAGTTCTAATTCTGTGAAAATGTGTGAAACACACTGTGCTGTGTGCTAACATAGCTAAAAAAAAATAAACTTCCTGATGACAAATATGTAAATTTATTATTAAGGCTGGTTTCTGTGGAAACTATTTTTTCACTTCCAAGGAGGCTAAACTAAAAGCTAAAC
The DNA here is from genome assembly GCA_033026295.1 of Channa striata. NCBI lineage: Eukaryota > Metazoa > Chordata > Actinopteri > Anabantiformes > Channidae > Channa > Channa striata. Next base: position 20,240,698 of record CM065180.1, on the reverse strand, counting down.
ATGATGTTTAAATCCTGCTGTAACTTATCCTTCCTCTTAAACATTTTTATAAATCACTACCATGGTTAAACAATAAAATATATCATCAAAGCTTAAATAATAAATCTTATCACTCTCAATAAATGTGGAGCTAATTTGAATAAAATGTATTTGCATTTAATAAATGAAATGAAATTAAAATAAATAATTTGCATCCAATTGATCAGACATAAAAGGTTATTAATATAAATAAGTAATTATTGCATTCATTCCAATGTTAATCATTATTCAATTAAGTGTCACAGATGTCTCACTGAGGCAACAAGAGTTGATAAAAAATGTGGGTACCAAATCCGAATAAAATATAAAAGATCAATTTTCTTTTTCCTTTTAATATGTTTCTGTTCTAATTCAATTTATCATTAGCTTATTTGTTGTATTCTATGGTAAATATGCACTTTTACCACTACGGTAGTTTCTGTAGGTTTTTTCTGAATGGCAAATGGAATATTTAGCTGTGACGCACGACGTTGTACACAGAAAACTGACAGTGCTGTTATCACATCCACAGTGACTGTTCTGATGGCTTAGATGCTCAACAGTGCATGTACAAACAACTCACTTTATCTGCCCTGCATTTCCTGTTTTTGTGAAAACATCATTTAGATGAGGAGTAGTCATTGAAGAATTTCTCTCCCATGAGCATTTGCATGGGCGATAAGCAGCATTTGCACAGCGCTGAAACGGGCATGTTTAGTAGACATAGATTTGTGATCCAGATACAGACATGTCGAGTACATTTCTGTTCTGTTGGATGCAACTATCGGGATATTTGGACTGTGAAGCCGCCACGGTTTAACAGCACAGACAAACATGTACATTACACTATTTTCTCTCAAATATAATGAAAGTTATCAGAAAGGGTTTATCCATCCAGTGTTTACAGCCCACACAAACAAATGGAACTGACAGAGCATTATATGACAATATAGGATAGCCCGCACCATATAGACAAAGACGGCTTGTGGGTTAGTCATCTTCCCAGGATACAATAGTAGCTTGATAAGCATCAGAGTTTTTTTTTTCGTGGCATTCAACACCATTATATGGCAGTAATGTGACAGATGGCTTATTAAAATATAATGACTTTTAATTACATCATTACAGGGTGAGGAGATCTTCCTGGACATGTTTGAAGACGAATACAGAAGCATGACGGTTGGTTAACCTTTAATGTCACCTTATGCTTTTTACCTAAACGAACGGTGATGACTTGAGCGCGCAGTGCAGTAATGTAGTAGCTAATGTGTGCGTGTGTTGCAGAGTAAACCCCTGAATGTGGAGTACCTGATGATGGACGCCTCAATCCTGCTGCCCCCCACTGGCACCCCTCTGACCGGCATCGACTTCGTCAAGAGGCTGCCCTGTGGAGATGTGGAGAAGACACGTAGGGTGTGTCCACCTTGTATTCTCAGTTTGCTCCTGAGCTTTTTTCTGGCACATTTGTGACCACTAACACTAAGTAGACAGAGCTGCAAATAGAAGGGCCACGCAAGTGTTTAATGTGCATAAAGAACGCACATCAGTTGCTCCCCTGCGTCCTGATAGATGGAAAACACGTCTGTTGAAGCAGGGGGCAACAAAAATCACTTCTCTAAGGACCCAGGCAGAAGAAAAAAAGGCTGAAGATGTTAAATATATGATTAAAACAATTATAGATGTATCATATAATGAATAGGTCAACACTGCCTCTATTAAGATGAAAATAGCTCGGATCCCTACTACCTGCCATTGTCATTTAGAGTTTTACTTCTTCTGTAAACAGAACTTTCAGAGTAGCATGACAGTACAGCAATCGCTTTGCTGCCCCTATGCAAAAGCATTAAATGACATTCTCTTGTGTCAAATTACAAAAAGTATGCATCAAACACTGCTTGTGTGCTTGTGTAGCTGGAAGCATTTGCGTTTGTGTACCCATGTAATTACACCATAGCTCTGCCAAAATCAACAAAGAGGCTACAAACAGAGGAAATCATATGGCAGCGCTCCAAAGCCCAGATGAAAGATAAAAACTATTACCTGATTCCGACAGTGATAAGAATATTGTAAAATTGATTTACATGACGAGCTATGTTGAGTGCTGTGACTCCTTTGTTTATTTGAGTTCTTTGTTGTAACTCCGCTGAATTTAACGTAACAATTGTCTTTGTGTTTGTGTGGGGCCACCCCACTCTTCACAGGCGATCCGTTTGTTCTTCATGTTGCGGTCGCTGTCGCTTCAGCTTCAGGGAGAACCTGAGACACAGCTGCCCCTGACCAGACCTGAAGACCTTATCAAGACAGATGACGTCTTAGACCTCAGTAAGACATAGAGAGAGAAACAGAGATTTACTGTTAGTCATAAAGGCATTCTCAAAACCAGGCCAGAGGATGCGCTTAGTTGTCAACTTTTTACACTTTTATTACAAAAAGTCAAATTTCAAGGCGTGTAAGGAAAATAACAAAATTAAGTCTAATTAGTTTCAGTTTTATATTGTATTAAAACTTCAGACAATACGGGAACAAAATAGACACTCGCATGCTAATTATAAGTGCAAGCAGAACCTGTAACGACAACCCCTGCCATTTCCCGAAAACAACTTCCATCCGTCTGCAGAGATATCAGACACTGATCATACTTTCTCTGAGCTGCACAGACGTACCAGTAAAAAGTCACAGTGTGTGCACATGCAAACATTGACTACTACGGTGAGAGTGAGGCAAACATATGGACACACTGACGAGCGTATGTGCACGCAGGTGTGTGGAGATGATGTTGTTGAAACTTGCGCGTGGTTGCTGCTGCTGCTGTGCAGGATATAACAAGTACAACTGCACAGTAATGTGAACAGGAGAGATGACACAGTCACACACTCGCTGCACATACGTTCCAAATCTGTGCTCTTTTTTTTTTTTTTTTTTCTCTCTTTTTTTTCTTTTGGTTGACTTGAGCGCGTTTGTGGCTCCTTGATGTGTGGTATTGATACTGTGACAAAATAGGCGTAAAAATGCGACTTTATACCGTCATAACATCACACAATCGCAGCACAGCCGAGATAACTAAAGGTAGGCTGCAACAATAACTGGAAATGAGCAGATGTGTTAAAGCGTTTCTCATACCTGGGACATACCAAGTATATTAGAGGACAATGATGGTTTCATTTTTAATGTTTTATTATTAATAAACTGCAGGAAAAGACCAAAACTTTCCTAGCTTCTGTGACACTGACATCACTCTCATCTTGTAATTCCCAATTCCCACTGGTTCAAGGTAGTCAAAATACTAAAACCACCTTTTAATATTGTGCACTCACCGGCCACTACGCCGTCAATACTAAACCCGTATTAGAATTATATAGTAACCTTTAACCTTGTAAAAGTATAATTTATGCAGAGTTTCTGTTTTGCATCACCTGAGATTGTACCTAATGAAGTGAAAGCTAGTTGTTATATGTTGCGTAATGCCGTGGAGTGGAGTGGTTCAAGCTGTACAAACAGCAGCAATGAAATACGCTAAGCAGAACCGCTGCACCACAATGTGTTTGTGTAGCCTTCACCTGAGCCCCTTTGTGGCCTAGTCATCAGGAGACCTAATGGGAATTCTTTTTATGACTTACCTGTAAGTTTCATTTAAAGTGAAGTATGTGGGCAAAGGTATAAAGCCCCCCCAACACATTTCCTAGTCTTGTCTTGAGTTGTGTCTAATATAACATTGTCTTACATGGCATGAAATTGGCTGAAGAAGAAAGAAAGTATGTTTTGAGACTTTGGAGGTAGAAGAAGAAGCACACTGTCAGTAATGGAACATGCATTGGCTAAAATTTACGCTACACTCATTTCGCTACTTCACAATCTTCACAAGTGCTTCTGACTTGGCCCAGAGATTATCTGTGTCCATCAGTCGCTATACTGCAGAAAATATCCAAGAAGATGAACACTATTCAACAAAACACAAAGATAAAAAAAGAAGTCTGATGAAACCAAAACCTCCTCCAGCCACAAATGAAAAATCTGCACATCTGAACTGCTACCTCTGTCAGAAATGTTGCCAAAACCCTGTAAGCTTTCATTTTGTTCAGTTTCATAATGACCCTAAATGTCATAGATTGAATCTGTTGGATGTAGCTGTTGCCTCTTAGCCAGTAACACTGTTGTGGCAACACACATACATGAATTATGTGGGACATATTTACTGTAGGACCCCTGAACTTGCGCTTTGACACAAAATGTATCAGGTCCATTGTATTCTGGAAAGGTTTTGTTAATTATTGTAAACGTCTGGCAACCTGCTTAATGTCAGCTACGTTGTAATCCTTCAGTACTCGATGAGTTAGTATGAATATTCATGGGAAGCGGACGTGATTTATGCATTCGTCGAAAAGTATTTAATTTAACATTGTACAACAGTTTCAGTTCTGAGGAGGAACATTTTTTGTTGACATTATTCAATCCTGATCAACATAAGTGGTTAAATTTGACAAAAAAAAACAAATAAAAATGAGACAAATACCTCATTAATGTCAAAGTGAACACCTCATTCTACAAAGTAATGTCAATTTTTTTTGCAAAACTGTTGGGCCAGGATTAGCCTTGAACACCTATTTTCAAGTCCAAGTGACTCTGGGCTTTGACTCCGCCACTCTAAGACATTCACCCTTTTTGTTGGAAAACCATTTCTGTGGAGCTTTTGCCGCATTCTTCAAGTTATTGCCTTGCTGGAAAACAAATCTTCTCGCGAGCCATAAATCTCTTGCAGACCGAATAAGATTGTTCTCCAGGATTGTCCTACGTTTTGCAGTATTAACTTTACCCTTTACCGCGGGTGACTGCCGAGAAGCATCCTCACTGCATGACGCTGCCTCCACCGTGTTTCACAGTGGGGATGGTGTGTTTGTGGTGAAGTGCAGTGGTTTGGTGTCCGTTTTGGTCTCATCAGACCAAAGAACCTTTTTCCATTTGACCCCACTTTGCCTTTTGGCAAAATCAAGTCATGCCTTCACATGAGATTTCTTCAAGAGTGGCTTTGTCTGTGCCACTCTGAGGCTTTGACTGTTGAAGAACCGGAGATTCTCTCATCCCATCTCAGCTGCTGAAGCTTGTGACTCTCTTTGGAGTCTTTGGTGCCTGTTCGAAGCACATGTAACTTATGTGCCATATTCCTTCCATTTCTTGATGGATTTCACTGAACTTTTTGCATCCATCACCTGACTTAGACTTTTCAGCAACCTGTCCTCTATGTGGCTTGTGTTCTTTTGTCTTCACGGTAATGACTAAATGTAAGTGTAAATCTGTAATGGTAGGCAGGGGCAGTGATTATCCAGTGACTGGACCTTCCATACAAAGGCGTCTTTATACTGCAGTCACTTGAGACACATTCACTGCACTCAGGTGATCCCCATTTCTCTAATTGTGGGACTTCTTGCCCCAAGTGCATGGACCTCTGTTGGATTAGGTCAATCGCTTTAAAGGGGTAAATATTTTTATTCTCAAAGTCGCCAACTTAAATTGACCGTGATTAATTTTGATATCAATAAAAGTGTGAAACATCCCGGGGGATGAATACTTTTTAAAGGCACTGTATCAAATGATGCACACAGTTTTCCTATTTCACACGTCTTTACTCTCCTCATACTGATTTTCATTTTTCAACATTATAATTCTTTTGGCTTTGAATTTATTGATCTGAATTTACATGTCTGAATCGAATTGCTAAATTTACATTGTCAGATATCAAAATATGGCAACACCATTAAAATCAATTCTGAGAATTATAAATGGTGAGGGACGTTCAGTGTAAATTCCACTGGCTTGTTTACTTAGCAGTAATGACTGTACCTTCTGTGGCTAGTGTAGGTAATTATAGCCTTCAGGACTTATCATTCATCTGTGACGACTGCAGCTGCAGTTTCTGTACTTATTGGAAACACATTTGCTGAACAATTAATGATGTGCACCTGATAAAGTGGCCTGGTGAATAGACGCATCCCATGATACAGCAGCCTGTGCCTTCAGTTACTGTAATACAGATTTATGCTTGTCTCCGTCTTAGATTATGTCACTTGTTTTTGTGATGACTGCTTGGCTTTTGACTACCTGAAACAGCCGTCAGTAGTTGACACTCAGAATTCATGTGCATTTCAAAAGTTTCATTCCTGAATGAATTTGAACTTTACCTCTGTTTTCAGGAATTACCTAATTTCTCTCTTGTTCGAGGGGGTGGGTAGTTATAAAAAAAAAGTTGACGTACAGATGGAAACACACCTTTTGAAACCAAATGTCTCCCTCAAACGTTACTTTCAAATCTAATTTGGTGGCTGAAACTGTGACTGTTCATAATTCCAGATGCCAGTCGAAAGAGTCTGTGGCAGATTTGGTAATGATAGCCTTTAAAGAGCTACGCGATCAGGTGCGACACGACTTCCAGTAACCGACCGTCACTTGAGAAAAATCACTTCACACAACCTTTGGTTGTTTAGTTGTTTTCCATTCAAGTCTTTTATGTGTGAGGGCAGAAAGACCCTCCCCTTCTGGTTTTGCCTCACTGTCACTGTCACTTTCGTTTAAATAAAGTCTCTCACTAAGAATACTCTTCTACAGACTAACTGTGGTGAGAGGGAGGGTTTTTCCTTATGTGTAGGGGGACTTAAACCTCCACCCACTAATTCCTTTTTCTGACCATTACGTTTTAACCCACCAACACATCCTCGATAGTAACCGTTGAATCACAAAGCATTTGCTAATGTCTGTACTTGTATGTTGCGTCATGTTTGCAATCCATTCAGTGGGAAAGTTGCCTGGTGTAGCAGTCTGCACAGTCTTCCTTTTATCCGTGGGACAAGTCAGGTTTTTAAGCATTTGAACAGTGACACAATTGTCATCATTTTGACTCACTACGCCATCGCAATGGTTTTGAAATGCACAATCACAATTTTTTAATTTTCATACTTGGAAGCCTATTTCTGGAGGCTCATACAGTAAATACTTCATCAGAAGGTATCATGTTGCGAGTTTCAATACTTGGTTGCAGTTCTTTTGGAGTCAGTGACTGTCTGTCTGAAGTCTGTAACTCATGCACGTCACAAAATGTTGGGCTCTTCCCTGGTGAAGCCCTGCCACGCGCTCCCTTATTTTATTTTGCTCATTTGGGGGAGTTTGGATTTCAGTTTTGCTTGTAGCATGTAAAGTAGTAGCTTAACTGGTTTCAGGGCAGATGACTGGCCATTGCAGAACAATAAACGTTGTTGGATATGCTTCAGGCCACTGTCCACCTTCACTATCCAATTAGAAGCAACTACGATTGGCCGCAGAATTCCTCCTGCGGTTTTATCTGTAGTCACACCATCAGTACAAGTACAAAAGAACCAGTTCCTATCGGCAGTTATGCATTTCTACACCATAACCCTCGTACAAAGTTCACAGGTGAGGTGATGGCTTAAGATCATGAAGTGTTTTTTTTCCTTTCTGCAAACGTCTTTGCCCCGATCATTCTGGTTCAAGTTAGTCCATAGGATGTTATATTTTCAGACCTTTTGCTTGACTTTCCTTTCCTTATCTTGGGTGTTCCTGTTTTGAGATTTATTAAGGCTGTAAAATTTGTAATAAGACTTTTGATTTTCTCAGTCTTGTCTTGATTGTTAAGATTCACGCAGATACTGTACGTCTACTTCCTCCAGTTCAAAACAAGACGGCAAACAATATTTCCATATATTAATTTTGTGTAGATATACAGATAAATATTTTTAAAAAACACTGTTTTAAAGAATGTACCAAATAGTTGATTCGGCCACACCTAATAGTTTTGTATTACAGCCTAATGATTTACTTGTTCACTGGCAGAGTTCATTGGACTTCCTGTTGATGGTTAATAGAACCACATTTCAGAAGCAAACGTGTCTGAAATGCCTGAAATGAACACTAAAGCTTTTATCTTTTTACTTGTAAATGAGATAAAGAGGAAACGACACCCACCTGTCTATGGAACAGCTGAGCAGACAGCTGTCTTTCTGTGTACTTGCTGTAATTCCAGCAAGGAAAAAGGGTTTGACCAAACCTTTAATTAAAGCTGACTGTCAACACTTTAAGCAAATCTTGAATGAATGATGAAAGTTGTGTCACTCTTCAAATACTTAGAGACCCGCTGTACTGTACATTGTTTAACATGAAGGTGTGTGTGTACTCACAGACTTTCACAATGAAAAGCCTTGTGTGTGAATGATTAATTATTCAATCTGCTAAAAGTCCAGCTTATTCATAAAACTGACAACACAGAAGTTTGCTTTCACATACTAAAATACTTTTCTTTTGTCCTACTTTGCTTAGAGAAAGACTTTTTTTTTTTTTAGCCTTCATCTAATAGGTTAACCTAAACCTTACAAATAACATGACTTGACCTCATAAAACCAAATTTTCATGGAACCGTGCTTCTATGAAGTCTCATTAGGTGGCTTTACGTTGAAAGCAATATCCGTGGCTGAAACCATCATCGTTTCATGTATTCCTAAAACGTTACTGCACTGAGTCACCTTGTTGTCAGGCCTTTTTGACCATGGCGGCTCCTCCACCTTTGCCTTTTGTTGTCAGAAGTTAAGAACAAGCTGGGGGTGGGAGGGTTTTTTCCCCAGCTGCTCCGGGGATTCAATGAACAAAACTTCCCCTAATTTCTCCGGGCACTTGGGGTTGGCATCCCTTTCCTTCCATGCTAAACCAGGGGCCGCTACATTAACTTCAGGTGCTTTTTTTTCTCTCATGGTTTCAGTGTGTGAAGTCTCCTGGCAACCCCCACTGATTTTTTTTTTTTTTTTTTTTTTTTTTTTTGAATATCAGTACAAGAGAAAGTCTGACATAAAAATACCCTGAACATTGGACGGCTAAGTGGCACCCGGAGCAAAACCTACTCGTGTGGGTACTGTAGAATCTGTATTGCACTAGTTTCAGATGTAATACGTGAGTCACACACTGGTTCAAGGATGGATTGCTGCACTACTTAAGAAGAAAATTTAAGCAAACAAAGACCAGAATTATTACACAGAGGAAGTGCTAGAGAAATTAACAGGGGGTTGTATTTATATGTGTTACTAAGGCTTTACATTTATAGCCAGCCTGGGTGGGTGACATTGAAGCAAAACCAGGGGTGTCAGATCGGTTATCATCTGGTCCATATTTCATGCTAGTTTCACAGCACAGTGAAACTAACATGAAATATGGACCACAGTTTTTGTGGTAAACTGAACTGAGGATGCTGAGAAGTAGGTTTATCATTTATTCATCAGGCTTCGAGACATGTGGGAGCAAAGTGTCTCCTCTGCAGCAGTCATGTAGCAACAGACCTTTGTTTGGACGTGTAAAATGACTTATCTCCTGTAAAGTAGATTCTTCATTGTATGATTTTCATCTGTGCTTGAATCTACTCTGTCCCCATTTAATGAGATATTATAACAGTAATTAAGGATGTTCCAAGTAAAATAGTCGAATCTAGCCAAACGTTTTTAATCTTTGTGTATTTGTACGTCAAGACGTTGATGTTCCTTCCATTTTTATGTGCATTATACTTTTTAATTTATATTTCAACTTGAAAAGTAATTGTGTAAACTGAAATTCAAAATTAAATGTACACTAAAACCTAAACTAATATGTCTGGTTTTAAAACAGAACTAAACCCGAACAGAAATAATAAATACAAAAAGGTTAGTTGTTGTGGAACTTCACATGTTGTGTGTTCCTACTTACCAAGTCTTTGCCGAATGAATAGAAATCAAAATGACAATAAAAACCCAAATGTTTTTATAGCCTAAAATAAAAACAAAACTGTAGTTGTTAAAAAGCTGAAACTAAACTGAAACTAACAAACCCAGTGTTCAATAAAACTGAAACTAAACTCAATCTGACTTTAAAGTCAAAGAAGAAATAAAAGCTAAAACGGTTGAAAACTAAATCGGTCGAAGCTATAATAAGCTTGGCCACTAATCCATTTATCCCACTGCTGACACCTGTTCACAACATCAGTGCCACCTGACGGATTTAATAATGCGGCTGGTTTTTGTACTTTCCCTATAGCTCAGCTACATCAGCCATCTGCATATTTATATGTCATGATCCGGTGCTACAACCACGGCGGGGGGGGGGACATCCAGGCCTCCCCGGGCGAATTCACCTCATTGTTTGTTTTGCTGTTGAAATGTCAGAACTTCCCAAGCTTTGAAGGGGCTTGTTCTCTTGGATTAAAAAATCCCAGACGTGTTCTATCAGTGCTCAACTGGGCTGCTATGCACCACTGCACAGCACCAGGACCTCGGCATTTTTCTCGTGAATCGCTAGTTTCACTTGCCGGCCGACGTCGACGTTCATCGCTCGGGCACATCGTGGTACTTTTTTGTGTCACTTCAAGCACCGTGCTAACCAGTGATGTATGACAAATAAAAGCAGCTCTCTGTCATAGACAAACACAGAAAATTTTGCTTTTTTTCCTTTGGGTCTTCAACCCCCCCGCGGAAGCCATGTAACATACAGTGACCTAAATGCACAGTAGCACATTGGCCTTCATGTTTGTCCTCTTTTCAGATAACAGTGACCTTATAGCCTGCATGGTGGTCAGCAAAGATGGCTGCCAGGCCCAGAGGTTCCTCGCTGTCGATGTTTACCAGATGAGTCTGGTCGAACCAGAGTCCAAACGCCTTGGGTGGGGTGTGGTCAAGTTTGCTGGACTTCTGCAAGTAAGAGAAAAGTGTGGTGGAGTTTTTTTTGTGTTTCATTTTTTATTTTCAAAATTTTACACATACTGTTTTTTTTTCTTTTGTTATAATTTACTTACTTTATCTTGTCAGTCCTAACTCAGGTCGTTTTTTTTTAGCTCACAGAATTGCAAAACAAAATATTTTCCAGCTAATTTTTTCTCCATTCTCTTGTTCCTCTAATTTGCACGATGCACCAACAGAAAACTGGTCGTCTCTGTTGCACGTTCCCTCCCCCTCTGTGTACTTTAGATATTGATTTACTGTTTCCTGTTTTTTTGCTTATGTATTTCCCACTGGAAAATATCAGTATTTAACATGTTATGCATGCGCTATAATAATAATTTAGTCCTGCTTTTTACCTGTTTATTCTCCAGTGTCTATAACCCAAGATAAGTTGAAGTGACATTGCATTGAATTTCTAGTTCTACGTTACATAATGAATACAGTAAAGTCTTTTGAAATGATGTGGTGGATGTGTCACTACAGTGTCTTTCCTGTATGCTCTAAACTGTATGTTTATGTATACATACATTATATATATATTTCTGTGTATATTATAGTCTTTCCTTCCTATTTCTACTTAAAGAATTTAATTCTCATGCTGCAGTTTGGGGTTTTAATGTGCGATTGTAATTTATAGTTCATGTCCCATTTATGTCTTGTTCCACATTCATATTTTATCATTTAACCTGTCGTTTTTTTTTTCTCTTATATGATTCAATCTTTCTAGTGTTTTTTCCACATAATGTTCTTATTTGCCTTTTATCCCCCCCTTTCCTCTTTCAATAGGACATGCAAGTGTCTGGCGTGGAGGATGACAGCAGAGCGTTGAACATCGTCATCCATAAGCCCAGCTCCAACCCCCATGCCAAGCCCCTGCCCATACTGCAGGCCAACTTCATCTTCGCCGACCACATACGCTGCATAATAGCCAAGCAGAGGCTAGCCAAAGGTCGCATCCAGGCGCGTCGCATGAAGATGCAGAGGATCGCAGGTGGGTAAACACAAATCTTTTCCAACTAGAACAAACAATAAAATAAGAAGAAATGGCCACAAAAAAATCAGAAGATACTTGAAGCAAAATGCCTAAACACTGTTTCACATGCACGTCACCGTCCACTGGCCGGTGTCTAATCCTCCTGCGTGTACATTCACCCAAAGTAATCAGGAATCTTTTGCACTAAGAATTTTTGTGTATTCACCCATCTGTCACTTGTACTTCCCCTCTGAATGGCCTGATTCTTTAGAATTAGCTAACTAGTAACAGATATCTCAAATCTTGCTAATGCAGCAAAATTAATGAGGATGTGAACCTTTCCTGTCCAGCACTGTTTTGAATTCTCTCACTGGCAACACAGTCACAGTCAGTACACTACAGTACATCTAGTCCATAATAATAAAAAAACATTTCCAGCAGGCGTCTTATTTTTTCTTTAGCTTTCATCTCATTTAAATTGAGCTATTTAAGAAATCTAATTTAATGTGATGCAAGACAGAGACCTGCGTGTTACTTTAATTTGAATCCCCAAGCTGAGCACACGGCAAACCTTTTATTAACGTCCCTTTGCTTCCTCTGCGTGCAGCTCTGTTGGACCTGCCAGTCCAGCCTAGCGCGACCGAAGTTTTGGGTTTCGGTCAGACAGCAAACGCTTCACCCAGTGGCCTCCCTTTCCGCTTCTACGAGCAGTCGAGACGGGCCCCCAACGATCCCACGGCAAACAGATCAGTCTTTGCCTCGGTTGATAAAGTACCAGGTAACATATACATAACCAGTCATCAGTGCTTATACATTCTTTATGCCACATCTACATCTAGACATCAGATTTATAACAGAACATTTATACTAATTAATTAAAATGTTAAAAAACAGCGACGGTCGAATCAGTCACCCAGTTGACTCTCACCGCATACTTACGAGAAATAGAACAAGTGATTGTAAGTGCATTCAGAAAGTTTTTATCTTCAAACCAACCCGATATGTGATAGTCTGAGCAGTATAAATGGGTTTGTGATTTAATCTTAAGGACAGAATTCTGTCACTAAGTCAGTCTTAGAGATTGAGATTAGGCTTTGTGCAGAAAGAAAAAACAACCCCTCAGAACACAGCTGAAAACTCCCCCGAACTTGTGTTTGTTCTTTTAAATTCATGTTTTCAGTTCAAGTGCTTTTCCCACTAAGTCCTTTTCGCTGGGTTATATTACCTGCTGCAGTTCTTGAAAGGCTTTCTTTGTTTGGGCCAGAAGGGAAACCTCCGCCCCTGGAAATGATTTTGGCAAGTCCAGAAATCCAGTTCTCAGTACACTGAACGTAATATGACATGTTTTGCTATTTGACACCGGATAAACCTGCTTGTATGATCATGATCTTTAGTAAGTTACAGTCACACAAGGATTCGAGTCATTTAAATTAGCTGATATAATCCAATTTTTCTGCCTCCTGAGATAAACATGCAACATGGTCAGATGTAAGAATTCCTCCGCAGTGGTAACACGTGTGTGTGTGCCTCTGTCTTTATGTTCTTGTGCACAATCCCCAGGTTTTGCAGTGGCGCACTGCGTGTCGCAGCATAGTCCCTCACCCCTCTCCTCCCCCTCGCCTCCCTCCAGTGGGAGTGGGAGCACGGGAAGATGTGATTCTGTTACTGCAAGCACTATATCAGCTCAGAGCCCCACAGGTAGCGTACAGTACATACTCACACACACATACACACACAGTATCTACAGTCCCTGCATACACAACACATGGGCTGCACGACATATCATTTCACCATCATCACTGCGATGTGTGTGTGTGCAGTAAAGTGTGTTTACATGCGCTCAAGTAGCTAGGTCTTTTTCTCGAGAAAGCTGATTTCTTATCAGGGTAGGTAAACGTCTAGCAGATTGATTTCTGCTGTCGTCATGTATATGCAGCTCCATATGGTCACTCCAATGTACACGCACCCTAAAAAATAAAAGTCAGGTTTTAACCATGCAGTTAAAATCTGCGAGCCTTGCTTCTATAACACGGCTGTGGGGGAGGATAAATTTGATTACGCAGATTTTCAGTAACCTGTTTTTTTTTTTTAGTTACTCAACCTGTGTCCACTCAGCATGTCTGAGTCACCTAGAATTGTAAAACTCAAGTGTTTTTTTTTTTTTTCAGATGAAATTAGAGATTAGCAGAAAGGCAGAATACAACAGAAACATGATGTGCAACTTTTCCTGAAATGAAATAATTTTGAGAATTAAACTCTAGCAGACAAAGTTCCTACACACAAAAATAAGAGACATTTTGAAGAGTCGTTAATGGTGCTGAGGCGTGGCTAACAGTTTATCTGAACAGCACACAGACGCATATGTTTCCACACATATAGCCCTGGGTGTAACTATGGTACAGTTACATATGTTAACACATCCTGCAGAGACCACAGTTGCTCATAGTGGTGTGTCAGTTGAGATGGCGTATTTATAAAATAACGTATACACACATATCTACTTGTGCTGCTGTCCTCTCAGGGTAATAGAAAGTCGGAATGCTTTCATTTTTGTTTTTTATTTGGAGGATTATATTCATAAGCCAAAGCCAGTTGAACTGGATGCATAAGTGCATCGTACATGGTACATTCCTGCTGTTGATGTTTCTGAGCGTACCTACGCCAGGCATTGCATGGTCATGACATGGTCTGGATTTTTAATAACTTTTTTTGTTTATACTCGCTCTTGTCTTGTCAGCCCCAGCATGCAATAACGTGTTGTGGCGTGGAATTGCAAAACCCAAGAAAACAAAACGTTCAGGGCTTTGTTCTCACTTTGTGCATCTGATAAGGGCTGCTGTAATAGCATTTATTATTTTTTTAATGCACCCTTAACTCTTACAATGGAAGTATTTTTAATAATGTCACACAGTTTATGTAGTAGTTGTCCCCCACACATTAATATTATGCGGTTGTTAGATTTGTAGTCACTGCTGCCACTTTTGGTGTTTCATGCTCTGGTGCAGTGTCTGCACCCAGTACCTCTTTATAACCACTCAGACAATTTTTAATGGTTAATTACACATTTGAAACGAACTAAACCTTGTCAAAAGGGGTAAATGTTGTTCTTTAATTTTTTAAATAATCACAACGAAAGCAGGTACTTGGTGAACACGATGTGTTTTCTTACTCAGTCCTCAGTCTGCCTGTGTCAGTCCAAAAGCTTGTTTGCATTTAGTCCTTCATATCTTTATGGGGTTTATCCTTCCCACTTCTGTGGGGATTGGATCGGGGCGTCTCTAAAAATGTGTCACCTTGAGTTAACCTGCTTTCCTCTTTCCTCTCCCCTAGATGATGGTACATTTTTGGAGCACACCTCGCCCTCCTTATCAAGTGTGGAAGGCGAAGGAGGAGGCGGAGATGTTACACTAGTTTCGTCTACTCCCTCAACCCCAGTCTTGGCCCCGAGCCTTACACCGGCCTCCCAGCCCACCATCTCCCTCCTCACCGACAACAACACGGACACCCTCAGCGTGGAGTCGCTCACGCTGCTGCCCCCTGCCGACTCACCACACCTCCACCCGTGCGCTAGCCACTTTCCGATGGCGCACTCCCTGCAGAGACTGGACGCATCAATCGCAGAAGAAGTGGAGGACGAGCAAGAAAAGACAGGAGAGCAAATAGACGAGGAGCAGCAAGACGAGGAGTCGTCGACGATGGATGAGACGGAGACAGACGCGACAGTGAAAGAAGAAAACACAACAGCAGAGTTGCTCACACCAACTGATGAGACACCAGATGAAGCAGAGGGAGGAGATGAGCCAGAAGGCGAGAAGACAGAAGACACACCTCTTGGAGCAGACAGATCCCTGGTCTGTGCTGCAGAGCTGCAAGAAAGAGACGTGACTACAGATTCTGTAGAGACAGAAGATGCACTGTCTGAAACACCGGACTCACCTGAACTGGATTAAGTATCACATGGTCCTAAACCTGTCTGTAAAACACAAAGAAGACAGTGCAGTGTGGTTATTGAAATTATCCAGCTTTGCTGGAGACGATTCTCATGTTGCAACCTGTAGGAGGTGTGTGGATTGGATAGTCCAAGAGTGTTTTTTTGGAGTCATCTCAACATTTGTGTTTGCACATGAAGAAAAACTCGCACAGAACAGCGGAGGAGACGGACGCTGGTCGAACTCGAGGGAAGGCTCAAAGCACATTCGGATTTCTGTGCACTGGAGAGTGTCCGGTCATGTGTATGCAAGAGTTTTTAGCGCGCGTGTGTCAGTGCGCGCAAACCAGCAACGTTTTTTACTCATTCTGATCGATTGTTCATCAGTGACACACACAGGCCACACGGCGCTGCGGCTGTAAGCTGTGTGTCCCCCTGTCGGCTTTTCACAGACCTGTTATGTGTTTGTTCCCCTAACAGTTCCCCACCACTTGTTTTGTGGTAATGGTCACTACTCCGCTATCACACACACACACACACACACAAACACACACACACACACTCTACACACAACACAGTACACACAGTCAGGTGCACTAGCTTTTTAACCACTGCATGTCACACACATTAGGAGTTACTGCCACTAGGGAGGGGTGTGTGTTCTACACGTGCTTTAGTATTTCACATGTAAAGTAAGGATCAAGTCTATTATAGAATATAAATTAAGTAATTTGAATAATCACACCCAAATCTTATTATAAAAAAAACTAACTTACGTGAATTAATGAAAGCCACCGGCTGGGTGATGCTGTTGATTCGATGAGTCCTAAAAAAAAACATTTAAAATGACATGCAAGTGTTCAGGTCTGCACAAAAAAACACTGAGTTGAATGTATCTGCTGCTTCCCCCTCACACTGACCTGAGTTTAGTGTATGTGTGTCTGTAAATGGGGTGTAAATGCTCCAGTGATTGTTGGGAGCGTCTTCGGTATCATTTTATCAAAAGTCCAAAAAATGATTCTGAGAGATGATGATTTCTAACAGCTGGTGAACAAGCACGTGTAACATAGAGTTTGAATTATAAGTTTGGCTAAAGTTTGTGTTCAAAACCAGGAATTACAGAAATGTTGCTCTCGTTGAGGTCAGTGTCGAGCTGCGACGCGTCCCTCCTCTCCCTCCTCTCCCTCCTCCCCCTCCTCTTCCGCTTTACCACTGCAATAATCATAAGAGCTAAGAGGGGTAGACCTGAATGTAACCAACAACCTTATCTCACCCAACCTCAGTGTTACTTGATGGATTTCAATGGCCTCAGCGTATTTTAACCCTAATCACATGTTTCTAACAAAGCACACACACACACACACACACACACTACTCGCTGCCCTTCTCCTCCCCCTTTTTATCCTTTTCCGCCTTAGCTCTCAAGCTCCTTCTCTTCTTGCCTCTGCCACCCTCATAAAGCCGAAGTCTTAATGCTCGACCGTTCTTATTTTTTAACAGGTTTATAAGTAAGAAATTCAGAGCAATACTTCTCTTTTTTTTTTTTTGAGTCTTTGTCATAGTTTTTCCATCTTGCTACTGTAAATAGCCGATGAATGAAAAGTGATGATCAGTGAAATGCTGAAGAGGCTTGACGCTATTTTTAGAGCCGGTGATGCTGATGTTTTGGAAGAGAACGTGGCGGTCGTCTGTAACCACTTCCAACCTCTACCAACACATGCCACTGCAGGCCTCCATTATTAAGTACGTGATTGGAGTGAGTGTGTGTGGGTGTGGGTGGGTGTGTGTGTGCAATATGTTTGTATGCCCTGTAAATGCTTTTGGCTTTTAAACCTGTAATTATTGTTAACAGACAGAAACAGAGGAATAAAATAAAAACTGCAATAAATTATTCTACTTAAAAACAGTGAAACTGTGGGACGAGCATTGTTATTGTGCCTGCACAGAAGAAGAGTTTCTCTTCCACTGGTGGTGCCTCTTCTTTCAGTGTTCACTGTTCTTTCCTGCCCCCACCTCCCTTCTCGCTACTTCGCAGAATCTTGAGCTGGTAACAGCAGAGGAGCTTCTCCTCAGTGTTTGAGCAAGAAAACCACAGGAAATATTAGAAAAGAACTGCCAACACTAACCCCCTCGTACCTTATCACTGAGAGTGTGTGTGTGTGCACACTTCATGGCCAGAATGACTGAACTTCAGTGTCACGTAATCTACTGTAATGATTCACCGATGGTTTGAAAGGCTAATATTGTTAATTCATTTTGATGTCAAATGTCTGCTTTGTCCAAAGGGTCATGTGTCAGAAAAAGCTGGTTATTTTCACTAAAGGTGCTTCAACTGAACAAACACCCACATGGTGACCTTCCAACTACAGGGTGAAACATTTCTGTGAAGAAGAATGTGTTACTTCCTACACGTAAGCTCCACAACCAGATGTGAAATTAAGTTTGAAAGTGTTTTTTTTGGTTTTTGTTTTTTTTTTAATGTGAATTTGATGTACGCCTGACTTCTGTGTCAGACTTCTGTGTGGCAAGATCATGACATTGACTTTACACTCTACCTTTTGCGTTGCGCTGCTGTGGCTGCTGCAGGAGCCCTCAGTCATCTTGTGGTTGGTACGTGTTGCTTTTATCGCGGTTCCTCTCTTCAGGGAAGTCTGGTTGTGTGTGCGTAAATATGTGAATGGGTTCCTGGTACTGCATCGATACTGAAATGGTTTAGCTTGTGTTTTCTCTGTAGCAAACCGCAGCTTCAGCATAAAATTGAACTTTTGAGTGTAGAGATTTGTGAGCGATTCCAAGATTTGTCTTTGCAGTTGTACAGCTGACGTTAGAACGACCTTGAGTGGGTTACGATCAGTGACTAAGATTTTAAATCTACACGGCCTAAGTTTAGTAACATGCTTAATCCCTTCGTGGATGCAGACTTTGTTTCGACCTGCGCTGCTTTCATCCACGTTCACGCTGTGTAGACGTTTTCTTCCTGTTGTTTAGTGGTGCGCAAACCTTGGAAGTGTGCATGGCCTCACTTGTACGTGAGCACTTTGTTTGCACGTGGAGCAAGTTGACACAGAGCCGTCAGATCACAACAGTGCTCCACAGTGCCGCTGCTGGTGAAAATGTTTCACACGCTATCTTTATCTGCCAGTATTCAATTTCGGACAGATTTGAATAAGACGGTTGAATGCTGATAGCAACTAGCCCTCGAGAAAAAGTTGTTGCGAGCAAGTTTTAGGGTAGAAGTTGGGAAATTCTTGGCAACTGTTTGAAGAACTGCTACCGTGCACATGGCTTCAGCTGAAGCTTGGTCGAAAGCAGAAATAAGCTTTTCCCACTTCAGCGCGTTGTAACAAAAGAGCTGTTGGCTATTCTGTGCTCGACAGGAAACCTCAAAATTTCTGGAAGTTCTTTTCTCTTTGGCCGGAAAGTTTCCACGCGCTTCCCTTCATGTGAATGAGGTTACACTGTAAATCCTGATAAATCTCATTGTCAACAATGAGTGTGTGGAAGTCTGAGGGCACAATGAACATCGTTGACTAATCACTGGATTCAGGGAACTCGGCATCAGGAATATTAAGAATTACACTTTGGTCTGAGGAAATCCGTGTCCGAGGAACTCTGGCTGCCATCAAAGCTAATAGTCTTAACAACAGCTAATATCCTCCACCACAGGAGTGATCCGTCTCATAGTGCGTCCCCAAAACCAGCGTTTGATCCGTGAGAAATGTCAACAAACATCTGCTGATACTTTCGCTCGCTCCTGAGGTTTCTGCGTGTTCTCTTGAGGCATTATTTTATTGATTTCTGGTGAAGGGGGTGTGCGAAAGTCTGTCTGTTTTAAAAGGCAGAAAACCCCCCGCGGAGGGTTCCACAGAAATCAGCTGATAAGCACACGCAGTCACAAAACACCTCACTTCACCTTTCACTTCTCAAAATAGTTGGGAATGTCCTAAAATCGGAGAAGCTATGAATGAAACTGCCACATATGATTCACAGACCACCCCCCCCCCCCCCTCCCCGAACACTGCA
This sequence comes from Channa striata, assembly GCA_033026295.1. Taxonomy (NCBI): domain Eukaryota; kingdom Metazoa; phylum Chordata; class Actinopteri; order Anabantiformes; family Channidae; genus Channa; species Channa striata. The sequence goes on along the minus strand of CM065180.1, from coordinate 20,221,023 downwards.
ACGACGCATGCACCAAAATCTCTGAATTGCTTCTCAAGTTACAGCTTTATAAAGTAGGACTAGATGACGCCTTTGAGATCGACCTTATAGTCGTCGTGAATGTATATAACACTGACTCATGTTCCACGGTGGTGTGACTCTGTGTGCGGTCCACCCCAGCTTAACTTCTTCCTCAGTCTGAGATAATTATATCTTCAGAGTAGTCAGACTTTTTTTTTTTAATCTGGTTGTATTGTGTTCACTATGACTCAGCCTTGTATATATGTTTGTGTGTGTGTGTGTGTGGCAACATTTGTCTAGACCCAAGAGAGGAAAAAAAAATCCCCGAAAAGATCACAAAGCCTTATGGTAAGGTTTAGTTTTGGCGTTGGAGTTCTGGTTAGGTTTGAGGAAGAGGTTGGAGGCTATAGCTGCAATTACGAGTTACTCCCTCGGATTAGAAATGACATGTATAACAGTGTCTGAAAAAGTAAGTGACACATGCTCTCATAAATGATATGAAACTGCAAAATTACAACAAATCATGATGCTTTCTGAAGATAAGGTCCGTTGAAGTCACAGGCCATCGTGTTTTAACTCAAATCTAGTTGACACATCTATTTTTATCCATTTATCTCACTAATACAAATGTCAGTCTCACTTTTGCTTCATTGGCACAAACAGTAATTTGAATAAATTTGTAGGAGTTAAATAAAAACTTAAAATTAAGATTGGGTATCTGAGTCACTTTTGGTCGGGATTATGGGAAAGGTTTGGGTCAGGTTAAGCACGGTTAGTAGAGGTGCTGGTAGGTTAAGTGAAGGTTAGATTAAGATCAAAGTAAGGGGAAACCCATAACGCAGAGGAGATGATTTCACTTTACCCAGAACTTACTCACGAGGCTTGGAATTTAATACTGACATTAAAGCCAGAAGCTCCTTCAGAGGTGATAACATTGTTAGGTAATTCAGTCGCAAGGAATGTGAAGTTACTGCAGCTAGTCAAGAAATAACGTTAGGGCCACTTGACTGGTTTGCACATTGCTTCCTGTAGTTAGTTCTTTGATACACTCCTCTGGATGACATCATCTGGAGGTTTTCAGTTCAAAAAAGTTGTGTGGAAGATTATTAGCAACCAAATGATCTCATCAGAGCTGAAGAATTCCTCTGAATTACATCAGCTGGAGGTTTTTCCCTTTTTCCTCTTTTATCAAGAAGGTGGCGGATGTTTTAAAATGTGAAATTAATAAGGAAGTTAAAACTCATTTGTGTAGTTGCAGTGCTGTATGACATAAAGTCCATTCATCTACTATTTGTGACCGTGTATCCTGTCTGTGTCTGTGTGTGTGTGTGTGTGTGTGTGTCCGAGTTGGCATTGAGTGAGAGTCAGGATATTTCCTGGAAAAGTGTCCAGTCTATTTCCGGGCACAGAGAGACACGTACACAGACAGACAACCGTTCACACACTCAGCTACAGGCAATGTAGAGTCGCCAGTTAACTAGACATGCAAAGCAGAGAACTTCCAGAGAAACCGGAAACAAAGAAAGGCAGCAACCCGCCAGGATTCGAACCAGGAACCTTCTGGCTTCTGTGACATCCGTGCTGCCCAACTAGGACATACACACAACATAGGAAGCTAAATGAAAATTGTCAAAGTCAAAACCTGTAAAACCACGTCTTTATGCTATGTGAATCTCAGCGGCAAAGGACGACATTCCGCCTTGAAAGAGAACTTTATCCTCTCCTTATTTCAGCGTCGGGCACTGACACCGAGCAGCAGGGGCATAAAAGCACAAAGAAAGACATTCAACAGCTACTGTATTACACCACGAAACAGGAGATGCCCGCAGAGCGGACAGACGAGGGCAACCTGGCAGGGAATGAACGACCGGGCCTGTAAAAAACACAACAATACCGTTTCTGTGAAAAAAAGATGCTGGCGAGGATTATCGTGCTGTGTTTCAAGAAACTTGATGGATTCATTTCTAACACGATGAACCTTATAATTCAGGTTACATCATTTTATCCGGTTGAACTCTTCAACTTTTGTTCAGACGAGAAGGAAGTTTCACCAGTTTGTGCTACCAGCCTGACAACAGTTTGGGTGACAGCAATGGCTTTGTTTCAAAAGAGGCTTAGTATTAAGAAAAAACTTACAGTTGGTTGTTTGCCTATTGGAACAATGAATATAATATAGTGCACCTTATGTTTGCAATCTGCCAGACTTCGCTGAGTCATACACGCCTACCGGGTTTGGGCCTATCCACCTGGTTCAGCGTCACCACACCCATAACACGCGAAGGCGTTGGATAATGAACAATAGCTTTAGTTAAAAGGCAAACTCACCTGTCAGTGTCTTTCGTCATGCGCCGCATCACTAACACTAAATGTTCTGTTCTCTCTTTCTGTTTGGCCCCACGTGTAGCCTGCGTCAACAGACTCCTTTGATTCATTTTCCTGTCTTGTACATTTTATTCCATTTAGCTCATTTGCATAAAACTTTGACACTGTAACACTCATTATTATTGATAACTCTAATTTTAAAAGTGAACCAAAACTCTCTAACCCTGACCTTAATCTAACATGTGTCTGTCTAACCACTAACCCAAAAAATTTCCCACTTCCTCTTGAGGAAATTTTAATCTGTGCTGGGTCCTAATTAGAGTAAAAGCACATAGACACACACACAATCACATGCTTCATTATGTGTCACCTCTACCCCTGTTTCTGGTAAGTGTGTCTGTCAAAGCGTAACAGTCCATTTACTACCAAAGGAGCCCCGCCCACCTGTCGCTTTACCCTACACAGATGAATCACCGTGGTGACGATACTGTACTAAAAAACTTGTCACAGTTCCTATATGTCTGCCTGGCTGCCTCTGACATAGCAGGGACAAAGTGTGATGGTTTGTTTGTGTGTGTGTGTGTGTGTGTGTGCGAATCGCCTGCAAAGCCCAATCACTCCTTCAGATGATGTGATTTAATGGAACAGAAATACACAGTTAATCCAGCCACGTCATTTAAATATATTTTATTTTTTTAGAAAAGTAAAAAATGAAAAATATATATATATATATATATTTAAATCAGTATCTGCCTAGCAGACAAGCGATACAACACCCACTGGGATACAGTACAACAAAACCCCAGATGCCCTAGTCAACGTGAACTGGGGGTTACGGTCATGAGCTGGACAGAGAACTCCACTTAAAAATAAAGCCTGAACCATGCTGATGAACATTCGTGTGTGATGTAAACATTGAACAACATTAGAGTATTTCAATCTGCTACTAAGAAGAAATCCTACTCGTACCACCACCTGGGATGGTTTCAAACGTATCCTCCACCTCTCCAGATTTCTACAAGTCCACCCTGTGCGTGCTCTGAATGTCCTCCCGCAAACCACTGTTGAGTATCTCCAGACGCCTGGTGGCCTCGAGCAGGCGAACGCAGACTCGGCATTTTTCGGCGGCACGGTTTCAGTCGAGCCCTGCAGCTGTTGTGAGTCCGTAAAAGCTCCACCGTGCCTGTAGTTTTCCATTAATGCAGCATTTCCGATCAGCTTTTCGTGCTTCCTAGAGGCCGAGAGGCTCCGTGTCCGAGTCCGAGCGGGAGTCGAGTCTCTGGAGGTAATGTGTGTTGAAATGTCACGCACGGACCCCGTCCAGTCAGAGACTTCCTTTACTTGAAAATGTCTCTTACTATCGTACCAGGCAGCGGACTGGATCAGAAACCATGGTGATGCAATCTGAAACTCCAACCCCTGATGAGACAGTTTACCGTCACTTGGTAAAACCTGCCCTCTTGAAATTAGAAATAATACCGTCAGAACTTGACATGGCAGGGCAGTCACAGTTTGTAAGGGAATTCCAACAGGAAGTCTTGGACAACGTGGGTGACTTGCAGCTCTGGAACCTTGCTTTCTCCCCCGTACACTTCCATAATGCGCTTCCTGCACAGTTCCTGCAGCGTTGGCTTCCATTTCCTGTACGGGACGCTCAGGCTCTTCTTGGGAGAACTGATGTAATGCTCCAACAGGGCGAAGAGCGTCGGGAAAGAGCGCTCGTTGCCTGCTAGTGAGAACTTTTGCCTCTTGTAGTCAATGCGCACGCTGACCGGCCCGGTCTTGGCGTGGTAGGACAGCGTAAAGAAGACGTCCTTCTGTCGACTGTCGCGGATCAGGAAGCTGCCCAGAGGAGAGTCCCGCAGCATGCGGTGGGCGTCCTCCACTCCCAGAGGGCCCCAGTAGAAGCCGCTGCGCTCAAGCTTGGCCGCAGTATCTGTGATGATCTGGCAGTCCTCCTTGCAGGCAAAGGTAGGGAAGTGAGTCAGATACCCAGGGGGGACAGGTGCCAGACGTGGGTTTGGATCCAAAGCGGCCTGACGCTGGATAGATGATGACGACGATGTTGACAAAGACAAGGATGAAGAGGAGGAGGATGATGAGCTTGACAAGTGGGTCTTGTCATGGCCTTCCACAGTGCTGTCGGCTACCATCCTACAGGGGAGAGAGGCTCCAAACCCTCTCCCATCTCTAACCACCAGCCTGTCATCCTGAAAGAGACAAAGGAACGATTATCATCTAAAATACAATCATCATTTATTAGCTTTCAAACAGTGGCGTCGCCTAAAAGCCACGTCTCTCTGAAAACTCCAAGCGTCAGACAGGGAGCCTGTGAGGCTGTTTCTCAGAAAGAAAAAAAAACTTCTGCGTGTGTGTGTCACAATTCAGTGAATTTCTCGAAATGTAGGTTAGAAATATTCTAGTTTCCATTGTGCGGCGCTTTGTCTGATATGACTGGAATCTGTGGTTTGGCTTGAAGACAGCAGTGATGTCAGCTGCAGCCAAGTTACTGTACAGTCTGTACAGTACACACACACACACACACACACACACACACACACACAGGTACATCTGGGTCTTATCACCTCTAGCTGAGTTTACAGTTGGAATGAGACTTTTGAACATCAAACCGTTTCTTGTTCACTTTGCCCCTTTTCTGGACTAACACGGTCTAAAATGCCACCGCCGACAGACCCGGTCCCACCTCGGCGGGCCCCGCTGTCTCTAGTCCCTCCACTTCTGGACTCGTTACTAAACGCTTGAGTTCCAGGAAAAGACCCTGAAGGATTCACAGTCACGTGTTCGGCTCAAGGACCGAATAACGATCAGCGGGGGGTGGGGGGGGACACACCGACCCGTCCGGAGCAAAGTCTCCGAACCTGCACGTTCCCTCGTTAGAAACTTCATGCGGAGAAACTTTAGCGCAATTTTTTTTTCCATATTTTTTTTTTTCCCAGAAGAAAAAAAAAAAAAAAAGCAGCAGCCATGATGGTGCAGCAGCGTCCTTCGCTGTGACCCGAAGAAGCTGGAAGTCTCAGAGTCTCTTACCGTTTTGTTGTAACAGCAGCGGCGGTTTAAAGATCCGAGTGTCTGTAAATCCCAAAGCGCAAAGGCTGCGATGTGCACGGCGTAAATCCAGCCGCTCGGAGGGACAGAGGGACAGAGGGACAGACGGACGGACGGACGGACGGATGGATGGAAAGGGCGACGACCGACAGCTCGACCTCCTGCCTGAGATTTCCACCCTCTCAAATCATAACTCCCGTGTGCAGCCTGGTAAACAGACGCTCGCCTTTATACCGCTGGCTCCTCCTGCCCCCGTCATCTGCTTCCTCGAACAGCGGCAGCCGTTTTTAGCGGCAGCCAGGCAGTTTCTTTGAAACAGAAGCGAAAGCGAAACTTTCGGGTCGCAGCAGCCCCGCAGTTCATCCGAACTCTCAGAGTATTTGGAGCGTTTCAAGAAACCCGCAAAGCCGCATGACAGCGGGGCCGTTCACAGAAACGCAGGTGGCGGCTCGGACACGGTCCCGGGGATCTGACCCGATCCACGGTCCGATCGCTGCTTTTCATTATTAGACGGATTCTCCCATTGGTGCATCACACGCTTTTCATGTGACCGTGGATGATTTGGATACAGAAATATCTTTATTGTTTATTACACACACACACACAGTGTGTAAGCAGACGTGACATGTAGATTATTAATAATAAGAATAAATCCAGACTCTCCACGTGTGCTTGTATCTTTAGACAGACAGGTAAGTTTCATTCCATAATCATCTGTTCCATCATAAGTGAATGTGTCCAGCTGCGTTCAGTTCTTCTCAGCTTTTCTGCACCACCTGTGCGGAAGCAGCTCTGGCTCAGGCCACCAGCATCACATCCAGAACTGATTCATCTGTTTAGTCTATCAACACTTTTATTTCACCAGAGCTACACCCTGACATTTCCACTACGACTCCCATTCTGATTGTTCAGCCTGTGGCATTCATAATATTCAGATCACACGTCGTGGTGTGCACTTCGCAATGCTCTTTAGCTGTGGTTTGGTATTAAACGCTGCATCTTTATTTTGGTCGACCTGTGAGACTCCGAGGCGTTAATTCTCAGCACGTCCCGCTGTTTCACATAAAACAAGAAGTTATTTTTAGGGCGACGTGATGTGGCGGATTCCAAGTTAATGCACTACAATGTTTTTAGCCACGTAGGTCCCGGTAACAACAGCAAAGGCCGGACAAGATGGCGGCCTTCATTTGAGGGGGACTAACAAGCTCGGATCGCTTTCTCACTCTACTTTTCTGCTATTAGTGACTTTGAGCAGCTTATGCACATGTTTGTCACTTTATTTCACATTGAAATTTAAGGATCTTAACGGTTAGAGCGGACGAGGCACAGCCGCCACCGCTGCACCCCTGGGGATCCGGCCCTGCTCTGCAGTCATTAATTAAATGATTGCTAGTTAGATTTTATTATCTGTGAAAACGAGTTGGCTTGTAATGCAATATGTAATTGAGAGCAGACTGACCATAAAATGTAAAGTCTCCGGGATTCAGAGAGCAGCTGCCTGTGTTCGGTATCTGTGGCTCTACAGATCGTATCTGTCAGTTGTTCTATGCCACGTTCAATTCATGCATCTGTTTGTTTTTTTTAGGTATCTCGACATACGAGTCAATGCAGCGTGCTGATTTATTTGCACGACAATGTCACATCACGGCCCAGAGTTCCAAACGCTGGACGGTGCGTGAGTTTCCATTTACTGCAGCTTCTAAAGCTGAAGTTTATGTTTCAACATGACACTCTCACTGGAGCGTGTGTCTTGACATTTCCTCAGTCTTGAAATGAAATCTGTGGCACAATTGTGACATTTGAGTGTGTGTGTGCAACTTTGCAGGATAGTCAGAAATAAAAGTAAATGAAAGTGTGTGTGCTGCTTACAAAAGTGGGTTTTGGAGATGGACTCAAGCCTCGTGCGCCTGCAGCCAGACAAAGAGCGAGTCACACAAACAGAAAGTTAAGGAAAGCCTGCAGATCAGCTGGCTCCGCTTAAAGGGGCAGAGCTGGCAGAGGGAGCTCAGAGACGTGTCTGCGTCAAGTCAGTTTCATTTACCATAGCTCGACTGACTTGGCTTGTAAACACAATATTTCATAATTCACCCGAGGTTATTATTCAAATTGTTGTAGTCCTCCCTTATGGAGACCCAGTATAGAAACAACCCACCGTGTGTGTGAGTGTGTGCGTGTGTCCTCCTTCGACACTAGAAAATCAAAAGCGTGGGCCAGTTTTAGTCTGAACATGTGTTGTTTATAATAACTGTCAGAAATCAGTATGTGAGCTATAATAAGCTACAGAGATTCTGCCTTCTCATGTCCTAGTCTGATAGTTTTGTTATTCATTAACTGGAGGAGCTGCTTTGTTGTTGCTTCTTTTTTTGAACTCCTGCCTCTGCTTATCGCTCGGGCCTGTGTGTATTTTATCGCAGCGCATGTCGAGAAAAAAAAACTACTGATGCCTAATCTCATCTATTTTGAATCGAACTGAGCCATTCATGGGGTGTTTGCACTGTAGTGTTAAGCCTCGTCCAAGCCAGGAGGGACAGAGGACGATGTTCACCGCTCCGTGGTCGTCCCCGCTCTGTGTTCTCAGGCCGGGAATGGGTTAAAGGATGGAGCTTAATCAGAAACATACACTAACTTTACCGCTGGACCGGTGCCACCCTGGGCTCTACTCGGGTTACATCTTTGCGTGCAGGATCTATAAAATTACTAGTGTCAAAAGCTGCAACTTGGTTTGCAACAGTGCTTGTGTGTGTGTGTGTGTGTGTGCGCGCAGCACGTCAGTGGACGCTGCATGTTGACTTGCACATGTGTGATGAGTTTCATTTCTGTGAAACAGGGAGAGACAATAAATCCTGCAAGCTTCACACAGCGTCTCCTGTGCCTGATCTTTCATAAATGGGGATGTGCACGTGACGGCTGCAGTTAATGTGTCCAACAATGGGCATCATGTTCGTACACACACACACACACTTCAAAGGTCAGGAGTCATTTTTGTTTTAATTAAACGCTCGCTTGCTGCAGAGTTTGTCTGTGGATGACAAACGGATGAAGAATGCGACGCAAGGAAATTCCATTTTGGCTGTTTATAGGCTCGTGCTGCTATTTCTGCTGCAGATGGGTAGTAAACCGCGTGAGCTCAGTTGAATCCTTCTGCTCGGCTTTGTTTAGCGCTGCAGATCTGCGAGAGGACCAGAACAGGTTTTTGCAAGAGCGAGTTGATTCTTTTATGCTGTTGTTTGTTGTTTTTTTCCACTTTTACCATCTTGGATCTGTAGAGATATTGTTAATTAATGATGTATTAACTTGGACTAGCAATTTTCTGCTCAAGGAATTTCAGATAAGTGTGGATTTTTTTTTCTGTCAAACAGAGCCACTGTGTGTCCTCATGTGTGACTTGGTGTCTGAGAAACGGAAACTTACATGTGTGATGGTCGTAGTGGATCGCACACACCCCACCTTATGGCTGTACGCACACATATTAAGGCTGCAGGTGTTTAAATAGTCTAATAGGATGCCATGCTTGTAATACTGGAAATTATGCTTTTCTCTGTGTTTGACTATGTCATTATGTTGCCATTATGCATAGATGGTTTTTATTTTAACAAAAATTTTCATCTTCCTTTCTATGGCTTTAGTTTAGGGTGTAAATGTACATTATTGCTTTTAAACTTCCATTTAAACAAAATATTTCTCTGCTTCGGGCTAAAAACCTCGTCCAGATGACATCACCTGGACTTCCATCATTAAGAGTTCAGTCGATGGCATTTGCAGGAGCTCTGGAAAAGCAGGTTGACCATGATTACAAGCTCCATAGTGTGAACAGCGAGATGACACAATCTGGACTGAACTTTCCTCCAAGTGATGTCACCTGGAGCCAGACATAATGAGATATGCTGATATATGGAGGTCAAAGGGACGTTTTATGGCATTTACGTACATGTACTACACAAACTACAACCAAAAGAAGCCTGAGATTTTCTTTTACTGTTTCTTAAACAATCACTGGTGTTACAGTAAGGGCAACATCAGCTGCCCCCGGTCCACACATGGTCATCAGGCCTTGCTACATAGCAGAATGTACTTTCAATATGAGGACAATATGAATAGGTTGAAACATGTCATCTGTTTTATTCCACCCTGTATTCTCTCAGCGCTTTCAGTTTGCTGCTTTCCTTTGTATTCTTGTCGTGCAGCTGAATACAAAGTATGAATGGCAGCTCTCATCAATTTCTTGTCTTCTAATTAAAGTTGCATGTTTAATACGCACGTCTGCTGGGAAAGCTTTTTTATGCTTTACACGTTACAGGAATCTGTCCTGTGTGCTGTTTTGTGGGAAACCACTAAGTAAATCTTTAAAATTACTTACCTTTAGTTTCATTTTGGGTGGCTTAGCAATAAACCTGTAATCTGTTTATGATATGTTTTACAAGAAGTACGATTGAAATGACGATAAGCAAAGTGTACACAATAATGATGTTTAATCCGGAGAGATCAACACGAAAGTTTGTTTGAGAAGCTTTGACGTACATTTTTTACGTGAAATGGCAGAGAGGCACAGCTGTCTGTAAACACATCTTATTGTTATCTGCTTTACTTGATGAAGCCAACATTTCAGACTCATAAAGATGATAATAATTAATCTGGGCATTTCCCAGTATCTTTGGTTAAAAGGCCAGAACTTCACTTTCATATCAAACAGTGTTTTCACCCCGCTGCGACTGTTGCTACATCTTAAAAAGTTGATCGAACCAGAGACAAGAACCAGCAGTCGACTCAGCTCGAAATCCAGTAAATTTGATCCACTACTTCCTGTATTTATCATTCAAGGCCTAATTGACCTGGAATGAAAGTGGAAGTGGCGTTACGTTGTAAGGAAAAGCTGCGTTTCACTGAACTTCCACCACTTATTGTAAAGACGTTCAAGGAGTTCGCGGGAGCATTTATTGCTTTCTAATTCACAGAGCAGAAGACACACTCAAATAATCTAACCACATCGCTTGTGGTTCACAGATGATAAGCCGGCGTAAGGCTGTTCCTCTAAATATGAAAATGCCATCCATTAGGTTCTGATGCATGCGAGAAGTAGCTTTTTACTTCACTGTCACAGTTTTAACTCATTCACTTCTTAGAGCAAATATGGATTTATGAGAAACCAATTTATACTGTAGAAACTATTCACTTGAAAACACTTTGGGCTTCATTTCTGTAGCTGAAGAGCCTTTGACTTTTGTGTGCTGTGACATAACAATACCGTCATTCTTTACAAATGGCTCCAACAGCTGTGGGACGCTGCCAGCATCATTTAAAAATGATCCTTTGTCTTGTCACATCTCCTCTGCCTGTCATGTGGTGAGAGGAAACCACCACAATGTAAGTATTCACGCAAGCATTTTTGAACAATAAGACGCTGGGCCTAGCCCGCGCATCACTATGCAGAGGACTCCAATAATATAAGAGGAGAAAAAGACACAACAGGTTGGGCTGTGGAAAACCGGCGAGGAGCTTTCCCATCACGGTAAGGGGCTTCCGGAGAACCACGCAGACTCTGCCTGAACTCGGAGCGACCGGCTCGGTCATTGCCAGTGCGATGAGGTGACTGCATGTTGGCACAGCTCAGGATCAGCGTGTGGAATTAAACGAGTCTCTCGTTCACGGCTGGCCGCACGCACACGAAACAGAATGTGCAGTAAGAAAATAAAATAAATATTGACATGTGAAACAAAACTCGAGGCCTGTTGCCAAAAATTTGTGTCATGGCTGGTACTGCACCAGCATTGAGAGCAAAGGTTCTTTATTATACTAATGGCACTTAGGCAAATTAAATTTTAAAATTATAAAATTTTTTGACAACAAAAATAAATCCATGAGATGCATTTGTGTTTAGTCAACTTACAAGACTGACAGGGCCGTAATAGCACGTCAGAAAAGTAATGATTAGGCATTAGAAAAAGTTACCTGGTCACTGGGAGGAGGACAAAAACACCAAAAAATCAATTATCTGACTTTGTCAAATGTTTGGCTTTGGCAGAAAGACTCAAAGAGTTTTTTTTTAAAATACTTCCATGTTACAAGAGAACTATGAGGAAAACAGGTATAAATTCATTCTGAAAAGTCTAGTGAAGCGAAAAGTGCCACTTCCATGCTGGTACAGATTGTATCCTGGCAGAGATATGAAGTTGGTCTTATTCAAATCTGAATATTTAAAATCATAATGTATTGGTGAGAAGCCAGAGCCACACCTCTGTGTTATCTTGGCACCTTAATGACAGTTTTAGTCGTCATAGTGTCATATCAGGATGACTGAACTTCCTCACTGCTTCACAGAAGTGGGGGTTCTGCATCACAAACCTTTCCCTGGATATTCGCTGCTGCCTTCATACAAAAGAGCATTTTGTTCATTAAATGCCGTGATGGTTCGTGTCATAACTTTATCCATATAAAGACTTGTCACATGCCAAAATGTGACACACACATTGTAAGTGATTTGAGGAAACGGGAGTTAAGTTATCAAAGCGCTTCAGACTAAGAGTCAACACTGGTCCAAGCGGCTCCCAGCTCGTCATGTGTCTGAATCATCTGGCACTGCCCACGTGTTTCTTAAGTTTCCTAATAAACTATTCCTGTAGTCATCTCTTATCAGGCTCCGGCTGCTCCAAAATGTCTAAACGCACCCTCCTGTGGCACCAGTCTGTTGACGCTAATTTCCTTAAAACATAAAGTTAGATTTGACTTTGAGGATCTGCCCTATACTGCATGTAGATTAAAAAAATTCACATATGGTGCAACAACAATCTGTTGCTCAATGTTGTCGTGAAATGAAACTTTTTTTTTACTCTGTAGGAATGAGCGGCGCTCCTGGTCGCCTGACTCATGTTTTTGGCTCGCTGCTTCTACTAAAGGCTGGAATCCTACCAGCTTTAGGCCATTCAGAGGTAATCCTCTGTTATCTGTGTTTGGCATGCGGCGCTGCTGTAAGTCTGTGAGCTTTTGTCTGTTTCGGACCTACAGTGTCAACAATCAAATTCATACTGCATATCCCAATGGAATTTCACAAGTAACGGGAAAGGACATGATCCAATAGTGGATGTTGGTTTTGTTGCCCTGGCCAGTTGGCACGTGTTGCTGCAACCGGTCACAATGTGTCCGGAACACGAGCCACTGCTGCTGTATGTGACGTCTTCAACAGATTAGAAAAGACATAATGCAAATTCTCTTCATTGTTTCCGCTGTTGTCGCTTTGTTTCCGATCAGCGTTAAGACATCAGCTTAGATGAAATCTGCACAGATGCTCTAAACTTTTGATTCCACATGAACACGCTTCCAAAACTTATGCTTCGTTTGACAAAAACACAATGGGAGTCTGTCATCCTTGCTGCCCGGCCAGGGAGTTTGTTGGGTTCAACACCGTGTCATAGTTGACGGAGGTATTTAATGTGGTTCCCTGAGGAAACACAGAGGATCGCGCATTATACGCAGCGGTGCAAAAGAAAAATAAGTCATCAGAATGAAACTGAAGTGTTGCTACATGTCCAGAGCCTTAAACTTCTGCATTTGGTCAAAAGGCGACCTCCATGTAAGTTGCAGTTTCCTGTTGTTCCTACACTTTTCTGAAAAAGAGGTAACAGAGTTTTGGAGATGAAGCAAGGGCTGGGTGGTGGATGGAGGAGTGGACAGAACATCTTCTGCAATTTGACAAGCGATTCGTTTACACACGCAAACCCACAACTGTGCAGCTGGCAGTTGGAGGCCAAAAGCTTATCTCGATGACACACCCAAATTGTCGCGTGCACACTCTGATGCAAGATATAGGAACACACACTCTCACGCACGCACACACACGTTGCTTTTATTGCTAAACTGCACATACACTTGTAAATGAACAGTGCATTTTTGCACCTCATAAGCACTTATTAGGTTCTGCTGTCTGCAGTCGTGATTTGTGTTATTGTATGAAAATTAACGGCCAAAGTGCATTTGCGTTCACCTTTGTTTATCTTCAGATTGCAGACCGTCTAGTTTGGCTGCCACACTGTGACAGAAAGCTGCACTTTTCTGGGAATACGAAAGTGAAAGTGTTCTTGTGCTGCCCACAGCTCACACGGCAACAGATGATGCAACACGCTCCGTGGTTTTTGATTGGTTCTTTTTCCAAACGCTGCCTTCACTCGCTGTTGGAAATAAACGTTAGTACTTTACAAATTTCATAAGGTGCTTTCACGACTTTACTGACCAAACTGTGTTATGAATTATTATTCTTTTGTTTTTATTTAATGAAAGTACAAAAAACATGATGATAATAAATTATTTAAAGCCACTTTCAGTGATGTGAGTGTCTGTCCCCTTCAGTGTCTTCTCTTTGGAAATCATTTACTTAAACTGGAAAATTAGGAGATGACTCAAAAAGGAAATGTTGCTCAGATAGTTCCAGCGTTTCTTTGTCTTTCCTGGAAGAATGATTCGAAAAACTTAGGTAGTTTTGGGGAATTTATCATGTCTGTACAAAGTGAAAGACTAAAGGACAAAAGAGACTGTAAAACGTTTGCAGGGAAAAGTCTGGCGAAAACCAACATTTAACGGAGGAAACAGGCCCGATTAATTATCGTGACTGTGTGTAGGTCTTTACAGTACAAGAGAATAATTATTATCATTCTCTCAGCTTATATTACACACACATACGCGCGAAACGTGTCTTATATTATTTTTAATAGCTGCCAAATAAAGAGAAAGCGAAATAGACGGTTGGCCAACGTGTTGACACGCGGGTCAAATCCCGTTTGGTAACATCTTGGATTTTACAATAACTGTGTCACATTTCTCCCTCCTCTGAAAGTAAACATTCATTTGAATTCCAAGGGACATGCTGTGCAATTTTTGGGTAATTGTTGCAACATCCTGCTCATTCAAAACGATGATCGTGCAAATCCTGATTGAATCTGGAACATTGCCACCGACTATTCATTGTAAGGAGGGTGTGCACGTTTAGTACGTTAAAAAGTTGTGTTGTTTGAAGGCGTGATCACACTTACAAATTGTCATAATTGCACATCACATACAATGCAGCTGGGCTTTTTTTGTCCGGCTCATTCAGGTTCACCCAGGCAAACAAAAGCTATGTAGATGAACAGTAGCCTGTTTACTATTTCTAAACTGTCGTCCTTGGGGGTTAAATATTTATATCAGCAGTCACGCCAAATTAAATCTCAGTTCCTATGAATTTGACTAACAGAGAATGACTGCACCTTGCCATGATTCATTGATCTGTTCTTACACTTCTTTAGAACTTAAATACTGTAATTACAGTCACAACAAAAACATATTCAGACCCTGGGTTTAGTGGTTTCATTTCCTTTTTCTAATCTCACGTACATACTGTACATGATTCGATGCAGGATTCAGACTATTTTGTCAATTTCAATGAGAAATAAAAGACTGAAATGTCCCATTTACATACAAAAAGTTGGGAGGATGTGTAAATGTAAATACAAATAGAATGCAATGATCAGTGATGGTAACCCTGTGTAAACTGTGTCATTTTTAGGAAGTGAGGAGATGTTTTACGAGATGAACGTTGTCCCATTCTTGGCTGATGCAGGACTCTTGCTGTTTCTTGGTCTTTTGTTGTTGGAGTTTTTGGATTTTGATGATATATCAAATGCTTGTGAAAGGTGAAAGGTCAGACCACTTCAGCACCCGATGTCTTCTCTTGCGAGGCCACGCTGTTGATGCAGTTTTTGGTTTAGCGTTGTCTTGCTGAAATATGCAAGGCCTTCCCTGACAGAGACACTGTGTGGATTTGAGTTTTTGTTGCTCAAAATCCTCCTCTGTGCTTTTCTGGTGTGTAAGCTGCCCATGCCAGAGGCACTGAAGCACCCCCCCACCATCAGAGATGCCGGCTTTTAAACTGTGCTGGATGGTCCCTCTCCTCTTTAGTCTGCAGGACACGGCGTCCACGGTTTCCAAAAACAATTCCAAATGTTGATTCATCAGACCACAGAACAGTTTCCCATTTTGCCTCAGACCATTTTATATGAGCTTTGGCCCAGAGAATACAGCTGTGTTTCTGGATCATGATCACACGCGGCTTCTTCTTTGCATGATACAGTTTTAAATTATATTTTTTATTTGATTAGACGGTGAGCCGAGTTCACAGACACTTTCCCTGAGCCCATGCGGTGATGCCCACCAGAGAATCCTGCCTGTCTTTAATGCAGAGCCGCCTGAGGGCCCGAAGATCATGCACATCCAGTTTTGATCTTCAGCCTTGTCCCGCAGAGATTCCTCATGATTCTCAGAATCTTTTGATGATATTATATAATGTAGATGGAGGGATCTTCAAAGATTTTTCTGAAATTGTTCCGCAATTTTTTGGTGTGTTTTGTGACAGATTGGTGAACCTCTGCCCATCTTTACATTCAAACGGCTCTGCCTCTCTGATATGCTCCTTTTATCAGAATCAGAATTAGAAATACTTCACTAATCCCAGAATGGAAACTGCTTTCGTTCCAGTTGCTCCATGCCAGAGTATGAAATTGGGTCTAAGAACACGACATATAAACATGGAAAGAGAATAAGATAAAAATAAAATGTAAAGTAAAAGTATCAGATGGCCACAGGATGAGGCTCCTCAGAAAACAGAGGCGGCTCTGACCCCACTTCAGTTTATTGTCAATAACAAAGTATTTATAATCCTACACAGCTTCCACCATGTGACCCTGAATAGAAAGTGGAGCCAGCAGTGTCTTGGCCCTCCTCAGATCCACAACCAGTTTCTTTGTCTTTGCCACATTGAGCTGCAGATGGTTCCGCTCACACCGTGACGAAGTTATCCATCACGCCTCTTACTGATACATCCAAATATGGCAGAATCATCAGAAAACTTCTGAAGGCGGCACAACTCGGTGTGGTAGCTGAAGTCCGGGGAACAAAGGGTGGAGAGGACAAGGGGGAGAGGACTATGTCACTCACTACTCTACGAC
This sequence comes from Channa striata, assembly GCA_033026295.1. Lineage (NCBI taxonomy): Eukaryota > Metazoa > Chordata > Actinopteri > Anabantiformes > Channidae > Channa > Channa striata. Next base: position 20,204,668 of record CM065180.1, on the reverse strand, counting down.
ATGTGGTCTGATGGTCTGATAATTAACAGTCCCGGACACAATGGCAGGATCTACTTGCGGACGAAAGCACTAGACAAGTCGAAAAACACGACCCCCAGAGTTCACTCAGGCTTGTTTCCAGTCATGTTACTGACCTCCTCCATTTGTTTTTGATTTGTGGCAATTACATTTCCAGCCTTTTGTTGGTTTTCTTCCAGGTTTTTTGGGGTAAAACAGTCTCAGTTTCAACATCTGATATGTTGTTTAAAATATGGCTTGATGAGATTTGCAAACCTTTGCATTCTCTTTTACTTCAGTTTTAGCTTTTTGTTGTAAATTTCTGATCCTTCTTCCTGTGAATGACGCTACAAGCTTCGCACACCTTCCATTCTTCCCTGCAGAATCATTCAAACAGTCCAAGAAGAAACGTTCTTCTTGGCAGCACGCCTGTGTTTTCTTGGCAGTTTGCTCGGGGCCGGTGTTGAAATGGGAACCTTCATCCCCGCCCTGAGAGCCTGTCTGGAAAAGGTTATCGCTCAGGATTGCTCTGTTTTTTTCTGCATTCATCTTTAGCAGGTTGCTACCACCATCGTTGCTGTGGTTTTCTGCAACCAGAGTCTCTCCAGGTGCTTGTTGGCAAACCCCCAGGGATCTGTCATGTGCCCTTTGGCCACTCGAGGCCTTATGGGTGGAGTTGCTGCCTGATGGTTGTCTGACTGGAAGGTTTTCCCTCCTCCAAGAAAGAGTTCTGAGGGTTCTGGGTCCAACTGACGGTCTCTGATTACTCAAGCTGGCGGGCCAACCACATCTTGGAAGACTGTTGCTGGTTCCAAATCTCTTCCACTTGGGCCTGTTGAATGCTGCAGAGATGTTCTTGTATCTTTCCCAACATCTGAGTCCACCGATAATTTACAAAACACCAGCAACCACATGCAGACAGGTTTAAAACTTCATTACAACACGACAGCGTGTTGGAATTGTCTTTAGGCATAACAATAGCCCGAAATCCTGGAGGGACTGGTTTAGGTATGTCTGCGATTTTCAGATCACTTGTCACATTATTTTACAAGCTACAGCATCCGCTGGCTATCAGGCTGTCTATCACATATTAGCATCAGTATCTGTATTTTTACTGTTTGATGGAAAGCTAATCAGTGCAATAACAATTTTTTGAATTATTTTAATATATATATATATATAAAGATTTTTTAAGACACTCCTTGAGATGGAGCAGGAAACTCTGCTCTGAAGTGATGTCTAGATCAACAGTTACTGTATTTTATGTGAAAGATTTGCAGTTGCAGAATTACTTGTTAAAATGTTGCAGTGACTCAAATGAAGCCAAATGTTGTTTTATTAAAGACAGTCATTAATTATGTCTGCTATTAGATGAGGAAACCACAATCTTTTTATTAATATTATGCTGCGCTATAGTTGCAAGAAGAAGAAAATGTTTTAAATCTTTTTATTATCAAAAATACTTTTTACATGTTTGTGAAATTATATAAATATATATGTGAACTTAAAATAGAAAAGAAACTACATGTTTTACATTCGTAAAGTCTCAAATTCCACTTTCCACAGTACAAGCTTTTTAAAAGAAAAAGAACTTTAAACACAAAAATTAAGAAAAAGGAAATGAAACCATTGGAATTACTCACAGACCACATACTCGGTCAGAACCTCATAAGTCACAACTATGAATTACATTTCAACTAGAAACACACATCTTTCTAATAATTGTCTCCCAGCATGTTAGAGTAAATCACAAACTACGAAATCAAACCGGCTTATTGGAATCAAGAGTGACCAAGCCTGTGAAAACATTTGTGGAGGTGTTAGAATTCTCTTTTTCTTTTCTTTTCCTTAATGCACAGACAAACGCTCTAAAACCTAGACTGTACTTGTAGCAGTACCTCCAGTATCTCTTCCTGTCCTGTTGAGGTGACACAAAGGCACAAATGAGAGGGTGTAAACACTGAGGCCAAAGTCATGGTACAAAAAGGTAAAGTGCATGTTCATACTGGGATCATTAACCAACGTGTTTTCACATAAACTACAATATGTGGGATCAGACGATCGTTAGTGTTAATGTGTGAACTAAAAGCAAAGATAACAAACCAAATAAAACACGTGAAGCAGTGGGAGGGAGCCAGCAGTAAAGAGAAAGAGAAAGAGCAGGGATGACTGACTTTTAATGCTTTCTGGATAAGCCGGCCAGGTGCGTGAGAACCTGAAGGACTGCAGAACATCACAGCGTGAGAATCAAACCGACAGGCTTCAGCAGAGCCACAGATCCATCGCGTGTTCAGCAGCGAGACAATCAGACACCAAATGCTTGGTGACGCAGACGACGTGGCATCACCAACTTCCTCAATACAAATTTGAATCTCAGCTAGAGAATGGATGTGCGAAGGCCTCGCGTGTTTTAATAGTGTGAAGGAGAACGTGGGCACCGGAAGGGACGAGTTGTAGAACCTAATGTCCTACACACACACCGAGAGAAAACGCTTCTCACTCCCACAAGGTTTGTCTATACAGGCAGATTTCTCTCTCTCGTTTCATAACTACTAGTTTATCACAGTTTGCTTCTTTTGCCATACATATAATTACAAACAGGAGGCGGGGTTGGTTGGGAGAGGCAGAAAAGAAAAGAGAGAGAGAGGGAGGGAGCGCATTGTGTGCTCATCCAATCCAGCGGCGGCCATTAATTCAAACAGACCAACCGTGGACACCACCTACGGCCCGTCCCCCAGACACACACACACTGAACACAACACACATGTCAAATACTATTACTAATAACAGCTCATAGGCATAACACCTAAAAAAAAAAGATTTTCCCCATTGAAATTAACGTGTGAGTTTGCACAGTTTCCCTTTGCTCCCCATATCTGTAAATCTACCCGTCTGTAATGATTAGCTAACAGCTCAAAGCTCCACTTCCTTGCTGCTCATGGCTCTACCTCACACCCGGCCACATGTTCTGATAAAACAATTACAGCACATCAACTGCTATTTTCAGAAGACGACACATGTTGCATGTCTTAGCCCCGCCTCTGTTCTCATAACCATTCAAAACTGTGACTTACTGGAATAAATGCACACACACACACACACACACACACCTTCATTCTTACCACACTGATTGTAATTTTAACCTTCCAATAAACAGTCTAAGTCATAAATTAACTATTGATAAACCCACTAAAATAACTTAACCCTTCCCCCATTGAAGAATGGGAAGTTTGTAGGTCATCTCATCCTTCCAAGCACCATTACTAACTCTGTGTGTGTGTGTGTGTGTGTGTGTGTGTGTGTGGGGTCTGTATTAATAAGGCTTTTAAGCTTCACGCCCACCTAAGTTTTTATCAGCTACTTGCATCTCAAGCATTAACAGCATCTTCACAGACTTTCTGGCACTTGTGGAGCAACTGTTTTCACATTCAAAGAGACAAAATGATGAAATGAAAGTGATGTCAGCTTCAAACTAATATGCCATTTAACAAAAAAAGGAATAAGCTATTACTCTTAGTAAAACAATGACTCTGTGTGGGGGTCAATTATGGCTGCCTGTCTATGTCGATACTGTGTACTTGTTTGGATCGGCAAAGCCATAAAAAGAAGGAAACAGTACTTCTCTATAATAATTTTAGTATTTCAGAAGAAGAGGATCTATGTAAACCAATTACAGTAAATGCAAACCGAGACACACACACACACACACAGAATTAGCGACTGTTTTGAGTTGTTCCAGCTTCTAAGAAGTCTCGGTTGAAGTCTCACTTGTGCTTCGGCAGCTGGGTTAATAATCGCTGTTTGTTTGTTAAAAGTCACAGACGCCGTGGTGAAAGAAAAGTCACGGATCATTAATGTCACGGTGCCGAGCGTGAATGAGATCAAAGTCTGGATTGGTTAACATTGGCTAATTTTTGCTGCGTTAGTCGTGTGTCAGACAAACACATGATGGTGTGGCAGAGCAACATTCTTTAACCATTAGGGCAGAAAGATGTTCCAGTGGTTAGAGGTGATTGATTTTCCCTGAAGCAGGTCTTTGTGTAGCCTCTGGGTCTGATCTTCGCACTGTGGAAACAGGTGTAAGTACGACAGAAATGATCCAGCTTTGTGGCGGACTGTCACCTGTCACCTGCCACCCAAAGAGAAATGAACATAAATTATGGGGACAGGCTAATGGATTATAATGTTAGACTCTGTGTACAATGATAAAGCTAAGTAAACTACTGTCATAAACATAAATATAAAGTGATTTCACAGTTCAACTGAATTAATATTCTTATTGGATATGAATAAGTGAATGACTATTTTAGCATAAGTAAATATGCTAATGCTTAAGCATCAAGCACTGCTGCTGTGGAATCTGTCATGATCTGTCGCACACGTGAGCCCTCAGTCTGCTAAGCCTTACCTGTTTCCTCCCAGCTCTCAGTCGCAGGCTTTCTCCCACTCTCTGTTTCTTTGCTTATTACCAGCCAATCACATGCTGCTGTTTGCGCTCACCTGATTAGGCCCCTCCCCCAAACCCTGACTGTAATCTTTACACTGACCCTGAACCTGATTTGAAAGCCTTTTGGAAGCCTCGCCACAATGACTCTGCAGGAAAGACTTTTTCCGGCCCTAGGTAAGTCTCAAGTACATGTACACACATGTACACACAGGTACACACATGAACACACATGTACACACATGAACACACATGAACACACAGGTACACACAGGTACACACATGAACACACATGAACACACAGGTACACACAGGTACACACATGAACACACATGAACACACATGAACACACATGAACACACAGGTACACACAGGTACACACAGGTACACACATGTACACACAGGTACACACAGGTACACACATGAACACACATGAACACACATGTACACACATGAACACACAGGTACACACATGAACACACATGAACACACATGAACACACGTACACACATGAACACACAGGTACACACAGGTACACACAGGTACACACATGTACACACAGGTACACACAGGTACACACATGAACACACATGAACACACATGAACACACATGAACATACATGAACACACATGAACACACAGGTACACACAGGTACACACATGAACACACATGAACACACATGAACACACAGGTACACACAGGTACACACATGAACACACATGAACACACAGGTACACACATGAACACACATGAACACACATGAACACACAGGTACACACATGAACATACATGAACACACAGGTACACACATGAACACACATGAACACACAGGTACACACAGGTACACACATGAACACAGGTGCACACATGAACACACACGTACAAACATTAACACACAGGTACACACAGGTACACACAGGTACACACATGTACACACATGAACACACATGAACACACATGTACAAACATTAACACACATGAACACACATGAACACACAGGTACACACATGAACACACATGAACACACATGAACACACAGGTACACACAGGTACACACATGTACACACAGGTACACACATGAACACACACGTACAAACATTAACACACAGGTACACACAGGTACACACAGGTACACACATGAACACACATGAACACACATGTACAAACATTAACACACATGAACACACATGAACACACAGGTACGCACATGAACACACATGAACACACATGAACACACATGAACACACAGGTACACACAGGTACACACAGGTACACACATGTACACACAGGTACACACATGAACACACACGTACAAACATTAACACACAGGTACACACAGGTACACACAGGTACACACATGAACACACATGAACACACATGTACAAACATTAACACACATGTACACACATGAACACACATGAACACACAGGTACACACATGAACACACAGGTACACACATTAACACACATGAACACACATGAACACACAGGTACACACATGAACACACATGTACACACATGTACACACATTAACACACATGAACACACAGGTACACACAGGTACACACATGTACACACATGAACACACAGGTACACACAGGTACACACATGAACACACAGGTACACACAGGTACACACATGAACACACATGTACACACATGAACACACAGGTACACACATTAACACACATGAACACACATGAACACACAGGTACACACAGGTACACACATGAACACACAGGTACACACAGGTACACACATGAACACACATGAACACACATGAACACACATGAACACACAGGTACACACATTAACACACATGAACACACATGAACACACAGGTACACACAGGTACACACATGAACACACATGAACACACAGGTACACACAGGTACACACATGAACACACATGAACACACATGTACACACATTAACACACATGAACACACATGAACACACAGGTACACACATGAACACACAGGAACACACAGGTACACACAGAAAAAAACACATTAACACACATGAACACACATGAACACACAGGTACACACAGGTACACACATGAACACACAGGTACACACATGAACACACAGGAACACACAGGTACACACATGAACACACATGAACACACATGAACACACAGGTACACACATGAACACACATGAACACACATGAACACACATGAACACACAGGTACACACATTAACACACATGAACACACATGAACACACAGGTACACAGAGGTACACACATGAACACACATGAACACACAGGTACACACAGGTACACACATGAACACACATGAACACACATGTACACACATTAACACACATGAACACACATGAACACACAGGTACACACATGAACACACAGGAACACACAGGTACACACAGAAAAAAACACATTAACACACATGAACACACATGAACACACAGGTACACACAGGTACACACATGAACACAGGTACACACATGAACACACATGAACACACAGGTACACACAGGTACACACAGGTACACACAGGTACACACATGAACACACACGTACAAACATTAACACACAGGTACACACAGGTACACACAGGTACACACATGAACACACATGAACACACAGGTACACACATGAACACAGGTACACACATGAACACACATGAACACACAGGTACACACAGGTACACACAGGTACACACAGGTACACACATGAACACACACGTACAAACATTAACACACAGGTACACACAGGTACACACAGGTACACACATGAACACACATGAACACACATGTACAAACATTAACACACATGAACACACATGAACACACAGGTACACACATGAACACACATGAACACACATGAACACACAGGTACACACAGGTACACACAGGTACACACATGTACACACAGGTACACACATGAACACACACGTACAAACATTAACACACAGGTACACACAGGTACACACAGGTACACACATGAACACACATGAACACACATGTACAAACATTAACACACATGTACACACATGAACACACATGAACACACAGGTACACACATGAACACACAGGTACACACATTAACACACATGAACACACATGAACACACAGGTACACACATGAACACACATGTACACACATGTACACACATTAACACACAGGTACACACATTAACACACATGAACACACAGGTACACACAGGTACACACATGTACACACATGAACACACAGGTACACACAGGTACACACATGAACACACAGGTACACACAGGTACACACATGAACACACATGTACACACATGAACACACATGAACACACAGGTACACACATTAACACACATGAACACACATGAACACACAGGTACACACAGGTACACACATGAACACACAGGTACACACATGAACACACATGAACACACATGAACACACATGAACACACAGGTACACACATGAACACACATGAACACACAGGTACACACATTAACACACATGAACACACATGAACACACAGGTACACACAGGTACACACATGAACACACATGAACACACAGGTACACACAGGTACACACATGAACACACATGAACACACATGTACACACATTAACACACATGAACACACATGAACACACAGGTACACACATGAACACACAGGAACACACAGGTACACACAGAAAAAAACACATTAACACACATGAACACACATGAACACACAGGTACACACAGGTACACAGATGAACACACAGGAACACACAGGTACACACATGAACACAGGTACACACATGAACACACATGAACACAGGTACACACATGAACACACATGAACACACAGGTACACACAGGTACACACAGGTACACACAGGTACACACAGGAACACACAGGTACACACAGAAAAAAACACATTAACACACAGGTACACACATGAACACACAGGTACACACATGAACACACAGGTACACACATGAACACACAGGAACACACAGGTACACACAGGTACACACAGGTACACACAAAGACATTTTGCCTGTAGTTTCCTCTGTGCTGGTTTGTTTCCTCCACATTAGCGGGTCTCAGTCCTGGTCCCAAAGCCCCTCGGTTCCGCTTGTTTTCCGATGGTGATTCTCTTTGTTGTCGCTCTCTCCGCCCTCATGAGTATCATCCGGCTCCTGAATGACAGAACACACCCAGAAAACGAGCCGGCCAGGCGTGAGAACGAGGATTCACCTTAATTCACCTCTGTTCTCGTGGCAAGTATTGTAACTTGTCCTGCTTCCTGTCATTGACGACTTTTCTGATGCCTCAGGCCGTTTCATGTTATCATTCCTGTGATTCCGTGTCACACACAGAGCAACGTTCCTCAGCTGTTTCTGTGTTTACTTGGAATTCCTATTTCCAGTTACCTGCAGAAGGAGGAACGGCACCACTACCTGACTCTAGGTGTGTAAGTTTGAGGGTTTGGTGAAACTACAGTTTAAGTTTATGTTTCGTTTCCTCCCTCTCAGGACACGATGAAGTTGTTCTGGGTTCCTGGTTTCTCGTTTTGCCATCTCTGTGTGCTGTGATTTGTAGCTGATGAATCCTGTGTCCTTGCTTTGCCTCTGCATTTCCAGACCTGCCCTTGAAACGTGACTGGACAGGATGTTCCTGTCACAGACCTGCAGAACACAGTAAATCATCTTTCTCCAAGCTTATGTCTGATTTATCAACCCCTATTTCCCCTCCTCCATTTTCAGTATTAGCGGTCAAATGCTGGTAATTATGATCACTCTCTTTTCTTTGTGACGCTGCAGCCCACAGATTTGTAGAACTGGGATATTCAGACATGTTTTCATGTCACAGTCCCATGACTGTGTATTAAAAAAAATCGCAAAACTAGGAAAAGCAGAAATACTTGGGTTTCAGCAGAAATACCAAGATGTACAGTTCTGCATGAATTTCACTCACGTCCATAAGGAAATAAACAACTGAGACAATATAATTAATCAAAAGAATATTTGTGCGGTTTGCCTTGAGAAGCTGCTTCCTTGTTGTTGTTGAGGCCTTTACTGACTTTTGTTGGTCGACTACTCAGCGTTTTTTTACGTTCTCAATTAGTTTGTGGTCTGTCGACTTCTGTAGCCTTTTTCCAGCCTGGTGAGCGTTAACAAGTCTTCTTCAGAAAGTCTCAGAAATCTAAATCCCAGCGACTGAAACGCAACGAAATTCCCCTTTTAAATAAAATGACGGGTTCACATACTTTTGCCTTAGATAAATATTTAATGCAGTTAATGTATATATGCATTTTGTTAGAACTTAAACCACAACATTTTCAGACTTCTGCAGAACTTCAGAAATTTCCAAAAGCTTCATAAACTTCCAAGCACTGTGAGAATAACGGGGAATCCCAAATCAAACAGACAGAGAAACACATAACTACAGGACAATACAGCAACCAAAAAAAGGGTCTGGAACATTTTCATTAAGAAACAGATTATGAATATAAAGGCCTGAATTTGGGCGTTTTCTTGGAGCCTGTTCCCATTAGGAACATCAGTGAAGTCTGGGTGGAAGAAACAGCAAGTATATTACCATCAATTACGGCATTACTGACTTGGAATGTGCTGCTCAAATACCCACCCAGTTCCCACCGGCCTGGGTGGGGTTATCACGCTGGTTTTACTGGTAAATAAAACCAAAGATGAGATAAAATACTATTCAATGCTTTGTACTGCCTCAGGACATGAAGCATTGGATTGCAGGAATACTTGGCAGAAAAACAGAACAACTGACATTCAAACAAAAGACATATGTTTTAGTTCTGTTTATGAGAATTATAGTGCCTGCATACCTGAGGGATATGATGGAAAATTAAACAGAAAATATGGGAAACACATTTCAACACTCCTAAAGTTCAATTTGGCTGCATTGGTAAATAACATAAACACAGCATGTGGCTAATTTACACTTTGTTATACACTGTCTCAAGAAAGGTTTATGAGAAATGTATTTAGAAATTTATGGAAAATGTAAAAAGTTCATGCTACAGTGGTAATATATCATTAAATAATGGCATTTAATTTGAAGCAAGCCATGGTAATTTCTTCATCAAACAATTATTTGAAGCAAAACCTAACAACAAAATAAGTCAGTGTCTCGATAACTTTTTTCTAATTGTTAGACGTCGTCTTGGTCTGTCAAAATGTGAACAGCATATAGAAGAGGACAGTGTAAATACAAATTGTCATTAAACCAGAGCATTTAGTGGTCCGTGCATGGATCAGACAAGATCCATAAATCACGTTAATCACCTTGTTATGCAATAAGTCCCGAAACATTGAACAGTTGGACATGAGTGTTCAAAACTTTCGAGAAGGTCACATTAAGTTCACCGGAATTTCTGACATTTCACCCGTGAGTAGTGTCTCTGTTTACACAAGTACTCAAATCTATTGTAAAATACATATGCAGAGATGTGACAAATTAAAGGAAAAACCAAGAGATAATGTGCCAACATTTACTCTCAGATCAGCTTTTATGCACCTCGACAATGATTCTACAAGTCTGTGGAACTTGTTTGGGGTATCGGTGATGCCGGTGTAGACCAGTTTCCAACATCTCCCTACACTGGGTGATCAACTGGGCTGAGACCTGGTCACTGAAGACAAGTGGCTCCAAGCGATACGAGCGAATGGCCTCCACAGCGCAGGCGGGCCATCGTTGGGGTCAAGCGTTCAGGCACGTACCATTCTCTAGGTGTGCAGTAAAAAAGTCATGAAGTCGCCCACATGTGGAGAATATGGCGAAGGTTGACTCATCTGATCGCTTTTTCCACTTCGCTGTTCAGCAGGGCATGTGGTTTTTTTTCACCACCGAACTCTCAAAATGCGTCCGTGTGAGGGGTTTACGCTCTGCAGCCCCCTTTACGTAACTATTTACAGTCACTTGAGGACGAGCTGCTCTTCCGTCTGTCCATGCACGTCATGACTGAACCTGCCGTGCTGCCATTTTTTCTCCTTTTGCCACCGGGATCCAACTTCAGAACAGACTGGGCCTGCTCAGCGTTTTAAACACTAGGAACACTGGACTTTTTTTTGGGTTCTCCTCAAAATTCTCCACTTATTTGCCTCCCTTTTCCATCAAGAACCTCTGTATGTATCCATAATTGTGTATGACAGGTGGGCTGACAGGTGGGTGAGAACAGTGACAGAACATTTACATCACAGCTGCCAGCGTCTGTAAAAAATGTGTGTCTTTGTCTCCATCTAGTGGTTAACAATGAAAGTTCTGCAGGCATTTGTTGTAAGAACTTGTCTCTCAAATTGCTTTAAAGATAATTTTGTGAAAATCTTATCAATTGACCAACCCATAAATAACAACCATCTATCCACTGTGGATAGATATCAACCTATTTAGGAACGTGAAAATGTAGTAAACGCACAGATTAAAACACGATCACTGTGAACGGAAAAAGCTCATAACTACAACTTGAAGCCACTAGAGAGCATCATTCTTCCACTGTGGAGAGAAACAGCCCTTCTGTGGATCACACAGAGAGAAAATGAGTACGAGCAAAGGAAGGCAGAGGTCACATTAAGGTGGTGGGTGGGTGTGTTTCGTGTGATGGAGATCACCTCTGTGCTGGGGTAGAAAGTCTCTCACGAGTTTCCCTCTGTTACTTTATTTCTCTCCATCGTTTTCATTTTCACTCTCTGCTGTGAGACACTGCTTCATAAAGACACAGCAGCGTGTGGTCTGATAAATCCCTTCACCCTTATTCGTTATTACTTGTTTTATATTCACACAGTCACTCAGCGTAGGAATTATTTAGTGCATGCACATGAATGTTTCGGAGTTGGCAGAGGAAGTAACGTTCTCTCTGCACGCGTAAACAAACCTCACGTGGAACTAACTATCATGTCTTCATCCTCTGCGGTGAAACAGTCGTCTGTCATGTAAAACCTCTGGAAAACGTATTCATTTAATTAGAATTTATCATAAAACATAAACCTGTAAATGTAGCAGAACATGCGTTGGCTACTATCAGGCATAACATTATGACCACCTGTGTAATTTAATGCAATCCAGTACAGCAGCTCTGCCATGAATTCTGCTTTCACAAGGTTATAATTATAGGTTGAACAGGTGATAATTCTACTCTCTGTTTATTGTTGAGCAGTGGTGAATTTTAATAAGAGCTGGTTCTGTACTTTTTGCCACCTCATTCATTACAGAGAAATTCTAAGCTTATAAAATGTTACGTCTGATCAGTGTTCAGCAGTGTATGTTTCCCATTTGAGTGAAACTAATGTCATCCCAGAACATTTGATGTTTGCTGGATTTGCTGGTAACAGCTAAATATCACAGATTCAAACTGGCACCCTGGGTCAGGTGGGGCATTTATGGCTTTTAAGCTTTGGATGGGTTTTCTGCAGGGTGCACAGAGCACCGAGTGTCCGATTGCAGGGATCGCTGAAGATCTCCCCATCACTCCTGCTGTAAAAAGATCAGCGTCTTCCCATTGAGCACCTTTGTTTGCAGGTGGGAAGCCACTGAGGGATCATGTAATTGCACTAGCGACTCCTACACACTGGTTCAGCACCTGTGTTGAGGGCAGCTGGATGTGATGAGGGTAAGTCTGAACCACCACGCAGGTCGCTCACTCGCGCTCGAAGCTCTTCTCCGACAGGTGAAACAACAGGCCGCCTGAAGTCCATCAGTAGAGAAATGTTGTTTACACCCTCCCCAGGCCAACAGTGGGCGTCAGCAGCAAAAGACTCTCAGTGCGAGGGGAACTGGCAGTTCCAATGTGGGATAAAAAGGGAAAATGTGCAGACAAATACAATAATAAATGTGAGATGTTCTCCAGCAAAACGCTAACTGTGTGATGCGAGCCACAGCAGGTTTGCCAACACGCAGAGACATTAACACGCTCACAGACTATCCGTGTTGATTTGAATGCTTTTATTTTATTTTGCATGCAGAGCTTGATGGAAAACTACGTGTACACTCACTTCACTGACAGCCGTCGTTCATTTCTTGCGTCTGCATAAGTAGTTTAAATCCCCACATATCAGTATTACTGTGGCTCCAATTTGTAGATTTGAAACTTTTTACAAACGTAAGAACAAGTGTTTGCATTGTGCTTTATGATTTCGATTTCCAGTTTCTGTGTAATGTTCCTGAGTGTTGGCACACACTTGGCTTTAGAAGGAAGGACCAGGTCTTTCTGAGAGGGACCGGGGGAGCGTCCTCTAACTACTTACTACATTAAGCATTAAGACAATCAAACGAAACGGAAAATAGCCTCACGTTCCCCTTTGAACCATAACAGAATTGTCTTTTCATTTCGCAAACTTTGCTGGATAAGACATTCGGGGGTTTGCTAAATTATCATGAGAAAACAAACTTTGTTTCCCGACATGATGAGAAAAATTATCTCGTTCTCACGAAGAAACAAATGTACTTTTCCCAAGATAATTATCAGGAGACAGCAGCATAAAAAGTGAGAAGTGCATCCCTGGCTGTTTTCCAGCTTCCCCATCATCCAGTGAAACACTGAAAACATAGGACACCTGATGTAGAACTAACCGAAGGTTGAACGTCACGTCGTAAATTCATCTTTGGTGACAGATATGAACTCAGGCCACCTTCAGAATTGTTGGGTAGTTTTGCTTTGTACTTTATGCAACTCTGTAGTTTTTTTTAAATCTATTGTTGTGTAGCTACCTCCTCTTTTGCCTTGAATTTAATTCAATTTCTTATTATTCTCAAGGACAAATATTAAATCAGTAGATATTTAAGGCTGTACCATCAGTCCCGTGGAGTGTGTGTTCAGGGTGTTTTGCTTTGTGTTTGTGGAGTGTATAAAGGAATTTGTGAGTTGATTTGTTTGTTCCTTTTTTAGCGACTTGTTAAGTTTAAATATATTAATTACTGTTTGGCGGCATAGCAGCTGCAGGGTAACTGGAATTACGTTCTTTTGGGTATTATAGTTTTCACGTGTTCCTTTGAACACTTTGCTGTATATTTTAATGCTGTAGTCTGCGTCTCATGACTCCATTAGTTGGTCTTTCAAAAATTATCAGGCCACTAGATGAAAAGGGCCACTTTGTTTTTTCATTAAATCATCAAATCATTCTCGTTTAATATTTAGTATTTTGACCCATTTTTGAGCGAACATAAACTCGAAGAACTGGAAATCTGGAGATCTCAAATTTAGTTTTGATGTACAATAATAGATACAGTTGTTAAACAGCTTTGAGACGTTCGGTTCAGCATAAATTTCCAGTAATTCACATTTCAACTGTGCGTGCAAAAGCCTTTTAATCAGCGGTCTAAAATATACATAATACATGATTCACAATATGCCGTGCACCTGAAATTCATTTTATGAAGAGCATTGATTGCAGCAGCCATGAACAAAATGGCACTTAGGCCATGAAATACTGGAAAAAACACCATCGACCTCTGTGCTGCTTAAAATGTTGAGAACGCAACGAACATTCACGACCTATGCACAATAAACGCATTCATGCAACAATGCACAGGCTGTTCTTGCACACAGTCAAATGAAAAAATAGGTGCAGAAATGCAAATGCAGTGTAAAAGCAGAAGCTTGACTCCCTGTGGTTTCAGATCAATGACGGCTGAGCCAGAGAGGGAGAAACATGGTTAATTGCTGTAGACAAACGTTACACAAGTGAAGTCATTGTGGCTGCTACTTTGCATTTGCTTGAGTATTTTTAGTGTGTGTGTGTGTGTGTGTGTGTGTGTGTGTGTGTGTGTGTGTGTTCTTTTGTCTCAGGCACCACAGTAATTAAACCTGGCATGGGTACATTTTTTCTTTGTTTTTTCTGTCACTGTATCTTTGACTTGTGATTTTTGCTTTGGGGACGAGGAACAACTCCTCCCGACGGCTGAGAGACATGCAGCTGCTCGGCCTGGACGCAGGAGACGTTCACCGTCCGTTCTCTGCTCGACACGATGGCAGGCCGGTGACAGCGGCATGTCCTTTGCTGAGTGCAGTCGTCTTTCACATTCATTCACATTTAGTCATTTGACCGATATTTTACAGGTGAAAGGAACACTTGGCATTTCTCATGTGGACTGAAGGAGCTCGGGGTGGAACAACAACTCACCCCACCCATTGATCCACAGGAGCTATTTGTTTGATTTATTATTTTTCAAAATATATTCAGTGTGGGTGGCTTCCTAAAATCCCTCTTCTAAACTTTAACATCACAGGTGACAAAGAGACGCATTGTCTTTGCTTCCACTTTTCAGCATGAACATGTGTATGTTAGAAACCCAAATCTCACGTAACAGTTTTTGTGTATAACTGATTTAACTGGTCCTTTACAAACAAATTACATTTTTAGTTGCACATCAAAATTATGATCCATACATGTGATGTACAACGTGCACGCTAAGCACACTTGGTTCTCATAGATGGACAGACACTTTATTGATCCTGGGGACATTTAGATATGACAGCATCCTTCCATTCATCTACAACACTCACTTGATTTCTGTAACGACGCATGTAAATTGATAGTGTGGAACCAGTTTAGTCAAACCAGTGGCAGTAAGGTTCACAGTTAGTACCAGGGCTTATCCCATCTCGGATCAGCTGGTGTGAAAGAGTATGTGAGAGCAGCCGCACAGCAATTTTGTACAATGCATGTGTAGCTTCAGAATGAGGTCCTTGTACTAATGGCAGCGTGCATGTGTCTTTTTAAAGAGATAATAAAAGCACTGTGTGTTACATTAAGGCAAAAAGAGAAAAGAGCAGTGATCAAAACTCAGTACATTAATGCGCCTAAATCACTCAAGTCAGTGTATGTGCATGTGAAGAATGAAACGAGACCTCCTCCTTTTGTGGGAAATAAAAATCAGAAGTGGGGCCATGGAAGGAAAAATGCTCACAGGATGGAAGGACTCCTTCCATGTGGTTGAACTTGCTTGTTTTGGATCTAGTTTGAGTAGCACATGTAAATTAACAGCATTAAACTTCCCCTTGACTTTCACATATTACAAAGTCTTTCTACCTCTAGATGAAAATGCCTCCAGATGAACATAACTTGGAAAAACCCCCAGTTCAGATGATGCTGTTTCAGCCACAAGCAGAGAAACATTTTAACGGAGTGAAGTCAGGGGGAAGTTTAAAAGCCTTTATGAAAATATAGAAGTTGAAAACTGAAAGTCGCCCTTTAAGGCAAAAGTTGAAAGTTCACCACTGGATCCTAATCTTGGTTGGACTTCCAGGACTCATTTGGCCTCAGTTTGTTTTTGTAACAACAGTTTTAGTTTAACAAATGAGAACAAAATCGCCTTAAAACCTCCTTGTGGCAGATGTTTTGACTCATCAAAAGCAGAAGCAACAGAAACTGAAAGGACGAGACAACACTGTGAAACGAACATGAGCCGGTTAGCGTCGCGTTTTCGAGCATGTGGACATCAGCATTTACTCCATGATCAAACGTAGTGTCACGTTGCTTTGTGCGTGGCTTTAAACCTCCCCTCGCATTAGCCACAAGAAAGCTTTTAAGCATCATTTCGCGTACTTCTACTGACAATTTAACCAGTACCAACCACTCCCATCCGGATCTTAGTAGGCATCCGTGCCGGCTCCTCGCTGTAGACTCTCGGCCTAGTTTAGTGGCCCTGGGGAATAGTTACATCAGATCCTGTATATTGATGAAATTGAAAGAGAGCGTCAGCTCATGTGTGCAGTGATGACTCACTGTGTCACCGTCTATACGTGCACACAGACTCACTCGGGTCCACGCACAGAATCCTTTCGTCACTCTCCGTGTCTCCTGATGCCTGTTACCGTTGCAAATTGAGGTGCTCTGATCGTTTTGGGGTTTTTCCGTTGAGACAGATTATGTAACGGGGCAGGTACGTCTGCCTCTAAAGTTAGACGTCATGTGAACTATTAGATGAAAAATCTGAAAAGTTAAAAAAATAATAAAAATTCAAAGCCAGTGGATGACAAATCCTGTACCTTGTATTGATGAGACCAGGATGAATTGCATCTGTCGTGCAGCTAAATTAATCTCATCTAGGTCGTTCAATGCCAGCTGACTGTGTGCGTGTGTGTACGCGCAGCTTGGTCGTCACCATCCTGAAACGAGATTACGTGGCCTTAAAACAGGTGGAGCCTCTATTTGCTCTAATGTTTTTAACTTGTACATGTATATGACACATATGCGGCCCGAGTTTGCTGCTTCACACCGACAGTGACGATCGCTCACACCTGTCCCTGCCTCACATCTCCAGCCCCTTACAGTCGCCATACTAACATACAGGTGGTTGAATGAGTTTCTTGGCTCGTGGAGAATCACTCAGGAAGTTGTGTAATTGATGGGTTTCATTCCAAAAATACCTTAAATGTATCTTTGGAAGACTTTGTGACATGAAATTCATCCAGCATTCGCAGATGATGATCCTTTAAAATCCCTTTGAAAGCAAAAGTCTTAAGATGAGTCAGAACCCAGCAACTGTGCTTGTTTTCCACGCCAGCTCGCCGAGTGTAAATGAAAAGAGTCTGTGTTTTCCTGCTTCCCCAAATGTTGATGTCTCTTTATGGAAATCAACATTTCAATATCAAATACAAAGAGTCACTTCTTTTGTTTGCTGCAGGTTGTATATATAACATCGATGAGGTAGAAAATGACGCTGATCCTGCTCTTTTATAGACAGTTTTACATAACCGACAGAAGTGAATCTTAACGCAACCTCTAAAATGATAATTTTCATACAGCAGACAAGCAGCATGAGTTTATGTGCAAGAAACATTTCAGACACATGTGAAATGTGTTTTCAGACCAAAATCTGAGGGTCTTTTACCCCTTGAATGCCAATGTCACTTGAATGCCAAGTTCAATTTCAAGGCAGCGTTCAGGGAATGTGAATAATAATCAGTCTTTCCTTATTGTCGTCAACAATGAAGGTCTGTTTATCTCTTTTCTCTGATTGTAGAAATAATTATTTACTTTTTTAAAATCGATTACTTCAGTTTCGATTCGAGATTGAAAATGATTTGCCTTGTCAAAGCTGCTCTCTGCTTCAAAGGAAGAAAAGAACGAGACCAACAGAAAAGCAAAAACTTTGTGGTGAGCTGAGGCCTGCAGCACAATGAATGAATGAATGAATGAACAAAAAATGATGATGCATGTGAGGATAAATGAAGAAACAGTCAAAGTAAAGTTTGGTTGTGATAAAATATGACAGAATAAACATCATTGTCCAGGTACAGTCCTAATTCATTTCCAGTCCCCTTTCATTTACACAGAGGCCTCTGGCTGAATGTGATGCTCCGCCCCCACGTCAGAGCCAGTCCTCCGGATTAATCTGGCCCAGCTGACCACAGCACAGAAGAGGAGAGTGACCACGGCAGGCTCATAAAACATCTGCAGCGTAGTGCTGGTCGGGTCTAATTCACAGCTTCAGGAGCCGCTTGACTGAGGTTTTACCTGCCCAAGGTGGCTCAACCAGTTATTAAACTGCTGCATGTAGTTTTTCCACCGTCATGCAGAAAACCAGGAAATTGCATTTTGTCATGACTTTGTGTTTCTTAGGCTAAATCTTTGTGTTTCCTACAAAGTTGGTTAAATGTAAGTCAAAGCCACATCCGAGATGTCACGAGCGCTTTTATTAAAACTGAATGTGGGAGGATAAAAATCTACAAGAGCAGGAGTCAAGAACAGACAAAGGCGCTTTAAGTGTCACAATCTTGGACTTTTCTTTGTTTCACCTTTTCACTTCCTGTGTTTTATTTTTGCACCTCAGCCCACTTCCTGCTTGGTCTTTTGGTCTTTGTGGGTTTGTTTACTGACGTCGTTGGTCCTAATTGGTTTCACCTGTTTCCGTGTTTATTTGAACCCACTGCTCCCTGCTTCTCTCTTTGGCCGTTCGTCAGGTTTTGGTTGGTTTGTTTGATTGATTCTGTTTTAGTTTTCATGTCAGTTTCCTTTGTTTATATCTGTTAGACTCTGTTCATCGTCGGTCTTAGTTTAGAGTTTGGTGTAGTTGTCATTTCTCTGTATGTGCACCCCCTTTTTTTTTTATTGTTCAGTTTTGGTTTTGGTGTGTGCCCCAATTTCTGGTTATTTGTTAGTATTAATTATTTGTTGTCTCACCTTAGTTTTCTATTTCTGCCCTCCCTTCAGGAGTGATTTTTCTGTTGTTTGCTAAATCCTTTACCACCCCCCTCAGACCGTCTCGTTTGATTTTCATAATGCACAAACCCTCACATTAAGGCGATGTGGGGTAACAGTTTCAGTATGTAGATGGATTCTCTATTATTAAAATAACCCTTTAAGGTCAGTATGAACTGACTTATTCCGATATTTACCATTATTATGACACAGAAAACCGCAACAGTAAAATTATTCCCTTTAAGGCAGATCATGCTTACTAGATATTTAATGGGTAAAATCATCCGTTCAGTTTTGTGAATACTCTGTATTTCTATGTCAGTTTTCAAATTGGACAAACTCATTAAACTGCACTTTTAGGTAGAAAGTGTCAGAGCTCTGTGAGATAAATGACAGTGTAGATAGATGAATGCGCTTTTACAGCTCTCCACCTCGCCAAAAAGCACTTCTAAATGTCAAGGAAACGCAAGTTAAAGCCTCTCTCTGTCTGAGTGCATGCTGGGAGTGAGCGTTTGTGTGGGGAGATAATGAATTTTTTAAACTCTTTTTGTTGACTGAAGTTGCACACGTTTAGTCACTGCTGAATTTATTAATTTTATTAGTTTCTACGTGTGGTTGATTCAAGTTTTGGGTGGTTTTGGCAGCTGTGGATGCAAGCGGAGGCTCCAGTTTGGAGACACTGATATTCCGGCATGTCGTTGAATTGCCACCGGTTGGCACACGTAGTGTGGAGGATTGTGATCTGGCTCTGAGTGAGGTTGTCAGGTATAGCAGCGTTAAATCTGTCGCCTGTATGAATAATGCTGTGATTTTGTTTATTTCAGAGGAAATCATGTCATCGAAGGAACTTTTACTCCTGTCTTTTCACTTATTGCTGTAAGAAAAGCGATCATATCCAACACATACCGCCAGTCTTCAGAAATAAAGATTTGTCCAAGCACAGACAGCTGCTCTTACTGATAAAACTTCTTTCACTTGGTTGCAAATCACTTAAACCACGTCATGTCTTTCTGCAGACGAGTCCCCGGGAATTTGAATAGAAATAAAGAGGAACTAAATCTTTTGTTTAAACTCCTAGTAGATGACTTTGATTTCACGCTTCATGTAAACGCTGAACACATAGTCCTTTGGTCGTGGTTTGGAGGAGCTTCTTCAAAATCTGGCACCTCGGCTAGTTTCAGTTGGTGTTGAGAACAGTCAGGGTGACTATCAGTAGGCCTGTGGACGTAGAGGTTTAAAAAAACGCATCGCAGACAGTTGAGTGAAATGATTGAAGAGTGTAAAGTGGGACGTGCTGGTGAAAGGGTAGCTGTGTTGGAGGAAGAGGGAGTGCGTGGATTGAGACATTTCATAATCATCATTAATCAAACAAAAAGAAAACACAACTCTGTTTTACTGAGAGCAACTATTTATACATTAGGATGTATGGAGACGTTGAAGGACGTCCTCACTCATGCTGAACTCCCTTCTTTTGGTTTGGATAGGACCGTCTGACTTCCCTATATTAAAATATCTCTGGTTTTAGGTGAAAAACGCCTCCAGATGACATCACTTGGAGGAAAGATTCAGTTTAGCTTATGTCATCTCACTGACATGCTTTTCTCGAGCTCTGCCAGTGTCATAATCCTGGACCTTATTTTGTTTTTGTTTTCTGGCTTCTTCCTACCCTCATCCTGATCTTGTTCTTGTCCTCACCCTTCCATTATTTCCCAGCTTTTCTTCCTGTCCCCCAACTCTTATTTTGTAGAACCCCTGTCCTCACTTCCTGCCACGTAGTCCTTTTCGCCCCTTCACGCCTCCCATCAGCCCTGACTGTTTGCACCTGTGCCCCTGTCTGTTTTAACCCTTGGTCAGAGTCTCTGCCAGATCCTCGCCATTTCCTTTTTGAAGCACCTCAGTTACCTGCTCTGTCTGACCCTTGTTCTTTGGATTCTGTCTCTCCATATCTTATTCCGGCTCCTAGTCATTTTTGTGGCTGCACATTTCTGCTTCACTTATGTCTGCTCCTAGACATGTTTCTGTATGTGCACATTGGTGCCTTATGGTTTATATCTGTTTCTTGTCCAATTTTGTCGTTAATTTCTGCCCCTTAGTCCTTCTGTCTTTCATACACGTTGGGTTCATCAGTTGGCCGTTCCCCGTAGCATGTATTAAGTTCCTGATTTTGTCTGTATTTTTCACGTTTGGTGACTCTAGTTTTCCTTGTATGTAATTTCCTAGTTTGTCTACATTGATGTTTTGATTCTGGTTCCTCATTTTGTATTTAGGTCCATATGTTGTCATTTTTACTTACTAGGCCTATCTTCTCTTTTATTTCCATTGCTTAAGTTTAGAGTTCTTGTTCCGGTGTAGTTTAATATTTTCTGTTTGTTCCTTTGAGTTGTGTCCTGAATATAAACTGTTTTATTAGCATGCTCCCTCTTACCGTCTCTTCACCTCCTTTATACAGGAAGGTGACATCAAATGGACTCCTAATGATGGGAAAACTCATCCGGGTGATGTCATCTGGAGGAGTTTTTCAGCTAAGCAATGAAATATAGGGAAGTCATAGGAAGGTTTAACAGCATTAATTTATATCCTAAACTAAAGCCACTGGTTAAACATTGGTGATGTTATTGTCATTCATTTTAAAATAATAGAATTGTCTCCTTTGTGGCATTTTTAACAAATACTGTGAAATTAGAACCTTTGTGAAAGCCCAATTTAAGTCAGAGCTTTTGGATTGCACAGGTGGAAAATAAATTGTTCTAAAAAAAACAAAAAAAAAAACTGGGAGACTCCGAGTATTTTCATTTTGCCTGATGCTTTGCTCCATTAATGAGCGCGAGCTCTACTGTCTATTTTGGGCGCTCGTTGTGATTGGACGGTGAAGGTGTTTAATTGTTTGTGAAATCTGCTTGGCTTGTTTTATCTCTCTCTCTCTCTCCGTCGCTCTCTCTCTCTCTCTCTCTGTGCTCGTCCGCTCAGATGAAAAGGAGGAAGCGGAGTGAGAGAAGCAGCAGCAGCGGCGGCAGCGGCGGCTCGTCTACGCCACGTAAGGACCGATAAGAAAAAAACCCCAAAACAAAGAGGGGAAAAAAAACCACCGAGCATCACCTGAAGGCAGCGGCCGCGTTTGACGCTCCTCCGCCCGGAACACCTGCTCCACCTGCGTGGGGAGAAAAAAAATCCCGACTTTTGGCAGCGCACCGACGCACCAGCAACTTCCGTTGGCTAGTTTAAAGTCGAAGTAAAAGTCATCCGCACGGACGGCCGGAGAATGGCAGACTCGGCGGCGGCAAACAGCGACGGCGAGGACGGACCCCGCCAGCCCGCGAGGGGCTTCGCGCGCCAGGGCGCCCTGCGCCAGAAGAACGTGCACGAGGTGAAGGACCACAAGTTCATCGCGCGCTTCTTCAAGCAGCCCACCTTCTGCAGCCACTGCACCGACTTCATCTGGTGAGGAGCGGGTTCGGGTCTCACTCAGCTCGGCGCTTTTACTGGCGGGGACACGAGCTCGATCAGGCCGAATGTGTGTGTAATATTAGTAATAGTTACAAAAACAAAAAGCCGTTTTAGTGGGAGGTGGAGGAAGAAGAAAAGGGCAGGGCGAGTTTCCCTTTTTCACTGTCCAGTTTAGTGTGTAATCAAATTAATAGCTTGAATGAGAGAGATGAGAAATACTGATGATGGGGGGGAGCCAAAGCTGACTTTAAGTTGCAGCTGGGCTGGAGAAAGTGGCGAGAGCTGCGCCTAAAATATCCATCGATTTCGTACTTGTTGATGCTATATGTGTAAGTCAGGGCAGGAGGGAAGACAGAGAGATATGTGGGCTGCTCCACAGAAAGGAATAGCTGCAGACCACTGTTTGATGCTATTAGGTAGGCAGAGGGAAGCCGGAAAAAACACACACGCTCTCAATTGCAGCAGGAAGTAAGGAATCAACATGGGAGTGAGGAGAAATGTTTCACATGGGTCAAAACTTACACCACCTCCTCCACCTCCTCCTCCTCCTCCTGCTGCTGCTGCTCCTCTCTCTGACCTGCACAGACGTGTCACCGCGCAGCCCACCGGGGCTTTACTAGTCACTGAGTTGATACAGACCTGCACTCAGATTATGAAATGAGTTTCCGGCTCGAGCTCGGCCTCATTTGTGCCATTTATTATCTGCACGGTGCACTAGTCCCAAAACGACCATTATTTAAGACCTGCGATGGGCTTTTTAATTGATTTGACCTAGAAGATGGTGTGTGTGTCCATGGGAATGTGATGGGATGGTCTCACTGCTCGTAAATACCGTAAATGGAGGAACACTGTGTACCCTGTGTAATTGCTTGACCTGTTTAGATTATCAAAGCACATCTATCGGTCTGTCTGACTATGTGGGTCAATAATGAAAAAGAACAACAAGGGCACTGAGTGTTTCAAACCCGGAGAGATTATCTATTTGTGGCCCCAATATGAAAATGAGCAGGGCTGAGCGTGTCTGTTCTCCGTAGTTGTGGTTAACCTTTTGACTCCGAATGGGCAGAGTGTGAGTAAGTGTGTCTGTAGATGCGAGCTGACCCCGACAGTCCATGCACATGCCGTACTGTTCGTCCAGTCGTGCATTATTTTATTGTGCGTCTGTGTGTTAAATAGCGCTGTGCAAGAATAGAAACGAAAGCAGTATTTGCTATATTTCCACATGTTTCAGAATCCGTTTGTCCAAACTGTTCTGTGTGTTTGCGTGCAGCTGCACATGCAAAATGTTTAAACGTCTCTTTGTTTCATCCACAGGGGTTTTGGAAAGCAGGGATTCCAGTGTCAGGGTAGGTGGATGGAACTCTCACACGTGTAAATGTGCATGCACATGTTCACTATTAAATAGTACTCCATTGCTAAATGGTTCGTTACCCTACTTTCTCTCATCGCCCTGTGTTTTACTCCTTTCGGTTTCCCCTTTTTTTCCGCTCTCATTTCCCACTTTCCAGCTGCTTACTGTTTTCGTTACTTGCTTCTCTCTTTCTAACCCATTTTTTCTTTCAACCTTACACCTTCACCTTTTCCACATGATGAACACTGAGGTTCTGAGCTCATGTTTCTTGAATGAAAGTCCTCAGTTCAAATAGATAAAGCAGATAAATGCACAAACCTCACTTGGTTTAACAGTGACTGAAAAAAAAATAACGATATTTATTCAGTATTTTCAGTGTATTTCTTTATCTTTTATAAATTCCATTTCTGAGGCCCAAGTCTTGACTCAGAACCTCACTTGACTTGACATGCTGGTCAATGCCGGTGTACAGTTTATCAAGCATAGCAATTTGTGAAGAAGGACCAACCTAAATAAATAACTCCAAGGAGAAAGAATGGACGGTATTCTGGCACATTAGTTTATGTGGGTTGGGTTATTGTTAGGCACTGGAACAGTTTTCTGTCTCTGTTGAATAATAATAAAAATGATTGTTGAATTTTTGCCTAATAAGCATGGGCGAATGTGACTCGCCCATGCAGTCGTCCACTAACCTCGTGGCTGTTGGTTTGCTCCCCGACTCGAATCGTCCTTGAGAGAAAAAAGGTGAACACAAACTTACTTACTCCCAGTGAGTGCAAACTAGTCGCATAGCGACTTCTTCTCCATTGGTAGTAAAGCATCATATCCACTCGTTGGCCCGTAGGTACACTTGCCATGCTGCCATGAATTCTACTATAACGATGTTATAATTTCTTAGCTTTAGGTCGAAACTTTCCAAAAGATACTGTACTCTTTTGCATTGCAGAAGTAGATTGGGTAGGTGTACCTAATAAAGTGGCTAGTCAGTGTAAGTGCAAGCCATTTATGAAGATTTAATGCTTTTTTTTTTAAACATTAGTGAGAAATGTTCTAGTATGACTGGAGACAAACCACAGACAGATATTAAATGTCCAAAATAAGAAGTGCAAAACAAAAAGAGGCATCCCCCGTTAAAATAAACCAAACAAATATACAGCAATGGATTTGAAAATGGCGTTTTTGTCCTTTTGTAGCAGGAGAGGTGAATGTTTTATCTCCCTGTCTCCAAGTGTAGAAAATTATATCAAATAACTATTATTCCCAGTGGGAAAATGGCCTGAAAATATATTATAAATCTATTATTTAAATACTTGCACACATTCTTTATGTGCCCGAACATAAAACTCTCAAACTTTATCATCAGGCTTGCATTTCTTTAAAAATAACTTGTAATGAGATTCATTCTCACTGTAGACGTTTCACTTGTCGGTAGCGATAGGGTTCACTTCCTGAAACACTGAAGTGTAGACTAACATCTTGATTTTTGTGGCCTGCTGTTCTTATCAGGGGACAAACTGATGAAAGTAATGTAGTATTTGGTACCATGTGATACGTTTTACATGCTGAGAAAACTGTATCTCTTACAATGTAAAACTCTCAGAAACACGGTGGCTACTCTAGAATTATTTAGCTGTCTAAAATAAATATTCCTTTAGTGTTTGTGTCATAAATGCAGAGTTGGGTAGGGGGAAAATGTCTCAACCAGTTTGTTGTTTTGCCTTTTCCCCTTAATGTTCACACTAGACACACACTCAGCATCCTCTATGTTACAGGAAATGACAAACTATCAGAGAAATGTGACAAATGTATAGAGCTGCTCTGGGCTCTTGTGTTTTTTGTTTTTTTTTTTCAATTTGCTTGAAGTCTCTGTGTATTAGCATCCAACTGGATTTTCACGTCTCCTAGCAACAGTGAAGCATTCAGATACAACTGTCTATATGCTGAAGGATGGAAGAAGGGCTGTTCAGCACAGCACAGCGGTGGGTTAGCTGCTAATTAGTGTATTGTGCATGTAAAGGGTCAACTCAAGGAGCCTCTGGAGAGGAAGTGGTGTGTTGTGGGATAGAAGAGAAAGGGGGCGGGGAACATTTTAAAAAATTCACATCACAGTTTCACATCAAAAATTTTTGCTTCACTAATAACAGTATGCATGTGTGTAAGGAGTGTAGTACTTAGTAATGTTTGCTTGTACATCTATTCCTCAGGTGTGTGTGTGTGTCCTCAGTTGATCTTCAAGCCATTTGTCTGTCTGGAAGAGAGTATCACTTACCTAGAGCCCAGGGAGAAAGGGAATTCCTCTGCAAGGTCACACACAAAACTAGGAGTGAAGTGACAGATCAGTGTCAGGGCGTGTGTTCCCTTTTGGCTTCACATGGCTGTTTGTTTGACAAACACATCCATTATCCCATTGATGAATTATGAGATCAGGAAACTGGATGGAAACTTTCCACCCATTCACTCCTGCAGTAGCGCACATGCTGAAAAAAAATCCTCCCTGTGTGGACTCCACCAGACGGCTGCAGCCTTTCTGTGTGGAGTTTTGATGTTAACCCCCGTGTTTCTGTGAGTTTCCTCTTCCCACAGTCCAAAGACAAGCATGTTAAATGTCTGTCCCTGAGATGAACTGCCTCCGGACCAGTGACGACCCTGAACAGGATAAACAGTTACAGATAATGGATGGATGGATAATCAGTGACTCTATAAAAGCGCATGGATTGTGGATGTGAGTGCAAATGGTTGTCAGACTAGCGACCTGTCCACGGTGTACCTCGTCTTTTACCAGGGAGAGCTGGAAATGGCTCCAGCCCCTGTGTAATCTTAACCAGGATAACTAGTTAATGAACAGATGGATGTTTTTCAGTAGATACTTAAAACACAAATAAAAAACAAATGACAATCCACCTTACACCGTTCGTTGCCACAGGCGAGCTGTGTTTTGCATATTGTATAACTGTGTGTACGGTGTTCCTGGTCAGAGCAGCTCTCTGCATCGCTGCTATAAACATTACACTGTAATGCCTCAGTGGAATTCTCCTGTTTTGTTTTCCATACAATAGAAACAGTGTAGGACTCAAAGGGCTGTAGCAGCTTGTATTATGTAATGTGGTGTATCCAAGATGTGTGTGAACATGATCCGTGTTACATTCAATGAACTGGTGGGCCCTTATTTTCATTAATGGCTGCTCTAATGCTTCTGCATGATTGGGTTTGTGTGTATTGTCTTTAATAAGAATTTGGTTTGAGTGTGTAACAGGCTGTTGAGTGTCGTCCAGTGTCTCCTCGCTGACTTAATGGACAAATTATCCCTTCAGAGAGCTTGAGAGGAGTGGAGGAGGGACCCGGTGGCAGGAAGTGTGGGAAACATTGCAAATAGGTTAAAAAAGCAGGGAAGGAGGGAGGAGGCACAGGACGAACGAAAGAATAACTGGGGGTGGAATTCATAGAGGGACGAAAGGGGAGAAAGCGAGTGGGACGGGCGTAGGAGGGACAGGAGGATTGCATGCAATTTACTTGAAAGTTCCACGTGCAGGGAAAACAAAAGATGAAAGACATGTTACACGTCCTTCGAGAGCAGTAGCAAAACAAGTTTCCTCTTTGGCCTTGTAACATAATGAGATATAAGATGAAACATCTAGAGAAGAAAATGTGCGAGAATAGAAACACAGATGCATCCTACGGTAAAGTCTCCCTCATGAATTCTGCTCATCCTCAATGTAATCTTCTTATTTAATTTTACTGTGCCGTCGCCATTATTACAGACTTCTCTTATGCTCTGCGTCGAACAGAACATAGTACAAAAAACACGCAGTGAATTTCGAAAAGTTAGAATAAATTAGAGCAGGCAGATGGTTGAGAATGAGTGAGAAAGGTACAGTATGCTGGACTGTCACTCTAGCAGAGAGGTGGTGGGTGAGCTGTTTCTGCCAGGCTGACGAGATAATGGAGAGGCAAGAAGAGGTAGAAAAGAGGCGAGAGATGGAGGAAGAGAAGAAGAGATGAAATGGTGTGGGCACAGAGTGTAGATTGCACCTAAAACAAGCCCATAAAGGTGTTGTTTGCTGCAGCTATTACTGTAGCACTATCTTCAAAAGGAAAATGTATGTGTTTATAAAAAGCACTATTCAAGAGCCGCGTTCGAGCTTCCCTTTGACTCGATGGCGTATTTTCCCTCTCTCGGGTTTAATCGGGCGTCTCTTGCTCTGAGCTGCTGTTGGGCACGGTGCCCACGGCTCCTCTGGATCCACATGATGCGTTTTCTGCCTTTTCATGAGCGCATATTCAGGTTCAAATCAGTTATTGAGCATTTGCAAACACTGGTCCCTGTTGGCGGTTCTGAACGCAGCTCAGGTGCTTCTGCAGCTCCAACCTGCGTGGGTGGAAGGTCTCCGGATCCAAAACCTGCCTCCCACATGCACACAAAACATACACATGCTTGTACTGTACACTTGCGCGCACGCACACTCGCACACAAGTACATGGACGCAGAGAACAGATGCTGAAGTGTGTCACTGAGATCCTGAAGCAAAGGGAAATGGTTAAAACATATCTGCTATCCAATATTTTCTTTGTCTACATCCTCTATGCTCCTCTTTTCCCAATTTCACTCCTTTCTTTTCAGTTTTTCCCCGTTCCTCATCATCTCCCCGTGTTCTGTGCATGTTTCCTTTCTCTTCCCCTTTCTTAGCAGCCTCTTTTTCCCTACAGTATTTCTACCATTCTTCCACCTTCTTACGCTTTTGCTTTTCTCTTTTCCATATTTCTCCCTCCTTCAACGCCAGCTTCTCACGTCTCCCTCTCCGTCTCCCCCTCTTTCTCTCCAGCGGCTGCCTGTTGGAAGTTGTGGGCTTTGATGCTTTTATAAATAGCCTAAGTGTTCCGCTGAGAGTACCAGCAAATGGGATGCATGGATGGATGGATGGATGGATGGATGAGGGAGTGGATGGGGGGATGGAAGAGCAGGGAGGGATGTGTGTGTAGGTGTGAAGGGAGAGCAGTGGAGAGCAGCAGGGAAAAAAAGGCAAGGATTAAAAAGTGGCAGCGGCTGGCAGAGGTGTTTATTGAGATAAGAGAAAGCAATGGAGTTTAAAGATGAGAAACTGTGGGGTTTCTCCGTCTTGCAGTTTTCATAAGAAGCACAAGGTTTAGATGCTGTGTTTTATGTATTTGAAAACCAATTAGCCTTTTCTGTGAAGCAACTGCATATGGCACTGGATCTCCACCATTTCAAACACTGCCAGCTAGTTCCACCAAAATTAAATTCTTGGACAGTTGCATTTCTTTTGTTGTTGTTGCTTTGTGTTATTGTGGAAAAATATGCATCGCTGAGATTTGAATCCACATCCAATTCAGAGTTTATTGTAATTTATGATTTAGCATGCTTTTAGTGCTTCAGTGAAGTATTAGCTGATTGCTCTTAATGTACACTACATGAGATGATGCTCGAAAGTTTGTGAACCCTTTAGAATTTTCTGTTGCTCTGTAAAAATCCTCTTAAACATGTTCTGAGAATCATGCTCATCCAAGACTGAAAGTGTTAAATAATTTTGTATCAAAAATGATTCAGTCTTCAAACTGCAAACTGATTCACATTAAAGAACATCAGCCTCAGGATCCAGCACCAACTATTAACTATAACATAGCGAATAAAAAAAAAAACTAGTGACTTGTGTAAAATTTTGGAATGCTGACACAGCAGGTGCTTAAAGATGAGCAGACACACAAACATGCCTTTTTTTTTTTCGCCCTACAACAATCGCAGCGGTAAAGCTTCCGTGCTGCAGTTGTTGTAAAAAGTCAAATCAGACAAATCCTCTGCGCTGGAATCCAGCCAAAGAAAAGGGAAAAGCTCCTGCACTTCTTGGTTTGGTCTCTAATGTGTGGTGGAAAATGTTTCTGTTTCTCTTCAAGATGTCAGAAATGATCATTATGGAAGAACAAGAGGTTTGTAATTGTCAGCCTCCAACACTGTGAACAACGTAGAACCTCAGAAGAAGAGCTGCTGTTGTTGATGGACTCCACTAGCAGACGGTCTTAGGATTTTTTAATTTTCACATGATCCTACTGCTGTTTTAGAGGCTTTTCCACACAAACCTGTCAAGAAATTGAATAGGACAATGATATTTTCACTCCACCAGTGACAACCATGCTAATAGCTCTGTGAGGAGTAAAATCATCAGGAGGCCGACAAACACTGAACAGGATTTCATGGCAGTCCGTCCAGTAGGTGTTGAAGCATTTTATTCATATCGTTTAACAGACAAAATGCCTGTTGATAGCTAGTGTGAAGAAGATGGTTTTTTTCATCTTCTTATGAACCAAAGTAACTGTTACCAACAGAGTGACATTAGCATAATTAGAGCCATGACAGCAGCATTTCTAAAAATACATGTATGCATTATGTATTGTATTTTTACACATTATACACATGCATGCAAAATATTCTCATATGATTTTATTTTCAGCATTTTTAAGATGTTATACAAGTCCATTGCCAACTGTAGTGCACATAACTTTTACAGTGAGCCTCAGTGTGTTTATTGATGGGGCCGAAAATATCTCAGCATTATAGTTCATCGATTTTTCCCTTGTTCCCCTGGTGCTATTCAGACACAACAACCTTGCACCCAAAACAGCTTGTGCTCGTAACACACAATAACATAAAGGGAATTGTAAGGATTAGCTGGAAAGCTCGATCCTTTGATTACTAACGGAAAGAAATGCTGCTGTGTAAGTTCTAGTAGAACAGGTTTTGAATTTTGTTCCACTGTTGCACCATTTTAAAGATCTAGATTTGAACCCTGGCTTAGATGTGGGCCTAAGACCACATCTGTCTTTCTAAGCAGCCTGAAACTGATTTCCTCCTTCCGAACTGGTGCTTTCTCAAACTAGTGTGTAAAGGCCAAGTCATATTTCTACTTATGTGTGTCTGTATTGTATTCAAAAAAAGTGAAGTGGCAGGTCAAATCATACATAGAAGGGAGGCAGTAGTAAATGGTCTGCATTTATAAAGTTCTGTTCTACCTGTTGGTCCTCAAAGGCAACACTCACCAGGAGCAACTAAGTTGAGGTTCGGTGTGTTGCTCATCTACACTTTGATATGTCAAACCAACAACCCTGGGAATGGTGGACAAACTGTTCCACATGTTAGGTCACCTTCTGCTGACATTCTCATTTGGTTGGAGGTTGGTGCTCAGAAACTGGTGCGGACACATGCTGTTTTGACCTGGACACATGCTGTTTTGACCTGAAAACAGCATTTTTGATGCTTTAATGTAGATGTAGTCTGATGTTCTTGAACGGCAGCAGCCAGGATTGAACCTGTTGCTGCAGAATAGAGCTGGGCCACCACAACAACAGTAGATGAATAAACCCATCACAACAGTAGATAAGTAGTCGAATGCACAAATACACAGGAATATGAACACACATTAAACAGGTTGTAAAGTTCTTGCCTGATTTTCATTTTTCAGTCAAACTGTTTGTAGTATTAGTTTTTCTGACAGTCATTATAAAGTAACACCCATCGTGTTTCCTCCCATTAGTACTTCCCCTTCTCAGTCCATTGTGGTAGGTGTTAAAGATCTGTCGCGCGCGTGTCTGTCAGTGTGAATATGTTTGACAATTTGTGCATATGCGTCTGTTGCTCGTTATTTATAAAGGAAAAACAGAAAGTAAAGCAGCTGACCTTAAAACAGGAGTCTCACCCTCTTTCTGTTTAGCAGTTGTGAATTTCTAATGCATCACAGGTGTGTGTGTGTCTGTGTGATGGTCTAATTTTACTTGTCAGTGAGGGCTAAATTTCTTTTGCTCTGATCTACTTTCACACATCCAAACACACTGATCACTGCGAGTGTGTTTGTGTGTGTCGCTTACAGATTGGCAGACGGGCTCCTTCAGGACTTGGTTGTCCTTGTTGCTGACATTTGTGGCAATAGTACACCCGTTGCTTCAGTGGCACCTTGGAGACATATTGAGACAGATCAGGCAGCCAATGTGGGTCATGTTTGTTTGACATCACTGCCTACACACACGCAGACACACACACACACACACAAACCAAACACCAGATTACACTTACTACATTTAGATTTTTCCTCATGTTAACAAAATAAGCAACATGTGTATTATCTGTATAGCCACGATACTAGTATGGCTAAATCTGTGCCATAAATAACAAACGCTAGAAAATATTCCTTTAATGTGCAGCAAAAACAGAAGGAAACCATGAAAGAGAAACCTACTGTAAGTCATTGTTCTTTGCATATGTCACCCCAAAAAGAGAACAAGAACGGCACTTTTTTTTTTGAAATACTGTCTTCTCTTAGCAACAAAGGCAGAAGTGATGTATAACATAACACTGCAGACTGTTGAAGGCAGTAGTGGTGAATGAATGCACGAAAAGTGTGACTGTAGCAACCGCGGCCACATTTGTGTCTCATGTATAAGAGTCACATTCAATAGTTGTTTTTTTGTTTTTGTTTTTTTCAGTTTTTTTTTTTTAACCTACTAGACAATCTTTTCCTGTTTTTTAGTTTTATCAACTTACGGTAACTACCTCTAACCAGAGGGATTGAAGAATAGAAAGCGCCATTTTGTCATTTCTGGAGCGGTCATCTACTGTATGTCATTTCGAGAGTATCTCACAAAAGTAATTTCTGTAATCGGCCTGTGGCTTACTACTAACTGGAAGCGCTGACCTCCTCCTACCTCTGTTTGCCAGCTACTAAAACTGTGACATTACACAAGGTCATTAATACGACATGGGTCAACTCCAGTCTTTAAGAGCTGCAGCTGCTGAATACCTGGGTCAGCTGTGTTTTTATTTTATTTAACCTTTATTTTACCAGGAAGTCCCTTGAGATTGGATCTTTTTTGCGAGGCCAGGCTGGGCCAGGAGGCTCACTAAATGCCTCACCAACATTAAAACTGGGCATCATGGTTAAAACATTCTATACAATAGATGTTTAGAATAGCAGGTACGTGTTTCTGGTATTTTTTGTTTTCAAAGAGTCTTAAACTCATCCGTGGAAATGAGTCCAGGAAGTTGTCTGCGCATGGTTCCAGGACCTTGGAGCAGCTTTACCCAGTTCTGTATGAATTCCGGGGTTTTTTTTTTTTTTTATACTGCATCCATATGGAAGAGCAAAAATTATGCAAACACATATTTATGAACTCATCTTTCAGGCAGAAGCTAGAAGACGAGGGTTGTGTAGAGATAACTGGCTCTCAGGGACCAGAGATGCTGCTGTAACTCTGTTAAAGATCCTTTAACTCAGTCAGTAGTTGCTTCCCTACAGGTCAGATGGGTTCATTTTGCCTTTGGCTGGTAGAATAATGGCTTCTACCTGCAGGTAATGCAGGCATCATTAATGAACCTGCGAGTAAGTTATGCAAGTTTGGAGTAGGGGTGGGCGATCTAGACTTACGGTAAAATTATAATGTATTTTACAATATTTTTGGAGTTACAACATGGATGATATAACTAGGCATCATGATATACTTAACAAAACATAGAATATGAGTGAAATTTGTTCTTTCTCACATGTATACACCTGTGTGGACAAGGATGAGCAGGTGCTGTAATTGCTAAGCCAATTTGTAACGTGAACCCTGGACAATTTCTGGAGAATCAGGCCTAGAGAGAATGAGAATAAAGTTGAATCTAAAATAAAAAATATATATACAGTATATACTTTACCTTGAAAGCTCTTTTGGGATTAAAGAAGCTCATAGTTGTGTTGCAGCGATGTTGATCGCTTTTCTTGTATGCTGGATATATTTTTCCTGCAGTAAAGGCACCAGAAATATGTACAATATTTAGCCAACGTTCTGTAAATCTAGTCTCCGTAACACATAGGGTGTTTCTAAGTCCACCCACATCACTCTTAGCACAATAACGTCAAATGCCCCCTCTGCTCATTCTTTCTTCCGCTATTCACTTTCCCGGCCACTTGTCTCCTACGAGATCACCAGAGCGAGACCTCTGCTCCGCTCTGTATTTGTTGTTTGCAGTGAAGGTGATCTATGAATTGAACCTGATCTGTTGCACTCAGGACAAATTGGTTGCTGATGATGAGATGAGCTAAATGTCTAAAACATGAATCACGGTGTGTAGGTGGAATGGCCCACCTGGATTACTAACTGTTGGGGCAGAGATGCTGCTGTTGTGGGTTTCAAAGTGTTCTTTGGAAAAGGCAGCGATGGTCTGATGAGTTCCAAACTGAGTACAAAGCTGTGATATAATTTTGCAGAACAGGATGTCATTCAGTTTATGTATTTTATCCATGTTGTGTGTGTGTGTGTGTGTGTGTGTGTGTGTCTCTTGATGTGCAGATATCACTATAGCAATGGCAAATAAAAAACAAAGATGCACAGTTGCTCCATTTCTGTGTTCTTGTCTCCGTTTTGTGTGTGTGTGTGTGTGTGTGTGTGTGTGTGTGTGTGTTGTCTGATA
This sequence comes from Channa striata, assembly GCA_033026295.1. Classification (NCBI taxonomy): domain Eukaryota; kingdom Metazoa; phylum Chordata; class Actinopteri; order Anabantiformes; family Channidae; genus Channa; species Channa striata. Next base: position 20,169,852 of record CM065180.1, on the reverse strand, counting down.
GAGACCAGCTAACTATGTCACTATTGCTCCTGAGATCCTTTAACCCATTCGTCAATGGGTGGTAACCTAGCAACAAGGACAGGAGCCAACAGGAAGACATCCCAGGCCTCTTTTTCTGTGTCTTGCTCCATCTTTCTGACTCTTTCTTTATTTCACTTTTTCTTCTGTTCTATGCCGTTTACTCTCATTTCACTTTAGATCTAGCAGTCTGTCCCTGCACCACCCTCAACCCCTCATTAGTTTCTTTTTATTGTTTCCTGTCTCTGTCATTGTCAGTTTATGAATACACTTGTTCAGTGTGTTACTTTATGTGTAAGAGAGGGAGTGTTATTTTAAACACTGTGCACCAATAGCATCTTCAGTTTCTTCTTTATAGGTGGATAAAACAGTTTTATGAAAAAAACTGAACTAGAGATATTGTGGTGTTATGATGTCAAGATTTCTAAATATGTTTAAGCATTTGTGTGTCTGTACATGTAAGAAGAACAACAGGCAGCCAAGCACGGCTGGTCTGTAGCCAAGCATTGACCAAATTCTTGCAGACTGTGTCCTGCTTTGCCTTCTAACACGAACACATGTTTAAGAATGGGTTTCAGACTGTGGGGCCTAGTTTTGTGGCTCTCATTAATTGCTCCCTGCCAGTATGGGGTCAGTCCCAGCAGCTTTTAAACATGCTGTTATCCAGCCTCGTCTTAAGAAGCCAAATCTAGACTCCTCAGGCTGGTGTCTAAATTGGCTTTTTATGTCAAAAGTTCAGCAGAAGATTGTCTTTATTCAACTGCAGTCGGTTTAAAGAGAAAATAGCAGTGAGGGGAGAAATTCAGTCTGGTTTTAAGTCAAGGCATACCACTAAATCTGTTCTGTTTATATTTGATTTCATTGTGCAGGTCTCCAAGAGGAAATAAAAGAAACACAGACGATAGTCAGATATATTTTCCTTTAAAGGTGATGAAAGGCAGACAATGTTTTACTGTCTGAAACCTGTTTCAGGTTTCAGACAGGTGGTGCTAAAAACTAAGCTGCGGAAGTGTTTTCCATGATGGCGATGGCAGACAACACTACTCACTCACTAGTAATGTTGGCTGCTGATGTCTGTATCAATAGTAAAGATATTTAGATGCATCTGCACTATTAGTATGAGTTGTTCACCTGCCTGGTTTCGCAGCAGTCACAGGAAATGGATGTCATGAACACGCTCACTCAGTCGGTGATTTACCTCCTCTATTCACAAGCTCGGTGGGAGATAATCCGGATTTTGCACTAGGGAGCTGGCTGGAGAAGATCCACGTAGTGTCGTGGCCAACAGACTTGTGCATTTGCGTTCACACATACACCCCCTCCGCTTAAAGTCTGGAGAATGTCTGGAATCCAGTCCGTGTCTGAAAGGGGCTTGAGAGAATGCTTGAATTTTTACATCTCAATGAAAACAAAACAAAACAAAAAAAAAAACTAGAGGTAATATTTGTTAGTGATTTGAGATTTTGATCAGTCATCGCGCTCTCATCTTCAGATAACTTAAAATGCTGCAGCTTATTTTAGTTTTAAGGCTTTACGTAAATGTACTGGCACTGCTGTATGGCTTCGTTTAATATAAACCCAAAATCCGTATGATTTATAAGTGGACTAGTGCGTAGATGAGTGACCATGTCCGGAATGATGATGCTTATCGATCCCGTCGACCTCTCTAGTCTTATTTAGCCACTTGGTAGCAGCAGCTTTTTGTAATACACATAAAAACTCAACATAAACCTGAGTGGGGTAGTTACTGATGATGTTCAGGATCTAAAAAGAACCATGAAAAGCTCTTAAACTTCTGTTAACCACAGACCTTATTTCAGGTATTTACCTGAAAACCCTGTCAAAAAAACCTACTGACTTTGGGACGAGAAAGCTGGACATGCTTAGCATAAATCACTCGGCTCTTCAACTGGCATGTTTATTAAAGACGATTTCTGTCTTTTTTTCCTACATTACTTCAGTCATGGAGTTCGGAATTGGCATCAGGCCTGATTAGTATCTACCTCCAGAGATGTCCTACAGTACATCCCAAAAAAGAGCCGTCTTTATCCCCCACAGAGCGTGACAGACTAAACAGACGCCACGCAACTTTATGCCGATATCCCCTGACGCAAATATCCATCGTCGGCTGCTGTCAGCGAGGGCAAACCATAATCATTTTGATTTCAGGAGAAAGCAAAGAAAAGAGTGAAATAACTTCCCCCATGTGACGTTATTTATATATTTCCATTTCAAGGCCTCGCGTCCAGTCCAACAGAGACAAACTCGTATTGGTGTTGCACAACAGTATGTTACTTGTGATTGTACATCACTGGACATTTTTGTGTCCAGTGTTTTCCTAGTATGTAGAAAACGCATAATAAGATCAGTCATGTAGTGTTGCTCCAGCATTTAGTTTTCATTATGTAATGGATTCAGGCATCTCTACAACTTGTATTTAGTTCATTATTTGCTAGTCAAACCTGTTAGTCTCATCGTCTCTCTTGTTAATATTTGCAGCTCTTCACTCTCACCCCTCTGTCCTCTCTCCCACTCTCTCTCACTCATCCTCTTCATACCACCTCTCCCTCACTCTCTGAATTAATGAGTAAATCGGTAGATTAAGTAAAGCTGCGTGTTGAGGACGATGACTGTACTCTTCAGCAAACAAAGTGCGCTGCACATAATGTACAGTAGGCATTCACACTTAGTATTTCTTTAACGTATACTTTCCTCTCGGTTATTTTCTTGCTGTCTGGCCCAAAACAGCAGGCATTTCTTGCGGGGGAGTTCAGAGGGAGAGAGACGGAGAAAGTGGCCATGAAGGTTGGAGGGAGGAGAAAAGCTGATGTACAGTACACGAGATTGCAGGATTTTTTTTATTTTTCTTTTCCGTGTGTGTGTGTGTGTGTGTGTGTGTGTGTGTGTGTGTGTGTGTGTGTGTGTGTTTGTGTGTGAGTTGGCTGGACATGTTCAGGTCATTGTGTGGAGGTAGATGTACTACTGCCATGAGAGGAAACCAAGAGCCCTCCAGACACACACATACAAACAGAAAAACACCTTTTTAAACGGCTTCACTGCGTCAATACACCTCCTCGCCGTTCCGTATGTATACGCCATACTGGCGTGGGGGGGTCTTTGTTGATCCTCTTTTAAACGGCCTTCAGAGGTTGTATCACAGGGGAGAGGCTTTCAACCTTGCGCCTGTGTAAAACACTTAAGGCGCCTTAGGGTGTGATGGGGAGAAAGTGTTTTTAAAAGTATGATGGCATTTATTGACGGCATTTGTGACATTATTCAGAGTCTAGCAAAGGAGTCTTGCATTGTGTACAACCTGTTAATGATTACGGTTACATTTATCGTTTAGGAATCTCATAGAATGTTGTGCTGGAGGCAGAAAAACCCAAACCCACCAGCTACCTCTCAAACACATGTTGGTCACAAGAAACAATCCCTATATTAATCGTGACAAATGAAAATTTGTGTAGTTTCCAAGTTTGACTACCCTAACCCTGTAGATCCGGAAGGAACCAGTAGTTTGAAGTGCCCAAAAGCAAGTACTGTACTGTAGCTACACCCACACTGCAGTGAAGCAGCGTAGTTACAGATGCTGGACGGCTCCCAGAGTGTCTGAGAGTGTGCAGCTGTGTGAGTGCGAAACAGCAAACTGTTGCTGACAATAAGTGTGTTTGCAGCAGAATTAACCATGTGAGCCAGAGACGGAGTATGACGGGGACAGAAAGTGATCGAGAGAGACAGGAAGGGGAATTAAAAGTGACAGAGAAAAGACAGATGAATGCCTGAGACACAGAGTGGGATGAACGGAAAAGCATAGAGAGAGGCAGGCAGAAGGGATGTGATGGACAGAAATCGAGGGAAGGAGACACGGTGAATGAAAGATAGTGAGAAGGATGCAGTGAATGGGAAGGAGAGGTGGAGTGAATGAGAGAGCGGATAAGGGTGGAGGTGTGAGCTGGACCACGTAAAATATCTCGTGCCAGAATGTTTTTCATGGCGCTGGCACTGAGCTGAAACTGAAATCGAACAGAGCGTGAAGCCAGCCAGATTGTAGTGTTTCCTGAAGAGGCCGGATTTTATTGTTTTTGTCGCTGTTTTTTTTTTTTTTCTCTCCCTAATTGAATTTTAGATGCACTGTTGAAAGAGAGAGGGCTGCTATTTACAGGAGGTGCTGCATTCGTACACAATTATTCAGTCAGTAGTTTTATAGCCTATTTTTTTTGCTATTTCTCTCCCCTGTGGCTCGTTTGTCTTTTTTCTTTGCTGCATTGTACAGTATGTCCTGAGTCAGTCCTTGTATGTGCCAACACAACTGGCCGACAAACCTGTTTCTACGTCCAACTCCAGCACCCAACAGCACCTTCCTAAATTACACATATTGTTGCTAAGAGAAGTATTGAAGCTACAGAGTTATGTCATTACGCTCCAACATCCACTAGGATTGCAGCAGTCGGTAGCCATGAGGATACAGTAGTTGGCTAATAGACAAATGTTTGACATGCATGTCACCGTACACTGACTGATATGTAAATATCTAGTGATTAAGTAACTGTCATAAGTGGTAGGAATACAATCTTCAAATTTGACGAATGGTGGAAACGGGCAACATTTCATCCATCACTCATGCAGCCACAAGCCTCGTTAGCTCTTTGTTCTAGCTGCTGTTATTTGCTGATTAAAATCCAGATTGAGTTGGGTTGGCCGTTGACGAGGCCTCGTCTTTGTTGGGGTGTATTTCCACCAACTTTACCCAGTGTGTCTAAAAGTAGTTTTTAGTACTAGTCATTACTGGGGACAGTAATAATATTATTACTGTAACACTAGTAAAGTGTTACAGCCCAACACTCTGCCGGTCTGCTCTGTGTAATTGTAAAAATAAACAGCAACAAGGTTAATTCTATAACTGTTTTACATAAATCCAGAAATAGTTAACAGAATAAAAAAACAATGAATGGAAATGTTCTTTAATCTCAAATCCTTTTGTCATCAAAGAGCTACACTTTAAAAAGGCATTTCTGTCAAAGCGATTGTTGGCTTTTGTTTACTTGTCTTATGCTCATCACCGACTCACTCGAGGTCACGGTTTTCCTGCCAAGTGAAAAACCTCTTTGTTTTCCCATGATAAAGCACTTAAACACCATGAGAAGTGATGGATGTAAAGGAGGAGGAGGAGGAGAAGAAGAGAAAAGGATGGATTGATGGAAGGGAATGAGAGAGAAAGAAGAGGAGTGATATGGGTGTGCTGACTCACTCTGACCCTTCTCCCTGCTTCACCAGTGGCATCGTGGGTATTTATACATTGGCGTAGGATGTTCAGCCCCCTTATATAAGCCCTTACACACACACACACACACACACACACACACACACACACATACTGGGAGGTGCCCAAGTTGAATGTCATGTTTAGTTCAGATTATCGACTTTCTTCCTTTTGCTTTCCCTTCCTTATCATCTTGATCTTGTTCCTCTGGTATCCCGTCTTCCACCCGACTCACCAGGATGTTTCCATTCTACTTAGACAGCAGGAAAAGCAAGAAACGAAAACAGGAACAGAAGTCTGGCTCGCCCGTACCTCTCTACATGCTGTTTAAACACTGTGCCAGGTCTGCCAGGCTCAGTCACGGAGAACATCTGGTGGAAATGGTTTGTACTCGAGTCAAACTTGCCGGTCAGCCTTTTTACCGATCGATGCGAAAATCAAATTGTAACGTGGTGCCTCAGACTCAACTTCTCCAGTCAGACAAATCAAGAAGTGACCAGAATTTAGTTTGGAATGCACATGTGCAGCACTGCACTGTCTGTACAGCATTCCTCTGTATCTTAATATACTCGGGAATTCTCCCACGTTTCTTTCTTTCTCATCGGAATGTTAAAGTACACGTGGTTAAAACAGCAGGTGGTTTTAATGTTGAGGCCGTTTGCTATAACAAAGGTGATTTTGCCAAAGAAGAGCGCCCCAATAATGTGTGCGTCTCCCAGCCATGCAGCTTCATATTATTCATTTCCCAATGGTGTTCCATCCAACCCTGACTGGAGGCCGTGTGCCGACATTCCATGCGATCTCCCCGTCATGTCTCGCTGACTGACCCAGTCAGAGCAGTGAGGTGCGAGGGACTGGCCGAACAGGGCGGCTGACTGAAGGGCGTGCTGTGACTCAAAGGTGCAGTTTTTAGGGTTTAGAGGCAAAAAAAAATTTATTTTTTGCTTCTTTCACATCTGATCTTTCTTTGTTAGTGGCTCATGTTTATGTTTGTATCGCAGCACAAAGTTTTTGTAAACCTAACCAATTTTTTTGACAGTGAACGGTTTACAGCCGTCCATAGCAGCATGATTAATATTGTTGCCATGACAACAAAGGTTTATTTGTTTTCTCTTTTGTTGCTCTGACTATTTGCTACCTAAATTCGTTTTAGCCAAGAATTTTATTACAATCTGAAAAAAAAAGGTTGAGGAGTTGATCAGCAAGTTTAATTTTTTACATTTTATGCAAAGGAGCAATCATCAAACCTAAGATATTGTTAGTTATACGTAGCTGATATTTAAAGAGCCCTGCGTATCTGTTTTTGTACATGTGATATACTAGAGGTGATGTATTACAAGAGCTGTATGTTCATAAATATCTCCAAATAGGTCGATCCGACACACTGTGATGTAGTGTTGAACCTGGCCACGAATCTGACAGCATCTAAATCTGGGACATCAATGTACAGCGTGTCACTGCGTCTCCTGTGCGCATGCACACACCTAAAAATGCACAAGTACACACATACTGGCAGCTCATTAGAGGAAAAAAAAGGCTGAGGAGAACGTCAGTGTTCTGCCAGCAATTAATGAACAGAATTACACTAGAACACGATGGAGAGGAGACGAGAATGGGGAAAGGTGGTAGGAAAGGATTGTAATCCTGCGAGTTTCGGCTGTTTTATTTTTTTATCTTTAAAATTTACAGTGTCCTCGTGATGTACTGTGTTTGAGCACTCTGTGTGCACACTGTACTGATACACAGAGCGCGATGGGATGTTATAAATTGACAACCAGTGGTTACATAATGATGACATGTGCCTGTTGTGGAGTGAGAGAGTCAGCATGGGACACTGCAGAGGACTACAGCTGACAAAAATGTTTCAAATGGAAGCCGTGTGTGTGTGTGAGTAGGTTTTACTGAGCATCCTTAAGTGCAGTTACTGCAGCAATCAGATTTTTTTTTGTCATACGTTGTCTGCCGATTGGTTGTCTGTCCATGTAGGTTTCTCTGTGTTGGCACTGAGACTGGTGACCTGTCCAGAGAGGTCCTCGCTTCTTGCCCAATGACATCTGAGATGTACAATTTCAGAAAGTAATAAAACATGCTCATTGTCCCACACCAACATTCGATAGTTTTCTCAGTCCCAAACTAAAAATATGTCCAAGTAGTTTACAATCATTTATTGCAAAGCCAAACAGCAAAGCGTCACATGTGAGAGGCCACAGCCAGATATTTTACTCAAAAATGTTCAAGTTCTGTCGATCGATCGTCTGGCTACAATTCATAGTGTAAATGTGATTTTTGCGCTTTTCTTTGTCCTTGTCTTTGTCATTGCAAGTTCTGTACTTACTGTAAATGTTGTAAAATGTGGGCGAAGGAAGTAAGTTTGCATGCAGAGACATGCCCTCATCTGGGAAAATAGGTTTGTGGAAAACGTTGCTTTTGGGACAACATGAAGAAGTTATTGCTGGAATATCAGACAATATGTTACAGGCCATGCAATTACACAACGACAAAAAAATTATAAATGAATACAAAAGTATGATAGTAGCTGATTTTGACTACAAAAACTTGAAAGTGAATGAAAAACGAATTTTACAGCAAGCAAATTAATTGCGTTGATTAACATAACTGAACAGTAATGGTTTTATACACAGTCTTAATAGGCTGTATGTGTGATCTCGCACAGCACACGGGATAAAATGACTATCCTCCTCACTCTAATTAAGCTAACGGCAACAAAAGCAGCTCCCCGTCGGCTGAGAGAGGAGCCAGGGTGCTAACTGCTGCATGTAGCGTAACTTAATGCTCTGCTGGTCTTACAGGTAGACTCCACAGGTGCACTGCATGCCTGCTTACCTCTGCAGCCCCCAAAGCACAGATTACATGAGCAGTGATGTAACAGCGTGATGAGAGAGGGAGAAGTGAGAGCAAAAGAAATGGCACAGACACAAAAACTGTAATTGTTTTGTCTTTCAGTACGTACCGTATGCCAAACTCTGTGTGTGTGTGTTATGCATGGATATTTAATGTAGGCAATAAATAATGAAGACACATGCGTGGGGTCAGACGGCAGTCAGGTCACAGGGAGGGCAGGGGAGAGTTTGTGAGGGAGACAGGCAGGTGATGACTTCAGTTGGATGGTGATTGATGGATGTTTAATGGGTTTGTTTAGGTTTCACTTAAGGAGCATCAAGTGAGATTGTTCGTGGTATATGAAATGCATCAGTGACTCACAGACGGGGACGGAAGAGCAGGATGATTCTTGTGGTGTGGGCCAGGCTTCGAAAGAGATCTATCACAGCTTATGGGCTTTGCAGACCCCTTGGGGACGCTGTGATAGATGATAAAGAGGGAGACAAAAGATGGAAGCAGAGTGACACCTAAGCGATGATCCATTCGGATGGATAAATCAGAAGTTGGAAAATCCTGACCTTAATCCCATGGAAGCACCTGAAGCAGATAGTTCCCGCAAGAATACGAACATCATCCCTGGGTTGATGCTGTTCTGAAAGGAGAAATGGGCTAAAATCCCTTCAGTTTTTAATGGGGTTTCCTTTATCTAGTTTTAAGACTTGAAAATCTGTTCCTCTTTTACCTCACACTTTTGCAGTAATAGGCAAAATTCTGAAAGGTTCACAAGCTTCCAAGTGTCACTTTAAATGCAATTTTTGCCAGATTACATTGCCATCTTTCTATCCACTACTATAAATGGGTTTGTATTGTCGTGCACGGCAATTATTAGACCCTGTAATTATTATTCGGTTAAATGGAAGGAAGAAGGCCACACGTCAGTCCTGCAGCAGAATATTTTTGTAAAGACGGATTGTTTGTTTTGCCCCAAGGGTCATTTTGTTGAACAGTGTACTCTTCTATTTTAGTGACAGGTGTGTGTGTGTGTGTGTGTGTGTTTTGGTTAGGGATTTGGCAGTATCAATACACCAAAAGAGCAGTTGCCTTGAAGCAATATGTGCACACAGCAGCTCTCACCGTTTCTGTCTCTACCTCACTCCCTCCATCCTCACTCTGTGTATTCAATCTGCAGTATCATTGAAATGAGTGGGTGGTCTTTGTGTGTGTGTGTGTGTGTGTGTGTGTGTGTGTGTGTGTGTGTGTGTGTGGTATTATCATAGTGAGTGGGTGGTGTGACCAAAAAGAAGATATTGTGTGGGAGTGAAGTAATGTTGAGGTGCATGATTTCTTTGTGTGTGTGTGTGTGTGTGTGTGTGTGTGTGCTGGGGAGAAAGTGTTTGTATTAATTATAACCACTCTAATCAGTGAGGGGTTGACAGTAGAATAGAATTAAATAGACTTTGATCGAATATCTGGTCTCCTGATATGTAAATGAGCCAGTGCTGGAAATTACTGCTAGGAAAACATAATGTTAACCTTTTTTTGATATGGTAAATATATTCTTTGAATATTCTATTGTGCTAACACCGCACCAAACAAAAAGGTTTATGTACCGACCTAACCATAAATGGATATATCTTTATACTTAAAAGAATTCATCAGTTCTACGCTGTTTAAATAACCTAGGAAAAATGACATTTGCTGTGCAAAAGCATTATCGAACACAATAAACACATTCCGCATGGTAAATGTCCTGTAAATTAAAGTTAAATACAACTGCTATTTAAAGACAGCGAAAAGGTAATGAGGACACACGACACTTAAAGTGCAGCCGCCCGTGAATCAGAATGCAGGAAAGACTAGAAACTCCATCTGGATGTGTATAAATAGATATAGATGGGTGGATGGATGGATAGAAAATGCAAGTTGGTCATAAAATGTCATCTTGTCTTTACTAAAGTCTCAAACATGAACAGCCATTTTTAGGCTTCGGATGTGACTAAATGTCCTGATGCCGGTACCACCAATTGGGCCCCAGCCTGGCTTTGTGTGCTTGGACCTCTTGTACCAAACCTTCTCAGATGCTGTGTCGATACCATGTTAACATCTAGATAGTGATCGGTCCAAGAACATGGAACGTCCCTAGTCAACTGGAGTTGCGTGTCGCAAACCTGGAGTCCAATCAATGAAACGACAATGGAGCTGTGGTTAGAAGAACTTTAGCCTGACTTTTAAAACTACTCAGACTGTATCAGTGTGTTAATCACAAGCAGCATCAGCTGATGTGAGCCATGCTTAATAAAAACAAAAGTATCAGAAGACCTACGATCAAGAGTTTTAGGATTTGCATGTAGCTAGAAAGAGTTGCAAAGTTTTCCCAAAGACTTTAGATATTCATCAGTCCACAGAGTATTTATTGAAGTGGGTTAATATCTCTGCATACCAAAACGGAACAGTCGTGGTAACCATGGCAGGACACTACAGAGGAAGCCATTGCTCTCCAAAAATAACATTGCATAGCGCCAGAAGCTTGCCAAAGAGGACCTTGACAGTCTACAACACTACTGGGAACATTTATTGTGGGCAGATCGAACAAAGGTAGAATCGTTTAGGAAGAACACACGCTCAAAGTATGGCATAAAAAAGCGTGATCAATATGAAAATCTTGTTCCAACATTGAAGTCTGATGTAGGAAGCTTCAAAATTTGAAGCTGCTCTGCGTCCTCTGGACCTGGACCACCTGCAATTGAGAAATGGAAAATGAATGCCCCGTTCATCAGGGGATCCTACAGGATAATGTCAGGGTGGCCTTCGGCAGGACAATGACCCGAAACACTGAAATAAAGCTTTCATAAAATGGCTTCAGAGACACACAGTCCACCTTTTGCATTGGCCCGGTCAGAGTTCAGACCTCAGCCTAATAGAGACGCTGTAGAATGACCTTGAGAGCCGTTCACAAATGTGGCTAAATTTGTGAACGGCTCTCAAGATCACGAACTGCTAAAGCAGCTCTCCAAAGAATAATGTTGTGCGGGTATAATTCACAGCTTTACTCCTGTTTTATGGACATTATCGCTGGTGTTTACACCTTTTTCAACTTTCAGTCGTCTGTTAAGCTCTTTGAACTCTATTTGAGCAGTATATATTACATAAATAACATTTTGATTGATGGATACAGGAAGTGCTTGTCATAGTTTTTCCTGCCAACGATTGTTTAACCAGTGCTTACAGCACATTTGCCATTACCTTTTCCACCATCAAGTCATAAAAAGATGATTGTTTTATCAGCTTATTAATATTGTGTTGATGTTTGTCGCATTGGTGAAGATCAGGTCACATTTTATGGCCCATTTATGAATGCAACCAGGAAATTGCAGATGGTGTCATTACTTTTTCTTCAATGATCAATCGACAGACAAAACAGTTGCTGAATAACTTTCCTATACTCACTTCTAATCGATTTATTGGTTTTATTAAAGCTCTACTTCAAATTAAGGAGTGACACTGACAAACATTTTATAAGCATCCTGTAGTTTTAAAGTGAAGCCTGTTGATGGAACATACTTTATTTTTAGTCGTCGCTCCATCAGCCGTTTGGCGTGCTGCTATCATTAAAGCCTCTCAGTACAGCACTCCTCTGTTCCTTCACTCAGACATACACGCTGTGTAAATGTACTCGGGGTATAATCATGTGTGTGTTTCTCTGAGATATTTTTAGCCGCCTCTGTTTGTCTTGCCTGTCAGTGGAACTGACACCGATCAGGTTGGAGACGACACACTCGCTGCGCTCCGAAGCCTTCACGTGCTTCTGCGCCGCTGACGGCTCCCAACCATCGTTCATGTGTGTTGAAGTGTAGACCTGGGAAAAAAAATACTTTACTTTGATGTGTATTTATAAAATTTTTGAATTCTGTTCATTAGAAATCATTTTGGGAGACTGGCTGCTTCTTAGCCATCAAACAAATTCCAACTTTAATTTCAGTTGTTGCATTCCACGCTCTTATTTTGTAAGACTGACAACATTTCACTTCATACACAGAGTAAAATGAACATAATCTGATTAAAAGCTGTAAGCGTCGGAGCCAGGCCTCCTGTTGATGAATGTCAGTGCACTTGGCTGCATTCTGCCATTGGAGGGCCAAATGTGAGCTGGCACAGACGCAAACTTACTACTAGTTGCTAGGCCAAGCTTCGGGAGTGGGTAGTATTCACGCCGGTTTAAGGTCATTATCAGTCCAGTTTTCTTGGTCAGATACTTGTAAATAGTCTGGGAAGTGATTTTAAACGTAATGATTACGTATCTGATATCTGATGTGCTTACTTTGCAAAGGTATAAGAGGATTAAAGATTTTTGGGGGTTTTTTATATTCCTGAATAGCAAATGTCACGCACAGAGCAACAATCTGTCATGGGTGTTTCCCTTAGACAAATGGTGGTAAGTGATTTATGTAATGAATCTTTTTGTTTCTCTCCACAGTGTGTTGCTTTGTGGTTCACAAACGCTGCCATGAGTTCGTCACTTTCTCCTGTCCAGGGGCTGATAAGGGACCTGCGTCCGATGTGAGTACAAATAATAAACCAGCTGTTTTCAATCCTATTCCTGTGTATAAGATTTGTCTGTTTTGGTTGGGTGGTCTGCAAATAATTTAATCTCAGTCCTTTTCAACAGACACCTCATACCCAGATGTGGAATACAGATGTTTCAGCTTTAGAAATCTTTCATAAAGCCACTATATGGGTTAATACAGTGAAACATTTAGCGGCTAATGTTTCCCCCAACAGCTCAAAAAAAGTCAGGTGACATCAAATAAAGCAAATTTTGATTCACCAGTGCTCAGCTTTATACCCACAGTGTTGTTGGAGGCTAAAAGTCACGCTCGACCAGATTTTATTAATTCTTATTGAACGCTGAGCCTTTTCTTTATTGCCCTACTAATAGGAAGAGCCTCTAAGTGATACTTATCATAATCTCATCTGCCCTCTCAAGGAGCTGAGAAGTAGAGTGTTGTGTCTTTTCCCTGATTCATATTGTCCAAATGCCAACCTGTTCTCAAATCTGTCATTTCAGACGGGCAAAATTAGCCGCCTTTCCTTTTCTTAAAAGCACTCTGAGGATCTCCATCCTCTCAAAAACCCTGAGGTCTTTAAGCTCCGGTGCCTCGTACTTGCCTCCCTCTGGAGTGCCCTTTCAGCCTGACAAGAACACTTAGTGAACCGCCTCCAGAGGAAACGCTGGTGTTCGCTGTTTGGCTTCCTGTGGTATATGCTGTATGAGTGATAATTCTCTGAACTTTTTCCTCTTATGTGATTATAGATCTGTCTGTCTAGCAACCGCCGTGCGGCGTCTTTGTTAGTCCCCTTTCTCACTTCTATTCCTCTCAAATAGCTTTGAACATAAACACTGTAGCGTCACACGTTGATATGTATTAAAAGGTCGCACCTATTTTTTTGTATTCGGGCTTAAATCGCTGGTTTTCTTTCGTTTAAAACATCTTCACGAGCCTTTTATTTGACATTTCCAAACTTCCTCCACCGTCATTCAGATCTAATGTGTTCGCAACTCTGTTTTCATCCTCTTCGGCTGAATCCTCCTCCTCTTTTTTGAGCATGTCTCTTTCTATTTTGGGCACGTGTTTAACCTCCCCCCAAATCTCTACACCATCCCTGCCTCCATATGTGTCTTTATTCTGTACAACGTCTATTTAAGTACCACTCCACCCAGGGGGGTCCCTGCTCTTAATTACGGGGCCTCACCACCCCCGCCATGTCACTTTCTTAATGAGCTTCTGGCCTTACGACCTCACTTTCCGCACAGTGGAAATTCAAATATCACGTAGCCCGCTCGTTTAAATAGAAAAGAAGACGACATGTAGCTTCATCGTGTGATTATATAAGAAGGACAAAGGGGAAATGCAAAGATTTTTAACACCAGATTTTCCAGCCAGTCGTTAATTCCTTGAATTTTATAGAATTTTATCGTAGGGTAAGACAGAATTGAGGGTTAGAGTCTTCCACTTGTCTTTACATTTTCACCTCCTCGCAAAGGCACCATAGAAATCAAGAAAAAAATATCACCAGTGCATCTGAAAGTCCTCAGACTTGGTCATTGAACATTTTGGTACAGCTGAGTAAAAATCATTTTTAACAGCTGTCAGATTTTATGCAGTGTGTCACAAAGTTTTCACCCACGCACACCTGCACACAAGTGGTTTTGAAACACTGATAGTAGATTTTCAACAGCAATCCACAATTATTACAGTTATTTTCAGCTCAATCAAGCAGCTTGTTCAGACATTCTGAACAGTTTTATCTTCTGAATATCTGAGAACTGCCCTTACTTTGTAACAGCTGCATTTCCAAATTATTACAGCCGTACATTTTTGTAAAGTTGAGGATTTTCATTTATTTAAAGTATTACTGCTGTTAATTTGCTTTATATGTAAACTCACTATCTTTGGATCCTGGAAATTGCTTCTCCCTCTAAACCTTCCTCTGACTTCATGATGCTCGTTACGTTGAATAAGCCCTTTGTGGGTCACGTACATGGAATTAAAAAAGAAAAGCTGTTGAAGCAGGGGATGCTCTTGAAGAACATCTGATACAGAGGAAGCAGCAGTAATGCAGACAGGAAAATGATTTAGTATACAGTGAATAATCAGTAATGTTGTGTCACTGTCTGCAGCAATCAGCCCACCGCTGCCATCGTAGCTCCTACCAACCCCTCGTTCTTATATCTCTCTGTCAGCGGCGTATGTTTAAAAGAAGAAGTCAATTATAGATCTGGGTTAATAGAATGGGTTCCCTGTGGGAGAGGTCGAGGGATGAGATCCTCTAATGAAACCTACATTTCAGGCACACAGCCTGACGATGGTATGGAGCGCAGATTTGGTGTAGAGTGTGTTTGTACTCGTATATATACACAGCTATGTTTGTACAAAGTAGTTAAAAAAAAAAAAAAAAATCATTGGGAGACTTGTAGCTTGATCGTGAAGTAAAAGGATTTATTCATATATAATCTGTCATTAAATTCTATGATTTTTCTTTTTTGTTTTCTAGTGCAGTCATTCAGATTCAGAAGGATAAACTGTTTTCTTAAAAATTGAATATATTTTCCTTATGTGGAGATCATGTTTGTTTGCCAGCTGAAACTAAAAATGTGGTTTCACATATAAATCTAAATATAAGCACAAGTACATCCAGATAATCACGATATATTTACCAGCATGTGCGACCAGATGGACAAAGCTGCACTGAATCGACACGGTAACATTTGAGAACGGTGAAGGGCTGAAGCAGTGATAGAGAGGTTGTGATTAGCATATGCAGGAAGGGAAGGAGGAGGGGGACTACACCGAGGGTGTGAAGACGAAATCGCCACCGTGACCCTCTCTTTACTCCATTGTTCCCTCTCTTCTTATCGCTGCTTCATTTTTTTACTCTGCTTTTCTTCCATCAGTCGTCTTTCCTGAGAATGAGCGCTTTGCGTAGCTCCCTAAGTCGAGAAGGTATTTTTTTATTTTTATTTTTAAAGGCTCTAGTCTCTCACATTCAAGCACTTAAAGATTCCCCAGAGGACGAATCGCAGGCCCGAGGGGGATAAACACAGCGTCACAGCATTTGTTTCATCGATCAGCACTGAACACGCAGCTTCTGTTTATTACGTTGGACTTGGGTTCTTTTCTGCAGGAAACTGAATGTGCAGTCTGTTGTTGAACAAGAGTGGGTGTAAAGACTTTTAAATACAATAAAAAAAAATGTTTTTACATGAAAAACACATTTTATTTAGGCTTCCATTTTCAGCTATTTAGTCCACTGAGGTGAACTGCACTGTATTGTTCACATAGTGTGAAGTACTTTCACACTACACTACTACAAATAAATGAAAGTTAAAAACAAAAATGGTTCCTGAGACTGATGGCACAAGAACCATCTTGGGTTCTTCAAGAAAACGTTTACAAAATGGTTGAACGACCTATAACCCTAATTACTGTACACATTATTTTCTTGATATTCATGGTGCCTCAAGCATGTGTAGTGGGTTCTTTGAGGCCCCTTAAAAGGTTCCACAAAGAACCTTCATTAAATGATTGATTTAATGGTTCTCTAAATTTGAGAATTTCCAAATAAAAGTTTAGCTTGCTGATCTGTAAGGGTATCTGAGACTGTATAAAGATTTTTATTTTTTATTTGTTTGTTTTCGGACTCGTGTTGTTCGGATGCTTAACCTGATTTCAGATAAGTGACATCGCTCGTTTTCTTTGCTCTCGTGACGCTTTTGTTGTCTGCTTTGAAAAGCAGCTTCTCTGTAAAGCCTTTGATTCCTTTCACGCCTTTGGTTTTGCTTCCAAAAAAAATCAGGCTGGTCAAGTGGACAAACCGCACTTAGTGCATCCCTCAGTCCACTGAAATGAGATATGATGAGATTGCAAATGGACTGCGTTTTATCATTTTTTATGACACTCATCACCGTGAGGCTGCCATCTACGGTGAAAAAATATTCAGTTCTCCTCCTGCTTTCCTTTCTTTTTGTGTTTCAGCTCATCTAACAGAATTTACCATTAAAGAAAAGCAATGTGGGCAAACGCAAAACTCAGTACATTGTTATGTGATAATTATATATTTATTAAAGCAAAATAATGATGTAATACCAACTAGCCCTGTGGGAAACGTATTTGCCCCTTTACTCACTAAATCTGAGAATACTACAAACAAACGAGTCTGGGAGATGTTACAAAGCTTTTTTTAGGGCTCTGGGACTCCACAGATCCACAGCGAGAGACACGATACCACGATGAGCTCATTCGAGGCTGATCCTCCAAAATTAGTCCAAGAACACGCTAATGGCTGAGTTCTCCGTCTGTAATCTTTTGTGACTGAATGAAGTGGCAGGAAATGCAAGTGTAGCGTCCGAGACCACAATCCCAGACGCTAAATAAATCACTACACAAGGTGGCACTGATTAAACAAAGGAAAGCATCCAATGAAGTGCAGGTAAAAGTCCATTTTCATGACTCCAGCACATGCAACACACGGTTAGAAGTGGCATCGTGGTAGAGTGGTAACATGAGAACCACTACACACCCAGAAGAACAGTAGGCTAATTAGAACAAGGCTACAATTAACCTGAATGAGCCTCAAAATAGCAGAACATCGTACAGTACCCACTGAGCTTAACGGTGGTTGTGTGATGGTGTGGGGACGCCTTGCTGCTTCAACACGTTCTCATGCCACAGCCTCAGATAATGACACTAAGGTATGAAAATGTGGCTCTTCTGTCATATCATATTGATTCTACAGGTACCGTTAATGTTACTATTGCATGATCCAGGAGCACCTCTGCTTGTTAAAGTGGGAACGACTTTATGCACAAACAAAAACTGCGTCATGTAACCACGTCTGCCGCGTTGCGTTTCATCATCATCAAATTGCACATTGCCTCATGTTAGAGTCAAACCCTGTTCTCCTGTGGAAAAGTCCTATGTCTTGTACCATTCACTGTTTTGTTCACCTCCTTAGGAGACTTTTCCCCCTTTATATAGTGTGTCATTGCTTTATTAAATATTAAAGCTTCGGGGTGAAATGCATCGATCGCAGGCTTTTCAACGCCTCCAAATTGTGCACGGGCTGGCTGCTGTAGGTCCAGGGTCACTTGCCATAACTGAATCCCACACTAAAAGTCTTTACGCTGGTTTTCACAATGATTGTATTTTACTACACTATAAGATAATACATTTGGTTGCGAAAATATGTATCAGAAATATTTTACATTTATGAATCAGGGCTGTCACATCCTCTAGTTCTTCTATTATGAATGTTCCAAAATGCAGAATGGAACAATCACAGAAAAAGATTTTTTTCAACCTGGATTGTTTGATTCATTTATTAATTTAAGTAATGAAGATAAAACTCAAAATATTAACGAACGCAAATTTAAAAAAAAAAGTCAGGTGATTTTGAGGAGCAGCAGAAAATACTGCACATTGGAATTATTGGTGTGAGACAGTATCTGACGGCTGCCACTGCAGAAGTGTTAGTAAGTCCTTACCCAAGAAGAGCGAGTGGAAGATGGAATTGGGAAAGAAAAAAGTTTTATGTCAGTGACTCTGCTTGTCTGTCCGCCTGTCACACAGCATCATGAATGACAAGATGTGTGTGTGTGTGGGAAGTTGACTGATGTTAACACAGAAAATGATGGACAGCCGAGTGTTAAACCAAAACAAAAGGAAAAGCATGGAGGGAAAGAAAGCACAATGTGAGTGTGTGTGTGTGTGTGTGTGTGTGTGTGTGTGTGTGTGTGTGAGAGCACTGACTAATGGGTAGTCACTGTAGTCACTGTTCTGGCATCGTGTGCTGCTGTTGGGTAACGGCGTTAAGGCGCTGGCTAACACACCATATGCTGCACAGTAGATATGCAGGAACATCACACCGCGCCATCTGATTTTAAGAAGTGGGGACGCCGTGAGTAAACTCCGGTGAAGCAGGACGCTGGAAGTTGGCAACTTCCAGGCAGGAGAGGTTAAGCTCTCAGAAATGTTTGTGTGAAACGATAACGAAACAGACTCCACCTCATGTTATTTAATTATAATAGTCATTGTATTACTCAGTGAGAGACAGAGGGACCGGTCTCTGGTCTAAACCAGAGTGCTTTATTCAGCAATTCGGACGTTGGACGTTAAGGATTGTGCAGGGATGTTGGAAAACCAGCACTCCTGGTCTAGACTGTTTAACTGGACTAACAGGACTTCGATGGCCTTCTGACTTGTCTCCTTGTGTCCCTTGAGTTAACCCTTAACTGCTAATCTATAATCATGTCACATTGTTATTATTTTTTCAATACTCATGGCACCCCCATCAGCCTCGGCACCAATCAGCACTTTCTATTTAGTGCTAATTAGCGAATATTGACGTGTGTGTTCCTCAACTCGAAGAACTGCATTTACAGTCATTAAAAACGGTAGTGGCACCATTTCCTGGTTTTCTGCATAAATTGTTTTGTTTTTTTTCAACTTGTACTTTTACAACCATCGTGCAGGTGTTTGGGCTGTTGACATGGCAACAGCCAACTCAAGTGCATTACTATGCAACTGTCCATCCATCAAATTTTTAATAAAGCCTCGGGATATTGCCTGAATGCTGCAAGGACGTTCACTTTGAAACCTGTTTCTGCTTGATTAGTGGATGTAGAGCGTAGTGGAGCGTAGAAGAAGGTAGCAGAGGTGGAAGGTTTAGGAGTAACAGACGCAAGTTACTTTGTCTTATTTTGAAACACAGGAGTGAAAATTGTTTAATGTGCCACAAGCTGCCCCCTAAATAGAAGCATCACTTTAATTTATATCCCAAAGAAAAATTCTTATTTCTAACACTGTTAGTTTAGTATCTTCTTAATCTTTGTTAGTCACAGGTCGTACTTTGTCCTGTAGTGAGCATTTTCTACTTCTTAAACGCAGGCCCGATGCAAGGCTTGATTGACAGATGTTTTGGCATTTATATGTATCTTTCTTCTGATTTGATGGATTAATCATCAACAAAAGATCACATGCTCTGTTTTATCAAAGAGGAGGAGGCATGAAAAGTGACGTTCTTTTTTGTCCCCATTGACTGTTTTCTCTCCTCCTTTGTTTTGCTTTCTGATTGATCTTTGAATTTCCAGGACGTATGTGTTTAATGATTAGAGTTTATAGAGACGCAGCCGCCCTCTTTCATCAGCCCTCTGAGCGCTGCCTGTGTGATGCTGCTCATCACCGGCGCTTCAGCACTTCCCTTGTTTTTTAGTGGAACAAAAAACAAGCAGGAGGTGGTCTCGTCCTTGAGAAAGACGAGAACCGCCAGAGAAACACACACACACACACACACACACACACACACACACACACACACACACACACAGAGACAGCTATGCAAAATAAACCCACACTCCTACACAGAGTCACAGGCTCAACAAGCACGCACGCACGCGCACACACACACACACACATTTCTGAAAACACCTTGGGGAAGCTGGGTATAATTCAGGCAGTGACAGACTAAATTAAACGTTATTTTCCAGGACAGGTTTGCAGGAGAGCAAGAAATCATTCGGCTCGTTTTTCTGGCTCATGTGGTGGAACGAAAGGAACAAGTCAAGTACACTGTTTACACATACTTGTAGTTTTGGTTGCTGTTGCCTGGATTGAAATGGAAATCGTTGGCTTTGGCAGGAACTACTTACATTTGTTGCCTTTAGACCACGTTGGATGTGAGGACATAGTTTAGAAATTAATTTTACAGTAAGTAGCTGTGTGTTTGATAACTGCGATGAAGCCCCTTGGCAGAAATACATGAACTCCTACGCTGAAGTGTCCCCCACTTCACCACACAGCCTGGATCCCTCTCAAGTGGTGTATTGGATGTTCTCACCGCTTGTGGGTTCTTGTCGTAGCGTTTGTGTGTGTGCAGTCTGTCAGTGATCATCAGTTACATGTGAAGAGTTGATGTTTGTGTGTTTGTGTGTGTGTGTGTGTGTGTGTGTGTGTGTCAACCACTGAAACCGTAGCGTTGAGATAAAGGTGTGAATGTGCACTGGGCCTTGGTTGCAGGTGTCGCTCACACACATGAAAGCACAGAAGTCTCTCACAGAAAACAACACAAAAATAGCCTAGGCCTCTAAATGTTCATCAAGATTTTTTTTTTTATTATCAGATTATGAAATGTATCTTTCTCCTCCTTCTGATGTTATTAAGGAACATTTTTTGCTTTAAAGTCATCAGAAAAACAGGTTTAAACTCGTGACCTTGAACTCACAACAGTCCGGGCAAGACCACCCTAGAGCAGCAGTGGGGTATGAGATGGAAACCCACGAGAAGCTGAAGTTTTACTGAAACTCAGATGAAGTTTCTAAAAATGATTTGCTGTTATAATGAACCCCTAGTAGCCGCTGATGCTGGATTAATAGCGGAGGATATACAGCTAAGGCACAAGATGTTGAGCGGGTTTGTCCTCACCCTCTAGGGTTCAGTCCTGGGTCACTGCCGCTCGGGAAGAATCCGTATTTAAGCCACTGACCTCTGACCTGTCTCAGCACCTGAATTAGCAGCTACAGCGTCACTGGTGTGTTCGGCATTGCCCCCCTGGAACCAATCAACTAGTTCAAACATGTGTACTAGCTATGTGTTTTGCTGTAACAGAATAAATGGATGAATGTGTAATGGTGAAATGTCTAATTTTGTTAACAAAAATTAATTAAGTCTCTTTGTTTTTTTTATATTGCAAAATACATAAATGATCTGCGCTTCCTATTTTCCTTTGCAGGACCCGAGGTCAAAACACAAGTTTAAGATCCACACCTACTCCAGCCCAACTTTCTGTGACCACTGTGGCTCTCTGCTCTACGGGCTCATACACCAGGGCATGAGATGTGACCGTACGTTCTCCATACGCACTCATTTCTGGGTCTCTTAGATTAAATATGTTGAAAAAAAAATACTTGGTTTTCATTAACGTGCGTGTTTTCCAGACTGTATGATGAACATCCATAAGCGGTGTGTGGCCAACGTGCCGAGCCTGTGCGGGACAGACCACACTGAGAGGAGAGGTCGCATCTATATCAGCGCCGAGGTCAAGACTAATGTCCTCACTGTTACCAGTAAGTGCCAGGCGTCACACAGCGAATTACCTGTCGTCTGTCTCCCTCTGCTGGTAGACCGACAAACGTGAAGCAGCGACGCAACCACAGTGATTACATTTCATTCATCTAGTGACATTTTGTGAGTCCATAAGACTTTGGGCACAGATTTATTTGTATGATTCTGGTCTCAGACACTTAAGCCACAATAGCCCCAAATTTGGATTGAACTTTTTTGTCTGTGGGCTGTAAACGCAAGTTGAGATCAACATTGTAATGTTATAGTTGCAACAGCAGAGTGGGCGTTTTTGCTGCATTGTGTTATGGTGAATACTGAGAATACTGTGGGTGTAAAGGTTGTAATTAGTCTGTGTCTTTCGTCTATTTCTTCCTGTAAAACTGCGATTTTTTTCTTTTGTGATTAGGGACCTGTGTTTTAGTATTGCGTGCATGTCAGATATGTCCGGAAAAAAACGTTCAACAACAAGCGCACAACTCCTCATCCCCGTAATCAGTTGTTCACGAGTTTAAAACCGTTAAATCAGTCGAATGGTGTGGCTGTGCTCATACAGTAAGGAGTTCTGCTCACAAAGAAAGTGCTTTTTTCAAAGCATATTTCTACCAAAAAAGTTTATCATATTTACATCATGTGGTTAAGAAGGTTGGAATCCCGGACATCTCTGTGTGGAGTTTGCATGTTCTCCCCTTGCTTGGTGGACCCAGAGAGACATTTACAGATGGATGGAGATCATCTGACGAAAACTTTCAAACTGATCCCTTCATCTGGCACAGTCATTACACTGTTTGCAGCCAGTCAAACTAATTTTTCAGCCTTTCTATTTTAAGATGAATTTTAGAAGCGAGTGGTGGAATTGTGCTTCACATTTCACCTGGACGCAGTGTCTTGTCCTTCCTTAAGTACTCGAATAATTTCAGCCCCTTTTGCCACTTTGCAGTGCTCTGTGTTTCCTCCAGATGGCAGCGGGTGTTTGTCTAAATCTTTCCTGGTGCATGAAAACACTGAACATCTGCGGCACACATTAAAATAAAATCTTTTGGCAGAAAGCAAATTAATAATTCTGTCTCATGTGGAATAAAACCTATTTGCATTTAGGTGCTAAACATGTTAAATTGACACACATTTTTTGAAGCATAGCCTGCACCATCCAACGCTCCATTTCACTGTAGTTGTGGGGATTGCTCATCCTCAGCCTACACAAATCTGCTCCAGCTTCAACTGTGCCAGAATCAATCTTGATGTAGTAGTTGACGAAAATAAACTGATTATTATCTCTAGTCCTCTTTTCTTTCCATCACATGCTAAATTTAGATGAACAGATTCTGGATTATTTTGCTTTTCCTATGATCTTTCTTACCTGATAAGTATCAAGGTGGAATTAAAAAATATCATATATAGATATATAGATTGAATATACGTGTCCATGTTAGCAAATGTTAAATTCCCCCACATTTTTCTTTTTTTGCGATTGCGTTCGTGTGTCGTTTTTCTTTATTCTACCCTCTCTCCTGTCTTCTCGGTTCCCACGCTTGCAGACAGATCATTAGCCGGGATTTACTGTGGCAAATGATTAGTGAGCAGACTTATCGCACACAGACTGCTAAAGCAGCCATAAAAGCAGAACGCCACATGGGCTACACAATTAGCCTCAAGAAAAGGCTATTAAATAAAGCGGCACTCCTAAAACAGTCAGGGATATTGACCGCCAGCTTTAATATTTTTGTTTATTATCATTTTAGTTTGGTTTAGTCATGTGCATTGTCACAGCCAACGAGATATGTTTCATTCATAAAACTGAATTCAGATTTGTTGTAAAGGAAATGTCCTGCTGTTTTATTCCACTTGTCTAAATCCTCCAAGTATTTTCCTTCCTAAGAGCTCCCATACTCGTTTGTGTCCGCAGGGGTCAGTGTGCAGCCGTCAGCAGCTCGCTCCCTCGTTGCAGTGGGGTGTGAAAAAAGCACAGAATCAATTGTAAAACCAGCAGGATTTTTGCTACAGCTTAACATAGCAGGAGCTGGCGGAAGTAGCTGCTGCTTCTCGTGTCTTTTTAATGCGTCTCTGCGTGGATGAGAGGGAGACATGTCCAACTCAGTCTCTCCATCCAGACTTTATGTACAACACGGCGTCAACTCAGTAATTGTCCTTACATGGTTTCGCAGACATCTGGGGGTCATCGACGACCGTGTGAGCTTTACCAGCCACATCTTTTCCATGTCCCAGTCTGCGGATTTGCCCCCTACAGCATCAGAAATGTCAGACCCTACCTTTCTGAAAATCGAACTCCTGTCGATTACTGCAGTACCCTGCTGACGGGACCACCAGCACCCACAATCAGACCCCCCCGACGAGCCAAAATGCACGTGTCTTATCTTTTGGTCAGCTGAAACGGACACATCTCTATACTGGCTTCTACTTGCTGCCCACATTAGCTTCAGATCTTCACACTCACCTGCAGTGTGGTCAGTTCACAGCATCTTCTCACCTGAGCTCATTCGTCCGGGTCTTTAATCCCTCCGACCCACTGTGCTCTGTCAACAGACAGTGTCTGGTGGTTCCCAAGCAAAGCTCTTCAACTCAGTGGTCCAGCTGCGGTGGGGAGAGCTACCAAAGTCTCCATGCTCAGCAGCCTCACAGGTTGTTGAAGATGTTGAACTTTTCTACAACTTCCTGGACACAAAATCTAATTCAAAAATCAAAAACTGAGTCCTATCTCGAACTGCGACTTATGAAACCTTTAAATGACTCCTCCTTGACTTTGATTTTTTTCTTGCCTTGTGTCTCAGGTGTAAGAAGCTAAATGTAAAAGCAAATGCACGCTGGGAAATGCATCTGTGATGTGGAATTTGCTTGTGGATTCAATCACAGCAGTGACGTGACACTATTCGATCACGTGTGTCACGCCCAACCCTCCATGTTCACGGGGAGATCAGAGCTCCTCCAGATCAGTGGCAGAACAGAGGATCTGTGTCTTCTGTAATTCAAGGACACTGGGACTTTGAAAGTCCCCCCTCCCACATTTTGGTGGTGGAGCGATTGGTGTTTGGTGTCTCAGTGACTTGGATTAAAAAGTTCCAAACACATGCGTCAAATGTGAGCTTCCATAAGATCATTAAAGACATCGCCAGAAGTGCTCAGCCAATAAGGATTTTAACTTGGTACCAAGAGCAGAATCATTGTCTCACCCTTTAGATTTGACATACATTTATTCTGGATTCCACTGCTGGAAGTATATAAAAATATTATCCACACGTAGACACTTATTTGTTTGAAGGACACTAGTCACTCCAGAACTGGCTTTGATGCAGAGGGAGCAGGTTATGTTTGAACAGTGGATTTATCCATTTGTATATGCCAGGCTAAGAGAAGCATATTAAACAAAAACTGCTTGCCGTATTTTTTATTTTCACTGCTCAAATATATAATCTAAAGCCCTGAGACAGGTTAGTCACGGCTACACTATCATATACCATGTTTGTCAAGCCAGCACGGAGCTGTGGTTTATTACATGCATTAGCCCCGACTCGAACATTTGAATAATGCTCCTCCAACCTGTGGAGATTATTGAGGCTGTTGTTTACTCAAAATATACATAATCTGTCAGGAAAAGCCCTCAGCTGAATCGCTGAAAGACTACTGAATAGAAATGAGAATTGGCCTCAGGTCATGCTGAACGAACAAACAGCTGATGTTGCACCCGGAATTTCTTAGATAACTCTTTCTGTGTGTGTGTGTGTGTGTGTGTGAAGCTAATGCAGCATGTTTTTCCAGTGGATTGGGATCGGGTGTGGTCAACATCAATTACGAGTTCATTACCTTTGGTTAATTTCATCAGCCAGACTTTATGTGCAGCTGTGTGTATATCAGAAATATAGTTACTATATTAAAAAATCATGTCTCTTCATTTCATCTAGCATTTTTTGAGTTCAGATCTGGTCTCTTCATCAAGCATCTTGGTGCATAGCTTGTGTTTGCATTGTTCTCATCGCTCCAGATAAGCCAAACTGAACATATGGCATAAACATGCTCACTATGAATGCTAATTCCATTTCACCATCCTCAAGAGCATGACGAGGGGAAAAAAGGACTTCATTAGTCTTGCAGCAACTTTGCTGGCAACTGGAAATCAGACAAAACACAAGCGTCCCACTTGGACTCAGACGAGGTTGTTTCACGTAGTGTGGGGTGCACGGCCGTCACCCGTTCTGCTGTGCTCATAGTCTTTTCCGCTGCACCCTTATCTCCACCCACCCTCCCCGCAGACACAGACACACACACACGTTATCTGGCTCTCTCTCACACATGCACACGTCTATACACGGACCCTTACGTGCTCTTTGCCATCAGCAGAGACTCGTACGCGGGCAGGAATTTCAAACAAACACACACCACGGCTCTGTTTGCTTTACTAAGTGTCCTTCTGTGTGAGACGATTTGCCGTGCTACCCTCTTCATAGCTCCTCTTGACCACCATTTGATGATCACTTTAACGGGCATCATCTAATATTTATTGACCCGCTCTGCTCAGGGTTTAATGCCGGCCGTTGGGTCTGTGCTGTGGTTAACCTCTCGGAGCTAAGCTCAGCGTAGTGCTTTCACAGCATAAATTCTCCAGCGTCTTGAGGCTTTCACACACTGAGAGCTCACTGGGAGGCCCTCCCTTCCTTCTGCTTTGACAGGATGTTACATGATTCTCACAGCACTAGGAGATTTGTATCTCACTTTGTTGGTTGTAAAAGAATATTCGAACTTTTATGATATACGTGTGTATCAGTCAGAAACAACTCCAGCTATGTGATGCATGTGCCATCGTTGTTCCAGGTGAACTAATCTTGATGCGCTGTAATTGTTGTACAAAACCTGTTGTCTCCTCCCTTCTCTTTGTTTGTGACATAAAATCCAGCTATTGTTTCATCTAATAATTTCTTCACCTATTAGACTACTAGAAATTGTTTATCTGCATGCAGTAATATGCGGAATAATTTGCTGTCAGCGACCATAATTTACATTAATTTGACCATCTCTGTCTGTGCTTTACTAATCAGTCTTTCAATAATTTTACAGACTTTTTTTAAGGTGCATAAAAAAACTGTGGTGCATGTTTCAATGTTTTCAGGGTGTTTTCAATTGTACTGTTGTGCAGAATTCACAGATGATTGGTTGAATTAATTGTTGTGATCACACTTTCCTGGAGGGACTGACTAATGAAACCTGCAGAGGTCAGATCCAGAATCATGCAAGGAACACCCGCCCAAACTGCAATTTACAAATTCATTTTCAACAAAAAGAGATGTGAGGACAGACTTCAGTGCAAGGGTTCATCCAGCGTACTGTCACCACACAGACCCAGATTGAAAGAAAACCAACCAGCAGAGGCTGCAGCACAATTTGCCATCTATTAAGAAAACGCACTTTTCAGTTCACCTAATCATAAAAAATATTAAATAAACACATTCCTCCCTTGTGTGACTCAATCACACACGTGTCTGCGATCACTGGGCCACATGACACCATGCAGTGGACCGGATGTAATCTAGACGCAGCCCAGCTTGGGTGTGAATGCCAGTGACACTTTCAGTTGCCTTCCTATGACTGAAGCTTTTAGCAAGAAGAAGCAACATATCTATCAGTCGCCTGACAGAGATGCCAGCAACGCTCCAATTTTCTCGTTTTAAATGCTCCAGACAATTAGGAACAGAGCAGCATGCTCTATCCAGGCACAGGCTCGCTCATATAATCCAGACTTTGTAGCAGGGGACGTTTTTCCAGACACCACCTTCCGGAAAAGTCTGGAGAAGATCAGGATTCCAGCCTGACTGACTGCAATGGGAAACTCCTGCAGCTGATGCCCAGTTCCTGTTCCAATGTCTTTCCACCAGGATCAATCAGAAAAGGTCCAGGTCACCTCCTCAGACCGTAGGACGCTCCAATTTGCGCTCAGGGACATTTGGACAAACTGGGGAAAGGTCCACCTTATCTCCCAGGATTGTGCCATCTACAAACGAGTCCTTGGACTTTACTGGGAAAGGTGACTTCTTCCAGTTCGAGTAGTTTCTCGTGTCTTTCTTGTTTAAATATTTCATCGAGTCCTCTGAGGACTTAACATAGCCCTGCAACATGCCACATTTTTGCACTTTGGTTTACACTTTATGTAAAAATGAAACACAGTAAAGTGCAGGTGTGATTAAAGCCTTTGTGTTGTGCAATAATAAGTGGGATACAGAGCTCTGAGTGCTGTGTAAAACATGTAACGTCTTTTTAAAGCCGAGCGTAGCAGTTCACAGAGGCACAGAAAGACGTGTTTCATGTTTTTACATTTGTAGATGGATTTCTCATGAACTGCTGCTCTGGAGTAATTCAGCGCTGCCCTCACTTTTGAGTATTGGAGGAAGAAAAATGGGAAGCTAAAAGGTTTCACTCGCTGTCTTCACATGGTGTCAGACAACTCACTATAAAAGCCGTGTTTCATTCCCTGCAGAAAGACGACATGAAAGACATTACTGAGCTACACCAGCCAAGTACTTTGTGAGATGTGTGTGTTTATCTGTGAGGGTGGAAAAGCTTTGTGTATTTGTGTGTGTGTGTGTGTGTTCTTGAGAGACTTTCCCTAGTGAGCTGCCTAGGACACAGCAGTACCAGCCCTGATTCTGGTAATTGGATATGACCTCACAACTTGACCAGCACACACACACACACACACACACACAGATTCAAAACGCAGTCACAGGGGAGTTTACGCCTCTGGAATACAATTACAGCCCAATAACAGACAACCACAAAAGAAGGATTAGTGTTGGAAATGGCAACCTTCATCTGTCCATATAGTCCTTCCAGACAGATCTGAAAACCCCGAGGCCTTAACCCCCCAGTGCAACACGAGAGTTTCCAACGTGCATGTTTAGGTTTGTGTGCCCAATTCAATTAGTGGCTTTCCGGGGAGAAGCGTGTCATTTAATTGGTAATGGGCAGGAAGTAATTTTAAAACTCAAGACACATATAGTAGAAGTGCAAAAGTCTGAGTCACGTGTACAGCGAGTGTGTGTGTGTGTGTGAACCCTCCTGCTGGTTCCATTCATGCACACTATTCATAGCACAGGTGTAGATACGAGTTGTGGTGATTAATACTGGAAGTATATTCTTATCATTGTTATTGACTCGCCAGGTTCTCCAGTTAACAAAATAACGTGTTCTGCTATCACACATCCAAAACCACTTACTGTTCCATCTCTTTCGACAAAGTGTTGCTCCTGATGCTGACGCTCCTTGAACTCAAATCAATTGATCTCTAACTCTTCTCACCATCTGAGCTTTGGCTTTTATCTCTAACCTGATTCCCTTTCTCCCCTTTCTTTCTCCCCCCTCTACCTGTAGTCAAAGAGGCTAGGAATCTGGTTCCTATGGACCCCAACGGTCTGTCAGACCCCTACGTGAAACTTAAACTGATCCCAGATCCCCGCAGCGAGAGCAAACAGAAGACCAAGACCATAAAGTGCTGCCTCAACCCAGTCTGGAATGAGACTTTTAAATTGTAAGGCCATGTTTGGTGTTTCTTTCTGTCCTCCTCAGTTTTGGCTTTTCTTTCATTTTTCCCGCTCACCCAGTGCAGTGTATTAGATTTTTAGCCACATCTAATCATCTGACTCCTTCCTGGCTTGTGGGGTCGGTTACTGACTCCCAGCACAGTTTGCATGCAAGAAAACATTCTCAGGCATCTGGGTGTAGCTGTGCAGCTTGAAAGGCACGTACTCAGTTTATTGTCGAAATAACAAACTGGATAGATGAAAAATTTAAATACTGTACCAACAGACGGCTATTGTTCTTTCAGGCTGTTTGGGAAATGAGGTGGATCTGATCACCAGATGAATGATATAGGTGCCTTTCAGAGGCTGCAAATTACTGTGAAAGGACACAACAGGAAATAATTAATCCAAACTTTTTTAATGGCAGATGGTAATGCTCACACCCAGTCGTTGATTGTCCTTGTTTTTCTCCCAGCCACCTGAAGGAGTACGATAAGGACCGCCGTCTGTCAGTGGAGATTTGGGACTGGGACCTGACCAGCCGCAACGACTTCATGGGATCGTTGTCCTTTGGCATCTCGGAGCTGCAGAAACTCGGAGTGGATGGATGGTGAGATGAAAGGTGGAGGATAGACTTGGGGAACGGCACAGGTAGAGAAGGGAGGGCAAAGGTGACCTTGGTGCACTGTTGGAGAAATGCTTTAGTTGCAGCTCGTCTTTTTTTTTAATCTCGGTGATACTCCGAGCCAAAGCATCTCTACCTTGTCTCTTTATCTCTGCTTCCTTATCTCTCCACCCCCCTCCCCCCCCTCCTCTCTGTGGCTCAGTCTCTGTATCTCTGTATCTTCGCTTTTTGCTGATGCTGCCCTGTCAGGGATTTTAATGAGATGCCAACGTTTGAGGTGGAACGATGGAGGTGGAGGGATCCCATCAAAAAAAAAAAAAACTGTGCAAGTGTGGTTTCGTCTGTAGCTATGTGCAGCACCAAACAGTCGGGCCTTAAAGCTGAGGTTCTGCAGGATACGTGTCCTTTTTGGTTGTTGGAAAATGAGCCGTGCTGTTGCATTTTTGGATCCTTTAAGAGACTGGATCATCACACACCCTGGTAGCCCTGTTAGTAAGACAATTGGTGCAGTTGGGGAGAGATGAGGAGTGTGGACTAATACCTTATTACCCAGGTAATTGGCCCAAATATGAGTAACTTTCTCGTTTGTGGTGAATTGATGAGCATCTCTTCTTCGTTCCGGGGTCCATCAGGCTTTGCTAGATCACCATGAAGGAGAGTGAATTAGTAAATTATCAGCTGATTATCTTTCGGGCCTTAAATCGGGGCATTAGCTGTCAGCAGCTTTGGCAAATGGCAGTAGTTAAATGCTTAAATTATCTAAATTAATTGGAAATTGATTTGCCTGGAAATGTTCTCTCTCTCTCTCTTCAGGTTTAAGCTGCTCTCCCAAGAAGAAGGCGAGTACTTCAATGTCCCTGTCCCTCCAGAGGGGGAGGAGGGCAACGAGGAGCTACGGCAGAAATTTGAGGTGTGTGTGAGTGTGTTGGTGGCTGCAGCCTGTTTTTTATGTGCATGTGCGTATCTCTGCCTGCATATGTTTGAATGTGTTGCTAAGGAAGGCGCGTGAATGTGTGTGTGTGCTCTACGCATCGAGTGTGTCTGAGTGAGAGCCTCTCTGGGAGAGCTGTTAGCACTTGGCAGGCACACTTATAGCACCATCCGGTCTGGCACACTGCAGGTCCAGACGTGTGTGTGTGTGTGTGTGTGTGTGTGTGTTGTGTGTGGCTGACCAGTAGGCCCACTCATCAACCCATTTGGCAGAGGAGAGGATAACCCCGCTCTGTGGTTTTTCGCTTTCTCCATCTCTCTTTTCCCCTTTTCCATCTTTCTTTCTGACAACAAGCCACAAAACATCCGAGACTCCCCCTGAAGTCTGCTGATCACCATGTCTGCTGTGCTGCTATCGCTCCACGTGCGGTTTAAGGAAAAGTTTTAGTGAAACCTCAAGAGTCGTTTGCTAATAGTTAGAGGAAGCTACAGCCAGTAACTGGTTAAGTTAAGTGAACTAACCGCTGTTGTGGAAAAATTACTGGTTACAGACACCTCGAGAGTAATGAACAAAGAAGCTTGGACGTCCAGGACGTCTTTTAAAGGCGACACGTTTCATGTTTAAAGTTTCACGCGTCACACATTTGTTGTATACCCCCTTTGGTGCTGGGCAGAACATTTCCCACGATCAAGCAGTTGTTCCCAACACACACACATGAATTAGTGAGACACCACAGTTTGGGCTACAGCTTACTGATGGATAGTATCTGACCATGGAGCCGTCCTGCAAGCACCTCTGCAAATACTGAAGATAAAACATGTATATAGGACAACGTTAGCGATGCCGTTTAAGCATTCTTCATGGGCACAATCTGCTGTTACAAAAGAACAAAACCTAAGCATTAAAATTTAGTCATACTTATTTTTTCCATCACACTGCTTCGCTGTAAAAGGAGAGGAATCTAGACTAGTCCCGTCTCCAAAACCCACTAACAAACACGTTAGGTCTTGATTTGATTTAAAGT
The DNA here is from genome assembly GCA_033026295.1 of Channa striata. Taxonomy (NCBI): domain Eukaryota; kingdom Metazoa; phylum Chordata; class Actinopteri; order Anabantiformes; family Channidae; genus Channa; species Channa striata. The sequence continues at coordinate 20,138,017 of CM065180.1, read as the reverse complement.
TGACTTATTACAACAAGTAAAAAAAGAATTGCGCGAGGAAAAATAAAAGCAGGAATTTTCATTTCCAGATGGGCTTCTGATAACATTTTTTTCAGTTTACAGATGTTTCTCGAGTTCAAACAGTTCTTGACCAACTGTCTTGTGTGACATATAAAATGAATGACACAGAGACCCCTCCACAAATATCAACAGTGTAAAATCTGGAATCTTAAAACATCCCATTGTAATCTGTCGACACATATAATAATTGTGGTGTTTTTATTCAGAAGACCAGAGCTCCCGTGTTTAAATATGGTGGCAACACCAACATATCGCAGCAAATGAAACAAGCGGCCAAAAAAGAATGAAGGGATTGTTACCTGCAGCTTTTCATTGGTTTTCAACGAAACAATTCAATTAACAAATTCTAGCTGTATGTAACGGTAAAATATGATTCTGTTCTTCCCAAAATTGTGGTTCGTCATGAGTCTGGAATAAACCAGCTTTAAGTTAAGTACTGTAGCCCTCTATCCTCGATTTCTGTCCTTTCTTCCACCTCCCTCTCCCTCCTTCACTTATCTGTTTTTCTTCCCTTCCATCTTCTCAAGGTCGCAGACGTTCACTGAGACACGTTCTCGGGGGAGCGGCTCACACACACACACACAAAACTGCGAAGACAACCTCTAGAGTGAAGTTCTCAGAGAGTTGGCAGACAGACAGAAAGAAAGACACGGAGACAAAGAGAGATTTTACTGATCGGCATCTCTCCATTTAACCATATACAGAATCTCTGTACACACACACACGCTCCCATAAGACATTCACACTAATAAATAATGTGCATTGTGGATTTGCAAACATATCACAACTATTTAGACACAAATAATGTCCTTTTACTCCCCTGCTGTTGTTTCTAGCTACTTTGCAAATTAAAATTGCCCTCTATGCTTCTCCTCTATTTCACTTTTCCTTTTTTTTGTTAGTTCATATTTTTTAACTTTCCTTTTTTATTTACTTTTGTCTTTCTTTTTTCTGTCTTTTTCATTATTCACATGCAGGGGCAAAATTAAAGTAGAATTTGAGGGGAGTGGGGGAGTAAGGGAAAGATAAAGCAGGCTTGTGGTACAGAGACGAAAGAATAAGACAGATGCACCGGCAACAGGAAAAGATTTATGGAGAGCAAGAGGGACATGTTTCCATCTACTGCAATTGCCAAATCCATTATACGTGAACTTTAATTAACTTTTCATAGATTGGAGCAAACAAAATATGATGCAGTATGTGTCATAAGATGGGGATAATTCACTGTAAGTGCTGGTGATGGTGCCTTTGCAGCCATTTTACCACCGGATCTTTGATTCTTCCGTAGTATTTTCAGCCCGTGGGACACATCATAGGCGCTGGGAAGTCACAGAGTCATACATGGTTGCAGACCCATCGTTTGCATCAGACGCTCAAATGTTTATTATTAAGTCATCACTAAAGGAAGAAGACAACTTAAGACCGCACCCTTCTCAAAGTGGAGAGAAAGCATCATACAGCAGAGACCGGACGAGAGCGTGACAACGATTAATAAATCACTGCAAAATGAGAAAGTTAGAAATGAAACGGAGTGAAGAGGAGAGAAGAGAGAGACAGGTGATGGATGTAAATAGAAGGAGAAGTCAAAGGCAAAACACATTTATGGAGATGAAGTAGAAATGAATTATTTTGGAGAAAGAGTACGAAAACGTTTGGGAAGTAAGTGGGAGAGAGCGCTTGAAGGACAGAAACAAGGGACGTGGTGACAGTCGTAATTGCACAGAGTGGCAGACTCACAGGGAGGCCATGTTTGTTATGGGAAGTGTGAAATGGGGTGTAAAGTGCCTGCACAGAATGAATAAAATAAAATCCTCAGCTTTTGCTGCTGCTGCCTCTCTAACAAAATGTTGTTTTTTGTTTGTGTGCTATTAAAATGGCAAATACTATGAAGAAGTGACCTTATCAACAAAAGTGGCACAATAAAGCTGGAATTTAAGGAAGTTTTTCAACTTTTCTGTTGGACACGAGGCATCTGTCCTCTGATGATTAACTGTTATCAGAGTCATCAAATGATTATTATTCTCCTTTTATTGTGTTTAAATTATGTTTTAGCCTGTTGCCATGAAAACAAATTCTTAGATCAAGATAATTAGTTTTTTTATGCAAATCCATGAAAGCTTGACGTGTTTCCACTCTGATGCAATAGTCAGTGATCATTTTCTGTTTGTGTATTTATTTGTCGCAATTATAATAAATAGCAAATGCATCAATATTTGCAAAATTATTCACTGATAGTAAAACAAAGAAACAGAGCCTTTAAATCAGAAAACCATTAGGACACATACAGAAGTTGGAAGGAAAGGAAAAGTCTTATTCCCCGCCCAACAAATACTGCTGAAAAGCTGCAGCCTCCTTGAATGAAAGTTGTTTCCTAATGTGGCCCCCTGTCATCTCTCTCCTAAATTTAGAGGGCTAAAATCGGCCCGGGCAAAACCACAGAGGGAAAAGCAGCCAACGCCGCGTCCCGGTTCGACTCCAATGGCAACCAAGATCGCATGAAACTGTCTGACTTTACCTTCCTGATGGTGCTGGGGAAGGGCAGCTTCGGCAAGGTGAGCCCAGCATTTTGTTGTGTGTTCACATCTGCTTTGTCTGTTACTCTGTATATTCAATATAAATTTAGTCTTTCATTTTTAGTTGACAAACTTTGTCTGTTTGTTTATTCTGTCAAAAGTTTTTTTTCTATTCAAAACCTGTAATTTCTGAGTCTGCCGCAAATCTCACGTCTCGGCATGACGTCATTCGATCGATGTATCGCAGGCGCGACACGTACAGACAATTAGTAACCTGCATGTTTTTGGACTGTTAGAGGAAGCCCGAGTTTCCAGAGGAAGCATGCGACATCACAGTCGTGCACATGTGAACACACGTCTACCACCGCGTTCTATGATGGAAACCTCAGTGAGCATTTCTGTGTGAGAGAGAGAAAGAAATGAAGGTGATGAAGAACAGGTAGACAGAGATGGATGAAGAGAAAATGGCAAAGAGGATGATGTGACAAGTGGAGAGAGCGATGAAAGAAGAGAGAGACAGATGTGAGAGGATGGCAGCAAGGTTGACATGAATGAATTGAGACAGAGGGAAGAACGTCTGAGTGAATGAAAAGCGAAGAATGAGAAAGTGGGGTGGGAAGTGGGAGGGGGCCTTGGCGAGGGAAAACTGACATGAATGAATGAATGAAAATCAACGCAAGAAACAAAACGAGAGGATGCGGCAGGAGAGAAAATTGAGTAAACGACGGGTAGAGCAGTGGGGTGGAGAGCGGGGGGGGGTGTCGGAGAACGACAGAGAGAGACCATTGTCTGTGTACCAGGGCTGTGTGCCGGCTGCCTGTTTCCATGGTAACAGGCTTTTAAAGCTACACTGATGCACCAATATGGAGCTACTGATCATTACTGGAATATCCAACACACATGTACGTGAGCACACCGTGTGCAGGGACACACCTGTGCACCCTGACCGTGCTGAGGCTCACACGTCGACACACACGCACAGTGCAAACAACACCGCGCTCGGAGTCCCAACTCGACGATTTGTGTGTCAGCACCAGCTGATCTCAGGAATAAAGACACACAGGTGCTCACGTGACGTGTGTCTGTGTCATTTTAGAGGTTCTATGGATTTGCGTGGGAGGCTGGTACCTTCGGAGCTGCTTCAGTGTCTGAGGACATCTGCATCACAATACTGCTGCAGACTCTCTCTGTGGACACGCTGTCATAATGACACACACACACAAACATTTCAAAGGCAGAAACGGGGAAGCGCTTGCTTCCACGTGTTCTGTGTAGGTCACATGTTTTGTATGTTTGTGTTACAGAGTTGTGGGCATGTCGCCTTAGGCCTTTTCAGCACTTAATGCACGTTACTGATATTAGGGAAACACCCTTTTTAACACAGCACTAGTATTGGAAACATAATGCTTAATCCCAATTAATCTGGTGCAGTTCACTCAATCTTTGTTTCTTTTGCAAGTTTGGTCTCATTTGTGTGAGAGCTGTTACCTGAACCCTGGTCAAGAACACCTGAAAAGACACAGGTCACAGGTGTTCATGGTTCAGGTGTGGCTGGGGCAAGAATAACCCAAACCAAAAAACAACTAGATTACTTTGAAAACCATTTGCTGATGGTGAACTGTGAAGGTGACAGTCTTATCATCAGCAATCTCTATAAGCAGCATATATGCAGGCAAATGACTTGGTAACCATAGTAACCAGAGCAAGAAAAGGAGTTACAGGCATGTGTTGACCTTTTGCCAATGTATTGAAGCCGTTTCACTGGTAAAAGAGAGTGAAACATAAAAAACCCACATAAACCGTCTTGTCCTCTTCCTGTCTGCTTGTGTTGACTTCAAATAATCAGACAATCAGATGTTTTCTCAGCGTTTGTGAGACCAGAGAAGATAAATCCATGTAGGGTGTGTGAAGTGCTGCACGACCTGCTGTCGAGCTGCCAGACGTTGACCTGGGTCCACGTGGTGCTGATGATGCAGGATGACTTCACCGAAACTGTCCAACCTGTCACTTCACATGGCCTCATTTTCACAGCTCATGCTTTGTTCTCCAAGAAGTCGGTGTGAACACGAAACAGAGCAGAGATACAGTAAAAGGAACCAGTGCAGCCTCCCACCGACTTCACCCCGCTCCACGTTTTCTTAGAAAAACTACATATGTTTTGCATACAGAAAGTCAAAACATAGGGTTTCAATATGACACTTTGCAAAGAGTGTAATCCCTCCCCCCGAGAAGATACTGCAACCTCTGCAGCCTGTCACACCGGGGAATCATCTGACGATGGAGTGAGGTACCGCTACAGCGACGCACTCCAAACATGACGCACGTCGCTGGGGACGGCTGTTTTTGTAAGATACCGAATGTGCCAAATGGCCACAAACAGCAAGTACATTGGCATCTAATATTAATATGGAATTATGGCTGCAAAAAAGCATAACCTTAAACATTTTTGTTATCTTAAAAGCCAACTTCACCAATTTTCTACTTTCTTCTCTGTGGTTCTGGTTGAATGATTTACAAACTTTTCTCTGTCTTCCTTACAAGAAAATATCTCTTTGCTTTTAACTGAAAAACTCCTCCTCCTCCTCCAGGTCGGCTGGAGATGATGTCATCCGGAGGAGTCATTTCTGTTCAGTTGAAGTCATCTGGAGAGTCTGTTTTATTTCACTTCATCAGAAATAGTTCTTGACAAATAGAGTTGGTTTTACCTTCTTAGTCAGAGCAACCAGATGACATCACCTGAACTGAAAACTCCTCCAGATGGTGTCAAGCGGAGGAGGTTTTCAGGTTTTAAGCAAATTGCAAAGACAGATCTAAATATAAACACGTTTGAACATAAAATACATGCATTGTGAGAACTAGAATCATAGGAAACAAGTTGAAAATTGGTGAAGTCGTCCTTTCAAGCTTACTAGCTCCACTCTGATCTACAGTGACAATCTGTGTGGCCCACACAGGAATCGCAAACTGCTTTGGTCGAGCTAACGACTACATAGGCCGTATGAAATATAACAGTTTAGAATAATACACCACAATGCAGCATCACGCAGAGCAGCAGAGTGGGGTTTCATTTGTTTTCTATGCTGCAAGGTCAGCATAGAAAACACAACGGCATCATTTATGACACATGACAGTTAATATCCTCTGGACTGCTTCTCTGTCAAATAACTCTGAACAACTTTCACGGATAAAAAGGTGCCGCCGGCAGAGACACATGCCACAATTCATACTGGAGCACAATTGACAGTTTATGAACGACACTGTCTCTAAAATGACATTGACTTAGACACTAAATCTGTAACTCTGAAGCTAAATGCCTCCGATTATAACGCGCTCCTCGTAAATGTGCCACCGTGCTGCATGTGACACGTTTTCACGATCTCCTGTTGTTGCTTTGTGTCCTGTGCATCTATAATCCGCAGAGGCGTTGTCATTTTTGATCAAACCCGATGGTTTTGCGTCTTCTGTCTCTCTGTCTTTGTCCTTGTGGTTGCATAAAATGAGCCCCGGGCCAGATGGTTTTGTTCCTCTTTGTTTTAACTTCACAGAGTTTGTATTTACATAAAGTCACACTGCGACCATATGGGATGAGTCCAGGCATTCGCGGTGACACACACTCGGTCTCTCGTGGACGTATGCGTTTGTCAAACGATACCACCGACACACGTCCAAAATCGATACGTATTTGTAATTTTAATGCCGGATATCACAGTGCATCGAGCATTTATGAACTGTGCACAAACACACACACACTCTGCTGTGTACCTTTGTCCATCTGGACCGCTCCCCCTGTAGATCCCCAAACCCAATAACCCTTCCATATTAACATACCTGAATATTTATAAGACATACACAGTAAAGCTGCAAAGTTACTAATCTCATGGGTTGGAAAGAAATTATAAAGTGGGCACAAGGTCAGTCTTTTTTTTCTGTATTCTTGACGGGATGTGTTTTCCATTTTCATCGTCAAACTTATCCAGGAACTCGGATCGAGCTCGCCGATAATGGTTGTGCTCACGGCTTCTTGACTGCACATGTTGGTGTTTGCAGACACACAGTGTGAGACGTGCCGGAGATTAAGCCTGTGCCGGTTTGGTTACACGATGATCCGTCTTGCTGTGCTGCAGCAGTGGTACATTAAGTACGTGAAATTTCCCCAATCAAAACGTTTGCCTCATATTTCATGCAAATTAACTTAAGAAGTGTTATAAAAGGTTAAAAGATGAAATGCAGTTGGATGAAAGAGGTCCCAAAAACTCAATTACCCTTGTGGGAACTACTACAAACACACCATGCAGGGCAGCTCAGCCCATTTTCTTCCACATTATTCTTGGCTGTTCAGCCCCTTGTTTTAAGATAAAGTGTTAAAGAACTTTTATTAATTTATGAATGATAGGAAGAGGAGAGGTATTGTACTGTACGGAGTCAGGTCACTAGTTCCAGCAGAGTAGTGGAACAAAAGACGTTAAATATGTGCTGATGAAAGTCATAGTTTCCAGCTTTTCCTTGTTCTGGTACCTACAAAATACCACAGAGAATTCTGTAGCTGGTAAACGAGAGATGACGAAACAATTTTACAAACACGTCTAAATATGTAATTGTGTGTTCCTGAACAGCAGCATGGTGTGAAATACAGGGGAGCAACTAGCCTGGCTGTGTCCACAGGCAAGGACAGCTGCCTTCAAGCATCGTTAAAGCTCAATAATTACAGAGTCAGGATATCATTTGTTTGTTTTACCTGAAACAAATATAAAGACTCATGTTACTGCTAATGGCCAATAAATAATCTGACCCATACCTTCATATGACACAACATTTTGTCATCAGCTGTCTGTCTGTTATAATCCTAAATTGGACAGATACATATGCAATAAATAGAATATATATATATATATATATATATATATATTTTTTTTTTAATCTGGCTGAAATTCCCACATACTTCAGTCCTAAGACTTGAACTTTTCTGACCTGTTCGCAAGCCCGCTTCCACTTTTATGAGACCACCTGCGAGCTGAGACCTGACCCACATTTGGTCCTGCTATTTCCAGCAGTTACAGGATTATTCAGGGAAGAAGACGGGAGGAGAGACGGATGGGAAAGAAGGGCAGAGACTGAGAAAAACACAAGGGCAAAACAGGCAAAAGCGAGAGAAGGAAGACGAGACAAGTACGTGTGTGTGTGTGTGTGTGTGTGTGTGTGTGTGTGTGTGTGTGTGTGTGAGCGTGTGTGTGTGTGTGTGTGTGTGTGAGCGTGTCCTTGGCTGGAAGATGCACACACCAACCGCACGGACATGCACAGCAATGCTCAGTGGGTGCACTGTTGGCATCTGTCTGTTCAACTGCCAAAGGAATGAGCAGACACACATTACGCTGGATATGAAACCACCATCCACGCCGCGTTGCAGTCGGTGTGTGTGTGCGGCTTGTGCGCTTGCGTCTGCATCTCACCAGCGCGAACACAAGCAGATGTGCTCATTAGACACCACAATTAAAACAAATAGGATTCTGAATTGCTCGACTCCTGCCGGTCTCTTTCTCAGTCTGTCTCCCCCCCCTCTGCCCTTCACTTCCCCTTTTCAGAAGTTCTCCCACTTTTTCTAATCCCGCCCTCTTCACCCGTTCCTGCTCCCTTTATCTCCACCCGCCCCGCCCGCGACTGTGCGCCCTAAAGATCACGAGAAACAATCTCCTCCTGGATGTTGGTGAAGGGCAAACAAGGTTATGAAAATCTTACTAGAGTAGCACTTATTTTTATGTTACTTTGCATGATGTATCATTACCGATTACCCGGCTGATAATACAAATTAAATAAATCCCCCTTATCAGCTGCATCAACAGATAAAGGCGTCAGTACGTACATCGATAGTAGTACAGTATTTTTGGAATATAACTACTGAGGCCTTACCATGTTCCCCAGTGACCACATTCAGTTTTGAATCTAATAATTATTATTTTATTACTTTATCTACTGCTCAGTAGCCCAATTGGTATTAATTAAATCGTGAATAAAAGTACATTATTTGCCTCTTAAGTGCAGGAAAGTCAAGGTATGAAAATACTAAAGTGAAAACGTCTCATAATTTAACCTAAACGTGTTTTCCTCGCACTGTTGCTCACTAACGACACCATGCAGGCTGACGCAATTTGCGGCCAACACTTTACTTGACGTGTGTTGTTGAGTGAAACACAGTAAACTTCCACGGTAATCTTCATCGTGTAAAGGAGCCTTTCTTCACCTCCTCGCTCCCGTCTTTCTTTTTTTCTTTCCCAACTTTGTATGTACCTCTGTATTTCCACTTTGACTGTTTGACATTATTTGTCTTGTATTTTCTCCCTTCCCTCTGTCCAGGTGATGCTGGCGGAACGTAAAGGGACTGAGGAGCTGTACGCTATAAAGATCCTGAAGAAGGACGTTGTGATCCAGGACGATGACGTGGAGTGCACCATGGTGGAGAAGAGGGTGTTAGCCTTGTCTGGAAAGCCCCCGTTCTTAACACAGCTGCACTCCACTTTCCAGACTATGGTAGGTGGGCAGCATTGCGTGAGGTTTATAATTTTCATGTTCAATGAACCTTTTTACTGTAAATTATATTTACATTATGATATCTTCCATTGCATGTCCACTCACACTGAAATGGATTAATGTCGCATTGAGGTAGTGATGGTTTACAGATACAAAGAGCCCCGGTGTTTCTGTACAGACGTCTGTGTTTCCCTAATGATTTCACGCACCTGTCTGCAAGATCAACACTTAATCATTCACCAAAATGTCATATCATTTGAAGACAAATTCAGATTCACAATAAAAGTCTCACAGTATTGTCGACCAAATAGCACCTACAATTCTGTGTTTTGCTCAGTTTTAGAATATTAGTAACAGCTTGTGCAGGACACGATTTGCCGGGTCGCCTGCAAACACATGCACAGCGTCCTGATTGGAAAGAAGCGATTGAGTCTTTCCGCATCCTCTGCCCACTAAACTAACACCACGACATCCGTGCCGTGTCTGATCAGAGGGAAGCCTCAGTGCGGTTTCCTGCTCACTGCTGGTGAGTGCTGTGGTCTTAACAGCAGCAGCCCTGCCTGCCGTCACCAACCCGCAGCTGGAACGCACAGGCTGGATTCATATTTGATTCATGCTCATCTTCTGACGTATAATCCATATTACCCTGAAGATGAGACGAGCAAATATAGTTCACTGGTTTCACGCTTAACTCTGAGTGCATATCACTAACCCCCACACACTGCATTAACACACTTATTTGTACACGTTTTCACGAATGGTCAACGTGATCTGTCGTGAATCCATCAGAGACCTATACATATCAGTACAGAGGCATGCTCACACAAACCCCAGTGAGTTTGTTAATCCTCCTCTGACCAGAGGAGTGTTTTTGTGCAGCTAGGCACCAAATCAATTATAACAGGCAAGTATAGACACGTGCCTGCTGTATATGATGTGCAGCGCACGTGCAAATGCCTTTTATTCACACAGGCTTTTTGCACGCAACTGCTCGTACGACTTATCAGCCAGTGCAGGCAAGTATACGCACTCGCAGACCTGCATTAAAGGCCCTAACTCACCCCACAGCTGCACAGCATTTCCTCCAAACACACACGCAGACACGGCTGCACACCAAATCCCTCCGCCCTCCCTCACGTACCGGTGCCTTATTGGCAATTTCTGTAGATAATGGAGGAGAATTTGGCTCTTAAATTGATGTTGCTGTTTTCCTCCGGTTGAGGGCTGAACACCTGGCAACAACCCAATCACCGTCTTTCTCAGCGTCCTCATCCTCTGTCTGTTTTCATTTCCCATGTCTCTCCTTTAATGCTCCATCACTCAACCCGTGGCTCTCTCACCTTCCCTTGTCTGTCTGACCTGTTTTCCTTCCGCAGGACCGTTTGTATTTTGTCATGGAGTACATAAATGGTGGAGACCTCATGTATCAGATTCAGCAGGTTGGCAAGTTCAAAGAGCCCCACGCTGTGTGAGTATACACACACCGGCACGCACACACACACACACAAAGCAGCGTTTGTAGACATATAGCTAAGATACTTTCAGTGCTATCATCAGCGCAACATCTTAATCCCCCGCTTATGGGTGTTTAGTTACATTTTTTTAATCTTCTTGAATAAGCCATCAGCACTTCACCTGACTCAGGTGATGGATGAGCGGTCCAAGCGGAGTCGGGGGGCGAAATGTTGTTGTTCGCCTCGATGCACATTGCTGCTCCGAGAGACTTTGAGAAAGTCAAAGTAATCCAGCAGCTCCCGACAGCGTTCAGGGTGTGGGATGGCTCCGAAACAGCAGAATATAATTAAGGTACCTGGCGAGATCACGGGTGTCAAGTCGAACCAGCGGACTGACATGTTTGACAAGTGGGCTGTTGGAGCAGTGAGAGCGGTGGAGGAGTTTGCCCTTCACCTGCCTTAAATTGGGGAATTAGTTTGTTCCCTCTGGCAGAAGGTTTGGAGTGCTGAAGGACAAGTCAATCAGGATGAGGAACTCTTTGACCAAAGGCCACCGACTTGTTCTGCTGTGCTAATTTATCAGAAAACAGTCTGTTTCATGGATGTCGGTGACGCCTTGAACTTTTGTTTCACCTTTGTCCTTTCATACACCTGTGGAATTTTCTGCGCCGTAGCTGTAGCGCCGCTCTCCCCGTCATTTTAATCACAGGTGCAGCAGCAAATTCCGTCTGACATCTGTTACGTGATCTTTACAATTGGACTCTGATTGTGCGCGTCCACACGAATACAGTCGACTGTGTGTGGTCATTAAGTCTGGACTCCTCCTGTTGATCTTATCAGCTGCTCTGGCCTCCAAGAGACAGCGGTGACCTTTGTGCTGACACACACATGCATATTATCCGTGAGTTTTCGCCTTGTCCTTTCACTCAGTGCATGGTAATTACGGATGTTGCCTTCCTTTGTGTTTGCCCTGTAGATTCTACGCTGCAGAGATCGCCATCGGCCTGTTCTTCCTACATTCAAAGGGCATCATCTACAGGTAACTTCCATAACACACTATATTCTTTACTAATAGAAGTTGTCTGGACCAAGATGTGCACGGATTTGAATTCAGAAATGCAGAGAAGAACACACAGTAAGAGATAATTAACTGTTTTTATTTTTATTTTGCAGAGACCTGAAGCTGGACAACGTGATGCTGGACTGTGAGGGGCATATTAAGATTGCAGACTTTGGCATGTGTAAAGAAAATATGCAGGATGGAGTCACCACCAAGACCTTCTGTGGAACACCAGACTACATCGCTCCAGAGGTAAACCTGCACGTGACCCGAGGCAACACACCACAACAGTGTGTTGGTGGAAGGCGCCAGCAATTAGCCTAATCCACACACTGAATATTTTCATGTCATGCCACTCAGCACATTTGTTACGCTACAGTTTTAAGGGGGATATTGCAGATTTTACTCCTTTGTTCATTAGTCGAGTAATTGATTTGCTAATTGACATATTAAAAACCTTGGGATAAGGCTTGGGATGATTCATGTAAAATGCCACATGTGCAATAGTTTTAGCTTGTGGTAATTTGCTTCCTCTTCCTCATAGATGCTTCACAATTTGTGATAACTTTGTTGGACAAAGCAAACATACTGAAGGCCTATGCTTTCATTATTAGTATTTTGGAGATTCTACTCACCAAACAGCAGTAAATTAGCTACAGCTACATACTACTAATCTACTAATTAATATTATAAACATGTCTGTTTGTACTGATTTATGTACCAACTTTAGTCAAGCTTTGATTTAAGTATAAATAAATATTAAACGGCTCAGACATAGTTTCAGTAAGTTTAGCCAAGGATGAACTACTTATTTGAGGTTATTTGAGTGGTGAAACTTTCCTTTTAAGCTTCCACCGTGCACCAAGCTTTCATTCGAGTGTAAACTGATCGTTCTGTTGGTCGTCCAGGTTTGGGTTTAGACTCCTCCCACCTTAACGAGCCTCTTCTATCATACAGTTCTGTAGCTTCTCTCTTTCCCGAGCTTTTGTGTGTTAACATGCATTGCTGTGCGCTGCCCTGTGTCACCCCAACATATCTGAACAAAGTCTCTTATATTTCAGATCATAGCATATCAGCCTTATGGTAAATCTGTGGACTGGTGGGCCTTTGGAGTGTTGCTGTATGAGATGCTCGCCGGACAGGTTAGTGTGTGTGCGTGTGTTTATTATGAACATTAAAAATACAATAGAAATAAGAATTGTTGAATTAATCTCCTGTCTCAGTTAACAGTGTCTCATAATCGAATGCGGGAAAACAGTGATTGTAGCCTTTAGGACTGACATTGTGTAATGAAAGGTTAGCTATTAAATCACGTCCCTTAATGAGTTTTTCTTTCTTGGCATTAATAATTCTTAAGAGAGATGTGACATTTTCGAATCCCGCATATCTCATTAGGGGTGGATATTTTGAATTTGTGAGTCTTACAGGCCTCTGGGATTTTGATTTAGAAACCGTTTAAAGCGTTTAAAGATTCCGCTTACACATCCCCTATTTGTCCCGTGCGTCCCCCTCCCTCCTGTCCGCTTTAGCCTCCTTTTGACGGTGAAGACGAGGATGAGTTATTTCAGTCCATCATGGAGCATCACGTCTCTTATCCCAAGTCACTGTCCAAGGAGGCTGTGGCTATCTGTAAAGGGGTGAGTGTACGCGCACATTCACGTGCACACACACACACACACACGCACGAGTGAACTGGGAGTGTTAAAACTGAGGAAAGGAAGCAGGAAGGAGAAACGGGAGGATGCCAACAAGGGAGAGAGAGGGACATCAAAATTATCTGCATAATTCAAGCCACTGTGTGGGGGCATTTATTTGGAGTGAAACAACATTGTTCACTCTTGCTATCTGCCCTGCTTCCATCTCTCTGTCTCTCTCCTTCCCTCTCTCTGTCATAACGTCTCCTCTCCCGTCCTTTCTCTGCAGTGTGCATTGTTAAGCCACTGTTCGTTTTTTTTTTTTTTTTTTTTTTTTTTTTGACATCCTCGCTTTCTCGCTCTCCCTATCTTTCTCACTCTCTCACACACACACACACACACACACATGCACAGCACTGCTCTAATAGCCTGAGCCTGTGTAGTGTGCTCAGTTGGCTGTGGAAACTCCTCTTCAGAAAAGATGGGCCATGACCAAATGATGCCATGACACTTCCCAGCTGGGCTGGTGTGTGCAAAATTGTTATTTCAGTAGCATCGCTGTGAGGACATTTGGGCTGTTTGGATTCAAGGCTTCATGGTCAAGGCGAGGTTAGGATGCGGGTCAGACATGTAGCTTGCAGGTTGTTGTTAACGTCACAGGGTCTGTGGGAAATGCATTTTAATGAGTGACCTCACAATCATAGAAGGACAAAGACATTTGAGTGTGAGCTGATTCCTGCTATAAACAGCGAGGGTCCTCTCCATCAAATCACTACCTCTGTGTCTCATCTCCAAACTCTACGCTTCACTGGACAAGACAAACTACACGCACGCACACACACTGTTTGTGTGTGTGTCTTCACACGCGGACGTCCAAAATATAAAGAATTACTGCATAGTATACAGACGTACGCAAAGTGTTGGTGCTCTTTCACGAAAAATTAAGGACGGACACATTGGTTGGAAACATGTTAAACCTAAAAATATTTACAAGGAAATAAAATTGTTGGAACGTTGGATGTGCAACAAATACAGCCCACTGATACTGAGTGACCAGAACAATCAAGCCGTGTCATTCTCTCATATCCCACGATCACCCTGCAATCAGTGACCTGTGTCGGAGGAGACCAGCTGTCTGCTCTGACATTGTTTTGTCAAATTTTCTCTCCAAATGCTGGTTCACTTTGAAGACGCCCCGCACATTTCACCGGGTTAGTCAGGTCACACTCACCTCCATCACCGGCAAAAAACGCGTTGGACGGACATTTGTATAGACAGCAAAGAGCGAACGTGCACATCGTCGTACTGTTGAATAGCAACTGTGTGTGTGTGAATGTATTTTTTAACCAACAGGTTGAGGACATTTTGGCCGGTCCTCACAGTTTTGGAGGTCAAGACTGGGTTTTAGGGTCAGGGTTAGAACTAGGTTTTGGTTAGGGTTATGCATTCCGCTGTGATGGTTATGGTTAGTGGGAGGGGCTAGGGACTGTGTTATGCCAATGAGTGTCCTCACAAGTACTGCTGTACAAACGTGTGTGTGTGTGTGTGTGTGTGCAGTGCACTATGGAATGACCCGTGAAAAATGTTATTTTAGTTCTAAAGTAATGAGTTATGACTGCTGCTCCTGGGGGAGGCAGACCCCACCTACACACAGGAGCACGGTGACATCATTAGCGCTGATGCTGCGCTTAAGGTTGAAAAAACTGCTGTGGTAAAAGAGAAAAAAATAAGTTGTTCATTTGTCTGCAGGCGGTGGTTGGGTGGCTTGTATTTGGTCCCCAGGGACAGGAAGCCACAGTTATACAGGAAAGGATGGGCAGGGTGGATTTAGGGTGCAGACAAAATATATATAAAAATTAGATGAACACTGAGTGTAGATCACATACAATTCTGTCACGTAGTTTAGAATTATGGCGACAGCTTATGTAAATGTCACAAGTCAAGTAACCACACGTCATTAAAATATAATAATTAAAAGTATTTAGCCTGCTACAACCTGCAAACCCTAAGCCAGGGTGAAAAGAAAGACGACCATTAGCCTCAGCTTGGCTCTGGTGTTACAGTGTTTGCAGCAGCTGCAGATATACTAATAATAATGAAGGAAAGATGGATTTAGGGAAGAAAAGGAAATGATTTACTCTCGTCTCTTTGCTTGTCCAGCTGATGACGAAGCATCCAGCGAAACGACTAGGGTGCGGACCGGAGGGCGAGAGAGACATCAGGGAGCACGGCTTCTTCCGCTACATGGACTGGGAGAAGCTGGAGAACAAGGAGGTGCAGCCACCGTTCAAACCAAGATCTGTAAGTCTAACGCTACTGATCCCACCACAGCAGAGACCAGCAGTGTGATTGCTGTCAGTGGTTAATTCCTGGTGAAGGTGCTGCTTTAAAATAACTGGCGTTATGGTTGCAGCCACTTCTTCCTTTTCTTCTCCCTTCAAAATCTTTCTCAGTTCCGAGTCATTTTTTACTCATATTTCACTTTAAATGTGATATTTCTGTCTCTTTCCCCTCCTCTGTGTGGGACAATGCACACAGGTAAGTAAAGAAATGGCGATGGTGGCTAATGTACAGTGGCGTGGGCGGCGAGGGCACGGGGGTCGTGGTGATCACGATGCCGGCCGTGTTAATAGTGCTGACTGTCAGTGGAGGTTGGAAGAGAACGATGCTGGATGTGGTGATGATGCTGACGCTAATGAGGTGGATTATAGCCGTGACACCAGTGCAATACATATGGTGGTGGTGATGATGATGATGATTTAAAATTTTGTGCAGTTTTTAAATTAGCTTCATTGTTTTTGGCTGCTAACACACTGTTTGGTGCAGCTGCATTCGCACGGCTTAGATTGAGTTCATAGAAAACTTCCAGGAAATAAACGCACATCTGTGTGAGCAAAGGTGACCTGACACCACTGTTTTTGTTTGTTTGTGTTTTTTTGTCCTTTTTTTCTTCCTTTCCTTTTTTCCTTACGGCAAAATTAATTAGATCAAAACCAGAGTCCGAATGATGTCATCCCAAACAAGAACTCACACACTCACATCGTAATATGTGCAGACACTCGCAGCGTTAGGCCATACTGCTTTTTATGCGGTTTTTTTTTTGGTGTGTGTCATCACCGGATCAGGAATCAATGATGGAGCAATGATGGAGCAATGGCTACCGTATTTGTAGAGGGCATCAAAGAAAGGTGTGTTGGAGGTCACCATTAGGAGTCCTCTGATGTGACTCCTCTGTCTAACGTCTTTTGTCTTTCCTCTTCTCCTTCATCCCGCTGAGGAGATCGAATACAGTCGAGATTCTGATTAATTCATTGTGGTGCTGTGGCTGCTGTCACACCAGGTCGGCAGAATGGGAAGAATTGAAATGACGGAGGAGCGATGGAGTCTGAGATGGTGGTTATCTGTGATGTGCCGGATTCACTGACGTCTCCTAGATTAGTTAACTAGCTGTGTAAATCTGATTATACTTGCACCTTCTTTAGATGCCCTTTTTAGTTTATTAATCGATTATATTAGAGATGGAATAGATTATTAACTGCTTGCGATGGTGGATTTGTTTCCCCTTTCGTGCTGTTCCCTTTACACTTTTGCTCCCAGTAACGGTTAAATTGACATGACATGATCGCAGCATTTGTTATCAGACTCATTTGAACGCGGGATTGTGTGCATTATTTAAAATTCGATCACCTTCTGCGTTCTCTCGTGAGTGCAGCGTGATTGTGTTCATGCACTGATGCTTTCAGACTCCATATTGCTGTTGATGTGCCAGGTTTAGCGCTGTGGGTACAATTACGCTCTGGTTGTGATCTTCTGCGCTACCAAAGCCTTGGAAAGAGTGTGTCTGACGGTCGACTCACCAGCCGCTGTATTCACTCATCCGACAGATACCGTCACCTTGCATTTAAAATATTACTGTGGAACTGTCCTCATCCATCTGTCCTTTCAGCAGTCTCGCTCAAGACTCCATCCATTCGTCTCTCCACCAATCCACCCATCTGTTCACTGCTGCCACGCATCAACCCATCTGTCCTTCCACATTTGCACATTTTTATTTGTCCTCTGTGCTCACAGTTTTCTCGTGTTTGTTTCTGTTTATTTGCATGCTCTCGAGCTCAGCCTCAAATAAAAGCCAAGCTGCAGTGCACTACTTAAATCACAACCCCAAACGGTATATTTTTAAAAGAAAGGCGTTAGAATCCCGCAGAGCGTTCACCTTTTGGGCAAATGAATTGCAACGCAGGCATTTACTTCCCCTAATGGAGCATTTCACCAATTTGAGTGTGAGATGAGCTGATGCTTAGAACGTCAGCTGACAAATGCTTCAAAATTGGTACTTCAAAAACAAAAACAAATGCAAGTAATTAGCCGGAAATACGATTTGACCCCTGCATTCTTCTCATTTCACATATTTCCCCAAACTCCAAACAGTCTGGCTTAATTTCATTTAGTTTTCCAAGTTACAGAGATTTAATGAGTTTGTAGTTTTCCTCCGGGTGATGTTGTCGGAGGACACTGAATCCTTGTTGTGTTAATTAAAGCTCAGTGCAGTGATGGAGACGGGGAGGGGGAGGTGGGGGGTGGTAGCTTAGCTGAAAATCCCGGTGAGGGATGCTTCTGGGAAAATATAGTTTTTAAGTTAATAACTTGTTTTATATACTTGGATGGATGCGCATCTCATGGGTGTATGAGCTCTTTTTTGGAGTCCTAATGGTCAGGAAGGGGAAATGAAGATGACTGAAATGAATAACGACTTATTTCTTTGAGTCAAAATGAATGTATCTAATGTGAAATTGAGAAAATAATTATGCCACTTTTTTGTAAGCGTGTAAGATTAGATGGTGGCGCCGAGCTACTTCTGCTACACTTTAATAGCGCGAACGGGTGTCGCTGCTTTTAATTAGTAGATATTTGAGGATAACGTTTAATCGACATACACACAAAGAGCTGAAAGTATGTGAAATGTTTTGACAAACTGAAGAGCTTTTTGAGTTGTTCTCAACGCTCTTTTGCATAGTAGCTGATTATGTGATTTGTTTTATCATATCTCAGCAGGTCTCCACAGCTGCAGAATATAATTAACCCACAGTTACTCACTATTATCATCTCGTAGCTTTGAGCCTCTTCTTGTACGACTATTTAGAAATTCAGATTAAATCCAAATACTGTATTAGAACCAGGAAAAATCAGGAAGGGTTTTCAGGGGAAATTGTTTTTAGTTAATTACCTCCAGCTTTTTAGAAGTGAAATGCTCATTAGCAAATCGCAGCGGCTCCATGCGTCACACTGTTTGCGTGGCCACCGATCCAGTGTAGTGCACTGCCGCAGGATGTTTGAGGCTTCACTGACTTTGTTCTGTTTGAAATTGTAGTTGAATATGTTTCAAATATTTGAGCAAACGCAGCCCATAAACCTCCGGTGTGCATTTTCCACCCTTTGGTAATAACATGGGACCTTTCCATGGAGGCATGTCGAGCTGTCCGTCGAGCACACCCCAGGTTCTGGCACTTGTTCTGATATTTGAAACCGTGTTCATGTTATGTCATCTCACACCCTGCCTCAACCCACCATTGCCCTTCTTTTGTTTTCCTCTCCTTCTCCCCCACCCCACCCCACCCCAATCCGCTCATTCCTCTCCATCGCCCCCTCCCCTCCCCCTCTTCCACCTCTCCCCCCATGTACACCGCTCCTCCTTCCCACCCTCCTCAACAGTGCGGACGCGAGGCAGAGAACTTTGACCGTTTTTTCACACGCCACCCGCCCGTGCTGACCCCTCCCGATGAGGAAGTGATTCAGAACCTGGACCAGGACGAGTTCCAGGGATTCTCCTTTATCAACCCGGAGTTCCCAGAAACTTCTCCCACCACCACTGCTGCTGAGCAGGCTTGATTTCAGCTCATGCACGGAACCACGGACACACACACACACACACACACACACACACATACACACTCACATTGGTTGTGCTGTGGCGGTCCCTAAAAAAGGCTTGATCCAAACACAGACACGTGGGCGTGTACACACTTGTTGTTTATACTCCTGCACCCACGATAATGCATTCCTCCCCGCTGAGGGTCAAGTTCAGTAAAAATACCCCGATTGCATCTACATTTAAGATGCAACCTTTTCAATTGTTTTGAAAATTAATAATTTCCAACCTAATAACCAGTTATTGGACATTCTATTATTCCCTCCAACTCACACAAATACACAATTTACAGACTTTCCCATGTAAGATAGCTTCAGCGTTCCATGTACAGTGGAGGCTTTCATTTTGGTGGAAATTGTGATTTAACCTTTTTTTTTTCTCATTCCTCCAACTATAAATGTAGTAGCTTTTTATTCTTTCTATAATACTAATGTTGTCTGGATCTATATCTAACTTAGCTACAACTGGAATGCTTGACATGCATGAGTTTCTATATCAACAACAGCCAGGGACTTTGTCTCCCAGCTGCAATTTAGCATCTTATCTCGGCACCTCTCTACTGCCACTTTGCGATTTGTTTTTATAATTTTATAATTTTTCCCTTGATTTTGAAAACAAAAAAGACTGGAGTCTTATTTTAGCCTTAGTTTTAGTTAGACTAAGGTCAGGTTTGTGCCACAAAGCACCACAAATATCAGGTTTCCTGTGCGTGTGTTTGCTAGTCTGCACTGGGATCATGATGTTAAAATGCCGTTGGAAAATTTAGTCTTGAGCTTTGGGGCAGTTTAATAGATTTTTAAAAAAGTAATCCGTATACTCCGATTTTCTGTCATCTATAATAAGAAATGAAATAGCCTAGCGGTTCGTTACTTTGTGTTTGACACAGCATGATTCCGATACTTGGGTTTTTGTTTACAGTGTACAGTAATTGTGCACATGTCTGTGTTCTATGTGTGCGGGAAGGCACATCTGCATTTTTTGTGTGTGTGTGCGCCTGGCCTCACATTTATGTGTTTCTGTGGTCTACGTCCCCCTTAACTACCAACGAGCTGGACAGAGTAGAACAGACAACGGTTTTCTGAAGGATGCATTGAAATAGAACCGATTCCGATTTTGTGTTTGAGTTCATGTTCAGTACTGTGATAGTACCGCTGATGGTTTGCAGGTCTGGGATCTGTTGGAGCCGGGCTTTCTGCACTGAAAATGCAGGTTAGACACCTTGCATATCACCTAGGCCTGGTTTCCGGGATAGAACAAATACCACTATCTGGAACAGATAAGTCGACGAATATATCACGCAGCCCTACTTTTCTGTTCTAGATTCTTTCTTTTTTTTTTTGGTTGTTATGTAGGAAAGAATTTGAAGCTCCCTGTTAACTCACTGTGATTGGTGTTCTGTTGTTCTGTGTATGTGCAGTCCATCCTGACTGCAGCAGCAGTAAATGTGGGTACAGGTTAGAGCTGGGCCGTCTGAAGCACCAAAGTGTGTGTGTGTGTGTGTGTGCGCTTGTCTTTTGTTTTCCCTTGCTAGCAATAATCTTGACAGGATGGTATTGAATCAATGTCAGGTTAGGACTGTAATTGATTTACAAGCAAAGCTTATGAGGTTGTGAAGCTTATTGGTAGGCACAGAGAGAACCGACTGTGCTTTGTTTGAGTGCAGCTAACGTTGTCTGGACGCACCTGAACTGCTTCCTCCCGTCACACAGAGACATCAGAGGAGCTTTTCTGCACAGCATGAGCATTCAGGTTTTTTATCACCAAGTACGGACACGCAATGACCTGTTTGGTTTTGTGGACCTGGGTTCTGGTCTCAGATGAAGTGGGTCTTCAGATGAAATTCTGCTCGGTCCATTCAGTTTGGACGAGTCACAGATCTTGTGTTTGGACCCTCGTGTACTCTCGGCTCTGATCACGTAAAGAACATATTCTAGTTTTTAAGCAAGCCTTATGAAAAATCCATGTGATTTTTGGCATACATTTGTTGGAATTATAATTTTATTGCAGCTTTGGTCAACCAGTATTAATTGATATCTGTTTGACTCAACCATATTTCAGATGTTCTGGGTCGGGGCTAATTAACCTCTGGTGTATTCACAGTTTTCAAATCACATCTGTGAGCTTTGGGTGAGTTTCTAACATTTGGGATTTGGGGCAAGCGAAGATCTCCCATACAAAAACCTATGATACGGTTAATTAACGGAAATAAATAATGTGATGCTGAGAGGTGGACTGTGGCCTAGCATGATTAGAAATGGGGCAACTTGAAATATTGTTAGAAGTAACTACATTTAATAGTTTGTGTATTTCCGAAGGCTGCGAATAAGAAATAGGAACGGAATTGTCGATTTGTCGATCAAAGACCTACACGTGTATGAGGTTGTTCCTGTCTGTGATCCCCAGTGTTGAACCCACTGATGACCCACTGATAAGTGCAGCTTTAGTGCATTCACGTTTCATCCACGCCCACGAGCGGGACAGTAAATGCAACTTTTAGGACCGATTCCATGTCCGTTCTGTGTGTGGTCCCTCCAGTGTCGACGTTTGTTACAGTCATTGTCTCCTGTATTAGAACAATAACAAATATCTCTATAAATATATGTATACTTATACATAAACATATATATATAACAGTGTCAAACGTGAATGTATACATATACACCATGTGCTCAGTATTATAAAAGACAAGGGGAAGAGAAGTTTTAATCCAGGATTTGTGCTTTGGTTGCTATGGTTCCTTCCTGCTATAGGAGAAGCAAAATAAACTCTGCATGAAAAATGCTTTTGTTTTACCCTTTTATTAGATAGGATTATTATACATTTAACATGTTAGGCTGTGTGATCCAAGCTACTGTTATGTGCGCTATAACAATGAAATGCATCTTTAAAAAAATGCTTTTCACGATGCTTTCCATGTGCCAAAAGTTCTTGTTTTTTTTTTTTTTTTTAGGAAAAACAGGCATACCTAAAATAAAGGACTTAGAAGATGTGCTTGGGAATATGTGTTGTTGTTTGGGTGTTTATGCTTCAGGTGATATACTGGGAATTTTTTTATATATTCATAGTCACTATATCTGTGTTTTTCATTCCCGTTAATACAAAGACACACACTCACACAGACACACACTTTTGCTGTCCGTGGAGTACAAACTGATGATGTGATTGTAGGAGAGAACAAAGGAAAGTACGGAGGACGGGAAGAGAGCGCAAAGGGAAGGAGGTGAGGAGAGAGATTAAGGTGATGGAGAGTGACAGTCGGGGTGTTTTTGGATAAAATGTTAAAGAGAAAAGAAGCAAAGAGAAAAAAAGAGAAGAGGGGCGCCTCGACTACGCGGAGAGTTGTGAGGAGGAGACAGGAAGAGGTAGCACGACGGGTCGGCGAGGAAGAGAGAGGGAGATATGGGACGAGGAGGCAGAGCGAGGCTCTGTGAAGCGAGGCAGGCGGCTACGACAGGCTGTGCATATTTCATGGCTGCCACTTATCATAAGAGCCTTTCCCTGATGGGGGAGCGTAGGTCTGATGACTTCAAGGAAATAACATGCAGAACACGGCCTACATACACACAGCCCTGCTGAGCCACTGAGCCGCTTCCTGCTGCCTCCAAAGCTGCTCGCAATCGACTGTAGCCCAGGCCGCCGCTGCTGCCCCTTCTCTGACTAGCTGCATATTTACATTTAATTGGGGTTACTGGATCTTGTACCGTTCACTCACCCCAAACTACACGCAGTGTTTTTAAGTATGGGCAAACTATGCAGAAGCATGTCGGAGTCGCGGCACAAGGTGACGGTGAAGTCTACAGCTCCAATTGCCCATGGGCGACGTCGATCCGGGAATGAAAATCCACTGATGTGAAGAAAAAAAAACCACGTTAGTGAGGTTAAACTTTAATGAAGTCAGCCGAGCGTGTTGAGGTAACCTTTAGGATTTTTACATTTGGGTGGAATCTCAATATGAGCGTGTCAGATAGCCCTTCAGAAACGCTGATGCAACATCTGACTTGGATGGTTTAAAACCCAGAACAAATTGCTTCACCCATGGCTTCAGGATTGCTGAGCAACTGTTCTTATCTTGGACAATATCATTTCTTCCATTGCGCAAACATTATCTCCAACGTAAGCTGGCTGACGATGTTTATCGCAGGCTTTCGCTGTAATTATACAGCGTCTTAAAGAGGAATTTTCTATACAGTTAAGAGCATTCATACATACAAAAAAAAGTGATGTGTTGATCATTGGGAGGTTAGTAAAGCACAACTGCGTCAAGCATTTGCTAAATTAAGAGGCAGACGTGTTGGGCTGTGTTGTGTTACAGTACAACACCATTCAACAGCAACACAAGGCACATTTTTCAAAATTACAGCTGTTACGGCAACCTGAACATCATCACCTTCACAAAGGATTTAGTGCTGAACGGTTTCATTATACCGCATCAGTTTTAGCGTGATGCCCATAATTAACTGTCAGTAGAGCGCGATTGTAAAAGTCCACAGCACCAGCCATGATTTACCAAAGCTCATCATCTATACGACATACAGCGAGCGGCGGTGAAGAACTGCCTCAGTCAGCATTCCTATGCGGCATTCACACCTGGCCACCAGAATGGGAAGTACGGCGACAGTTCCCATAGAAACAACCCGGGAGTGTTCACGCGGTGGTCCAAGATGGCTGACGCACAGTTGCTGCTTCCACAGTCTAGTCTAATTCAGATTCAAGATTTGCTGCTTTTCACAGAGAAAAGGAAGGAAAAAGACTTTGACCAAACCAAGGAGAAACCACAGCAGGTAAATACACAAACACAAGCTACTGATCAATAAGTTAGAAAAAAACTAAAGTAGCTAGAGGAGTAAAAATAAATGAAATAAAGTAAATTATTCAATTTGGCTAAATGAGGTTATAATTGTGTTGGGTGTGTATGTAACGTTATTGTAGTAAGGAGACATGTGGAATCAGGTGTAAAACAACATGAACCTTTTTAGGTCTCTTCATTTTATTATTTATAAAATCAATTATTTGCTGTTGTTTTTTTTTTTCCTCTTGGAGCCATTATGTCGACAGTTGCAGTGCAACTTGTTCTACTAAATGGGAGAGATCATAACTGTCAGTGTGCTATATAAGACTTGGAGATACAAGTCAAAGGTTGATGTAAGTGGTTTTTCCCACTGTCCTGCTCATAACCGCAGTTTAAATGACGAGAACAAAGCATCCACCACCATAACCATTCCTCAGATCTCTTATTGTTGTAGCATCACTTCTACATAAAGAAGTGTAGGCTGTGTGTAAGTCTTCATGTCCCTTTCCTTCACGTGTTTTAGTTGGTTTGCGGGTTTTCTTAGACTCTAAAACTGGTCTTAAATGCTGAGTTTGAAGAGTCTGTTGACTTCTCCATTTCCATTTTATTTAGCAGACGTGAACTGCCACAGTAATT
Organism: Channa striata; assembly: GCA_033026295.1. NCBI lineage: Eukaryota > Metazoa > Chordata > Actinopteri > Anabantiformes > Channidae > Channa > Channa striata. The sequence continues at coordinate 20,113,423 of CM065180.1, read as the reverse complement.
GTCGCCCATTTTGAGTTGACAGACAATAACTACAGGAGTTCGCCAGCCACTAAAAGAACTTCACGTCGTATCACACCGTAGTTCTCTGCAGAGCTGATGAAAGGACACAACCTTTACCATATTCCAATACCAATACCACTTTAATAGTCAAATAAAGTGCAAGTATTTGTCAAAACGCCACTGAATTACAACGTGCTCTTAGCGTGAGCTCTCAAATGTATTTAAAGTAAAATAACAAAGTGTATTTAAAGATTGTGTTTTACTGCAGATAGCACAGAATTGGATACTGTCAAAATCATAGATAGAAATTAATGCAAATAATTATAATTGAGACTAAATTGGCACAAAATGGCACAGCTAGTAGTTTTTTTAATAAGAAAAAGTAAATGGCTGTAAAATAATATTTGCCTCTGAGTTGTAGCGGAGTAAAGTAATAAAAATGCTCCAGTACTTATGTAAATGTTGCTTTGGCGACTAATCAAACTTTATTTTTACCTCCAATTTGAAACAAACTGGAGCCAGTGTGACACTGGCTAACTGACCTGCAGCTTAGCTGTTCTTGATGGTTTCCTGTTGCTTGTTATGGAAAAACCTGCAACCGTCCAAACACTGTTGCAGCTTTCGAGACCCTCTGTAGTAACAATGTACCAACATTGTTGTCCAACTTTATTTTATGCAAATTTATAATAGCAGCAATTCAGATTCCTGTGTCACAGGAAGTTCCAGCACATAAGCTGCACAAAGTTTGTATTGGAGTGGATGTAATAGCCAGTGTACACAGTAAGCTGCAGCAGTGCCGGAGTGTGTGTGATAATTCCAAATGTTGCGGCCCCCAAATTAAAGCCAGTGGCTTCAACACAAAGCAGCCGGCGCTTATCAGCCCAAAGCAGGTCAGCGTTCGATACCGCCTTTTATTCACCCTCCGCTCCTCCTCGCCTCCCCTTTCCTCTGTGCCTCCCACTCTCCCCCCTCATCCTCAGCCGACTCCCTCATCGACTCGTCTCCCGCTAATCCTCTCGTTGCCGAAAAGAGTTGGGGCGAGGGAGGGAGGGAGGAGGAGGGAGCTCGTGATCAAGAGGAGCGAGGCGAGGGAGGGAGGGAGAGGAAGGAGTAAAGAGGCAAAGACCCAGTCGTGTTTCTCTATTAAAACCACTGCTGTGACAAATGCTACTGAAAATAATGTTCTTTATATCTATATATCTATACCAAGGGCTACTGATATTTATCTCACTTCCTGTTCTCTCCTGCATCTCTTATACAGTTTTTTTTCTCTTTCTGCATCCTCAACTCTCTGCCTCGCAGCATTATCTGCAATTGAAGCTTGCTGAGATGGAACATATTATGAGATGCCCTACAGTGTGTGTGTGTGTGGGTGTGTGTGTCCATTTTTTTTTGCACGTGGCCTTGGGGACTGTGCTCAGTGGGTTTCTAAAGTCGGGTAAAGTCTTGTCTTGTCTGCAGGAGTTGATAGGTGAGTCTGACAGTACATCAATCATCAACAAAGAGTCAGAACATTCCTGGATGTGACAGTCGAATCACGTGCTGATCACAAAAGGCCTGTAGACGATGCCACGCGAAAAGTGTGAGGCAAAAGATGGATGCTCTAATCAGCGTTTCCAGATTATGATCCACGGAGATGACGTGGAGATTGTGTGTTGCAGTTAGCTGCAGCACCAAAAGGAGAGCGGGAAATGTCACACAGCTCGTACGTGCGTGTTTTAGCTTTATTTTCAAGCAGCACGTTTAACTGTTTATGCCTTTACGTGATACTTTCTCGTGAAGAGGCGAACAGGAAACGCTGGGAGAGAGAGAAACAGAGGGTGTGACACGAGCACAGGAGCTCAGACTCAAACCCGGGCGTGTCGTGGAATCAGTGATCAGGCCATTCCAAGGTTTGGCTTTTAACCGTAGAGAAAGGCTGACGTGTGGCCACCTGCTATTAACACTGTGTACTGACGTGTGAGGAGTGAATCCAGTGCTGACATGATGTTAAAACTCACGGTAGACAACAAACGACACGTTGTGTTAAATCCATTCCTTCCCAAAAGCCAAAAACACAACTAAATATTCAATCCGTTAATGTGTTAAAGGTCACAGTTTTCCAAACACTCTTCATCGTGTGACTCATACACTCTCCCTCTAATATCAGCATCAGTGAAGTTTGGTTTGTGTCACTGCTTCGGAAAAGTGAGTCCCGTGATTTGGTGGACGACGTGCCCTGGGACCGACAGCTGGATCGGGTCCAGCTGTGGCAGGTGTGTCCCTGTGGACGGAGGGAGCTCCTCTCAGGCCGCGGGGAGACTTAAGGTAAGAGACGTGACGCTCTGCTTTCCCTCGCTGTCGCTCTGTGTCCATGTTTCCCGCCCCGACAAACAGGACCGGTTGTAACGTACAAGCTTGTATCGACTTTCTCTCGGAACAAGTGCTGGACCGTTGATTATAATCAGCGTCCACTTTGCTGCTGTCCCCTTTTTCTCGATCCTGTCGCTTCCTCTCTTCCCCTTTCTCCTTCCTAGTGCTGTGAGTCAGACGTTACACAGTGTTTGATGCTCCGAGTCTCGACTTTGTGGATGTATTTGGTAAATCACTGGCTCCTCTCGCTGTTTTTGTACGTGTGGCTTGTGGATTTTCCGAGATTCCGACTGTGACCACCGCTTATCGATGTGAATATGAATGTGGCGAATTCCTCCTTTCCTTCCTTCCTTCCTTCCTTCCTTTCTGCTGCTCTCTTTAACCCACTTTGCATCTCGAGTTCACATCTGGGTGGTTTGTGTGTGATGTGAGTCCAACACCCACTGGGAAGGAGTTTTATTAAATGTTGAAAGTGTTCAGAACTATTTAGCCGATCCACTGATGATCACACACAGCCTCAGTCTGCTCTCAAATCCCATCACTGTCCATCATCCTCGACTTACACGAAACTAGTCTGTTGTCTTTGTGAAAGACATTAAATAAAAATATGTTCTGTTTTTTTTTTTTTTGGTTGTACTTTAAAAGAAATAATTGGGACCGAGCTCCGTGTGGCTGCCATACTTCAACAGTACAGTGTAGGTAGGATACGAGTGTGTGTGTGTGTGTACAGCCTCAAAGCAGTTGTGCTTCATATCAAAATCACACGCACACACACACACACACACACACACATACACACATACACACACAGAGTTGAAGTTCCCTCTCACTCTTTGTAGAACACTCTCAAGGGCAGCAGTGTGTACTGTGTGCTAACCCCCCCACGCACACACACAGGTACACACACACACACACACACAGATTTCCCTCACCTCCTACACAAAGTCACCGCTGCCTTTGCTTGTTGTCAAGTCTCTCTCTTATTTGCTGAATGTCACTCGGCATCTTTTTCTCGTGGCCCTGTTTAACTGTCGACTTTCCTCTGCACTTGCTTTACTTATACTCTCCCACGGTGTCCCCAAATATATATATATATATGTGTGTGTGTGTGTGTGTGTGTGTCTTTTTTATGTCTTTCCCTCTGGTTTAAGATTTTCTAGTGTGGGTTGCCTGTTGCCACTGGGATCATCTTTCTTTCTGTTGCTTAAATCCAAGTGTTTCTCCTAAATCATTTGCAGTTGTTCTTTTAAACGTTACTTGCAATAAGTGAAACACTTTTACGTGATGATTGTACAGAAATGAAGCGAAGACAGGCCACACGTGCAGCAAGGCAGGCAGAGAGATGATGCCTCAGAGAAAGCTCAGTCGTTTTAGATTTAGTCACTATATCTAGGAGAAGCCCATTGCTGAATTCTTAAAGTTAAGGATTCATACAACCCAGAGTTCTGTCGTGACATAGATTGGACTTTCAGTTGAGGAACCAAAATGTCCACATCCAAGAACAGACCAAAGTGCGAAACAGTTTGACGTAGGTGAAAATACACATTCACCTTGTTGGACAGAGTTGACAAGATGCAGCATGTCATGTCATGTGCAATGTTCCTTATTGATGGATTTATCCGTTCTCCATTAGATTTTCACTCACTTATAAATGTTCTGGTATCCATCCGCTGGCTTTTGCTGTACAACTCTTGCAGAGTTGTTTGGCGTTTTCTTTTCTCTCCACGGTGCACAGTGCAGATACAGGTGTGTTCATCCTGCAGTTCTTTGAACTTTAACTTTGAAATTTACCTTTACCTAATAGAGGTATGTTTAAAGTCTTTTACTTTAACTGTTTTTCATTAAGTCTGATTAAGTTGACCGTGATCAAAAGGCTCCACAGAAATGAGAGTGGCACTGACGGCGTTTTTGCGAAATGCAGCTGCAAAATACTAAAATGCGTAGGACGAGCAAACAGATGTTTTCATCCAACTGGTTCTTCAGAGCATCTAACACTAACGCTTTGTTTCTCCACCTTTCTAATCCATCCCACTCTTCCCCAATCATCTTTCCTTCTCAACTCAATTCTTCCTCCCATCACACGCTCTCTCTCCTTTTCACATCCTCCAAACTTGACCCGCAGAGAAACCGTCGGGACACCTGCAACTTCGACAAGGAGTTCACCAAGATGACGGTGGATCTGACGCCGACAGACAAGCTCGTCATCATGAACCTGGACCAGGACGAGTTCCTCGGCTTCTCCTTCACCAACGCCGAATACGCAGCACCTGCAAATTAGCGCACAGGGGGCGGCGCGGGTGGACTGCTAGACGAGGAGGTTTCAGAGCAGATAGGAAAGTGTAGGAAATACCACTATTTCGTGTGCGTTCAAGTAGATGTCTGCATTGCTGTAAGGCCACACCAGGGTTCGTCCAATACTTCAGCACAAGAAAGGTATCACAAGACTAAACTCGCACAAAACACCAGATACCAAAGATTTTGAAGTATTGTATCCAAAATGTTCTACTGTCATCGTCAAACATTTTTCTATATATTTCCAACTCCACACGGCTTTGATTCTGTTCTCGGCTCCTGGCACTGGCCTACTTTAAAACACTGCAACTAAACTTTTACTGTTTCCAGCCAAGTTTTAATATCCATCCTCTGACACTGATCTGCTACATTCATGTTACAGCTCAAACCGAACCACATCGCTGTCCAAACCACACAGGGAAAGGTGAACACATATGATTTGCAGTTAAGATGGCTGCCACTGTCAAGTGAGACTAAAAAGAATCTGTGAAAAGCAAAACTTGACTCAAAATGTTATTCAGTTTTAGCAGCAGCATGTGGGGAGACGTGAGCAAGGACACAAACAAAGCAGAAAAGTCACCTGGATTTATTTGAATATGAGCAGATGAAACATAAATACTTTGTGATTCAGTTGATATTTTCATCTTACTTACTGCCTTGACAGGAGTAAAAGCAATAACTCCCTTCAAGCTACAGTATGAAACTGATTGTGACCAGCACTGGCAGCGGTGCAGAGACGTCTGTTTCTCATGGTTCTCGAGCCAGGATCACACTGACTAATCAGAGACGTTAAACAATTTCTGCTTCATTTGTATATTTTGCAACATTTTTATTTACTGTAACATGATAATATCTAATAGGAGGAGTGTGGAGAAAAGTTGAGTTTCTACTGTAGCTTAAAGCACATTGTAGCTTTAAGGTAGCAGCTTCCATCCCGGTGTAGTATCTTGTAGTTTGCTGTATAAAGCTGTTGTCTGGTTGGTGGAAACTGGCTCCGTCTTTTACTATCAGCCATCTTAACATGCACATCTAAATATGCTCTTCTCTGTTCAATATATTTCAGTAGTCACTTCATGTCCCTTTCCTTCACGTGTTTCAGTGTTGCTGCAGCCATAACTTTGCAAATATGTAAAGCGGTAAAAATAAAAATAACTTCCTTAAGTTAACAAGTTGCATATCCGCAGCTGTGGCTCGGTGGAATCGGGCCTCGGATGCTCCTCGGTTCGGAGTGCAGGTCCTCAGCCTCGCTGCCTGTGCGCTGTCGAAGTGCTGACACACACTTATCTCACACTGGGCCATCGCAGCCTAATGAGCAAAACTTCACAGCCTGTCAAAGCTTTTTTTTGTCCTTTCTCGTCTGTTGGCTCGCGCTTCTCCTCTCCCGCCCTCCTCCCTCTCTCTCTCCCTCCCTCTCTGTTTGTTTCGGCTCTAATCCGCACGTTTGACAAGGCCTCACTGCGAGCGAGCGTGGCGTGACGCAGCGTCACGGGGTTGGCAATGCAGCCGGCCCACGCACACACGCGCAGATGCTCACACGGTGGCTGAGGGGCCGATGCGACAACCCCCAAGTGAGCATTCTCGCAAACAGAAATGCTTTAATTTGCACTTCCTTTCCCTAATCAGCGTGTGCATGAAAACATACAGCAAATGCCCATATGTGAGAATATACTGTGTGTGTGTGTGATAACAAGGTGGACAGTGACTGTAAATGTTCACTCCTGGAGGCACATGTATACTGTAGGTCACACAGGCCTGGACCCCCCCCCCCCCCTTCCCCATTAGTACCCTCATACATAATACACAGCACATATGAATATACTGTACAGGCTGTTTGTATGTCACATGCACAGACACAGAAACCTTCACGTTGAGCTTGTTGAGATGTTGTACAGTATAAATTCTATAAAGTATAATTTGAGCTGCACATTGCTCAGGTCACCTGCTGTTGTTGACTGCAGTGTTCAGTGGTTCTCAACAGCTGTGCCACTTCTGTGTGTGTGTGTGTGTGTGTGTGTGTGTGTGTGAGAGAGCATAACTGAGTGAGTGTATGACTGTGTAACTGTAACTTTAAATATTCGCAGAAACCCGTTTTTCTTCGTACAAACACACATGAGGGAGCTGTGTCCTGAAAACCGACGCTCATCGATGGTGACACACACGCGCGCGTTAAAACTGTAAAAGTTGTTTTAATCTCTCTGTTTTCAGTGTTTGAAACGTGGTGATGTTCTCATCAGCCATGATGTGGTTATGTTTGTGCTTCGAAATTCCCAATCAGGACTACACGGTATTATACTATGCATGCATGTGATGATCTTTCTCTTTCATATCTCGTTGCGTATGATATGGTTTTATCCTACGATACGTAGTTTATAGTTTCCTAGAGATGAATAGGGTTTATTAGAGCCGTACTGTATGACTCGTGTCATTATTACCGATCTATGTAATGTGATCATGTTCTGCTTCATTTGTACATAGATGCAAATATTTTTCAGGTCTTTAGGGCGAAGAGTCTTCCATTTCCATAGACCGATCTACACACGAGACACGGGTGTGTTTAGGGGTAGAAGTTAAATCCCGTGAGTTGCAATAGAAATCACTGAACTAGAGCAGAAAACGTGTAATTTACTGACCCGCTGTTTAAAAAAGCCCCTGTTTAAACCCCCCCCCCCTTCAAACCGCTGTATAGGTTGAGCGTGATTGTGTTAAACAGTGTCCTCCTTCCTTCCCTCCTTCCTTCCCTCCTTTCTGACCTTTCCTTTGATTATTCCTTTCCATCTGTCGTATTTCCCTCCTGAACTTTCGCTCTCTGTCTTTCTCTCCTCATCTCCCACCGTCTTTTTCTTTACCAATTTTCCCTTGTCGTTGACCTTTACCCCTCTTCGCCATTTCTCCATCCTCCTCCTCCCTCTCTTTTGACCTGCTTTCTTCTCTCACTATTTGATGTGACCAGCTTCTTTAAAGAATAATTCATTTCCCTGATTGCGTTTAATTCTCTTGCTTCCTCGACACTGCACTTGAAATCTGATGAGCTACTGTAGTGCAACTAAAAGTTTTATGGCTGCCTCTTGAATTTATTTCTGCTTTTTCGGTAGTTTAACAATAATCTCAAGTACATGCAGAGAACAGTAAAGAAACTGCACAATAACGATAGAAATGTTGTTTGTGAGATAGTTTCCTAATAAGCAAACGTGTATTGTGATGTTTTCAGTTGTTGAATAAACCATGTCGACAGTTCACACAGTGTCTCATCTCCAGTCAAATGTTTCAGACGATTAATGTGGATGTTACACATTTTTCATGTTTGCCTTTCATTCTAGTGTGTTTGCACTGGTAACAGCGGCGGATTAACCAATCAAAATGAGTCTTTTTCAAATGAACGCACATTTGATATTCGAAAGAAGCAAGGAACATTTCCTCTGTAAATTTACTGTCACTGGCAGATTCGATTAGCGTTGGCTAGCTGGATATTTGGGTTAACATTAATTTCTTGAAATGGTTTAAGACTTTGTTTTATAACCAAAAACCGACTAAAAGGATCTAACGCATCGGACTGATTGATTGATACGCACATGTCATCGCTGATAATGAAACTCGGCTCAGTCTGAACACTTTTCTGGATCAGAGCCCTGTTATTTTGGAAGGAGAAATTTAATTCACCAAAATAGCTCCATCTTCCACACTGAGCCGATGATTTTAAGGTATGATATGTGTAAGTTTTGAGCTTGGACACCCAGCAACAGGCGACATTGTAATGACAAACTTTATCTCAGAGAAATTTCTAAACTTTAACCAAGACACAGAACATGTACTTTTTTAAAGAATATTCAGTTTAATTTAGCAGTTTACATTTGAAGACATTCTTTGACTAAAATAACATGGCTGTCAGTGACGCCACAGACAGACATTTGTATTGTCCAAAACAGCGTCATTCTTTGCTGAAAAACACTCTCCGCTCGTGTGCTCTTCAAAGGAAGCGGATTTCTGCGTAAACTGCCGTTAACAGACGACCACCTCAGCCCCAGCCAAGGATTCTTTCTAGCGTGTTACATTTTTTCACATTGGAGTTACAGTGTTTCCTTCGTAAGCCAAAGTTCAAGGGCTGCTATTCTGTGAAAACTGAGAGTAACCACGCTTACAGCTGTTTTCGCCATGGTAACGGACAAAGTTACAGGAAAAAGAAAAGGATGCACAAAGTTGACAGCGGCACGCATTGGCTCGCACATACACACACACAGAAATACACTCTGACACACAACATAATGAAACAAGGTAGGTTTTCTCACTCCCCTTCAAAATAAAAGCCCTTCTATAAAATATTGCTGAATTTCGAAGGTAAAAAATGAGCTTGTGGTGAACGGTGCCTGCAGTAAAAGGCTTGAGATCAGGAACGCAGCTCGAGGTTCTGTAGCCGGACCACATTGGCTCTTGGAGAAACTCGGCTGGAGAACATTTCTCCCGTTATTAATGCGAGAACCAGCCTCATAAAGAGGACCTTCAGCTGCAGGTGAGTGTTTGGAGCTGGAGCAGCCTAAGCCACCCTCCTCTGCATGTTTCTGATATCACCGCCTCTGATGTTAATGGGGCTCGGCTTTGAATCCACAGTTAAGTAGCGAGCGAAGGCGCTGGCTGGTGCAGATGGACAACAAAGGATGAGGGGAAGAGGGGGCTGACGTCGACGACAGCAGGGCACTGGAGATGAAAAGGGGGAAACTGACAAAAGCTGAAAAAAAAATCTCTTATTTATTTAATTCAGTGAATCTTAAAAACACTCGAGAGGGGAGCATGACGGAGGAGCTTATTGGATTTATTTCACACTATCTTCACTGCTCGCGTTGGGCTCTCTCTCTCTCTCTCACTCTCTCTCTCTCATGCAGCCCTACACACACTTTCATTGGCAAACATTTTAGAACCGCTTTCACACCATCACAGGCGTCGTCACAATTAACACACATCTGTGTCTCTGCGTCCCCCCTCATTCACCCTTTGAATCAGTCAGTCCCACTGTCAGTCTTCCACACAAATCACTCTCACAAACACACAATTGCATTTCGCCTAGTTCATTAGTGAACCGTCCACATAATCACTGGCCTCGTGTCTCCCCCAAACGTTTCCCCCCTTTGACACATTACAACTCCACAAATGACATTATTACTTCAATAAATGCAGATCATGTGATGCTGTTTGTGTGGAATAAATAGTGAAAAAGGACAGAGAGACACTTTTCTTTGGACTGTGTGTGTGGATGTGTAAAGTCATAAATCACAGTTTGGACATGTTAGCATCACGCCAGAATCTTGCTTCATAACCATATGTTGTGTCTCGGTCCTGGAGTCACTCCATCTGTTAAAAAATAGAAAATCACACAAACAAACAAACACAAACGTGCACAGATACAAGTTGCAAACTGTGCAAAATTCAGAAATGCATCGTCTACACACACGCACAACAGACCTACTAAAAAGACCGAAATGCAACATGTGTTTTTATTCCTCTCGCTCCACGTGTGTCTCCACCTGCCTCACTGTGGCTGTGAAACTATCCGTCTCGCCCTCACTGCCCCATATATTTATGCTGTCAGTCATCGCTCGTCCTCCTCCACCTCTCGTTCTTTCTCCCAACTGTTTATTTTTCACTCTATAATTTCTCTGTTGTTTTCCGTCTCAGCAAACTTCTTCCACTTGTCTTAGACCCCCACCTCCTCCTCCTCTTCCTCCTCCTCATTCTCCTCCCTGTCTCTGAGCACTGGCCAGAGGCGTGAGAAGGTTCCAGCTCACTGAGCAGAAGCCCTGCAGTCCTCCTCCTCCTCCTCCTCCATTTCCCTTCAAGAACTGCCCCCGACTTCCTGTCCTCGTCCTCCTGTTGTAGAGCCAAAAAGTGAGAAAAGAGAGGAGATGAGAAAAACGGCCAAACGCTGATGATATGAAGCTTTGTTTCTCCTGCCCGTGACCTTGATCCCTCTCCTCATTCCTGCTTAGCAACGAGTTCAGCAGACTTTTAATGGGCATCACTGGAAAGTTGCCCCCTGCAAACAATAGTGTTTTAATTTAGCGGCTGCATCGTTTGTAGGACGGGGTCCACGAAGATTGACGTTCACTGGGCACCTGACCAACTGGGAGCAGTTCGACTCGACAAATAGCCAGGAGGGACTGGGAATCGAACCACTGACCCTGTGGTCATAATAACACATTCATGTGAAACTGTGAGATTTTAAGGAGCCTTTAACACTTGTATAGTCATGTTCCTTGGGCGCCGAGGCCGCCACATCCTCTTTTCATCGCTGGCCTGCAAAGAGTCCTGGGACAGTTTGGGCCGTTGGAGCTTCCACAGCCAGATGTTCATTTCCTGTGCTCTGCAAAAACCACAGAGTCGAACTATTATCAACAAAAAGCGTGTAACCGCCGCGTTCTTCAAAAGGTGTTTGGCAGCAGTTACCACTACAGGAGCCTGTGTTCATGGAGACGGGCCTTTCACCCATCTGTCCTCCCTCTTCTTCCTCCATTTCTTCATCTCTCCTCCTTCTCCTCCTGCGCTGTCACTCCTCCTCCCTCCCTGCTGTCTCTCGCCAGAGGTGAACTGCTGTACTTCTCTTCCTGAAGTCATTTCTATGTTAATGAGTCTCCTTGTGAGATAACGCAGGCAGCAAGGGTCTCGGACACCCTCGCTGTGCCAGTGTGTGTGTCTGACACACACACACACACACACACTGGCACAGCAAGTGAGAGGGATGACTGAACCTGTCAGTTCTCTGGCTGATGTGTCCAGCATTTATCTGTAATCCTTCTTCCCCCTCTCTCACTCCGCTTTTCTCTCTCTCTCACTCTGGTTTGACTTTACTTCCTGTGTTTGGTCTGAACAAAAGCCACCGGGTTCTTTTTTTTGTTTGGCATGTAAACACTGAACCAAGCTGACTTTAACAAAATGAAGACAAAAAAAAAAGATAGTTTCCTACATCTGTGCATGTGTGTGTGTGTGTGTGTGTGTGTGTGTTCATGCGATTCTGCTCACTGGGTCTAACTGATGAATGAATAATGGGTCTGTATGTTCAGACAGAAGAAAGTAAGAAAAGGTTTCAGGGAGCAGGCACGTGTGCGTCATACATCCCCGCAGTTCTGTCACACACACACACACACACACACACACACACACACACACACACACACACACACGTTAAGGGGTCGTGTGAACACACACTGTGCGGAGTGAAGTGTGTGGAAGCGTCGCTCGAGTGGAATCATTAAAAACGGTCCGTGGCTCTTTAAGTGGCGGGTCTGATTCTTCATGCGTCGCTGGCCGCTTGCGCTCTCTCTCTCTCTCTCTCTCTCTCTCTCCAACTAACTAATCAGTGCGGCGCAGGGAGTGTGTGTGTGTGTGTGTGTGTGTGTGGGGTGTTTGGGGCTGGAGCCGCGCGGGAGGAGCAGAGAGAGGAAAACAACTGCTCGGCGCGTCCCGTCGTTCAGCACCATGGACAGCGGCGCCTGAAGCCTGAGACCTGATCAGACCTGAAGGAGCCGTTCATCAGACGTCCGTGGACGCACAACAACAACAAACACAGAGACTTTCACCACGTCACCACCTGCTCTCTGCTACTTCCGCTCTGATATTCCTCCTGCAAAAGCCGCTGATCGCTCCGCTCGAACTCGGAGCTCCTCCGGCTTTATAGAGACGGCGCTGCGGCGGTGGGCGGGAGATCCGGCAAGGATGGCGCATGATTAGCTCCTGAGGGGCCGCCGGGTCCAATCCGAGCCGAGCGCCGCGGCCCCGGGCGGAGTTTGACGAGACGCGCGGTTACTTTTAGTTTGTGTTGGTTGGACCGAGAGGAGGAGGAGGAAGACGAAGAGGAGGAGGACGACGAGGAGAAGGAGGAGGAGGAGGAGGAAGCAAGCAGGCAGGCAGGCATCAGCCAGCGTCTAATCGGCCGGTCCGTCCCGCTTGTGGTCGAACTTCGGCATCGAGAGAGAGAGAATCGATAGATCCCGTCTGGGTCTCGTTTGTGGAGCCGTTTCATTTGAATTCCCGCGCTGCGTGGGTCTCTAATCCGGATCATCTGTGGTCAAAGTCCGTTTTTACTTGTTTCTGTAGCCGGACACCGAGGACCAACAGGGGGGGAAACAGCTGGGGAGGAAAAACACACGACGGAGCATCTGCTGCGTCCCCGCGGCTGACGCGTGGGCTTTATTCATTCATCCATTCACTCCTTCATTCAGCAGGAGGCTGAACGACACGACACACGTCGGCTCTGCAGCGCCGCTGTAGAAGGAGGAGATCAAGGAATCCAGGGCCGAGTTAGGACCGAGCCTCCTGCACGATGATGCCCAGTTAAAACGCTCTCTGTCGGTCAATAAAACACACGAACCCCCCTGCGCCGTTTTAAAGATGGAGACCCTGCGCGCAGAGCTCAGCTGTTGAACCCATTAAGAGAAGGAGCCGCGTCGGATAAACAGCCGCAGAAGTTGAGAAGAGAGAAGGGAAGGAAGTAAGGAGGCAGGGAAGGAAAGAGGAACAGGCGGCGGAAGAAACGCTCCGGCCGCCGGACGACCGGCTCTGCCCAGCTCCGGGACAAATACGCGGAGACAGGCGGGATGAGGTGCAGCCGCTCCTGTGCGCCCCGCCTGACGGACTGACGGACTGACGGACCGAGGGACCGAGGGACCGAGGGCAGTGGCCGGGGACAACCGGTGGTCGGTGTGTGCACGCGCGTGCGTGCGTGTGTGTGTGTGAAGGGGGGTGGTGGTGAAAACCGGTTTTTGGGAAAGTGACGCGCCGCCGCCCTGTGCCACCAACCTCTCGCCAACTGAGGCCGCGAACTACTTCAAAAAACACACACTCCACCTTCTACCTGTTCCTTTTTTTTTTTTTTTTTGAGTTCCTGTCTGTGGAACACATCCCTCCGACTCCCTAAATCTCGCGGGATAGACACGAAACCGACATCTGAGGGAGAGGAGAAAGAGCAGGACGCGCGCAGGAGCCGCCTTTATGAAGATGCTGATGTGTGACCGCGGCGTCCAGATGCTCGTCACAACGGTGGGCGCGTTCGCCGCCTTCAGCCTCATGACCATCGCCGTCGGAACCGACTACTGGCTGTACTCGCGCGGGGTCTGTCGCGTGAAGAGCAGCGGCGACAACGACACGAGCCGCAAGAACGAGGAGGTGATGACGCACTCCGGCCTCTGGCGGACCTGCTGTCTGGAAGGTACGTGATCAGTCTGAGTCTGTGTGTGTGAGTGTGTGTGTGTGTGTGTGTGTGTGTGTGTGCGCGCGCGTAAACCGCCTTTCCCCACTGTCTATCCGTGTTAGTCTTTCCCTGCCCCTGCCACTCCACACACACACACACACACACACACACACAGCCTGTATCTCCATGTGTGTGTGTGTGCCTGTGACTGTGACTGTGACAGCATCCCATAATCCCTGTTTCTCAGTCCTTAAGAAGCTGAGTGCCTCCCTTCCTCTGCCGTGGAGCAGAACCGAGTAGAACCGGGTCGTGTTCTTGTGTGGCTGTCATCTCACTGCACAGGCTGCACACAAACGCCAGCAGCTGGCACTGCTGTCAGCCAGTCAGCTGCTCGGCTAACGGGTCTACCTGGATGTGCACACTGTTGCTGCACAGAGCCGTGGTTGGAGTTTGGTCCTTTGAAGCCATCTTGTCGTCCTGTTGTTAGGAGAAAGAAATGCATTAGAGGCCCAACCCGGGTGGCGCTGGGGGCAGGGGTGCAGCCGCCACAGCTGAGAGAGACCTGTCGAGATGTGCAAGCGATCTCAGCTTTTCAGCTGGAAATAATCCCAATTTGTGCCACTGAGGCGGAGAAAACTGCACGTCAGGTTGAGTTTTTATGCAGTTTTTCAAAGTAAGAATCTACAGTTGCAGGAAACGTGTCACCATCTGGTTCCAACCTCTCATGAAACAGGTTTCAGTTTTGCTGAGGCTGACAGAACTGCATCATCTCTCTGATTGTCACCTGACTCTGCTGAACTTAAAACCAAACTGGCTCCAAACGTTGCTGTGACGAACCCTGATAGACGACGGTTACAGAGACTGAAAGCTCAGCGAGAGGCAAATGTGTTTGTGGGGCAAATCTTAGAAGGTTGGAGACTGAGGGTGCGTTGATCTGAATCTGGACTTTGACCTTGGCTGCATGTTGTCCTCTGCCACTTCCCGCCCTTTGCCTTGGTGCCTGGAATTCCAAACAAACCAGAGAAGCCGCATGACTGTTCTGTGTGATTTTATGTTTCCCCGATGAAATGGGAACCTGTAAAAAGAGTTGGCACCTCTTTATTGATATTTGGTCATCTGTGCTTGGCTGCTCACACTGTGAAGCAAATATGTTCACTGCCATGTGGCTAACATCGTGCAAAAGCAACATTTTCCCAAACGCTGTGTGTGAGTCACGTGTGTAGGTCAAATGTCATGAATTAACGCACATTGTCATTTACAACCAATTATCTGATTTTGATTCTGCATAATGGGCGTATGTTTCAGTTACCATGAAAAAGAATGATAGGAGCAAGTGTGTGTTTGTGCGTGTGATGCAGCCAGACAAAACCATCTCATTCTGGGGGGCATAGGGGGCTATTACAGGGCCAGATGGTGCAGGTATAAAGCTTTATTGAACACACACACACACACACACACACACGTTATAAATGAATAAATAGAGAGAAGAGTTTGCAGTGGTAACACAGTGTCAGCACATTGTCAGTGCGTTCACACACACACACGCTCACACATGCATCAGACAAAAACATGCAAATCCTGGGCTGCAAGTGCCCGTATGTACATAGATTATGTAACACAACTAAAGAGCAAAGGTTCTCTTACAGTATCTCTGAGTCCCTGGTGGCCACGGTTGTATAATTCATAAACGCCTCACAAACTGACAGGAAATGGATGTCGCTGCACGGTGAACATGTGGCTTGTTCTCGGGCCAGCATCGGAAAGAGAGTGAATGAGTGGTCGATGCATCACATATGCATGTGCACAGAGGAGCAAAGCAACATTTGGTTTATTATTTTTATTTAGCAATGAGTTGAAAGTGGAGGGATATCATAAAAATGGCACGTTTTCAGCAAAGAAAGATGGGACTCGACGTGGGACGTCAAGCTCTGATTTCCCTCTGTAGAACATGGTTTTAGCACTTGCTGTGATTATGGACAAATACTGTAAATCATTCAGTCCTCCTGCATAAATGTTCTCATCACAGGGAAAAGGTTAAAGGTTAAACTTCTCACTAGCAGATGTGTGCACAAAAATAACATTGACATAATATTGAAACAATAAAAATAATAATTTGCAATAAAATAACCTTTAGACTGTTGACAAAACTTTAAACTGAACGTATTAGCGTGGAGAACTGTTTCCCTTTAGGGAGAAAACATGGGGACAAAAAAGAGAAGGTCATAAAATAAAGTGTGTTCCCTCCAAAATAAAAGTCTCATGCAATTTTACAGGACGTCTGGTTTATGTCTCAGAATGTGTATTAATACCAGGTGAAAATGAAAAGATCTGCAGATATTATTATCAGGATAATAGCCTACATCTTAATACCAGCTGTAGTCCAATGTTGGCAACACACACTTGTAGGTCCACAGTAAGATCAGAGTGTGTTGTTTGCTGTACAGATTTTTAAGCCACTTGGGGCCAATTTGTGATTTGTGATATTGGGAAAGAAATGTGTAAAATGACAGGACATTAAAAACCTGTAACTTTACCAAAAGTGTCACATCTCAACAGAGTTTGACGGTAAAACGTGAGGTGGTGCAAACTTGATTTTACCTTTACCTTTACTTTAAATCCCGAAAAACAGCCTCTACAAGTTTCTCCCTTATTAGTAAGTAGAGTAAGTCAGTAGTTCTGACAACAATTATAAAATACATGCCTTCAGTTTACCTTTTTTGTATTTTATAATTAACCACAAGTATTACAGCATTATTTTGACCTTTGTTGGCCAGTATTACATTCAATTATGTGGTTAAATGACCAAAAACAAAACAAAAAATATGCAAACTTAGGCAAAATGACTACAACCCAAAAATAGACACAAAATGACAAAAACAGACACAATATAGATATGAAATGTCCAAAATCAGGGACAAAGCTTTTAAACATAGACACAAAATGTCCAAAAATGCATATAAATGACTTTTATCTCAGAGATAAATGGCATCAAGCAACTGAAACACACAAAATGACAAAAACAGGTTCAAAACATCCTGAAAATACAACAAATAACATCATATATTAAAAAATGTCTATCAGAGGCATCAAATGAATAAAGACACTGAATGGACAAAAAAAGACCCAAAACAGATGCCAAAAAAACAAATGTAACGTTACCACAAACACACTGAGAAAGAATGAGGGAGCCAGTACCTCATAGTGTGTCTCTGGGTCAGGCTCCAGTTTGTGTGTGTGGTGTGTGGGGTTTGTGTGGTTGGGTCCATGTTTGTGCCTTTGCAATTGTTGTTGTTAAGTTTCCTCTGTGATAAATGAGCCTAAAAAAGCAAGGAAATGAGGAGGGAGGAGGAAGCAGGCGAGAGAGGTGGAGACGGGTGGTGAGGGAAAAGTGATGGATGAGCCTTGCGTGGCCTCAGTTTCAGGTGAATCCCGGGGGAGTGTTTGACCCCAGCAGGGATCTGAACGATCACAAGGTAGCAGGGAGACGGAGGATGGTTTTAGACAAAGTGATTGGCCAGGTGGCTACAGGAAGAAGGAGGAGGGAGGTGGATGAATTAAATATGGAGGGTTTGAGTGTGACTGAGATAAAACGATCTGCTGACAGGGAGGGACAAAGGTGAAGGCAGAGGGGGCAAGGCGGGGTTACGGGGACGATAAGTAACAGACAGAGGTAAAGAGGCTTGTCTGGGTGATCACCGGAGAAGGAAAAAGTGAAAAGAGGATGAAGTGGCGGGCTGTGAACGAACATGTTTGGTGATTGGATATAATATAGATATATTCTAGATAAGGCTTAGCGGTGTTGTTCAAGTTTGAACTGTCACAGGCGCTCGGAAGAAGTTCACGAGGTCGGATCATGGACCACAGTGTCATCCATCACAAACGTTGAGGTTCGAGTGGGAAGTCTCTGCAGAGCACTGAATGTTGTCATGGCGACATATTATGGTTTTAAATTTCGCTGCGTTACAACGGATGTAATGTTTGTGTCCGCTCTCTTTTGGGCATGTTGTGTGGAAGGACCCTGAAAACGAGCATGCACAACAGCGACAGGGGATGAGAGACGATGAAGGGGCGGCTGGAGTGGGATAAATGGGTGTTTTGGAAATGAGGTGTTTTGGAGAACATGGGTGCATGAGACGAGACTGAGAAAGAGGAGAGGTGTGCAACCAAGCAGAACCTGTCTCATTCTCTTTCATCAGCCATCACCGTGGAAACTAGCCTCTTCCCCTTTCTCTCCCCGCCTCTTCCCCCGTCTCGCGTCTTCTCGTTCCTTTCGCCTGGAAAGAGGTAATCAAACAGAGTGAGGGAGGAAGAGGCACAGTCACCCACAATGAGCTGTCAGAGGCGCTCTGAGCAAACAAGCAGTCCAATTTGCTCTGCCTTTCCACTTCCTTCCCTCTCCCACGTTCACTCCCTCCTCCTCTTCTAGTTGACAAAATCCACTATATTCTGGGTTTGTACTGAGCCGGGCCAGTCATGTGCAGCTTTTGGTCTGATATGGGCGAACTCACCTGTGAAGGAAGAACTAGTGTGAGATTGTTATAACTCTGGAAAACCTTTCGAGCGTGGGGATGCACTTGCTTATAAAAAAGAAAAACGCGTTTTCCTTTCGACTTTACAATTTTGCACAACACAAGCAGAAGCAATTTCAACCCCACGGATCACGCTTCAGCATTATGGCCGGCACATCGTCCGCATTAGAGTTTCACAAGGCAGAAGCCAGTAAATTAGTTTCGCCAGCTTCACTGAATGAGTCTGATATGTAGCTGTCATAAAATGTCCGCGGCCGACGCGCGGAGAGGCTAATGTCGAGAAAACAGCAGAGAAGTCAACGACAGTTAGTAGGTAGAAATGGTGGTAGTTGTTTCCATTCCATACTTTTCATTATTGTTGATAATTGTGTCGATGATTTGATGCTGACACACTGGTCACATGGACAAGTGCATATCACATCAATTTCCAAGGACCTGCACAACCAATGAAGGCAGGACGTGGACCCGGGGTAAAAAGGAAAGCAAACTGTGAACGCTTGTGACGAGAAAGTTGTTATTCTTTGCATCTGCCAACACTGATTTACTCATTTATCCAACGTGACTTAACAATAAGCTACAGACACTATAGACAACTTGGCGACATTTCAACTTGTAGCCTGGGGGACCAGCAGTCAAACAACCGAGCCTGTGGATCGTGGACGACTGTTCTACCAACTGAGCTGCAGCCACTGCAGCTGGCAGTCCTCAACCGTTTTAGGAAGCACCGTTGCCTCAAAGTTAGAGAGTCTCTGGTTCGAACCCCGGGCCGTCTCTGACCTTTCTGTGAGGAGTCTGCACGTTGTCCCCGTGCTTGCAGGGCCGATTTCTTTCCCCATCCAAACACATGCATGTTAGGTTAATTAGTGACTTCACAAACGCCCGTGTCTGTCTCTGTACGTCTCTCTGTGTGGGCCTTGATGTAGACCGGGAACCTGTCCAAGATGGCCTCCACCTCTGGGACAGGCTCCAGCCCTCTGCGACCCCATCTAGGATAATTAATGATAATGGATGGATGGGCTTTGTGGTGATGCCTTGACCGGTTCTGTAGGAAGAGGCTGAGATTTGTTTGTTTGAGTGATTTCTTAGCAGTAAACTAGAATTGTCACACCTGAAAATACGTGGAACGCTTCTCTTTAAAGGCAGTAACCGATGACCTGTCTTTTGTCTCTCTGTTTGAGGAATAATTGAGGAAACTCATTATCTCAACATTAACTCAATCCATTGTTGTCACTTCATTTGTTCATGCCTGTTGTGCCAACCCCCTGCAAATCCGTGCGATTCATTTAATGTTCCTGAGACGTGGCCGGAACCTGCTCTGCATGCAGAAAGTGCAGCGTGTGGGAGAGAGCGAGATCAAGGACGAACAGCTGGCATCTCATGGCCAGCTTGTCACAATCGTGGGGACATCTGGGCACACAGTGTTGTTTGTGTTGGTCTCCTTTTTAACCTTGTTTGGAGGCACTTTTTTTCCCCCCGTGGAATGTTTTCCCTATTTTTGCACGCGTACACCACAGAAGAAGTCGACCGATGCAGATCCGAGTGTTTTATCTGGAAAAACATACAGTGGGCTGGTCACAGTCTTTAATGAGACCTTTAATTGTTTCTGACACTATATAGTTGATGCCATTCAGCTAATGAATTAGTTTATTTAAAAGTTGTCTATTTAATGCCACCAAGTCATTAGCTAAGTTAAGTTATATAAAATACTTTGTTTGCATAAATACAAGGAAGAAATACAGCAGTGTGCAACATTTACTGTTTGAAACGCCGACTTTGTAGCTCTGTAGTCTTACAGCAGTGACTCGGGCAACAGTAGAATATAGTGTCTGTCTCTTTTTGGCCCTTGGATTTGCTGTACTGCATTCATGCATTATTTGTTGTAGTATGTATGTTATTATAATTTCATAATAACTCTGTGTTTATCTGAATATGCTGGGAATGATCACAGCAGCATGCCTTTACGTGATTTTAATCGCAAACAGGAGGGCGTGCTCGCGTTTCTGCATGTAAGAGGCAGTAGCAGCAATCAAGGCCTAGTGGGCGAGAGCAGACCATATGACACACGGACACACACAGGCAGACAGTCGCGGACACACTTATTTCCTATTTGCTGTGTCCCAAAATACTTTGCTGTGGTCCTAGTTGCAGCTGCCCTCAGGCCACGTTGACCTTTGTGAGGCAAATGTCTCCTGATAGATGCTCCCTCTGTGTGTGAGTGTGTGTGTGTGTGTGTGTGTGTGTGTGTGTGTGTGTGTGTGTGTGTGCGTGCACACACATGTAAGTAGTATGTGTCTACATGTGTGCGTGATTGTGTGTATGTGTTTTTCCACGATTGCTGTAATTAGGCTTGAAAAAAAAACAAACGGCGAATTTCCGGTCGCATCATAGCGACTCACACTCATGTTCCTCCTCACATAGACGCACACAGAGATAACAGAGATAAACAACACGCAAAAGGATGAAGTACATCACAATTACAAACGATATGCGTGTTGATATTACTGTGTGGTGACATTAATGTGCACGTGGTTCCTGTAGATCCAAGATATTTGCATGTAACAACTGCGTGTGGAAGTGACACAAGCAGAGCACACAATCAGTTTGGTTAGGGGTCAGCTTCAGTAATGTTTACTGAGATGAAAGTAGGCTGTCGAAATATGAAACATTTGGTTTCATCTTACTGGTGTTTTATCTGCCGCTTACAGCAGCAGTGGTGGTTGCAGATCCATCAGGGACCAAAAGCAACACAAGGAAGTAAAAAAAAGGCATTCAATAAATGAGAATAATTTTAAAAAATAGAAACAATTTTCAAAATTGCCAAATTGTTTGTTAATTTCTACATGTATATATTTACACAATTATTAATATACACATATGTTCCACAGTTATTTGTTTCTGTGCTTTTCTGTCAGTGTAATAATGAAGCAGGCTGATAATCAAACAGCTGAACCCGATTAAGCAAAATCAAGTTCGACTTTACAGCTTGCAAAACCCAGAAGCTTCTATGTTTTTTAAAAATTTCATTGGACTGGACTTGTGTTTTAATAATCAGGTTCAGCTCTATGATTATATGATATTTGATTCTAGGGCAGCAACTTGCTGTGACACCAAACAGAGGATGCAGCACGACAGGAGGAGAAAGTAGCTGCCTCAGAATTAAATAAAATACTTAATACAAAATTACACCAACGTTGTTTAAGTTGGCAAATACTAATAAGTTCTTGTACTCTCTTGAAATCTTTTAGCATTTTTCTACTTCCAGTTCCCTCGTCCTGGAGGGTTTTTTTTTTTTTTACGTAATTTGGTTAAAACCTGAAAAAAGGTGGGTAGTTACCACAAAGTCAAACGATTTTTACATTTTATTACATAAAAATTGTCAGTAAACATCCCCTTTGACCTATTTTTTCGCTTTTACGTGTGTTTTACAAGGCAGTTGCTAACAAGTGGCTAACGGAGAGTAAAGTTACGACGACGAGTTTAGGGTGTAAATGTTCAGTACACGTTCCTCTGACCTCCCTGTTGGAAAATATTTCTCTACTTTTAGCTGAAAACCTCCTCCAGATGACATCACCTGGGGAGGTTTTTCAGATGATGTCATACGGAGGAGCTCTGGAAAAGCAGGTTCACCATGATCTCAAACTTCATAGTATGAGTGATGCGATTCCAAGATGAAAAAACTAAATCATTTTTTACGTCAAACTAACATTTTTTTAAGTCAAAAAGACGATTGATTTAATTTCAACATAATCGGGGCAACATTGAAACTTAATATTGCTGTGTACGGTTGCATCACTTCTGTCAGCCCAAGGTCACAGATCAAAGCCATACATCAAAGCCATGCGTTTCATAGCAACAATAAAACGTTCAGTCAGACGTTCATTAGACTAATGTTAAACGTGAGGCTGAGACATTAACTTGGCCAGAGGAAAGAGGGGCACAACATTCCTAAAGAAATCCTAAGAAGGACTAACAGGAAATGCCCATGGAGTTCTGCAAACATGCCACAATGAAGACTGTGTGTCAGCATCAACACTTGTGTAGCGACACTGAGAAAAGATTGCTTAACCTGCAGAACTTTGTGACCCATGTGCTTAGAGAAGCAGAACTCCTCAACCTCAGCATGAGCGACCTCATGTCTCATAGAAAGCGACTAATGTTGGAGAATAAAGTTCTTATAGAACGTGTTGGTTCTCTGGAGCAGGCGGTAGACGTCTTGCAAAAGAAAGAGTGTAATAACCTGAGGAAAGTTTTCAGTGTTCAGTGCCAAATGAATTACTCAGAGGAGAAAGCCTTTGAGGACGGTGAGAAAATAACAATTCAAACGAGTGATGTTGCTTATATGCAGCGAACAATAGAGGATCAACTTGCTCATATAAACAAATTGAGTCAAACCGTTGACGGTCTTAAATGCCAGCTGGAGAGGGAGCAGAACGAGGGAAAGTTCGCTCAACTGAGATTTGAAGAGGAACGCAGGGCCGAAAATAGAGTAACTCACAGGCTAGAGCATCGCGGCGAGTGGGCCAGCCCAGAAACGCCTGCCGCCGGCGCCAGGCCTGAACGGTTCTGGGGTTGGTTTTCAAAAGAACTGTTAAAAGTAGGCTGGTTTGTTAGCATTGTCTGTTTGGGTGCGACGGTCCTGGGCGAAGTGTTGCTCTACAAGTGGAAATCCTGCAACGACGTTTACCTGTGGAACTGTGCCGTCCAGCTGCCCTACATCCAGCAGGCCGCCGACTGCGCGGTGAGCGTTCCCTTTTAAACCCAATACAGTCTCAGCCTTAGATCGCTCCAACACCTGATCCAGTTACCCCCAAGCAGAAGGGCTGTCGAATTCTTGCAACAGACATAAAGCCACAATTTCTCTATCCGTCCAACCAATTTCTGGAAATAAATATTAGTTGATAATCCGGCGATGCAACAGCTAATGTGCTTGAAGGAGCTTTTAATCTTCTTGGAGCTTTCTTGGGTTTTCTCGGGGTTCTCCAGTTTCCTCCCGTAGTAAAAAAGAAAACACATGAGGCTTATTGCCGACTCTATGAGAAATTCCTGTTCCAATCGTGTAATTTCAAAACAAAACAATAAAAAACCCTTCACGATAAGTTTCTGTGGTACTTTGTCGTAGTGTATTTTATATAACGGGCCTCTTAGCGTTTTTATGTTCCTACATTGATTCTACGTTCGTCTCTCTGGTGACTGTATGTGCGTGTGTGTGTTGGTACCTCACGCATCATGTTGTTAAGCACCTTAACTTGGTCGTCCAGTAAAAGTCTTAATGACTCTCCGTGTGTGTGTTGAAATAATTTTTAGCTCATAATTGTGTGTACGTCATCAGGCACACTAACACAAATGAAGCTGTGTGTCTGCATCCTGAGTTCACATTTGTTTAATACAAGCTCATCCATTTTAGAAGGAGGCGCTGGTGGATGGAAACGCAGAGCTCGGACTGAAGACGCTTCACCGCTGCAGGAACATCTAATGGCTCTACTGCAACTTATTTGGTTTACGTAGCCAAATGTGCTTTTTTAGATGTTTTGGTCATGATAACTGCATTCAAAAAGAAAAAATCTAAAGCTTTTAGAATTCACTTTTTCATTTTGTAGGACAGTCGCTCTGCTCCGGCCTTTTTTCTGCGGACCTGCCGCCCTCCTGTCCACACGCCTGCATCTCGGTGCTTGTTTTGCCTCGTGCCAATTAAAGTCACTGTATGTATGTGTGTCACTTTAGTGGTAATATGCTCCAAAATGCGTCTGAATTTGGAAATGTGCTTCCAGTGGTTCCTGTAAAAGTCTGTGTCAGAGAACAGCACTGGCAGCAGTGCACGTTGTAATTTTTCATGCTTGAATTTGTATTTCATTCCAATTCCACCACTGTACAAACAGAGAATGGACAGGAAGTGAACGGACAGTGTCTCTTTGCTCCGTCTTTCACGGAAAGAAGCTTTGATTCACATAAAAATGTGACTCGTTATTATTTTATTAAACCTAGACTTCAAAGACTAAAAACAAACATCCTTTTTTCTCCCTCAGTCAGAGGTTAGTTACTATCCCTGAGCACATGAGCTGGATGAATCAATTTATGAGTGATTTTCTGAGTGTGGGTACTGGAAGAAACCTCTTCATATGCAAATAAGCAATTAGGTTGAGTTGTTCATTTGTTCGGCGTCAGCCTCCGTGCTCCCGTTTCTCTCTAATTCTCCCGTGCCGTTTTACCACCAAGCCTCTTTCAAGCGGCACTTCCTCTTTTCATCCTCCTTCCTCCTTCATGTCCCTTTCTCTTGTCTTCCCCTTCATCCCTCCTCATCCTACTCCCCCTTCCCTCCTCTCTCCCTCATCTCCCCTGTGGTGTTGACCATGTGTGAATGGCTCTGGATGACGGCTGGGAATGAAGCTGCACACAGGCGTGCGTGCACACACACAGGGCAGTAGTATGCTGAGAGATGTGTGTGTGTGTGTGTGTGTGTGTATGTGTGTGTTTGAGGAGGACCTGTACAAAGGAGGATGAGTCACTCTCTGCCTGACACACAGCACACTCGCAGGAGACTGCATCCGAGTCAATATAACACAAATACACTTTCCCGCTGCACACACACACACACACACACACACACACACTGTCACACACTGTTGTAAACAGTCTACAGAAAGCTTTTACTTATGTGCATGATTGATGGTGTTCATGCATCAGTTTAATGTGCTCGGTTGATGTGTGCATACATTCGACGTCCGCATTTAACAGTAACGTGTGCGTTTGTATTCAGTGTGTGTGTGTGTGTGTGTGTGTGTTTGCTGGCTGTGATAAGCCTTTTCATTAGTGTTTACCACTCATGGCCTGAAGGCTACAGCTCTGTCCTGCATCATGTCATCTCTCTCGCTCACTCTCTCTCTCTCTGTGTGCTGGCTCTCTGCTTTTCACAATCTGTACACACATGAAAACTTACTTTCATTCCCATTTTCATTTGCAAAACCTGACTGATGGATTCAGTCTCTTCGGATGCACCCCTAATGTAGCGCACACCCGAACTATTGTTTCCACCCGACAGACCCTTGGCATGACCAGAGCATATTCAGAGTGTATGAAATTAAAACCAACTCCACTTGCTTTAATTTCTTCTTGTGGAGCCTTAAATATTAAAACCCAACTGATGTGTGCTTCTCCCCTACAGGAACATTCAGAGGCGTTTGTAAGAAGATCGATCACTTTCCAGAGGACGCTGACTATGAAGCAGATGCTGCTGAATACCTCCTCCGTGAGTTTGATATGAACATAACACACAATAATATTCACATCTGGTTTCAGATTTTTATTTTAATTTGAATATGTAATACGCAGGCAATTAATGAGAGATACAATAAGATAAGAAACTATACAAACGGCAAGGACAAGCAATTACTCACTTACCATAGTTGAAAACAATATTACAGCTTATTCCAAAATAAAGTCTTCTGTAGTCCAAACTTGTTGTGCTTGTCCATTTTAATATGAAACATGCATGGAAATGTTAAAAAAATTTAAGTTTCACAATTTACTTTACCAACATTTCTGACACAACTGGTCTTTAAGACAAGGATTGCTGAAGAGGCTTTCTGGGCACAGGCCAAGATGCCCAAGAGTGTCTAAAGCTGATGTTCATATTTCTTGTTTAAAGAGCTCAGTTATAAGAGAAAAAAGAGGAAAAAATACAAAAATGACACACCACAAAAAAAACAGCAAAGAATTACAAAATATGACACCAAATTATTTAAAAAATGACAAAATGACCAAAAACATGCACAAAACTTTAAAAATAAATAAATAAATAAAAAGAGAGGATAAGGTCCCTTTTTTGTTTTTAGAATTCATGCATGTGAATGTATGAACGTTTTCATGCATGGTTTGATGAAAGACACAATCATGTTGCATTATGGGAAGTATCAGTGTTCCAGAATTTGAACATGTAAACAATTTTTCTACCTACAATGCAACACTTTTGTTAATCTGACTTAAATAAATGGAGGGCAAAACAAAATGCCTGCATGACATCATTGTCCTTCCTCTAGCGCCACCCACTGGGCAAAACCCTATGATTACCTTTCTGAACTGATGATGAACTGCTAAAATTATTTGGGAAAGAACACTCACTGTTGAGAAATCACAGAATTTAAAAAAAGGGTAAATGGGGAGAACATTTTTTGGACAAGCAAGGAGAAGATGGGCGACGATAGAGAGGACACAAGGTTTAAATGCTGGGGTTTTCTTAATGAACATTGCCTTGATGAGAATATGAAACCGAATGTGCATCGTTATTTTTCAGTATGTCAGAAGAGACGATATAATTCCTCCAGAAAGACTGACCCGGGGACGTTTACTGAAAAACAGGAAGGAGGGGGCTCTCTGGCTTTTTCCCCCACAGTAAACACAAAATAAAGATGGACCAAGACTACGACAACAAAATAAATAAAAAAACAAAATGCATCCAGCTTGTGCATCCTTTTTATTGCTCCATTGAGCACAGACTAATATCCCCAGAGGCGGCCAATTAGATAACAGGCCTCAGTGCTGGCCAGCCAATCGGGAGCGGGGACCTAGTGACCGCCATTGCATTCAGCCCAGGGGTGTGGGCCACAGAGGCGGGGCTTGTGTGCTTAGCTGCAAAATGCCACTCGATGCTGCAGCTGTCAGTCATACTGAATGTGCCTTGAAAGACAAACACATTTACTTCCAAGCTTATCAAAAAAAAACTGAAATCGCTCTGTTCTGTTTGTAAAATCTTTCAGTCTGTCACACATATGCCGTGCTGACAAATGTTTCCCTCCTACTGCACTCGTGCTTTCATACTCTGCATATGTGTCCGTGCAGCTCTCCATCTGCTCGAGTTTTTGTCCATCTCCTTCCACGTTCACCTCTCTCTGCCTTTCTGTCCTGCTCTAACTGTTTCTCAAAAGGCCTTTGAATAAATGCTTTAACATGTTCTGGAGTCAGATGCAGCCAAGCATGTAGCTGCACACTGGCGTAAGTGTGTGTGTGTGTGTGTGTGTGTGTGTGTGTGTGTGTGTGTGTGTGTGTGTGTGTGTGTGTGTGTGTGTGTGTGTTTTGGTGCACGTGTGCATGCGAGCTCCAGCACAGGGGATTTAAATTGAAATTGTGACTGACTTTCAGCTTCAAGAGCATTTGAATATATTCACATCTATACTGAGAAACTGTGGAGGAATTTTAACCATTGAATGGTCTTACACACACTCGACAGTATGTGACTGTAGTGCAGCTTAGTGTATTTGTTCCCTTCAGAAGGGGGCTGTAAAATTTTTCATACAGTGTATTATTTAAAATATGATTCATTTGATGAAGACTAATGTACATAACTGTGACTGAAATCTGTGCAGTCACTTTGTGAATTTTTAATTTGAATAAAGGTCCATTCTGAAATCTCATCTTCCAAAGTACCTTTTAGTCAACTTACTATTGATTCACAGGACACTTGTTATGCTGCTCTCCAATAATTCAGCAGATTATATTCATAATAAGTCAAGCCGCTTATGTATTACATCTATTACTTTCGGTCTGATTCCAAATATACAAAAGAAATTAGTTCATGGGATTGTTTAATTCAGTGCTTGTGTGTGTGTGTGTGTGTGTGTGTGTGTGTGTGTGTGTGTGTGTGTGTGTGTGTGCAGGTGCTGTGCGTGCCTCCAGTATTTTCCCCATCATGAGTGTGGGTCTGTTGTTCCTGGGGGGGCTGTGCGTGGCTGCCAGTGAGTTTTACCGGACCCGACACAACGTCATCCTCAGTGCAGGAATCTTCTTTGTCTCTGCAGGTAAGCGTGTGTGCGTGTGTGTGTGTGTGTGTGTGTGTGTGTGGGTCTCTGTGTGGATTTATGTCTTCGGTTCACTTTAGAATAGCAGTGTAGTGGGTGTCAGTCATCAGTGCACAGTTTATGTACCGAAGGATACAGCTTTTACCAAACTGACTCCATAGTTTGCACATCTCATACAACAGTTTGTTTTTTATAAAAAAGTTAAACAGGGCAATTGTGCATTAATTAACATCACTGTAAATGTACCAGTGCTGGTCAAAGGGATTTATGTTAACTGTTGCCCCCCCATTACTTTTTCCACTACAATATATTAACGTTTTTTAATGTGTTACAAAATTGAAAAACACAATTTACCCCCTTCCTCCATCAACCTGTCAGATTCTAATCAGTTCATCCTCGTGTCCATTTGGTCTTTTGCTAAGACATCACATTTACAAGAGTAAAAGTAAGACTGAATCTGTTTTAATTATTATGTCTCAGCACATCCATCTTCACGTGGTTGGATTAGGTTCAAAGAATTTCATTTCTTGTGAGCGTAGTGCATTAGGGGAATTGTGCCGTATTATTCTCCTCTAACTATTCTCTATAATGTAGCATCCATCTTAGCTGCAGCTCCAGCCAAACAACAGCCTGGCCTGATACTATGAGCCAAATTTCAAGGTTATTTAACATTTTACATGCATTTGAGCAACACGGATCTACGTCTGAGTGCTATATGTGGCTAAAGGAGTGTGTGTAGTGTAGAGAGGACGTGCAGCACTCCAGGATTTGGTGAAGACGCCTGTTAGGCATGTAACACACACAGAAGAGCCACGGTGAACACAGCAGCTGATTAATCAATCAGCAAGTGCATCACGATGCTGCTGTGATGCACGATGACGGTGAACTCACACACACACATGCTGACACTTACAGTCTCATAAACACACACACACACACTCGGGCTCTAACCCTCTTACACAAAGGGCTGTAATTGCTGTTCAGTGGGATGTGTACAGTACCACTGGGTTTTGTAGTAAATTTATGAAGCCAAATTGATAATTATTTCCCACAATAGTGTGGTGGCAATGATTCTGGTTAATTACAGCTGGCTAATTGTCCCCATTCTGTGCGTTCCACAGCTCTGTATTCTGGACTAATGATATAGAATAAGAGAGAGCAGCTGTGGGAATTGGCTCTTCCAATAACGCTCCCGTTATTTCACTTTTTTACCCTCTGTCTTCTAACCTTTGCAATTTTCTCTGTTTTTCATTCACGTTTGCAATTATTAACGCACCATTCTACTCGACTAAAGTGCTAATTAGCAGAGGTTAGCATGCCGACAGGAAACACTGTGATGGATGTGCTTAAAATCATAGATATTAAACATCATCATGTTAGGATTGAAAAGGTTTTACGATCAGCTCAAATTGAGGCGGTTACACAATGCATTTTTATTTATTGGGCTTTTATTCATATTAAATGTGAAATATTAGGGCCCATTTCAATGTACATAATTCTAGAGGTTTTGTCTTTTTTTCTGGATCTGGCAACAACTCAGCAGGCATGGCCGCAGTGTCGTGTTCATGTTCATTATCAGTAGATGTCTCGCGTAATTTTCCATCTCATAATATTTTCTCATTCTTTTTCTTCCCTTTCAGGTCTCAGTAACATCATTGGCATCATTGTCTACATCTCAGCGAACTCGGGCGACCCAGGCCAGAGTGACAGCAAAAAGTCCTACTCGTACGGCTGGTCGTTCTACTTTGGTGCCCTCTCCTTCATCATGGCAGAAATGGTGGGCGTGCTGGCCGTGCACATGTTCATCGAGAAGCACCGCAAGCTACGAGCCAAGTCCCGCACTGAGCTCATTAAGAAATCCGCCTTCAGTCGCATCCCTTCCTATCGCTACCGGTTCCGGCGCCGCTCCAGCGTGCGTTCCTCTGAGGCCCCCAGCCGCGACGCCTCGCCCCTGGGGAAAGGCGGCTACACTGGGCCTGCCGCCTCCGAGATGCCCATGTACACGCTGAACCCACGTGAGCCAGGCAACGCCGGCACCAAAGCAGGCAGCGGCCTGGGTGGGCTGCTCAACTCAGAGAGGGAGTTCCTCCAGAGCAGCACGCTCTCTAAAGACTACAGCAAGGACCCCAACCGCAGGACCACGCCCGTGTGAGAGGTGCTGGCGTCACAAATTTGCCCAATCAGAGTGTCAAAGAGCATCGTGCTGAGAAATACGGGGGGGGGGGGAGTGCGAGCAGAAGCAGGGGACACACAGGGTTACGGGTGGGGAAGGGTTTTGATAAACTTCGACTGTGAACTGTGAACTTTTAGCCTTTGAACTGTGAATCCTGATTCAGTGTGTGTAGCAGGGTCAGTTGGACGGAGAAGTTGCTCCTAACTCCAGGCTTTGGTTAAACCTCTAACTCCATACACGCGAACCCACATTCAGCTCACGTTCATGCATTGACGCTTTCAAATTGGAGTATTGGAGCTGACCTTGGCAAAAGGTTTAAAAGCAAAGCGGTTTCACGTTCGGGGCAACTTCTCTGAGGAAAACTGAAAACAATGTGAACTTAAGGAGAAGAGGGAAGAGGCGAGGGACTGTGCGATGGTTTCCCTTTCGACCTCAGCAGAATTAGATCAGTGCAGGGAGCAGCTCCCCGAGCTTCTCCGATGACAGCATTATTTACAAGTGAGGACGATGACACCTCAGGATAAGAGCTGATTCATTTTCAGTTCAGCTGAACTCAAAAATACAAATTGAAGATCCGGTTTGTCCATTTCCAGTCAGCGCATTTGCTCACGCGCTCTCTTCATGGGGATTGATTTTTTCTTAGTTCGTTACCGACTGAACTGACACTGAATTGAGCTCATTCCTGGCAACATTCATCCCCTCATGTCTGATCTCAGATGAGTTGTTAAATGGTAGCGGTGGGTTTTGCTGAGCGTGCACTGACTGCAGATCAGCTGTTATTGGGGGGGAAATGTAACACTGAAACTACTGAGCCCGTTCTCGATGGCAACATTAGATCATTGGTGCTTCCCTTTACTCCTGTTTTCAGCCACACGAGTCTTTTTATTTCACTCACAACCTAAAGAGACGATCAGATCTTCATCCGTCCGTGTGTCTGCCTTCACTCGTCACCTTTCACCTTCCACATTTTTCTGTGTAGCCCCATAACTCACCTTACTGCCACTTTCTGCACACCTCCCCTCTTTTCTCTTCTCTGAGTGACACGCGACTCGATGTAGGTCCCGTTCTCCGTTGGTGTCGCTCGTGGAGTAGTTAAGTTATGCGGAGGTTGTTGATTCAGGATACTGTGGCGAGAAGACCGCTGAGCTGTGAACACGCTGTAAGACAGAGCAAAAAAAAAAATTGGATTGCCCTCTACCTCTTGGTGAATATCTTTACGATAAATGTGAATTAAAGGTAATCTTTACTTTGCCAGAACAGTTTCAGCTGCAGAAATAATCTGCTCGCTGCAGTCTGAAATACACGTCTCTCCTCTCCTGTGGTGGGTCTGTGGAAAACAAATGTTTGTGTGATGCACAATTTACAGAGAGATGAATGAAACTGTAATATTCAAATCATCCGGGCTCCATTCTTTCGGCTGTCACTCACAGCCGCTCCTCCCGTTCGTATCGCTTACATGGGCTCACGCACAGACACACACCCCACAAGCATAAACACATCACAGCACAGAAAGTCCTGACAGTTTTTACGAAAGGCATCGATTAATTTCAGTTTATCTCATTTTCTTGCTCTTTCAGCCCTAAATACATTAAAATACAGCAAGGATAAGTTTAAAAAAGTGACATTAAGCTTTTTACTATCGAGTCAAACTACAGTCGGGTACAAAAGTTACTTTGAAATGAAAGAGTAAAGCAAATAATTTATTTCATCAACATAATATTTAATCCACATTCAGCTGCAAATCTTCCTTCATCAGAAATTAAAACACAGTTTAATTCATCAAGGGGGAACTTTTGCACAAATTAAAGATTTTTTTATTTCACTTGTGTTACTGCATTTCATGTGGGTGAATGGAAACACAAATGGTCAAGGAGTGTAAAAAAAAATTGTAGTCAAATAAAAACAAAAATACTGTCAAATTTTGGCTCCCCTTGATAAACTAATCTAACATTAAATTCTGATGAAATGTAATAGATAATTGTGCATTAAGTATTATGATAGTGAAAAAAGCTCTTAGTTTTATTCTTTTTACCATTTCAAAACAGGAGAATGCAACTTTTGTACCCAACTGTAGAACATAAACTATGCTGGTCAGATGGGGGTTTGGAATTTGGTGATATCACACATTTGCACCCAGTCTGTTCACCACTGGATCTGCCGACAGTTGGCTATTGAGAGGATTAGTAGGAAGTTTCATGTGTTGCAGCAACATGGAAAAAGCCACTGTAACATTCAGACATACTTTATGAATGTCATGGAATTAATCCCACGACCGGACAACATCCGATCATAACCACACTGTCACGCACACACACGAGAGGAGGGGCTGTGAGCGAACGGGCATGAGCCTCAAAAACCAGACACGGGATGGAAATGGTACGAAAACCTGCTGCAGGAAAACCAGCAGAGAGGGAGGAGACGAGTAGCTAGTTTGTTCAGAGCATTTTTCTCGAATTATTCTGGGGCTGTGACTAATAGGTGAAACTCAAAGAGGAAGAAAAAGCATCTTTATTTCCCTCCGAACCTCCTTAAGCCACCATTGCACTGTTTTGTATGAATGAAACGTGAAACAACACCAAGCTGTTACAGTCGCACCACGACTTTGACAATAAAAGATGTTTTAAAGCTCAGTCACACTGTTTAATTTATGAAGCTGCTGATTTATCTCCTGTCTTTGACGCCATAAATGGAGCTTAAAGGGACAAACGTGCATCGACACGGGCCTGCTCTCGCTGTCCTCCACGTGTAAATATTAATTTTGCAGACTTACAACGACGTCAGCAGTTGTCATGAGCTGTGAGAGAGGAGAAGGAAAAAAAAAAAAACTTCTCCAAGCAAGGGCTTTTAATTTTTAAAGGACGGGAGCACACAAGGGCTTTTTATGCTGCGGTTTTGCGGGAGGGCGGGAAGAACCACATTTGCGCAGGAAGAACTGTTTTAAAAAACCAGCTGAATAGCAACTTTAAGGACAGAACATGCTTCATGTAACAGAGGAGCAGACGTAGATAAAAATCAGTCACTACTCCTCTACGCGTTAGCTGCAATTAGCCTTTAGCTGTCGTTTTTTGTTTAGGGACTTTTTGGAGTAATTAGAAATAAAAAAATGATATATATATATATATCGCCTTAAGCAGCAGTAGGATGACAATTTTAATTAAGCACTTAAGTTTTCTTAAGAATGAAACGTGTAATCAATTTATCGTTAATATTACTTGGTGCCAAATATTATTCCAAGCGTTTCCCGTATAACCTCCAGGTTAGCTTTAGGTCATAGGTTCGCACGTCTCAATACTCTTTTTGGCAGAGGACTTTGCCGCAGTATAAAGACTTAGCCGTAGTAACAGTGTAGCTCAGCGCATCAGGAGCTCCTGGGATCCTGAGGGTCTGTCAGGGGTCAAAGTGAAGAACTGCCATCCATAAGCCATGCCAGCATTGACCTTTCAAACCATGCATGCCATATCCATCTGCTTCCAGCGCTTACGTTCACTTTATTGCAAATCCAGTCTCAAATCGCACCCTAACCTCGAAAGTCTGTGGGGATTCTCGATTGCTAGATTCAAGACGCCTTACGAGGGTCCGTGTGCGACTGTGCTGTGTATTATAATGTTTACTCCGGTGGAGCACAGAGTGCTTTTTGAGACTAGACCAGATCTCTTCTTACCGCCATACAGCTTTGATACTCTGATATCAACAACAGATAATTGTATTATTAGTAAAAACTTATTCTATTCTAAAGGTGCCACTGTGCAGAGGATGACAAACTCTGTCACATATTATAGTTATTAATGTATTTATGGGGGGTTTTGAACGAAGGGAGCAGAGTTGGGAGGCAGGGGTTGTAGTCTTTGTAATGACATATTATTCTCTCCTAGTTTCGTTTTCTATTTTGATGTGATTTGTGAGATTGTGTTGTTTTAATCACGTTTAAAGCCTCTGGCCGGAGGAACAGAGAAGAGCAGGAGATGACGGAGAGCTCGGACGATCTCTCGTGGACGTTAATCTCACCTCACTGGAGCCACAGGTCACTTTGCAGTTTGTCAGTGACGGATTAGACACACACACACACACACACACACACACACACACACACACGGACAAACATATACACGTTCATTCAGAGGAGGGTTGCTACACTTGCTGAGGACTTAAAGACCTGATGAACTGTCTCTCTGCAGAGGATGACGCAATCCAAAGAATTTAAAGAATCCCTCCCACTGCCAGTCCAGAAATCTTTCCCGTCTCGCTCTTAGATGGCACTTTGAAACTAAAACTACATTAAGGAAAAACACACTGAGACAATCTGAAGCTCCAAAGGAATCTTTGGCTACTAGAGCCAGAACGTGGAGACTTGCTGCAGTCTGCCAGGCGGCAAACCAAAATTACTTGAAATGTAGGAAGTTAATTAGTCACCATTAGCACAGGATGCAAATGCATGAACATACACATTCATATTCACACACACACACACACAAACCGAAACCAACGGCCATGCAGTACTCAACAAAGCTTTAACTGTGCCCAGTGTGGTGAGGAGAGGAGGGTCCGGAGAAAACGTGACGTCTTCTGGAGGAAACCGACAAACTGTTACTGTCCGGACGTGTGGATCCTCAAGGGGACATTAAATGCACCGAACCCGCAAATCGAACACTGAGGAACGGACGGACTGTTTGAGAAATGGGATTTAACATGGAACAGCTCTGAGACAAACACACGTGCGATACACACTCTACACACACACACACACACACACTTGACACATTCACGGTGACTGTGTGAGGGGGGCTTACAAGTGGAATTATGTGCCTGCATGTTTGTGTGCGTTGATGTTCCCACGTGTCTGTGTGTGTGCGTGCAGCCTCTCCGAACCCATGCACCCAGTGCCTGCCTGTCCTGCCTTCAGACAGCTCCCAGATCAGCCATGGGGCTTCCAGTATAACCTCCTCTGCATTCCCACAGCCTCTGACAGCTGCACTGGGATCAGTTCTAGAGCTAATTGCCCCGATCATCTCTCAGCAGACGCAGCCATACAAACTTCAAGGACTGTTGTGGATCCAGAGGGTTCTCGTGGGGTCATTTTGACTTTTGTTCTTTCTAAATGTCTCACTGGACTGTTGGGTTTTTATTTTGACGCACACGCTCTTAGGATTCGACTTGTGTCCTGACCCTGTTGTCGGATGTGGGATCGGCAGAGGGGGCTAGATGGATAAAAACCCATCGAGGCCCTAATGACAGCCGGTCTTTTTCGTACAACTTCACAAAAAAAGGAAAGCTGAGGAAAGGACAGCCTACGTGTGGACAAATAGCTGGAAAACTGTGACGTTGAGGACTCATCTGTAGGAGCTTTGACAAGAGAGTAGTTTTTCTAGCTGCAGGACGCCTCGCTGCAAATTAGAGTCAAAGCGTCTGATGTTTGGGGGGGGGGGTCCTGGACAGGTAAAAAACTGGTTGTCAACACAAGTTCCCTTAAGAGACTCTGCGATAAAAAATATCAGTCATGGTTTTAACAATTATTCTGGTCAAGGTGCCAATATTTAATCCCATTTCCAGCAGTTTTCTGTATTTGTGAGCGAGGTTTTCAGACCCGTCTTGCATTTTACATCACATTATTTTGACAGCGACCGCAGAGTGATTATGAAAAAAAAAATCATCTTTTTGCGGCTTCGCCTCAAGCTTCACATTAAGATAGTGTTGTTTACATGCGGAACATATCTAAGGCTGTGACATGGATGAGTGACCAAGACTGAAAAGCCCAAAATGGCAGGATGTTTCACTAAGCTGGGAGGGTTTTGCTGTGCATCACATGTATTCAGGCTCCCTCTTGCATAAATTCCTTATGAGAAGTAGCATCAGTGGACATGATAAAGGCTGCTTCTTTCTGAACAAACAAAATGTTCTTTATGCAGAAGATAAAATTATCCCCCAGAGTCTGAGCTATGATGTAATCAGTAGTTTCACTATCGGGCATAAAGATGCTGGCAGCAAGACTCTGTCGTGAACCAACAACTGGATGGATCACTGTGAAAGTTTGTGCAGACGTTCACGTCCATCTCTGAATGAACTACGAGCACGTAATGTTTCATCTGGCTTCATAATCAGGTCAAACATTCAAAACCCTTTGCTTCATGACCACATACCTGCAAAGCAAACATCCTTCCCATCAGGCTTAGCTGTGTGTGCTCGTCGGCCAACATCAGCGCGCGAACGCGGCGTCGCTGTGAGCGCGTTCGCGCGCTGGTGTCAGCGTTTAGCTCAAAGCTTCACTGAGCCGCCGTCTTATTCTGTTCCAAACAAAACTGTTTATGAGGTCAACGACTGTAGCCCGTCTTTCAAACTGACCTGAGGACTGTTAGAAAACTAAAACCAGATCACCAACTCAGGAGAAGACATCCATATTTCTTTCAGCAAGTGGTTTATTGATTCAGGTTTCCTTTGATTTTGTGTAAAGTATTAAGAAGAAATAGCTACTTGACAGGATAATCCCCACGACCGCAGTAAAAGCTCCAGAAATATGATGTTGTAGCAGTGGCCTGGCAAACGGTGATTTTCAGGGAGTGTGTGTCGCAGGCCGTGTAGCAGTTTGCTCCGAGTTGAAAGCGCTGGTGAAAATGAGGAGAGTCGGATCACGGCCAGCTGCTGTGTGCGATACTGCGAACTGGGGCTCGTCGGTGTTACCTTGCAGCAGGGATGAAAGCGAAAACCGAAAGCCTGTGTGCAGCTGGAACAACAAGTAGCATCCGTGAACAAAACCTCCCAAAAAATGAGGACTGCAATTTGGTGTCAGTGGAGAGTTGTTGTTTTTTTTTTTTTAAATCCTGTTCCATATCTCTGAGCCCTTTCATGACATATTCTACAATACACACACACACTAACACACACACACACACACACACAAACATGCTGGCACTCACGACACACACACATCGCTGCCAGCCAGATTCACTGTATACTTTATAATGTAAACCTCCAACTTACAGCGGTCTGACACGGACACATGCTGTGAATAAAAGCACACTTTTAATTACATGATATAAATATGATATATGATATCTAGAGAGAAAAAATATTATATACAGTATAATGATTAGAAAATAAAGAGTCACCTTTTGAACGTGCCTTTGGTGAGTTTATTTTGTATTTCGTGTGTGTGTGTGTGTGTGTGATTGTGCTGAACCTTTACACCATCATTCCCTGGTATTACTATAATTGTGACGTCGTAGCCTCCAACCCCAACTTTCACCATCACATCTGCATGATCTGACTCTACATGGCCAGGCTCCGTGAGCTTGACCATGAGGGAAATTCCACAGGTTTTCAAGTAATCTAAATAAAGTTTATTTGATTTGTTCACACAACAATAGAAAAACAGAATACTTCCTGGAGACTCACCCTTACCACGAGCTGCCCAGCAATAAAATAATTATTCACATTAATAGGATTTCCTTTTTGTCTCCAAAAGGAACATAAGTCCCCAAATGTGAATAAATTGATAAAAATGAGGAATAACAGTGGACACAGACAGAGATAAGACCCCATCATTTAGCATGTACAAATAAACCCCATCTAATCGTTATCGAATCCTCACCAGACACCAACATCACCTGCTCAATATGGATGAGACAACATCCAGGTCACACACTCCACACACATGCAGACAGATGAGATGTGTATCGGCCGCGCTGTGTCAACTGCTGTGAATTAACCGTCCCGCAGATAACACCTGTGCTTATCTCCACAGCCACCACACAGATGTCTGAATGACAGAGCGAGTTAAGACAGGGGGATGCAGAAGAGAGCGGAGTAAAGTTGATGCAAAGGTGGGAGGATAAGAGCCAGATTTGAGCTGTTTGAAGGTGATAATGTCCGTCTGAGCGCGGGAGCTCCACGTTTATGGGTTTTGGTTGCTATCAGGGTGAATTTGATTTAGGGACGTGGATCTGTTATTGCAAACGAGATCTTACAAGCAGATAATAAGGAAGGGAACCGACATGAACAGAAGGCTTGTTTGGAACCACTGATATAAAAGTCTGAAAGAATTCCTTTAAGAGACAGACTCCACCATGTTAGAAAGACTGCCGTGATGAAGCCCGATGAGAAAACAACTGTCACTACTTCCATCACTTTGGATGTGTACGAGTGAGCACGACACTTTGACTTCCTCTGATGAACGGGTATCTGAAAGTGCGCACAATAAGTACAGGTGCACGGGAACTAGTTGTGTATTCGTCCCAAGTTCAACTTAAGTTTGCACTTTGTTCATTGTAACAGTAGCTTTCAAGTCAAAAAATAAAAATTTGAGATGGATGTTCTTGCAGAGCTAAAAGACAAAAATAACGGATATGGGCCATAAAGCTGGAATATGTGTTCTGATATTTGAAGTGTGCAGAATCTGTAGTGACAGAAGCTGCTCTGTTTCATTTCTACTATTACTCCTCATCACGACATAAGTGAAAATGAAGCTGGTAAAAGTGTGAGGCGGAAAGCTCGCAGCTCAGAATATTCCTGTGATGAATATTCATACCTCTGACGTCAGCCACGGAGCTCCGTGCTGTCGTCATAGAGATTAGAGGGGATGACGGGATTACGGCAGAGTCTCTGCGCCACGCTGGCATCGGCCCCTTTCGTCCCACTTAACTGCCTCGATACGTTCCATCACCTGGCGCTCGTCTATTCTTTCCAGTTTCCCTTCAGGCCTTTCTCACCCTCGCTCCTTTTCCTCTGTGATCCTTTGAGCCATTTTCCCGTCTGTCACAGTTTGGCGTTTCGGGAAGCCACCCTCCCGTTGAGCTGCATTGTACTGTTGTAATTGCCTTCTTCAGCTCTGTTGGCCCAGTAACAGAAAATGGTCCTTTATGCTAATAGTGTGTGGAAGATACTGAGTGTTTCCCAGCAGGAATCCCTCATCAGATTATTTCATAATGCCGCACCAGACACTGGTGGCTGTGTCGTACCTTGATTTGCTCTTTTAACAGCAGAATTTGATAATTAGGTTTAAATATTAACGTCATTGCACGGTGTTACTCCTCCACTTCATTTAGGAGAGAATGTCGATTGATTTTGGATTTTAACAAGTTCAATTCAAGGTCACCACTAACTTCTAACTAAAAGATGACACTCAGTTCACTGACAAGACGTTAACAAAGATAGGGTTCACAAATTCAAACCATGGCTTGATTGCATTAAATTGTGCCATATGTTTTTTTTTTTATGAAATATGAGCTGTTGACACAAACTCTTTATTGAGTATGGAGCATATGTCTTTTTTATATCAACATGTTTTTACAACAAATCTAAAACTTTTGTCCCACAAATTTCTCCCAATTTTTAGGCCTAAACTGTGACAATCAACTCGTGTGTCCAGAGAAGTGGGTGAGTCTGATTTTCAGAGTGACATCCCGTCTTAAGGAAAATATATTCACACACATGTGGTGATGTGAATAATGATGTTTTGCCAGATAAGCACCTGATATTACACAAGTGCGTTTGTGTCCCGGTTGGATGATGCTGTAACAGCTGTTTGTGACTGAATGAGGCCCCGAGGGAGAGTCTCTGCCAGCTTGGATGTCCTAATTACTGTCTGTCAGTCTGTCTGTCTTCCTATCGTGGTTGTTAGTCTTACTTTAGCTTGTGATTGTGTGTTAGTTTGTGTCTGCAGCTACTGTGCGCTGGTGCTCAGTGTCTTGCTCAAAATCACTTTGACATGTGACAGGAGGAGCCAGGAATCCAACCGACGACCCTGGAAATGGTGAACAACTGCGCCACGACATTAAATCCTATTGTGTATTTATAATTTTGTGGTGGGTCAGCTGAGCCTCCGCACTGAACGCTGTTCCCCACAAAACTGAAACCACCAGCTGGTGTTAAAATGTTTCTCAGTCACGTTTTTTTAACATGTCTCCGATCAGAAATGAATTTCTCAAAACTACTTGTTCAACATCCACATCTACACTGTGAGGAAAAATCCTACAATTACAGACAAAAACTAGTTTTCTGTTTTTTAAAGTTGTAATAAGAAACTCTTAACAGTACTACGCCTACAATTACAAATTACATTTATTTCCCATTTTTCTACAGAAAGAATATTGTATTATTTAAGCTGTATTTTATTCCCATTTTCTTAGAATAATTTATGTTCAATTACAGTAATTATCAGGAATTTAATATGTTGGTCATTAAAGAAAAGTTTATGTCCATAAAATCCAGTTAAGAGTTTTTTTTTATTTTAAGATCATTTGAAGTTATGTTTTACCATAAAATATTTACATATGAAATTTCTAATTTTAAATTTGTGTACTTTTGCATTCTGGATGTGAATATTTTATGAATTTATACATGAAACTGAAATATATGCTTCCTAACGCAAATTCACAGAATCTGCATTTCTTTGCATTGTGAATGTAAAGTGGCCGTAAGTGTGAAGCACAAACCTGTTATTATTTCTGATTAATTTTTACATTGCTTTTTTTTTAAGAACGATAACTGCTAAAGACAAAAGTGTTGCTTATATTTTTACATCAAGCAGTGGAAAAAGGTTTATAAGAGACAACAGACGCCTAACAGAGAGCCAGCTCCATCACTACTATCAGCTGTGGTCCATTTTAAAAGATTTCACTGTAGTATTATTTATGGCTCCATTAGTGCTTTAATAATAATAATACAAATTATATTTGTAGGACTTTTGCCTCAGTAGTGAAATGATTCCCAGTAGCAAAAATAGTTTCAGTAAATGTATGTTTTTTCACTTAATATAAATTACCTTAATTTTACGGTTTTTGTTTGGCAGTTTGAATTGTTTTAGAGAGTGTAGTCATTCGTGAACATCGTATGTTCTCATTTGTTTGATCAAATTGCAAACGCTCCAGCATGTTTATGCAAGTCATTATGTGCGGTTGTCTGTTGTTTCCTGCATTATTATCTGCTTATGTCTGTTGGTCAAACTGTATTATGCTGGTTCCCTCTTAAATACTGTAAAAATGTAAACAGTGTGTCCTGCCTCACATGAGCTTTCAACAGACAAACATACTGTACATAGACAGAGCACAACACAGTGTTCCCACCGTTAACAATGGAGGGAACTGGTTTCACACGCGGTACATGACATGGTGAAGTTTAAATC
Source organism: Channa striata (assembly GCA_033026295.1). Classification (NCBI taxonomy): domain Eukaryota; kingdom Metazoa; phylum Chordata; class Actinopteri; order Anabantiformes; family Channidae; genus Channa; species Channa striata. The sequence goes on along the minus strand of CM065180.1, from coordinate 20,072,004 downwards.
TATCCTCCATTTCATTCAACACACGCATTCAATTGCAAAAAAATTATATACTGTATTGTGCTTTCTAAAGAATTTAAATGCTGTCATCAGGGATTTGAAAAATCATTCATTTGTGCTGCAAGTGAAAGTTGTCGGAGTAATCTGCCACAGCACCTGCAGCCCTTCCAATTACTCTTGCTATGAAGCTCACAGCATACATATTTTATTGCATTATATTAGGGACACATTTGAATATTAATCTTGGATCACCAAATTTACTTTGAAATTCCGACTTAACAGCCCACTCATCAACAGCCAGCTGCTTCCAGGATAACGAGAAAAGAGCAATGCTGACATCTGGTTCAGCATGGAAATGTGCTGTGAGAATGCACTGAGATAAGTTATTTTTATGAATGTCGTCATCTTAGTTCAGTGATTTGCTAATTTATACTAAACACTGAATGTAGATGTGAAAGGTGGCCAAAATGATTAGTGTCTGGCTAAAAGTACTGGATGGATGTGCAACAGATGATAGATGAAAAGCGTGTCAGTGAGGTTTTGTGATTCTTCCTGGATGGGAAATAAATGTTTGTACGAGGTTTATTGGCTAATTCATTTAACTGTTTAGATTATTCATTCAAAACCAAAAGCCTGTAAGTTTTTCTTGCCAAATGATAAACTGACTCTCGGGCAGTTCTCCCTTTGAGAAGGCAGAGCTTGGAAATATGTATGGGATCTAACTTATTAAATAAAGAGCAGATTTTTTAAAAAACATTGTAAAATAAAAGCAAATCTGTTTGTAACAACTTTCCATTTGACAGTTGAGTCAACTGAACTTGTTTTTTCCTGTAAACTTAAAGGAACACTTCACCAATTTTCAATGGGGGTTGACCAAGACAAGTCAGCGAGGATTTAAGAATGAAGAGACACTCAGTTTCTGTGTTGTCCAAGAAGGTCCAGCAAGGTTTCCGTCTCCTGATGGACACGACCAGGGTTTTAAAGAGAAAACGGATGCTCAAGAAGAACTCTGATGCCGCGTGCAGAGACCAGATGTTATATCTGATCCTAAACTTTGCTAAAAGATGTAAAACTGAGCCTGACTGAGTGTCTATTATTTGTTCATAAAATCTTACTCAGAGGTTTCAGTTTGTCAAATCCCCGTGAGCGCGTCCGCTGCGTGAAATGATTTACAGTGTCAAAACCTTTTCTTACATTTCTGAACTAGTTTTATTTATTGAAGTGAAGAGCATCAGATCGGGGCCAAGGTGAGTTCTTAAGGACAAGAGACTCTTCAGCTCTCTGAGGAGGCGAAAGTGAAGGAAGAGCACGCTGACAAACAGAGCAACTTTGTGAGTGTGTGTGTGTGTGTGTGTGTGTGTGTTTGTGGTATGTGTGTGTGTGTGTGTGTGTGTGTGTGTGTGTGTGTGGTATATGTGTGTGTGTGTGTGTGTGTGTGTGTGTGTGTGTGTGGACCCTAACTGGAGTGACACTACAACCATCTGCAGTGTGGGGGAAAAAAGCCTTGAAGCTGTGAATGCTGCTCAGGCAGTGAAGCAAAGAGTGTGTGAGAGGTAGCGAGGAGGATGAGAGCGAAAAGGAGAAAGGAAAGGACAAAGTGCCGATGCTGAGGGAGACATCAGCAAAAATAAAGGAAGGTTACGGAAAGTCAGTCGTGCCAGGGAATGAGAACGGGACAGAAGAAGGAGGTGGGTCTTGTTAAAAACATTCTAAGCAAACCTTTCCAAACACATTAAATGAGACAAATTTAGCTTTAAAGTTCCCTTCAACGCTGTTGAAATCATGGTATTTAAGGTTAAATACATAAAAAACATAGATGAGCACTATTCATATCAGATCTCACGTTCTCATCCGACAGTATCAGATATTGATGATTGCTGAGGCGTCATATTGCTCACTTTTTCATATCGTTTGGCACATTTCATAATGGTAACCGTACCAACATACTGTAACTAGAGGACCCAAAAGCAGGAGCATCTCCATTTGACAAAATAGAAATTACTTATGATACACACAAAAACTATATTAGGATTAGAGAAACACTGACCACATGAACCACGTGGTGTTGCAATCGTCATTAAAGTGCATGTCTAGAATCGAACCCTAGTCTTGTTGTCTGTTCAACGCAGAAGAAGAGGCTGTATCAGATTATCCAGGCGTTATCTCTTCCAAAAGTATGGGAATTATTAGCTAAATGAATGTAGGTAAAATTAAATGTTTGGTTGAAAATCCCTTGTTCCCTCAGAAAATGACTCCACAAACAGAAAAACTGTTGGTTCCGGCCGTGCAGCCCGACCCATGAAGGTACCTCCACAGTGAGCTTGTATGGTTTGGTTCATGAGTAAATTATTTTTTGCCTCCACACTTTGTCTGTTAATAACTAGGAAACACTGTCAGTCACATGTTCCAATACATTTGCTCACCTTAAATTTGGATCATAAGAAAAAAATTTCAATTTTTGACTCAAAATAATGAAACAGTAAGTCTGAACTGTGATGTATTTTGGTAATTTGCTGGTCATTTTTAATTAGTAATTGAATGTGTCCTTTTATTATATTATTATATCATCTTTCTGGCACACATGGGCTTCCATAGGAAAGACTGACTACTACAATATTCTCCCATTTACGAAAAATCCTGCACCAGTAAATCTCAGCATATAATTGTTTCCAACTGAACATGTCCTGTATCGTATCATGGTAAGAATCACATCGGTTTAAAGGCAGCAGCTGTTTCTCTTTCATCCTCTAACTCCCTCTTTCCCCTTCTGCATCCCTCCATCCTCCCACCGCTTTCACAATGGTGTGCTAAGCCAGGGAAGATAGAGCAAATCCCTTCTCTGAGCAGAGCAGGCAGGAGAGCGAAGACTCAACGCTCCCTCAAACACACGTCTCTCTCTCTCGTCTCTCGTCTCTCGGTTCTCTGGTTCCTCCATTTATCGGAACCCGACAATCAGCTTGCAGCTCCGCTGTCTTCCAGCTTCACTGTGCATTTCCATGTATGTCCAAGTGTGTGTGTCTGTGTGTGTGTGTGTGTGTGTGTGTGTGTGTGTGTGTCCTCCACGAACCCATGGTGGTGATGTCACAGCATCAGACAGAAGATTCCTGCTTCCTAAGCTCCTTGCTCGTTTCCTCTTGTCCCCTCCCTTCCGTGTCTCTCCTCACTCCTTTGATGCTGTCTCCCTTTAGGATTCTACCTTTACACTTCTGCTTTTGCTGCTTGTGTTGAGACTCAAGTCAGTGGCGAGCTAGTGCAGCTCAAAGGAACAGTTCAACACTCTGAGAAATGCTTTTCCTGCTGAGGATTAGTTGAGAAAATCAATACTGCTTTCACTTTAGTGTGAGCTAAATTGGAAACACCTCGCCTGGTACGTGTAAAAAAAAAAAGTGCTGACTAACAAAATGTAACAATAGATATGCCGTGATGTTCTGGGAGCTTTAATGGATCCAGGTAGGATGTTGCTGCCTGGTTTAGGTCCTAATACGAAGCTAAATTAACAAGCTCAGGTTAGTGAGTAAGTCATTATTTTAGCTTCACCAAAATTACTGTGAGTGTGTATTAATGTTAATGCTAAAACTAATACTTTGTATTTTAGAGTTTTAAATATTTAAATCTAAGTGCTGATGCCAAACACTTGTTTGTGCTTGTAAGATTATTTAAAAAAAGTATGCTATTGTGTTTACAAATTATAGTACACAGTTCTACAGTGGTTTACCACAGTGTCATAACTGCTCAGGTTATACGTACAGCACTTTTATGACATCATAATACTCACTCACTATTACTGTGGTAATGAGAAACATGTCTGAGTTATGTGCTACAATATGCTTGCTTTAGTATGGCGTAGTAAAGGTTCATAATATCGTTCTGTTTGCAAATAATTAAGCCTGTGCTGTGCAATATTAGGGACATAGTGAAGGATATAGTTTGTGTTTTAGCTATGACACCAAACATGTGATGATATGAACCTACACACAGACACACTGCAGCACAGTTCAGCTCTCACACCAAACCTGCTGCTTTGTCTCCCTCTAGTAGATCATTGAGGCTGCACATGCAACCAGCACAACGCAATTACACGGTAAAGTGGAGGATTTTTGCAGCTTTAAAAAAATATTAAAGAATAATCAGATTTTTAATAAAATTAATGTTTCTATTATTCTTTTAAAGTGACTTTGCATTAATTATTGCACTGCAATCCCAGCACTGCAACAATGAAAACATACTGCACATCAAATATTAATGAGAATATGAGGGTGATGAATGTAGTTATTTAATCTAACAGGGTGTAAATCTGTTTTCTTTGGAACCAGAAAAGCTGTTGTCCCCTGAGTCCGAACAGGTGCCGAACTGAGAGTGGAGGCAAGGTGCTGCCTTCGCGTGTCGGGAGAACAATTGGAATTTGCATTGATGTGGACTGCGACGAAAACGACGTGTTTTGTCTCTTTGTCGCTAATTTGCATCTCGGGTGTCGTTTTGTGATTTTTTTTATGTATATTTGAGGTCATCTTGCATCTCTTTTTACTCAGCTCAAGTTTATTTTGCTCATTTCTCGTCTCTACCTGTGTAGCATGTGTTTTACTTTTGTAACTTTATTAACAGTCACACTAAAACATGTAGAAATCTGGCCACGTGTTTTAATGAGAGCTGTTTAAATAATTATTGGAAATGACCATTTCATAAGAAAAGCTTTAATATTTAAAAATGTGGAAACATACTGTAATTATAAGAGGCTGTCACACATAAGTCAGACGTTATGAGACGTGGTGTGCGCGGAGCTCCCGTGAACGCACCATCGGGCAGCGCGTGCACCGTGCTGACGAGCCGTTGCTTGTGGAAACAGCTGGTGGTTTCTATCAGCTAAAACTGGGACTGATAGCAACGTTAGCGGGAAGCCATCGGCGTGTGTGTGTGTGTGTGTGTGTGGAGAATGAGAAGCGCCTTGGATTAAAGCGATATATAAGCAACTGTTTACCATTTACATAATAGTGAAGTTTTCCTAAGCGGTTGTCAAGGAAACAGCTGTTTGCATCGCGGTAAAGCCAGTGTGGTGGTGCTTATCATCTGATCTGTGGGATTACAAATACACGACAAAACTTCACCAATTTGTAACTTTTCTTCTTTGGTTTTAGTTTAGAGTTTAAATGCTTCCTCTCTCTGACTTCCCTTTATTAAAATATTAATAAGACAGTCCTCCAGATGACATCACCCAGAGGAGTTTTTCACCATTAGGAGTTCAGATGATGTCATCTGGAGGGCTTATAGTGTGAGCAAAACAATGACATAATCAGATCCGAAGTTTCCTCGTAGTGATGTCATCTGGAGGCAATTTTACGATAGAGGAAGAGAGATATTTTAATATAGGGATGTCAGAGGGACGTTTAAAAACAATAATGTGCAGATAAACCCTGGACTGTAGTTATAGAAAGCAAGTTGGAAATTGGTGAAGTCGAAAAGAAAAAGTGCATTTTTGAGCTGAGGAGGATTTTAAAGGGAACAACAGTGGCATGATGCTTAACAATTAAAAATAGAACTGAGATCCAAAGAGTGTCAGTATTTACTTTTTGGTTCAGTACACACATAAACAGTTGGTTATTAAAAATGATGTGAGCAAATTGGATCGATAGCAACAGGGATAAATTACCTTTAAAATCTGTTTGTTTTCTTCAGGGTTCAGAATATCCTGCAAACAATTGTTCCGTAGAGAAAATAACCCGTATTAGGTTTTACAGCATCATCTGCAAATGTAATAATATTTCAGCTGCTACGACGACTTTGGTACCAATCTCAGTTTAACACTGACTTGTACCAAAGAGACATGCCAGCAAATCACAATTAAGTTATTTTTTTTAAAGCCCCTGAAGATGAGACCTCACGTGATGAACTATGTAATGTCTTTGGACTGTGGGAGAACGTTGAGACTGCGCACAGTTTCCTCTTAGGGATGTCATCTGGAGGCCCTGCGCACAGACAGGGATTTGAACCAGGGGCCTTTCTAGGTCTCTATCTGAAGTGACACAGTTGCACAAACCACTAAACCAACAGCTACTATTCAACAGGTTTCTTGGAAGTCAGAGTCAATGCATAACGATAACGGCACAGTTAATTTGAGTAGATTATTACTTAATGAACTTTGCTTCAGAGATGGGTTTTATCCTAGAAAAGTATGTTTAGGTTTTTCTTATGCAAGTTTTTAGTTGTTTCATTTAAATAAGGAAACTTCATAGGCTTTTTTTTGGTCAGATTTAGTGCTCTGTGTTCTGTCAGCTCTTTCAGGGAGGCTCTGTGAGGTCTGTGGTTTCAGGGTCTCACTTTGCCCATACGCCTGAGATTATTCTCTAAGCGTACATATTCAGTAACAATATAAACAGAAAAAATACCTGTTTCATAGTTTTCTCGACAGAAATGAAAACATTCTGAGGAACAGGTCTACTGTAGGTTTTTTTTACACCTCTCAAAATCAAGAAAGTCTTGCCAACTCCAGTACTGTAACACTGACAAATAAGTTGCAATGTGCTCTTTAAATTTTTTGTTGCAAAAAATGTGTAAAAACTGTGCAACTTGCTTTGCAATTTTGTTAGAACATCTCCCACAAAATCGGCCATTTTATTCTGCAACAGTCACAACAAAAGTCAGCAAAATCCTGGGGGGACTGGTAACACATAACCAACACCTTCCAAATCAGCAGGGATGATTTCAAGCAGCTGCATGTAATTCCAGGTGGAGAATGTTTCTTTTTACAGGAGACGACACGAAATGTAGTTTTGCATAATCATGCCACACTACAATATGCTCCCAGGTCATGAGGAAAGAGCAGACAGACATGTTACTTCATGGTGATGTCCCCAGGGATTATTAGTCAGGATTAGACAGGGAGAGCCGGCAGTGTGGGTTTTATCCATGAAAGCAGGGAAATGCCTCACTGGAACAGGCTGGTGGTCATGTGACCAGCCCCGTCAGCACCGTGCAGACGGGTGGAGCACTGCCCCGAAACATTGGACGCATCACCAGCAGACTCAGTCACTTAGTGTCTGTATGAACATTTTTAACAGCTTTACCTTCATATTTTTCAGGAAACATAAAGACAAAATTATGTCACTGATGGTGTTTTAAACAGGTGTAGGTCACTCAAACATTGGAATAGGTCGGTTTCAGTGTTCAATAGAATTAACTTGGCTAAACATTGAGTTTGTGAGGATGATGATACCGAATAAAACTGATACAGAATAAAATTGTCAGTGCTTGACAACCAAGTGTTCAAATCTCATTTTGGTATCAACACTGAGCACATACAGTCTTACAAACAGTGTGAAACCTTCTTCTTCATAGTTTATCTGTATTTTCCATGTAAAGCACTGATAGAATTAAATCATTATTTGACACCTTATATATTTATGTTACACCTTATATATTTATGTGTTTCTACTTATTAGCCACATAAATTTTTGAAATTGACAGAAGAGAAGAGCTAAAAACCATCCATTCCACATTTAATCAACCCACAACTATCTATGAAAAGGCTTCATATTTATAGATCTTTAGGTGTGATACTGGAGGAGCATTCTAAATAATGTAGGAAATGAACAGCTTTCAAAAGCAAGTGAACAGTTACTCAATATTTGATTTACAGCAAGCTGCTTTAAATTATTAAAGGTAGCATGTATGTGTTCAAGAAATGGGGTGAAACTATTTCTAACAAATTTAACAGCTGTAAATTTAACAGGTTGCTGTGATAGCAGCCAGTTTGTATTGTTGAAGATCACTGGGTGTCTGTCTGTGGGTGGTGGGAGCTGCTCGGGCGGGTCAGACATTATCACTCAGGCCAGCTATTCACAGCTGATAAACCCAACTGTTGTTCAGTGATGCAGTGACTGTCTGCCTCTGCTGACAGTCACTACTGCCAGCGGTGGGCTGCTGTAGCACCTGCTCACTTATCTTCTTTTTATGTCTCTAATATTGGTTATTGTGCAGCTTTTGATGATATAAATTGCTTCAAAGGCTGGTTGTCAGTAACCTGTATATGGACTTGATTCAGTCCCCATATAGTCCTTAATCCACAAAAAAGGCGGCTAATATAATTAATAAAGTAGTTCTCCATTACTGTTATTGTTGTGGAAATACTTAGCACCTAATAAACTGCAGGGTAAGAGCAGAACGTGTGGCATCGCTTTCTCAAGAGACAGTGTTATTTGGTATTGTAGCTCAGCACAGAAGCTGCTTGGGTTTGTGTGTCTGTGTTAGTTTTTCTCGTTTGTCTGTTCTATGCTGACAGCCGTCCACTGTATTTTGTGTGTTTGAAGAAGAATGAAAGAAGAAACAGAGGCTTCTGTGTGTGTTTTGTCTCTCATCCTGTTAATATCATTCTGCATAAAAGCATCCTCTAAACCCGTCTGAAAAGCAAATGTGAACTTGTGGTGTGTGTGCTGTTGTCGGTCTGTAGAGAGGCATATGCCGTTGGGAAGAAGGAGAAGCCCCCGTTTATTCCACAGGAAATTCCCAAGTCAGAAACCAAGGAGGATCCTGTACCTGATGAACTGCTCTGTCTGATCTGTCATGACCTGCTGAGCGATGCAGTAGTTATACCCTGCTGTGCAAACAGCTACTGCGACGACTGTGAGTGTCTCACACACACACACACACACCACACGCACACACACACACACTTGATGTTTACCTTCCCTAGTTTGCGAAGGGTGTTTGCAGTGTTACATCACTTGGATTAGCAGATTCTAAATCTTTAATTCTGGATCTGCTGAAACTAAATTGAAGTAATTTCCACTGTTAGTATTATTACATGAACACTGAAACACACACACATCCAAGATTAAAATTAACGTCACAATCAAAAACTCTCCTGAAAACATAAAGTTTTGGCTTTGTCTCTTGTTCAGGTATTCACACCACCTTGCTGGATTCAGACGAACACGTCTGCCCCACTTGTGGCCAATCAGATGTTTCCCCTGATGCCCTGATAGCCAATAAATTTCTCAGACAGGTGACTTTAAAGATGGATGGAGAACACAGTATGTTTTGATCTTATGATTTTGTATGTGATTGTATTTAAAATGGGTGGGGGTTAAAGGACCTTGTTCCTTAGTTGGGACAGGATTCAGCTTGCTGTCTCTCTCCCCACACAGGCTGTGAACAATTTCAAGAAAGACACGGGCTACACCAAAAGTCTGCAAAAGAGCAGCGGTGGCTCCCAAACCCCAAATCCAGCCACGAGGCCGAGCACCGTCCCCACCCCACCCCCCGTTACAGGGCAGAGGCAGCCTCAGAAACAAGATGACAACAAAATGCCTGTTGTGTAAACTACATCACAGCAGTAATGTCTCATTTTTGTTCTATGTATGTTGGTGAAACTGAATCTTCACATTTTGTGTCCTGATAGTATTTTGTGTCTGATTTCTTTTACAGTTGTCATTTCAAGTGTCTTTAATTTAGAATAAAATCCAAAAACAGGATTTGTTTATACATTTATTTATGTTGCCAGATCTTGAAGCCAACTGTAATCTGTCTTATGTATTTATATAAATAAACAAAATGCATCCAGCTTGTGCATCCTTTTTATTGCTCCATTGAGCACAGACTAATATCCCCAGAGGCGGCCAATTAGATAACAGGCCTCAGTGCTGGCCAGCCAATCGGGAGCGGGGACCTAGTGACCGCCATTGCATTCAGCCCAGGGGTGTGGGCCACAGAGGCGGGGCTTGTGTGCTTAGCTGCAAAATGCCACTCGACGCTGCAGCTGTCAGTCATACTGAATGTGCCTTGAAAGAAAAACACATTTACTTCCAAGCTTATCAAAAAAAAACTGAAATCGCTCTGTTCTGTTTGTAAAATCTTTCAGTCTGTCACACATATGCCGTGCTGACAAATGTTTCCCTCCTACTGCACTCGTGCTTTCATACTCTGCATATGTGTCCGTGCAGCTCTCCATCTGCTCGAGTTTTTGTCCATCTCCTTCCACGTTCACCTCTCTCTGCCTTTCTGTCCTGCTCTAACTGTTTCTCAAAAGGCCTTTGAATAAATGCTTTAACATGTTCTGGAGTCAGACGCAGCCAAGCATGTAGCTGCACACTGGCATAAGTGTGTGTGTGTGTGTGTGTGTGTGTGTGTGTGTGTGTTTGGTGCACGTGTGCATGCGAGCTCCAGCACAGGGGATTTAAATTGAAACTGTGACTGACTTTCAGCTTCAAGAGCATTTGAATATATTCACATCTATACTGAGAAACTGTGGAGGAATTTTAACCATTGAATGGTCTTACACACAGTCGACAGTATGTGAGTGTAGTGCAGCTTAGTGTATTTGTTCCCTTCAGAAGGGGGCTGTAAAATTTTTCATACAGTGTATTATTTAAAATATGATTCATTTCATGAAGACTAATGACTTTGTGATGACTGATGAAGACTTTGTGAATTTTTATTTTGAATAAAGGTCCATCCTGAAATCTCATCTTCCAAAGTACCTTTTAGTCAACTTACTATTGATTCACAGATGCTTGTTATGCTGCTCTCCAATAATTCTGCAGGTTATATTCATAATAACTCAAGCTGCTTATGTATTACATCTATTACTTTCGGTCTGATTCCAAATATAGAAAAGAAATTAGTTCATGGGATTGTTTAATTCAGTGTGTGTGTGTGACTGTATGGCATTCTCAGTGAGGAGTGAGGAGGTTTTTTTAACCAACAGAGTGAGGACATGTTGGCCTCACGATTTTTCACCCTAAAAAAGGAATTTTTGAGGGTCAAGACTGGGTTTTTTTAAATAATAGCAACCAAGATGATAGAGTGGAAAATTAAAAAACACAATTTACCCCCTCCCTCCATCAACCTGTCAGTTTCTAATCAGTTCATCCTCGTGTCCATTTGGTCTTTTGCTAAGACATCACATTTACAAGAGTAAAAGTTTTAATTATTACGTCTCAGCACATCCATCTTCACGTGGTTGGATTAGGTTCAAAGAATTTCATTTCTTGTGAGCGTAGTGCATTAGGGGAATTGTGCCGTATTATTCTCCTCTTACTATTCTCTATAATGTAGCATCCATCTTAGCTGCAGCTCCAGCCAAACAACAGCCTGGCCTGATACTATGAGCCAAATTTCAAGGTTATTTAACATTTTACATGCATTTGAGCAACACGGATCTATGTCTGAGTGCTATATGTGGCTAAAGGAGTGTGTGTAGTGTAGAGAGGACGTGCAGCACTCCAGGATTTGGTGAAGACGCCTGTTAGGCATGTAACACACACAGAAGAGCCACGGTGAACACAGCAGCTGATTAATCAATCAGCAAGTGCATCACGATGCTGCTGTGATGCACGATGACGGTGAACTCACACACACACATGCTGACACTTACAGTCTCATAAACACACACACACACACTCGGGCTCTAACCCTCTTACACAAAGGGCTGTAATTGCTGTTCAGTGGGATGTGTACAGTACCACTGGGTTTTGTAGTAAATTTATGAAGCCAAATTGATAATTATTTCCCACAATAGTGTGGTGGCAATGATTCTGGTTAATTACAGCTGGCTAATTGTCCCCATTCTGTGCGTTCCACAGCTCTGTATTCTGGACTAATGATATAGAATAAGAGAGACCAGCTGTGTGAATTGGCTCTTCCAATAACGCTCCCGTTATTTCACTTTTTTACCCTCTGTCTTCTAACCTTTGCAATTTTCATTCACCTTTGCATCATCATGTTAGGATGATGTTTGATTTTGCCTGTCATTTTTATTTTCTCCGCATCTATTGAAAATGTTCCCTTCTGACCAAGTGTCAGCTACAGTCTCTTACAGTGGAGCTGAATTGGCATCAGTATCACACTCATTTTTGGCTCCAGACACTTTAATATGTGGGATTTACAATATGAAAACACAGCGGTTGGGTTTAAGTAAGATACTAAATAAAGATGTTAGTTATAAAGTCACAGTCTGCCTTAAAATCAGTACTTCACTTACTTAATGTCAAATCATGTGACACATGATGTTACGTGAAGGAATGCGTCCTGTGAACCATCTACCACCTGAAGCTACTTTATATTTAACATGTCATGGTGTCAGGAGATGTCACTAAATAGTCAGATCCATGTCTTCATAGTTTTTTGCAAACAGTGCAAACATCACACTCTCACTCTGTCGTATCTCACAGGAGACGAGTCTTAACAAACACTGACTGTCACTGCGGCTTTTCAGCTTGTTAAATTGCCCATGTGTTGTGTCTAAGTGCCACTTGTTGGTCCAGAAAGACGATGATGCAAAGTGACACAACATTTTTTTATCTTTATCATCTTGGATGTTGGCATGGTGTGTCTCTGCCCTTAAATCCAGTACTTAGATTTCAAACTAAGTGACGGTACTGAGCTGAAATTTGTCCACACAACAATAGAAAAACGCTTTAAAGAATATTTCCTGGAGACTCACCCTTACCACAAGCTGCCTAGTAATAAAATAATTATTCACATTAATAGGTTTTCCTTTTTGTCTCCAAAAGGAACATAAGTCCCCAAATGTGAATAAATTGATAAAAATGAGGAATAACAGTGGACACAGACAGAGATAAGACCCCATCATTTAGCATGTACAAATAAACCCCATCTAATCTTTATCGAATCCTCACCAGACACCAACATCACCTGCTCAATATGGATGAGACGACATCCAGGTCACACACTCCTCGCGGAACCTGCACACACATGCAGACAGATGAGATGTGTATCGGCCGCGCTGTGTCAACTGCTGTGAATTAACCGTCCCGCAGATAACACCTGTGCTTATCTCCACAGCCACCACACAGATGTCTGAATGACAGAGCGAGTTAAGACAGGGGGATGCAGAAGAGAGCGGAGTAAAGTTGATGCAAAGGTGGGAGGATAAGAGCCAGATTTGAGCTGTTTGAAGGTGATAATGTCCGTCTGAGCGCGGGAGCTCCACGTTTATGGGCCCCATCAGAAATGATGAGGCCCAATTATACCAAGCAGTGATTCACAGGTGGGAAAGAACGTCTGCTGCTTCTGGAAGTTAGTACTTCCATCACTTTTCCTGTGTACAAGTGAGCACAACACTCTGAATGATAGGTTATCTGAAAGTGTGCACAATAAATCCAGTGCAGGAGGAGGAGGAGGAAAGCTCACATTCCTGTGATGAATATTCATACCTCTGACGTCAGCCACGGAGCTCCGTGCTGTCGTCATAGAGATTAGAGGGGATGACGGGATTACGGCAGAGTCTCTGCGCCACGCTGGCATCAGCCCCTTTCGTTCCACTTAGCTGCCTCGATACGTCCCATCACCTGGCGCTCGTCTATTCTTTCCAGTTTCCCTTCAGGCCTTTCTCACCCTCGCTCCTTTTCCTCTGTGATCCTTTGAGCCATTTTCCCGTCTGTCACAGTTTGGCGTTTCGAGAAGCCACCCTCCCGTTGAGCTGCATTGTACTGTTGTAATTGCCTTCTTCAGCTCTGTTGGCCCAGTAACAGAAAATGGTCCTTTATGCTAATAGTGTGTGGAAGATACTGAGTGTTTCCCAGCAGGAATCCCTCATCAGATTATTTCATAATGCCGCCCCAGACGCTGGAGGCTGTGTCGTACCTTGATTTGCTCTTTTAACAGCAGAATTTGATAATTAGGTTTAATATTAACGTCATTGCACGGTGTTACTCCTCCACTTCATTTAGGAGAGAATGTCGATTGATTTTGGATTTTAACAAGTTCAATTCAAGGTCACACTAACACTAAAACTTTCTTAAAGATGACTCCAGCAGCTCACGCAATATAAAAAAAATAAAGGTTCACAGAGGTATGTTATTCCAGCCTGTTATGCTGGATTGCATTAGATTGTGCACTACAACCAAATCAACTGCTGTGAATTTTAAAGCCTCCCTTTCGATTTCATCAGTCAGATCAGAGATTTCTCAGATCAGAAATGAAATTCTCAAAATTACTTCTTTATTACAAGTTGCATGGGCCTATAGACAGAGCCCAACACGATGTTCCCATCTGTGACAACGGAAGGAACTAAACAGAATCAACTGGTCACTGTAAATACTGTTTGTACAAGTGACGAGTTCAAATCTATCCTCCATTTCATTCAACACACACATTAAATTAGATTAGTGACTTACTAAAAGTACTGGACGGATGTTGAACAGATGACAGATGAAAAGAGTGTAAGTAAGGTTTTGTGATTCTTCCTGGATGGGAAATAAATGTTTGTACCAGGTTTATTGGGTAATTCATTTAACTGTTTAGATTATTCATTCAACACCAAAAGTGTCAACTTCACTGTGGCAAAGCAGAGGATTATAAGTGTATAAATCTGCATTAAAAGCAGAGGTTGCATATCTCTGTGGGATCTACCTTATTAATTAAATGTAGAACAAAAGCAAATCTGTTGGTAACTTTTCATGTGACTGAACAGTTGAGTCAGGTGAAGTAGTTTTTAAGGGAGTTTAAACATTTATTTACCCCTCATTTAGAAGGTTGACCTGATTAAAGGACCTTCACTGATTTTGAGCTTGTTTCTTTGGCTTTTACATGTACATAAATGCCATTAAACCTCCATGTGACTTCCTATATCAAAATATTTTCTAGCTGAAAAATGCCTCCAGACATGCCTCCAGATGACATCACTTGAAATAAAAGCGCAGAGTTTGTAATCATGGTCAACCTGCTTTTCTAGAGCTCCCAGAGATGACATCATCTGAACTCCTAATGATAAAAACTCTCTCGGGTGAAGTTAAACCAGCCTGAAATGATTTAAGAATCTTTTCTTACATTTAAGAAATACCTTTATTTATTGAAGTGAAGAGTATCCGAGGGCCAAGGTGAGTTCTTGAGGACAAGAGACTCTTCAGCTCTCTGAGGAGGCGAAAGTAAAGGAAGAGCACTCTGACAAACAGAGCAACTTTGTGAGTGTGTGTGTGTGTGTGTGTGTGTGTGTGTGTGTGTGTGTGTTTGTGGTGCGTGTGTGTATGTGTGTGTGTGTGTGTGTGTGTGTATTTGTGGTGCATGTGTGTGTGTGTGTATTTGTGGTGCATGTGTGTGTGTGTGTGTGTGTGTGTGTGTGTGTGTGTGTGGACCCTAACTGGAGTGACACTACAACCATCTGCAGTGTGGGGGAAAAAAGCCTTGAAGCTGTGAATGCTGCTCAGGCAGTGAAGCAAAGAGTGTGTGAGAGGTAGCGAGGAGGATGAGAGCGAAAAGGAGAAAGGAAAGGACAAAGTGCTGAGGGAGACATCAGCAAAAATAAAGGAAGGTTACGGAAAGTCAGTCATGCCAGCGAATGAGAACGGGACAGAAGAAGGAGGTGGGTCTTGTTAAAAACATTCCAAACACATACATACATGACATAGAGGAGCACTATTCATATCAGACAACACATTCTTGTATCATAGCGTCAGATGGTGCTGCTGCTTTTTTCAACTTTTGGCCTCTGACAGTTTCCCTTTTCCCTACTATTGGTCACTTCAGGAGCATCACAATTTGACGCCATGACAACAATTTAACGTACACACAACAACTGGACAAACATTAGGATTAAGGGAAAACAACTTCAGGGTAAGGTTAAGTTAGAAGATAAATGATATTAAAACACATGTACTTCCTTACTATAACAACCAAGTGCACCGCGTTGTGCTACAATCATCATTATAGCGCAAAGCGTCTCACACTGGAGTCAAACCCTGGTCTTGTGTCTTGTTTTACCATCTACCGTGTGCCGCCCACCTCCCTACAACACTTTTTCCCTTTATACAGTACGTCTTTGCTTTAGGCGTAAATATTGAAGTGTCTGTTTGACCGCTGAGCCAATTGAATGCTGTAAGCCTCAGGATGTGACGCAGAAGGGAATGGCACAGCTGCGCTTTTTCATGCCTTGAGAATGAGAACGGGCTGTATCAGATCATCCAAACATTTTCTCTTCCAAAAGTATTGGAATCAGAGGCGCTCTAGACCAGTGGTGAGTCCCCAGGGCTGGCTGTGTGCAAAGTTTGCAATGACACTATCAGTCGCACGCAACTCCCTAAAGGCCGAAATATACTTTTCTATCGATGCACGTAAACGTCGATGCGGACGTACACAGACTAGGGAATAAATAGTGTTAGCTAAATGCAGCTTATTGTGGTGAAGATGCAGTTGAATAACTGAACTCCCACGGATACCACATTGTTTCTTTTGTTTTGTTTTTTTTTTCTCCACATTTTGGCCTTCCCATTATTTTGGTCAAGGTTTGTCTCATCCATCCATAAAAGTTTCTCCAATAGGCAGAAGGAAACACTATTGCAATACCTTAAGTCTGGGCCTTCTGGAAATCAAATACATTCTTAGGTCAAAATAATGAAACAGTAAGTCTGAACTGTGATGTATTTTGGTAATTTGCTGGTCATTTTTAATTAGTCATTGAATGTGTTCTTTTATTATATTATTATATCATCTTTCTGGCACACGTGGGCTTCCATAGGAAAGACTGACTACTACAATATTCTCCCATTTACGAAAAATCCCGCACCAGTAAATCTCAGCATATAATTGTTTCCAACTGAACATGTCCTGTATCGTATCGTGGTAAGAATCACATCGGTTTAAAGGCAGCAGCTGTTTCTCTTTCATCCTCTAACTCCCTCTTTCCCCTTCTGCATCCCTCCATCCTCCCACCGCTTTCACAATGGTGTGCTAAGCCAGGGAAGATAGAGCAAATCCCTTCTCTGAGCAGAGCAGGCAGGAGAGCGAAGACTCAACGCTCCCTCAAACACACGTCTCTCTCTCTCGTCTCTTGTCTCTCGTCTCTCGGTTCTCTGGTTCCTCCATTTATCGGAACCCGACAATCAGCTTGCAGCTCCGCTGTCTTCCAGCTTCACTGTGCATTTCCATGTATGTCCAAGTGTGTGTGTCTGTGTGTCTCTGTGTGTGTGTCTGTGTGTCTCTGTGTGTGTGTGTGTGTGTCCTCCACGAACCCATGGTGGTGATGTCACAGCATCAGACAGATGCTGTGACATCTGTCTGATGCTGAAGATTCCTGCTTCCTAAGCTCCTTGCTCGTTTCCTCTTGTCCCCTCCCTTCCGTGTCTCTCCTCACTCCTTTGATGCTGTCTCCCTTTAGGATTCTACCTTTACACTTCTGCTTTTGCTGCTTGTGTTGAGACTCAAGTCAGTGGCGAGCTAGTGCAGCTCAAAGGAACAGTTCAACACTCTGAGAAATGCTTTTCCTGCTGAGGATTAGTTGAGAAAATCAATACTGCTTTCACTTTAGTGTGAGCTAAATTGGAAACACCTCGCCTGGTACGTGTAAAAAAAAAAAATGCTGACTAACAAAATGTAACAATAGATATGCCGTGATATTCTGGGAGCTTTAATGGATCCAGGTAGGATGTTGCTGCCTGGTTTAGGTCCTAATACGAAGCTAAATTAACAAGCTCAGGTTAGTGAGTAAGTCATTATTTTAGGTTCAGCAATAATTACTGTGAGTGTGTATTAATGTTAATGCTAACACTAATAGTTTGTATTTTAGTGTTTTAAATATTTAAATCTAAGTGCTGATGCCAAACACTTGTTTGTGCTTGTAAGATTATTTAAAAAAAGGATGCTATTGTGTTTACAAATTATAGTACACAGTTCTACAGTGGTTTACCACAGTGTCATAACTGCTCAGGTTATACGTACAGCACTTTTATGACATCATAATACTCACTCACTATTACTGTGGTAATGAGAAACATGTCTGAGTTATATGCTACAATATGCTTGCTTTAGTATGGCGTAGTAAAGGTTCATAATATCGTTCTGTTTGCGAATAATTAAGCCTGTGCTGTGCAATATTAGGGACATAGTGAAGGATATAGTTTGTGTTTTAGCTATGACACCAAACATGTGATGATATGAACCTACACACAGACACACTGCAGCACAGTTCAGCTCTCACACCAAACCTGCTGCTTTGTCTCCCTCTAGTAGATCATTGAGGCTGCACATGCAACCAATTCCACGGTAAAGTGAAGGATTTTTGCAGCTCTAAAAAAACTATAAAATAATAATCAGTTTTTTAATAAAATTAATGTTTCTATTATTCTTTTAAAGTGACTTTGCATTCATTATTGCACTGCAATCCCAGCAGTGCAACAATGAAAACATACTGCACGTCAAATATTAATGAGAATATGAGGGTGATGAATGTAGTTATTTAATCTAACAGGGTGTAAATCTGTTTTCTTTGGAACCAGAAAAGCTGTTGTCCCCTGAGTCCGAACAGGTGCCGAACTGAGAGTGGAGGCAAGGTGCTGCCTTCGCGTGTCGAGAGAACAATTGGAATTTGCATTGATGTGGACTGCGACGTAAACTACGTATTTTGTCTCTTTGTCGCTCATTTGCATCTCGGGTGTCTTTTTGTGATATCTTTTATGTATATTTGAGGTCATTTTGTATCTCTTTTTACTCACCTCAACTTTCTTTGTGCTCATGTCTCGTCTCTACCTGTGTAGCATGTGTTTTACTTTTGTAACTTTATTAACAGTCACACAAAAACATTTAGAAATCTGGAAATGAGAGCTGTTTAAATAATTCTTGGAAATGACCATTTCATTAGGAAGGCTTTAATATTTAACAGTCTGAAAATGTACTGTAATTATAAGAGGCTGCGACGCATTAGTCAGACGTGTTTCTGATGAGACGTGGTGTGCGCGGAGCTCCCGTGAACGCACCATCGGGCAGCGCGTGCACCGTGCTGACGAGCCGTTGCTTGTGGAAACAGCTGGTGGTTTCTATCAGCTAATACTGGGACTGATAGCAACGTTAGCGGGAACCAAAGTTCCAGCTGGACTCGAAAGTGGCCGAGCAGGTTCCGGCTGTAGTTCGTGCTGCCGTTCCACCACCCGCCGGGACGCGTCATCCCTCGGACGCCACTTTCCCAGACACTTGTTTCGCTAACGACCTCGCTCGTTAGCGGCGGACCCGTGACGTCCGCGGCGCAGCTGCTAACTCCAGCTAGCTGCGCAGTCGCGTAGCAACTCACCGCGACTCAGGCTTTTCCTCCAGCTGTCGGCGGCGTGATAGTTTTGAAAGGCTTCGGAAAATGGCCCACATCCATTACAAGTTTTCCTCCAGGCTCAGCTACGACACGGTGCTGTTCCACGGGCCGCACATCACGCTGAGGGACCTGAAGACGCAGATCATGGGCAGGGAGAAGCTGCGAGCCGGACACTGCGAGCTGCAGATCACAAACTCGCAGAGCAAACAAGGTGAGAGGAACGTGGGTTTGTACGTGACGGTTCCACGGCAGCTCGACAGGCTGGAGGGTTTTTTAAAGGGGGGGACACACGTGGTCCATGTCTGACAGCTGTCCTGTCCGCTGGTGGTGGGGGGGGGGAGTGTGGGGAGTGGGGGGTTGCATCACCCGTCCAACTTGACGGAAATCCAGAAAAGTCAAACCGGGACAAAGAGGTTTTTCACGAATGGCCGCGTCCCCGCTGCCTTTAATCCGGCCACCTGATGGTGGATGAGCTGCCGTGTCAGGGCCACGCACGAGACATGTGGGGTAAAAATAGCAAAGGTAGCCATGACCATAACGTGACGGAAAACATATGGCTGACAGTCAATAAATGTGCATCGATGATGTGCTTGTTTTTTAGTTAGAACAAATTTAAATGATCGCAACAAGTTCTCTCATCTGTCACAAATCACAGTTTGGGCTAAAGTGCCAAATCATACAACATCTGTCATCAGATAACTAAAGCTGAAAATGGAAAACTTTTCCAAAAAATGCTTTTTATAGCATGAAAAGTGCATTTTTGAGTGGAGGATTTTAAAGGGAACAAGGGTGACGTGCGTCCTCACCGTGATCATCACCTGGGAGCGATTAGATGTCACTGAACTGTTCTGCAGATAAGCTGTGTAACAGATCTTAGGCTGGCACAGTGTGTTCACAGAAAGCACAAGGCGATACACAAGTCCTGCCGGATTTCTACATGTCGCAGAAAGCCACGAGAAATGGAATAATATTACTAGATGTTCTTCAGATCAGATGTCTCGCAGCAATGCTGTGTCATGCAGCCTCATAGACCACACTGCAGGATCCAAAGGGTGTCAGCATTTTCCTTTTTGGTTTAGTTCACGTTTAAACCATTTGGCCATTTTTAAAAATACATTTCATTTCACCCTTTTGAATCACTTAAAACAAATCTGCATAGACCTATATCACCCAATTTTTTTTATATGACTATTTTGAAGAGCAGGCATCAGTAGTTATAGGCATGTTTTTTGTTGTTGTTGTTATAAAAAGAACTTCATTACAATTTTTGCTTTCAGATTATTTCGGGTCCTAAAATAATTCAAACACAACATAAATGGATTATAGTAGCAGACTATGTCAACAACGGATTGGCTTTTTTTTTTTTCTTTTTAGCCCTGCCACTTCTCACAACAGCCTACCGTATATAAATAATGAGACCGAGACCTAGAACACAGGTCTGACATTTTCATGGTGTGATGTGGGGCGGTGTCAGGATCGTTTCCTTTGAACCAGGGCCCTAGATCAAAGGAAATGATCTGGACTCTCCACACGAAGCTTGTTCTACATTCATAAGTCACTTTAATTTTCCCAGAAACCCTCTGCAATCCAAGTTCCAAATTTCAAACTCCTATAACTATGGAGTGTTGATGTTCCCGACTCTCCGGCTTTTCCGCTCACTCCCAGCCCTGAGGATGACACCTCACGTGATGAAATCACTTTTAACTGCTCCCCAAAACCCATAATATATTTGTTAATAGTCCGACTGTAACACCTCACTTCCTCCTCTCAGAGTACACAGATGATGAAGGCCTCATCCCCAAAGGTTCCTCTGTCATCGTTAGGAGAATCCCTGTTATCGGAGGAAAGTCCAACTCAAGCACCAAGACCAACAAGAGGTAAGTGTGTGTGTGTGTGTGTGTGTGTGTGTGTTGACGCAAGCTGAGTCTGTTATTACTGTTGCTCTTCCTGCTATTGCAAAAGCTCCACTCCTGCCTGACACCTGTCGTCTGCCTGCAGTGGTGCAGAGTCACTCCACCCAGAAACGGTGCTTTAAATATTCAACCTTTAAACTCAATTAACAAAGGATCCATCTCATGTTTACCAGTGTTTCATTTTAATACGAAAATCACATTAAAGAGTAATAATCATATTTTTTGTAACTCAATGCGACTTTTTCTTCACAAATTAATTTCAGAGAGCCATTTTCTATCATTTAGTAAAATAATGACCCTTCGCTAAGCAACCTCCAACTATTCAGCCATTAACCACTTGTCCTGTTCCGGGTCGTGGGGGGCTGGAGTTTATCTCAGCTGTCATTAGGGAAGAGGCAGACAAGTCGCGAGTCCATCTCAGGGCCAGAGACACACACACAGACACTCATCAGTTAACCTGACGTGTGTGTCTTTGGACTGTGGGAGAACGTTCAGACTGCGCACAGGAAGGGATTCGAACCAGGGGACCTCTGGGTCTCTTTCTGAGGTGACACAGTTGCACAAACCGCTAAAACAACAGCTACTAATCAACATGTTACTTTAAATTTTGTAATCATAGTCAGTGCATAACAACACATATCCTAATATATTAAGGTATGCCTTGTGTAAGTTTTTTTTAATACTGAAACCTGAATTGGTTAATTTTTCTCAGATTTAGTTCATGGTGTCTGTGTTTTAAGCTCTTAAAGGGACAAAACAAGGCTGCTGATAAAAAAAATAAAGGCTGTTGTAAATATACAGTCGCTTGTGTTCAGAGTCTCACTTTGCCCCATATCCCTGAGATACTTTTTCAAAGCATACATATTCAAAAACAATCTAAACTTATAAAATAACTGCTATAGTTTTTTATAGTCTTAGAGTTAGTTTTTATAGTTTTTAAATGTTTTTCTCTTTAAAACAAGTTAATTTTTAATAAAACACTGCTGTAAAGGCAGATATTTTAGTTGTTTTAGTTGTTATTTTGGTCACTAAATAAATGCGTAAAAACTGTGCAACTCTCTTTGCAATTTTTTTAGCACATATCCCACAAAATCGTCCATTTTAGTCTGCAACAATAACAATAAAAGTCAGAAAAATCCTGGGGGGACTGGTAACACATAACTAACACCTTCCAAATCAGCAGGGATGATTTCAAGCAGCTGCATGTAATTCCAGGTGGAGAATGTTTCTTTTTACAGGAGACGACACTGGTGAACAAACCACTTGCTGATATATGACGAAATGTAGTTTTGCATAATCATGCCACACTACAATATGCTCCCAGGTCATGAGGAAAGAGCAGACAGACATGTTACTTCATGGTGATGTTCCCAGGGATTATTAGTCAGGCTTAGACAGGGAGAGCCGGCAGTGTGGGTTTTATTCCATGAAAGCAGGGAAATGCCTCACTGGAACAGGCTGGTGGTCATGTGACCAGCCCCGTCAGCACCGTGCAGACGGGTGGAGCACTGCCCCGAAACATTGGACGCAGCACCAGCAGACTCAGTCACTTACTGTCTGTATGAACATTTTTAACAGCTTTACCTTCATATTTTCCAGGAAACATAAAGACAAAATTATGTCACTGATGGTGTTTTAAACAGGTGTAGGGTCAGTTTCAGTGTTCACTGTAATTAACTCGGCTAAACATTGACTTTGTGATGATGATGATGATGATACTGAATAAAACTTTAAACATCAGGGTTTAGTCAGTGCTGGACAAGTGTTTAGGGTGTTTTGGAGTGTCTGGACTCTCATTTTGGCATCAACACTGAGCACAGACCGTGAAACAAACCACTCTTCATCATAGTTTATGTCTATTTTAAGTATAGTGACAGAAGACAAGATCTAAAAACCATCCATTTCACATTTAATCAACCCACAACTATCTAAAAAAAGGCTTCTTATTTATAGATCTTTAGGTGTGATACTGGAGGAGCATTCTAAATAATGTAGGAAATGAACAGCTGAGGTGGAAATGGCAGTGGGCAGACTCTTGTGTTTTGAGTAAAATGTCGCCCTCAATGAATATACTTGTTTGTGATTTCAGCGTCAGTCTTTTTGTGTTGAGCACTGAACTGTCACGAACAGCTCTGCTTAGAAACGGTTTCCTTGTGTGTGTTTCAGCGAGAGTTCATCCGTCCAGTTCCCACCTGCCTGCGGAGCGACCAGAACAGTATGTAACCAAACCAAATGCTAATGTTTGACCGCCTCTGTTTCCTGTTCCAAAAAGCAAGGGAATAGTTACTCAATATTTGATTTACAGCAAGCTGCTGCTTTTAGATAAATTTAACAATGGCAGTTTAAATTATTGAAAGTAGCATGTACGTGTACAAGAAATGGGGTGAAACTATTTCTAATGAATTCTAACAGCTGTAAATTTAACAGGTTGCTGTGATAGCAGCCAGTTTGTATTGTTGAAGATCACTGGGTGTCTGTCTGTGGGTGGTGGGAGCTGCTCGGGCGGGTCAGACATTATCACTCAGGCCAGCTATTCACAGCTGATAAACCCAACTGTTGTTCAGTGATGCAGTGACTGTCTGCCTCTGCTGACAGTCACTACTGCCAGCGGTGGGCTGCTGTAGCACCTGCTCACTTACCGTATTATTATGTCTCAGTCTGATGGAAAGTCTAAAAAGTTCTGTTTCATTAGTTTTCATTGGTTATTGTGGAGACATGAGCATTTGTCCTTCACATTCACATGTATTTGAGTCAGTCCCTTTACATCCTTAATCCACAAAAAAATAATGTGTCGAAATGAAAAGTTCCCCATTAGGGTAGAGAACAATAAAAAGAGGATTTCAGGCGTCAAAATGGGCAGAAGAACATCTGACAACAATGGCTCTTTTCAACCCACTTCAACCCAAGCACAGCAGCAGTGGTATTTTTTACATGCTACACTCTGACCTGATTTTCTCTTCTGATTTCTTAGTAGGAGACGTGTCTGCCACTCTTCTAAGCTCTCTGTCTGTTGGACTACACAAACCTTTTTCTCTGTGTGTGTGTCTGGCTGTGTGGGTATGTGAGACTTTCTACCAATAAAGTCATTTGGATGAAGCTGTCTGCTGTATTGATTATGTCAATATACAAAAACCTCTGTGGATGAGTCTGAATAAAAATGTCCCATAATGCAACTCAGTGGTAAATATAGAACTTAACTGACACAAGCAGGAAAACCTGAAACAACTGAGTTCAGTCAGATTTATGTTTGACTCCAGCACATTGATTTTGAACTGAAACAACAAGATCCTCAGTTTGAATGTTTTTAAACTTATGTCAGATGATCAATGCATGAATTAAATAGTAGGAAATAGATGATGGTTTCAGCTCCTTTAAAAATCTATGTCAGCAGACAAGATCTTCATGAAGAACATCGGCACAAATGACACAGAGCAGTATAGTTCAGTCTTATAAATTATAATTTTGTTTAAATTGAATTGATTGTAGATATGAAGATCTGCAAGACAGACACAGAGCTCTCATAAAATAAGATGCATTGGTAGTATAAACAGGAACTTCTTTATGCAGTGGTAATATTCTTTTTTGGGGGGCATCTGCAACTAGCTCGGCAGCTAAATGCTAATGTCAGAATGTTCCCGATCCACGCTGACACTGCTAACATTCTGATGTTGGACAGGTATCCGCCATATCATCATTAGTATCATCAGTCTGGTAGTTCTGTAATATTTGGTAATTGGCACTAAGCACAGCCAAGTCCAAAGGTGCGGTAATGTTGGTTTTGCAGATGTTTGGTACTGGACTATTGACAGTTTGACCAGAGAACTGTGCCAGATGAGAAGTTGAGGGATTATTAAGAATCCATGTAACAGTTGCTGAGATATTTCAGTGGTGAAACAACCAACTGACAGACTCACATTGTCAGCAAGGATGAAATGAGTGTAGTGTGTCCAAATATAGAGAGAAATCTACTTTTCTTGGTTGTTGAAATTATTTTACCACAACAAAAAGGAAAAATAAGAACAGGCATATTTAAATCATTAAACAGACATTAGAAAAAAATCATGGGAGAAGGAAAATCTGGTGAAAAAGTGTGTGAGTGGGTGTGTGTGTGTGTGTAGCTGCCTTCTTTTCCGGTATATATGAACATGGAGCTCCCAGGCTTTTCCCAAGATGTGTAGCTTCATTGGTGAAATGGATTTTGTGTTTAATTCTCACAGATGGACGAGCAGAGTTCTTCTAGGGGCTTCACCCTGTTCTCTGAGGTATGTTATTCAGCTTTTACATATTAACCGTGGATCTTGTGAGTCAGTATGAGTTAAACACAGATCCTCCTTGTGAGCTGACGTCTTTTGTTTCTCCTGCACAAACCCATTCATGTGTGTACATGCAGATGGCTAACCTGGCTAAAGCTGACGTGTCGGAGGAAGATAAGATCAAGCTTATGATTTATCAGTCGACCTATGACCCCATGAAGTGAGTCAAATCTGTAATGCCTCGAAACTCTTTGTGCCCATTTCGGTCTCATTAGTATCACCGTCCACCTGCGCTTTTTTTTAAAAAAACAGTGTTTCAAATAATTTGCTTCACCCGTTGTCTGATTCTGTCTCTTTTAATCTCTAGTTACAACAAGAAGTTTGGTGCTGTTCTCCCTGCAAACTACACCTGTTACCGTTGCGGAAATGCTGGGCACCATATTAGAAACTGTCCCACCAGTGGGGTGAGAGCAGAACATGCGGCATTAAAGCTCAAGCGACACTTTTTTCTGTTGTTTTTTTTATTGTAGCTCAGCACAGAAGCAGATTGTGTTTGTGTTAGTTCTTCTCTTTTTCTGTTCTATACCGACTGTCATTTACTATATCGTGTGTGTGTTTGACAGCAGGATAAAAGTTTTGAGGCCCCTCTGAGGATGAAGAAGAGCACAGGCATCCCTCGTACCTTCATGGTCGAAGTGGATGATCCCAACACTAAAGGAGCCATGCTGACCACCTGCGGACGTTACGCCATTCCGGCCATAGATGCGTAAGTCCGCACAAAATAATCAGACCGTGTGTCTGTGTCAAGGGGCGACTCGAGAAAGGTTGTTCTGGGGCGACCAGGCTGGGGCACACGCTCAAAGTAGGGTGTTAAATGAATTAAAAGGTTTTAAACTCAAATTTAAAAATCCTTACAGCGATAATAAACTGTATTATAATAACAATGTGTTTAGTGTTTTTCATTCATGCCGTTGAACTTGCATGGACGTGTCTATTAGCAGCTGTTGTAAAAATCCCAGATATGCAGTGGTGGGAGGTAACGAAGTACAAGTGGATTTCCCACCTTTACTATTGCTTTCGCTGTTACTACACTTTGGCGCAAATGTCTCTACTTTTTACTCCGCCAGATTTTTAATCAAAGTTGCGTTTCATGTTGCAGTCACATTACTCCACACATTTCATAATAAACCACTTTTTCCGTTTGACGAGGGATTCGATTTATTCAACCAGGCGCAGACAGGTCCAGTGACAGTTTCTCCTTCCACGTTCTTATTTGAAAGGCTTCTTTGACACACGAGTAGCACACGCAGAAAGAGAACCACATACATCTACTCTAAAACAGATTTTGGTGTGTTATTTTTAGACTGTTTCGTCACTGTGTGGTGGTACAACATGGGTATGTCTCTTACCATTACCTAGGTAACCCCCCATAAAATCATAAAGCAGCACTGACAGTTGAGTACTTTTACTTTAATACTTTATGGAAAAATAAATCATGCTCTTCCTTATTCTTGATTAAGTAAAAATGTAAGTGGGTACTTACGTTTTTACAGTTCACTTTTCTTTAAGTAAAAATATGTGTTCTACTATTTGTAACTCCAAATAGTAATAAACAAATGATAAACAACTGGGAGAGTAAAAACCAATAACTTGGAGGCATAATCTGCCTGGTTGCAGCTACAACAAAATGAAAAAGTGACGAGCTCAGATTTGGTTGTTTTTTACAAAAAGTATGTATGTGCTTTCTTTCCGTAGGTTAGATGAAAAGATTGCTAACAATAAATCTGTTTGTTTGCTGTGAAGGGCCACCTCTCAGATCTTAATCCTCCCAAAAAATGACATAAGAAACAGAGGTGTGTGTGTGTGTGTGTGTGTGTGTGTGTGTGTGTGTGTGTGTGTGTGTGTGTGTGTGTGTGTGTGTGTGTGTGTGTGTGTGTGTGTGTGTGTGTGCGTGCCTTCTGTGGACAACTGTGTTTCAGTGCCATTGTTGCAAGAACATTTTAGCTGGTCCACACAACTTCAATAGGCTTCATGAGGGTCAAGACTTGGTTTTAGGATCAATGAAAGAATTAGGTTCTGATTAGGCTTTTAAATGTGATGGTTAGGGTTAGGAGCTAGGGACTGTGTTATGTCAATGAGTGTCCTCACAAGTAAAGAGAGACAAAGGTGTGTGTGTGTGTGTGTGTATGTGCGCTCATCGGCTGACACTTACACCAAGCTGATGAGCACCTTATCCTGTTAATGTCATTCTGCATAAAAGCAACTTCTAAACCCGTCTGAAAAGCAAATGTGAACTTGTGGTGTGTGTGCTGTTGTCGGTCTGTAGAGAGGCATATGC
The DNA here is from genome assembly GCA_033026295.1 of Channa striata. NCBI lineage: Eukaryota > Metazoa > Chordata > Actinopteri > Anabantiformes > Channidae > Channa > Channa striata. The sequence continues at coordinate 20,044,479 of CM065180.1, read as the reverse complement.
CATTGGGAAGAAGGAGAAGCCCCCGTTTATTCCACAGGAAATTCCCAAGTCAGAAACCAAGGAGGATCCTGTACCTGATGAACTGCTCTGTCTGATCTGTCATGACCTGCTGAGCGATGCAGTAGTTATACCCTGCTGTGCAAACAGCTACTGCGACGACTGTGAGTGTCTCACACACACACACACACACACACTTGATGTTTACCTTCCCGAGTTTGCAAAAGGTGTTTGCAGTGTTACATCACTAGGATTAGCAGATTCTAAATAATTGTGGATCTGCTGAAACTAAATTGATGTAATTTCCACTGTTTGTATTATTATATGAACAATGACACACACACATTCAAAAACTCTCCTGAAAACACAAAGTTTTGGCTTTGTCTCTTGTTCAGGTATTCGCACCACCTTGCTGGATTCAGACGAACACGTCTGCCCCACTTGTGGCCAATCAGATGTTTCCCCTGATGCCCTGATAGCCAATAAATTTCTCAGACAGGTGACTTTACAGATGGATGGAGAACACAGTATGTTTTGATCTTATGATTTTGTATGTGATTGTATTTAAAATGGGTGGGGGTTAAAGGACCTTGTTCCTTAGTTGGGACAGGATTCAGCTTACTGTCTCTCTCCCCACACAGGCTGTGAACAATTTCAAGAAAGACACAGGCTACACCAAAAGTCTGCAAAAAAGCAGCGGTGGCTCCCAAACCCCAAATCCCACCACGAGGCCGAGCACCGTCCCCACCCCACCCCCCGTTACAGGGCAGAGGCAGCCTCAGAAAACAAACCAGCCAGCGTACAGTCAGCAGGTAAACCAGGTAAACCTCGTAATGACGTGTTTCATCCATGTGTCTCTGTGACTCACAAGCAAACAGGATAATTACACTTCGCTCCTTCGCTCTTGCTTGTTTCATTGTATTTTACCTCAGCTTCCCTGTCTCGTTGTCTCCTCTCTTTAGGACTCTGTCCAGCACCGCCCAAAGGCTGCAGAAACTCTGCCGCTCTCGGGGGGGCCTCCTGCAGCAACGTGCCCCGCCTCTGCTCACAGCGTGCCCAGCACTTCGCTCCAGCCTGAGCCCAGCTGCCTGCGGATACCCAATAAGTATGTAGAACAGAGGCCTCCTTCGAAAAGTCCAGAAACGAGTTGTTTACACATTCATCTGTGTTGGTCGGATCTTGACGCCAACTGTAATCTGTCTTTGTTTCCTGTGCTAATGGCAGTTACGCAGGCTTACACTTAACCTGCATGCGAAGCACTTTATGTTCACGTGTTGGTGTTCGAATTAGTGCAGACAGAACAAATCACCACGCTCAATCGTTGACTGGAGGAGAAGAGAATATGAGGTGCAAGGCGTATTCATATTTTCTAATCTCCTCTTCTCCCTCTCAATCTTCTAATCCAACTCCTCCTCATCTTCTTTCTCTTCCTTTTGCATCTCTCCTACTTTTGTCTTTTCCTCCTCTTCCTTCCTTGTCCTTTTTTTGCTTTCTGTTTCATTCCCACTTCCCAACTCAATGACTGAAACCAAACAACTTGTTGCATAACTTCTCACGTTTTTGAAATTTGGGAGGTGTGCACATTTTTTGTGCTGCTGTTGAACTGTGGTGCAGACAAGCGATTTTGAGAGCCAAACCAACTAAAGATTAAGGCAAAATTGTGATTACGAAGTGATCTAGAAATCTTCTGATAATATGCATATGAATTTCAAAAGGCCAAATATTTTAGCCGTATACTGTTTAACCTCCAGTAAATCAAACTGTCTGACAATTCTACATCCTGTAAATATCCGTCACGGTCGATCAGAGGGTTGGAATTAGAAGCTCAGGACACTAGTTTCAGGTGTTGGGGGTTTTTGTAACTTCTAGCTGGTCCACAGGTGACCTGATTTAACGTAGCATTATGTCCTCTCACCTCAAGGTTTGTGAGTTTGCGGTGACAGGACGTGTGGTGACGAATTTAGCGTGTGTTCAACGTGAACACTTACATGCTGTGCATGTCCGAATGATTTAATCGGCTCCCTGGCCACCCAATGTAAAATGAATGAGGTGCCCAAAACGTTTAGAACCACCTCCTCCTATAATGCAATCCAGTATGACTCAATAATAAACATAAAGTAGTAGTTTCAACCTCTGCTGCTGGATTGGATTGAACTGCATGACTGAATGAAGCAGTAACAGTTTACCTATCGAGCAAAGAGTTATTATTGCTGATGAATCATATAAAATACAGTCTGAAATTTCGGTTCCTTTTAGAGGCAATTTCTATGCAACTATATTGAGCAACTCTTTTCTTCTGTCTCAAAGACACAGCAGATGCCACTGCTGATCTTTAGGACTCTTACTCGGGAGAATCAGCATAAAACCAATTCGAGCCCACAGTGGAACATTTGGTGCAGCCTCTGATCAAAGCACATCGGATTTCACGTTAAATACCAGGCAAACAGTGACGCAGATGTTCTTTTCACACGTACTGACTGCAGCGGATCTGCTGTTTACAGGGAGGCTGAGGAGAAGACACGGGATGACTCAGAGGTGGCTGCTGCTGCCCCTTCTGTGCAGGTTTCCAACGACGATCCCACCGCTGCCCCGTCACAGCTGATACCAGTGGTGATGACTCACACATAAGACACGAACGATATCGACTCTATGCAGCGACGTTTCTCTCTGTGAAGTCTGGGATCTTTTTGTGTGTGCAGATTAACCACACCGTGGTGGTGGAGCCGCCCCGGACAGTCAGCAGGAATCCGCAGCAGACCCCGTCCTCAAGTGAGCGACTAGGTATCATCACTTGTTCTTTTACTGTGGTGTCAAAACCATTTGTGATGTGGTTTGTGGTTTTAATTCAGGATAAAGGGTGTGTAGTTATTATTATACAACCTTTTATGTGTGAATCCAAAGGTTCAACAGCAAGACCCCGTGAGCCACCTCCCCCCTGGAACAGGTGTGTGTGTGTGTGTGTGTGTGTGTTTGCAGATTCTACTGTATGTTTCAGTCCGTCACACTCCCATGGCTGATGCCTTTTTTCCTCCTCTCTTCCCCCCAGCTCCTGCTCCTCCTCAGGTCTTCCCTCTAGAGGCTGGACTGAATCCCAGCAGCTCATTCCCTCCTCCTCCTCTGCCTCCTCTTCCTCTGCCTCCTCTTCAACTACTACTCCACCTCTCTTTGCCTCCCCCCATTTTCTCTCATCTCACAGCACGTACTCTCGTGGATACCAGCAAACCACGCCCGTTTGGACAGCCCCGATCTCCCAGGGCACCCCGATCCCTTCCCTCTGCTCCTCCACTCCCACCTCCTCCATCCCGTCCCTCATCCCCAATGAGTGGTACAAACATCAGAGAAGGAAGAAAGAAAGGTGCGTTCAAAATAACCCGCAACTTATGCTTTAAGGGGATTGTAGTATTTGTATGATATTTTCTATTCTTACATTCCCTACCCTTACAGACAGACTAGCTATACTTGCAGAAATGTAGAGAGCACAAATGTGCATATGTCCCAACTAGTGTATTATATTGATATATGATCCCTGTCACACAGTTTATAATATGTGTTGTATGTGAGAAATAAAATAATAAGTAGGATTTCTCTCAAATAATGGCTTCAGTACAGCTCAGGCTCTCTCTGTCTCTCTTTGCCTCCAGCTTGGCTCACAGAGAAACAACCCACAGACGCTCCTCTAGCTGTAATTCCAAGTCGTCCAAGTCGTCCCGCTCCTACTCTCGCTCTTCAAGCAGGTCCAGATCCCGTTCACGGTCCATTTCCAAGGGCAGATCAAGGTATTTTGTGTCCTTTGATCTGAAATTTTGTATTTGCCATCTGCCAAATGACTAAATGTATTTTGTTTTCACAACAAGATTTCCCCTTGTTTTGTTTTTACAACGTGTGTTATTTTCATAAATCGTGTTGTTTGGCTCGACAGTTGAGGACGTGAAAGCTTTCAAACATTTACAATAATGACGATGTGAGAGAAAAACTGATTCAATGTTTTGTTTGGTTGTTTTTTCCAGGCATCTTTCCCCTTACTCCCGTCACAGAGATGTCCACAGCCGCTCTCATCACTCCTGTTCCTCCTATAGCTATGGCTACAAACGCTCCCGTTCCCCAAAACCGTCATCCTCTTCATCTCGAGGTCGTCACTGCTCCAGGTCCGCGTCGCCATCCGATCATCAGAAAAAACGCCACCACGGCCGACATCAACATAAGAAGTCATCTTCAAGCAGCAGCAACTCCAGGAGGCGAGGAGAACACTCAGCAAGGGAAAAAGGAGGCTCAGACGGGGGCTCGGCCAGTTACCCTTATGCTCCGCATGCGAGTCAAACGACCAGTCTGGAGCTGGAGCGCGAATGCTACCTGCAGTGGAAGAAGCAGTACAAAGACTGGTGTGAGAAATATTTCAGTAGCTATATGGGCCACTTTCACCAGCTGCCTCTTCCTCTGCTCAATTTTCCTCCTCCTCCTCCTCCCCCTCCTCCCCCACCATCTCAGTGGGTGGATAGAGAAGGCGCCCAAATCCGCTCACACACCACCCCAGACTCTCGCTACCAGCCTCAAGGTAGACTCACCGCATGTGCGGAGAGGCGCTCCCCTTCATCGCAATCATCCAGCGACAGCCGATCTCCTCCATCTTACTCTTCAAGCGAGGTCCGCTCCACGCCATCTCAGTTGTTTAGTGACAGCCGCTCTTCTCCATCTCATACATCCAATGACAGCCGTTCCCCTCCGTCTCAGTCCTCCAGTTATGGTCGCTCCACGCCATCGGAAGAAGGGGCCCAATCAGGCGATTATAAGCAGAAGTTCAGTCACCTGGCAAAGAGAGGCAGAAAAGGCACAGAGGAAGTGGAGGTCCAGCAAAGAAGTAAAGGCGACAATGAGATGATAGTGAACATTTCTGAGAGAGAAAGCACCTTAAAACACGATCAAAGTGGAATAAAGAAACACGATGAGGGGTCATTGCGTCCGGATGGTGCAGACTCAACAGGTGATAGCAGGAATCATCAGGAAGAAGCAGCTACCAGCAATGCTCTAAAATCAGTCCAAACTTCTCTGAAAGCAAAAAAGTCTCTGGATAAAGACTGTGAAAGAGAAAGCAGAAAACAAAGGAATATAAAAGGAGAGGAAGGAAGGAGAGGAGGCAAACATTCAGACTCCAGGCAAGATGTGGAGAGACCGTGCAAAGTACAGGCCAGGAAAGACGCAGACACAGTGGATGGAGACGGATACAGACACCCGGGAGGTAGAGACGTTGCCGACACTACATCAGAGAGTAATAGAAAAAGAAAATGTGAGGAACAGGAGAGAAACGAAAGTCAGCACGAGAGTGAATCCCCCAATCCATTTGAAAGAAAGAAGCAAAAAAACGAGAAACAGACGGAGATTAAAACACAGCCCCTGTCAGAGAGAGACATCTGGGAGGAAGGGATGAAGGTGAAACCACAGAAGAAGATAAGCATCAACATCAACCTCGATGGGAAAAGAAAGGAGGGGAACGATGGAAATCAAGACTTGATATGTTTAGAGAAGATTACAGGAAAAACAAAGGGAGAAATGGTGGAAAGTGGTAAAAGAGAAGAGGAGCCCTTAGACAGAGGAGACACTGAAGTAGAAGTTGAACAACATAAGCAAATCAGCAGAGAAAGAGAAGAAGAAATAGATACGGGTGAAGCTGAGGATAGAGAAATATTGAAGAAAGGCATCTTCATACATTATAAGGCAGAGATGTGGGAGAAAAGTGCAGGAGAGGAAGACGACTTTGGACAGACGACATCTGTCAGAGAAGAAAAGGACTTTGACTTTTGGCGTTGTGCGTTCGGAGGAAGGGACAAGACGGAGGAGAGCGGGAGATCGTGGGAGAATGTAGACAGCAAAGGAGACGAGGTGACACGAGACGCAAGGAAGAGCGCGACAGGAAGAGACGTGGTGGAAGATAGAATAAAGAATGAAAGCCAGGAGATGGCAGAGTTAGTCCGGAATTCCCGGAACAACTGGGCAGATGGAAGAAGCACCCGTGACGAAAACAGAGAAATCCCACTGGAGCAGTCGAAGCAAAAGGGGGAGAAGGAGCTTATGGAGGAAGGGGAGAGAAGGATGAAGAACGAAGAAGGCGTGAAGAGAGGACGAGAGCGTCACCATGATGAAGGCAGGTCAGAATGGTGCGTTTTTATTCTTTATAAATATTCTGAGTGTTTACTGCTTTTACTAATTCAAGTGACAAATACATACCATATGTAGTAATGATTTTTAAATGTAGACAAGTCTGAAATATCTGTGTGTGTGTGTGTGTGTGTGTGTGTGTGTGTGTGCGGCAGCTGCGAGGACCATCAGGAGAGGAGAACAATGGTGAACACTCTGCAGGAGTTTACCCAGGACGGAGCTGCAGAAAGGGAGACAGAGCACGTTGTTTTTCAGGTTTGTAAGGCCAGATCGTGGCCCCAAGACGCATCATGATTTTTGGAAATGTACAAAAGTTTAGATTAAAGAACATAAACCTTTATTCGTCACTTCGAGCACATATACATTTGCACATACACGTTACAGTGAAATTTGACCTCTGCATTTGATCCGTCCCTCTGTGGGGAGCATTTTTTTATTGTTTTTAGCCTATTTTTACTTTTTTCTCCTGACTAAACATGATTGACGATGTGTGTGTGATGCGATTTACAGGAGACACTTGGAACTGGAATCCAGATATTTATAACTTTTTTGTCTGGTCCATGTACAATTTAATTTTGTCTGATTTTCTTTTTTAACTTTTACCTGTTTTTTTTTCGTGGGGATATCAGCAGTTTCATCCATGTCTGTAACTTAAGTCAAAAGATTAGCAAGCGTAAGCAGAACTTTCATGATAACTCACTGTAGTTTTTCCTCTCTATTTCAGAATAAAAGAGAAATCACTGGTCTTGGCAGTCTGTATGAGGGTCTGCCTTCACCATTAGTGGTCCCATCGAACCAGGAGACAGAGGAAGAGAATAAGCAAAGGAGTCAGAGGTCAGTGAATGTAGAGAGAGACAGGGACAGAGACACGCCGGAAGACGCCACCCTGTCCAGCTCAAGTAGAGCTGTGACTCCCTCTAGTGGTAAATACAGGACTGACAGCACGGACAGAGAGAGGGAGAGAAGGACGGAGCCGGAGAGGTGGAGGGACAGAGAGAGAGGGAGAGAGAGTGAGAGATGGAAGGACAGACCGAAAGACAGCAAGAGAGCGAAAGACAAAAGGAGGGAGGAAGACAGAGGCAGATACCGGGGGAGCGAGAGAGGCTGGAATCATCCTCCGTCCGATCACTTCTCCTCTTCCTTAGAGAGGAGAGAGTGGCAGCGAGGAGGTGACCAGGGCAGCGAAAAGAATCATTTCCATCCCGGCAGGAAACCCTCCGGCAGTGGAGGGAGGGAGAGGAGCTCAAAAAGCTCAGCTGGCCCAGAGCCGCAAATGAATGTGCACAAAACACACCGAGACACATCGCTGGAGTTTAATTGTAAAGACAAAAACCAGCCCCACGACTACTATAATCACCCAGACCCATCACCGAACTACAGACACATCAACAGACCTGCAGGGACCCACCCCTCCCCGTCTTTTCTCGCCCACAGCCAAGGTAACGACAGAGACCCGCTCCCCTCTGAGTCCTTCGGCCCCGCGTGGGAATTAACGCGGAACAGAAGCCGAAACGCGAGCGAGAAAGGGGAGTGGAAGGGAAACAAGGTGGAAGGCAAAGAGAGAGCAGGAGGCAGTCGATGGGAGAATGAAGCTCATAAATTTGAAAGGGAGACCAAGAGGGAGGAAAGGGGGGAGCTGGAGGAGGGCGAGAGGCCCAGCAGCCGTAGCAGCAACAGCAGCTCGTCATCCATCCTGGAGAGCAGCAAGGACGACCGGAGGAAAGGGAGGAAGAAACACAAAAAGCACCGAAAGGAGAAGAGGCAGGCCGGAGAGCTGGAGCGCCTGGAGGGACGGGAGCTGAAGAAGAAGAAAAACGGGAGGGAGGAGGAGAGCGGAGGAGAGGCGGATGCCCGGCCGAGGCTCTGCTCGCTCATGTTATCTGCTTGACCGTCGCGGATAAAAGTGAAATTTACTTGAATAATGTTTTGTTTTCCTTTAGAAAAAAAAGTGCCTGGATTTATTTTTTGACTTTTCTTTTTTCCAGCCGTAGACACTTTTTTGTCAGCTTGAAATGTCTCATTCAACTGAGCATCACCCAAAGTAAAACACAAGCAGTTTGTGTGGAGAGAAAAAAAAAGCACTTTTTACTCTGTTTAAGAAAATTAATGTGAATGAAAGAAAATGATGAAATTTTGGCATTTGGCATTATTTGAAGTTCGGTTAATTTCCACACGCTCACAATTAGCTTGGGTCTGCATGGAGAAGATTATTGCAAGCATTAGTGATTAATTTCAAAGCAGATACTGTGAATATTTATCATTTAACATTTTGTGCTTTTTTTCTTTTTAAATTTGTAAATGTTACATTAAATACTGACTGCTGGATAGATTAATAATTTACCAAAGAAACAGTTTGGGGTTTTTTTTTTTTCAGCTTTGAATGTGAAAAATAAAAAAAATATTCTGACGAAAACAGATTTGGTAAAAGAAGTTCAGATTTTTGGATCTCAGATCTCTGGACACAAGTAGAAGAAATAAAGAAGAAATTATTATTATATTGAAAACTTCTGTTGCATAATTTCAGCTCGGTCATAAATTTTACCATTTACATCATAAACATGTTTTGACCTCAAGGAAAAATGTCACTTAACTTTTAATCTTTGACCTTTTTTCTCATAATTTAGACATGACAAATATTTTTCTTTACTACATTTACTGGTAGAAATTAGTTTACCTCCACGTTACATGATTATCTTCAAAAACAACCTTTACAATCAGGTAAAGACAAACGTCCTTAGCGTCCAAAAGCATTGAGCGCGTTGGCAGTTGTCTGTTATTTTGAAATGTGTGTACTGACTTTGTTTCAGGTTGATTATTTATCGCGTGCGTGTTGGAGCGTCAGTTCACCGGAGCGTCGTGTATTTGGTTCATGTGAGGCAGAGACACGGGAAGGTGCAGTGACTCTGTGGTCAGTCCTGCGGCTGCTGGGGGGCCGAGAGTCACACGGAGAGACTCCTGCTGTGTTTTTCTGATGAACCTCAGGGGGAAATAAGAGGCTCATAAAATGAAGCCGCGTCCATCTACCAGTTCCTTCGACCGTTTGTGTGTCTTTTCCTTTTTACAATAGTGGACAAACTTTACTGCTCACTAATTAAATCCTGAAGTCTGTGCAGTTTAGTGCCTTGAATTAGTGCTGGCCATTAGAATTCCCTTTAAGTGTGTGTGTGTGTGTGTGTGTGTCGGTTCTTGAAGATAACGTGTGCAGTGATTTCCTTGGTCTTTGCTCTCGTGCTTGTTGCCGTCTTTCAGCTCGAGTCTCCTCTTCTTTTGTCCAACGTCCACCGTTTGTTTCTGACACTGTTGCGTTCCCATTTACCCTGAGAGACCCAAAAACCACAAACCGTCTGTGCCAGAGACTCAGTCCAAGACCAACAAATCCGCTCATGCTACATTAAACACAACAAATCAGTGTTACTAGTTTTACTTTTTACTGCCGTTACCTGCTTGGTGATTGGGCCTTAAAAAGCACTTTGGACGGTGACAAACAACAACATCAAAATAATTTAGCTGTGAACAAAGACGCGCTCACACACTCCATTTGTGTGCAGATTGGTGGCTGTTCGCCCTGTTGGAGTTTTTGTTTGTGCAGGGGGTGGGAACATGTTAGAATAAATATAAAAGACAGGCTCAATATGCCTGCTGTCTGACTTGGCTGGGGCGACTGTGCCCACTGTGTGTGCATGCGTGTGCACACGTGTGTGTGTAAGTCGACGCTTGAAATGGATCCAAGATTTTCTTGCTTCATTAACTCGTTACAAAGAAGACGTGGCAGAGATCCAGCCTGTCTGCCTGCTCTGCTTTTTGCCAACGTGATTGCAATCGCTTGATATCAAGCCAAAGCATGCTGGGATTGAACAGAAGAAATCTGGTGTGTTTGGGATGCCCGACTTGGCCCGGCTCCAAACTTGTGATGAAGTGATGCAGGGACGGTCGGGTATCTCTGATGACTTAATGAGAAAAGGTATCTGCTGTCATTATGCTCCAAAATGGCAGCTAAGCTTCACGGGTTCCCACCTCGCCCCTGCTTCCTGCTGGGTCTCCGCTTCCTCTCCACGTCTTTGCTCTGAAGCCGTTTGTGCCGTTTGTGTGTGAAATCGTCGTCTGTCCATCTGTGCCTCGGCGGGTTGCAGCAGATAGACAGAGGGACGCAGGAATATGTTAGAATGTGGCAAACCGCCTGAGAGTGTCCAGACACAGAGACAGCCCCAACCGACAGATACAGACACACGACCACACAGACAGACAGACACCGGCAGCAACTGACGAGCAGACGGGCAGCCACAGACACTGAGCAATAAAGTCCAGATTAGGATGTGAAACACACCAGGACAAAGGCACATTGGAAAATATAAGGCAGCGCACGGACGGGTACAGATGCACAGACACACAGACACAGATCCAGACAGGCAGAAGAAGAGACAGGTGGACCCTGTAGCAATCGAGAGCAACATCCCTCCTGCTCTCCTTGGGTGGCGTGGACCAGAAACGAGGTAGGCTTTGTCGCCTCTATCTTTGAGCCGTCTTTATTTCTCTGTCGTCCCACCGGCCGCTGCCTTGTCTTTCTCTTGCACTGTCCTTATTAGCCTCTTTCTTTCTTGTTGTTTCTTTTTGTCTTTCTTCCTTCCTGGTCTGGGTTTTCTTTCCTCCTTTGTCTCCTTGATTTGTGCAGACGTCTCAGGGCACCGTGCCAGTGCTGCCCGGCGAAGACCAAGCTGTGTGTTCGCCTGTTTGTTTGTGTGTGTGTGTGTGTGCGTCTATGCAGATTGGCTTGTTTGGGGCCAGTAGCAGCTGCAAACACTTGTTTGTGGCATTACATCCATGTGGTGAAAGACCCGCCGCCAGTTTGTTATTCGAGACATCAGAGTATTTGTTAAAGTGTTTAATACTGCGAAAGAAAGACAAAAATGCTGCGTGTGAGCGAAAATGAAAAGAAACAAGTCCGGTTTGCAACGTGCGACGTCCAATCAGCAAAAGGCTAAACCGAGCAGGCTGAACTGAATCCAAGGCGGTGAACTGCACATTCAAGGACACTGTGGTGAAACCTTCACATCAGGCTTGTTTTCCGTTTGGACTCGATTCTGTGACATCAAATATCAGCAGCTCGGGTTCACAGCATCTACAAAAGCAGGATGAATCTTTTTTTTTTAATGGCCTGTGCTCTGAAGTTCTGCATGGGACCAATTATGCACAATACAACGTCTCGACAGTGACGTAAATAAAAACTACAACCAAACCAAGTATGAAAACATAGCATGTATTTTATCAGCGTGTCCGCCACAAAAATGATCTTCTGATTCCCAGTGATGGACCCATTCTTGCCCTAAATACAAGATGTAATACTAGCAACTAAATTCTAGCAATACAAATGTCACTGAAGTAAAAGAGCATAAATAGATGAGTGTATAAGTAGAATTTTACTGTTGTAGCTTCTCGATTAACGACTTTCTGCCAATAGTTTGGGGCACGTTCGTGTTTATGTGTAGAATATAAATCTGTTAAGTAAATGTAGTGGAATCCATCCTTCCACAAACTAGGACAGTATTATGAGACAAACTAGTTAGTAAGGTCAGTAATTATTTGCACAGGCGGCAAATATGAGCTCAGGATTTATGTAGCTGCTTGTTGACCGGAGATTGGTTTACCTGTCTGCTTAAAGAGGTCAACACATATGTACGTTAACACGCACACACATGCTGAGCTGAGGTTTCCTGTCCGTCTCTAGTGGACGGTCGTGGTAGAACAGGCTGCAGCTGCCACACAGTTCAAAATCTGAACCAAAATTCATAATGTCCAAGTCACACCTGAGTGACATTTCTACTCTAAAATGGATTTTTCCTGCACAGACAGCTGGATGTAAAACACAACGCACAATCACATGGCAAGATTTACTCCTTCAAACAGCCACAAAGATCCTAAAAATAATGGTGGTTCTAATCTTTATTGCAAATGCTTGTGATTGTTGTTTGTCTGCCGGTTAGTTTGTCTCGTCACCTCTTCTCACTTTCCATCTCTTGAAGTGCCAGACAGAAAGCTTGCTTTGTAAGAAGAAGTCCACGGGTGGCAGATGTTCCTCTGGCAGTGATGGAATGTGTGTGTGTGTGTGTGTGTGTGTGTGTGAGAGAGAGAGAGAGTGTGTGTAAGCAATTGTGTCAATGCAAATGAGGGCTGCTTTTGTATTTCTTAATCTTGTATGGTATTTAGCATTTGTAATGTGTCATGACAACATGTGGTTCACACTGTGTGTGTGTGTGTGTGTGTAGGTGTGTAGGTGTGTGTGTGTGTGTCTGTGTGTGTGTGTGCTGCGTGTCTGCCTGCACTTACCACTGGCCCTGTCTCTGACCACAGCTGTGTGCAGAATAACAATGAGGATCTCCGATGGTTCAGACTGTGTGTGTGTGTGTGTGTGTGTGTGTGTGTGTGTGTGTGTGTCTTTGCCAAGGGCTAGTGCTGCCCTACACTCAGTGTGAGTATTTTAAATGAAAAATGTAACCAGTGAAGACGTGGTGAAAGTAAAAGGCCTTCTCTCCTAATGTGTCACTTATATGGCAATTTTACAGCTTTTGAGCTGTCGTAAGCACCGTTTGTGTGTGTGTGTGTGTGTTTGTGTTTGTGTGTGTGTGTGTGTGTGTGTGCTCATTTTATCGCATTTACAACATATTACGCCTGACCGCTTCCTAAAGCTTTGTCAAATTTTCCCTCTGCTTCTGTGAAACCTTTGCTTTCCACGTTTTTTCACTGCTCCTGAAACTTGCACAAGATCCAGGTTGTGGCTAAATTATCTCTAAAATGAACGACTATCGGATTTGAAGGTCATGATGTCGAAAAAGAACAATGAACGTGACAGACCAATGTTTTCTCAGCTGATTCAGAGAAGAACAGCAAAAAGGATCATTCAAAAGTTTACAAATGCATTTCTACACAGGAAGGAAGTAATGCCCCCGCTTCATTGGTGTCTGTTTGAGTCTTTTAGTGCGACTTTTTAAAATGTTTTGCATCTGTTGTTGATCTTAAGTGATTTGTCTCAAGCTTTTCATCATTTCCAGTCTCTCTTGAACATTTTGAAGTTGTTAATTACAGTTTTTTTGTGTGTGTGTATCTCCATGGTCTTTTTGGATGCTTTGAGTCTTTGTTTTGGTGACTTTGTGTCGGTTTTTTATCATTTCGTGTTGACTTTTTAGTCTCTTCCTGTTTTGCATCTCCTTGTGGTAGAAATATGAAGAGTAGCCGCTCAGGTCCCCGCGGCCTGTTCCGTCAGCTCGTTCATCCATCCACGCCTGACTAAATGAAGCAAAGCCAGGGGCTGCACAGCGACAGAGGAAAGTATCTACAGAATATTTTAAAGACTTCTTCTGTCTCGAGAGCTGACATCAACAGCTGAGCTGGGTTAATGTGTTTTTATTGAGCTATCGTGAAACTAACAGTTTAAAAAGAAGAGAATAAAGAAAGGAGTGAAGCAACAACAAATCCGAGGAAATGGAGCATAAACAGGAGAGAGAGTAAATCCCACGGGGGGAAAGTCGAGGCTCTGATGTGCTGTGGTGCATCTGCCCATGTGTGTGACTGATTATTTACATACCTGCAGGTCTGTGTGTGTGTGTGTGTGTGTGTGGGTGTGTGTGTGTGTGTGTGTGTGCACCTGCATGACTCTGAGGACCAGCACGACCAGGAATCCAGAGGGTTCAGTTTTTTTCTTAAAAGAGTACATAGATCATGCATATTTATTAAGTTCCGTGCCTCTTTCTCCCCCCTCCTCTGTTTGTCACTCTGTTGATTTGTATGTTCAACACACACACCAGAGGGCAGACTGACGGCTGTGCTGTCTAGACACCTGATTTATGATGGGGTGTGTGTGTGTGTGTGTGTGTGTGTGTGTGTGTGTGTGTGTGTGTGTGTTGGAGGCACTGACCACTCTGAAAGAAAAGTCATAAGCAGCTGCTGCTTTTGCCTACAGTTTGTAGAGAAAATCAGGTTAGCGTGTGTGTGTGTCTGTGTGTGTGTGTGTGTGTGTGTGTGTATGCGTTGTCTACATTCCGCTGTGCTCGGGACTTGGTGCAGCATTTTGTTTAATTAGCGCGTCCATGGCAACGACTCATTAACAGGGCCAGTTATGGGAATTATGCAAATTGGCGTGCTGTCTTGTCATCAAAATAAAAGCTGGACTAATTCTCTGACACACACTCAGCCATGTGGCTTCACACACACACACATTTCTATAAATACATATATTTTTACGCTGTGAAAGTGTTAACTATAGAATGTAAAAAGAGTTTTGCTGTGGATCAGGGGGTAAAGCGGGTCGTCCACTAATAACAGGGCTGGCAGTTCAATTCCCAAGGCCAACAGCCTAAACTCCAAGCTGCTCTCGGTGAACCAGCGTCTTTCATGGCAGCTCTGCCACTTTGTGAGTGTTGATGGGGGAATGAACAACAAGCTGCAGAGTGTTTCTTAATGACGTACAGTCTACTTACTATTTCCTCACGTGGCAGTTAATTATCAGTATAATCATAACTTTACAATTTAAGTGTGAACGATTAACGCCTGGAATTCACGCTTTTCCCTTTTCCTGTTAAACCGCATAAATGCAGGAAGTTTAAAGATGCTGATATTCGGTCCTTCGCTTCCTGCCAGCATCATCTAAATCTGCAATGATTTACTGCAGTTTTTATTTGTAGCAGCACTTTGACTATTTATGCAAACTACTCTAAAGTAGATTTTTTAAAATCATAACCTTTATCGACAGTGTGTTAGACAGTATGTTATGGGGGTCTCTGGCTGGGATTAAACCCATATGTGTCTTTATCTACAGACTACTAGAATAAGTCTGTATATTTTGAAGTATCTGTTATTCATGTCTAGTTCTCTGTGACTCTTGGGCTAATGAAGAGCTCCTTCAAGCATCTGAAACTGTGAAAATGCACAAAACCACAGACAAAAGGCGGGTTTGCTGTGTCTACAAGCATCAAACAAAATGCATTTAAATGTGCGTGTTTCTTTCGCCACTGTTTCTCCGCTTTATCACAGGAGTATGAGAGAGAGAGCGAGACACATTGGAGAAAGACTTGGGCCGAGGAAACGAGGGAGAAATTTCTGTGTGTGTGTGTGTGTGTGTGTGTGTGTGTGTGTGTGTGTGTGTGTGTGTGTGTGTGTCTGCCAGACTTCTGGTGTGAACCAGCTCCTTGATTGTCCTGCTGCCATTGATATGGAGATGAAGAGGGAAGAAAAGAGCTGTGAGAGTGTGTGTTTGTGTGTGAGTGAGTGAGTGAGTGAGTTAGCTTATCCAGGAGCAATTTAAATTATTGCAGCAATAACAAATGTTGGTTAATCAATATTTGATTGCGTGTCTGAACGAGACTGTTTGGTACCAGAGGAGGCAGTTTGCGCCTCACAGCTTGTACTTACCCGTCATCAATATGCTGGTGTAATAATAGGAATATTCACAGTCCGTCTCTTTTCAGCGCGTGGCTCAAAGCGTGTTCAGTACAAGTATGAGTAAGTGCTGCAAAGGGCTGAGATGAGAAGGTGAATTTCCTCCTGCGTCATCAGTAACGATTCTTCTGTCCTGATTTCAGCTGGAAGCTCCTCACTGTGGAGCCTCGATCCAGATGTGTGGCACGGCTAAACATGCAGAGGAGCAGCAGGAGGGTTGCACGAAAGGTTATAGCTACATATAGACGCGTTCAGTCTTATCTTCGATGTGGCCTTTTAAATATAACGGGATAAAATGAACGTTCCCCTTTTCTCGTCACCCATGGTGTGATGTTAACTTTCCTAACTCACCGCCTCCCCCATCTCTCCCTCTCGCTTACACGCTCCGTTTCTTAATCTGCGCTCGTTCCTCCCTCCGTCCTCTGTGCTCAATCTGTAGAGCCCCGTCCCCCCGTCGCTTTCTCTCTGTTTTCTCGTGCATCTGTCCGAACCTCCATCTGTTTAAAGAATATCTCAAGAGATAAGCACAGAAATGTGTGAGAATTGTGTGAGGTGTATGCAGGAGCCGAATTAAATGAGGAAAACCGAGGATTTGCTTCTGTCTTTCTCTGTATTCAGCATCACTCTTATTTAAATACTCTACGGCTGCGGTTTCACCTCTTTGTTCTGTGTGTGAGGAGCAGAAACCCACATATAAGGGAAGCTCATACATCTCATGAGACGTGTCTTTACTCTGTAGCAGACACCGAATGCTGCACGCTGAAGTTAAAAAGGCGGGATGTGGCAGTGAGTGTTCCTAAGCAACTGCCGAGAAAATCTTTGATTTATTTTTTTTTACTCTGAAATGTGTCAGGGACAGAAAAGGTTATTCTCCAGGCAACAGTACGACCACATTTAGCAACAACAGATTTTTTTTACAGGCAGCATTTATAATTATAATCCAAACAAGCAGGAGGCTTTTTCTCAACCTTTTTTTTTTACAGAACTCAAAAACACACTAAAGACTTTTATCCAAGTGATACTGTCAACATGCTCAGAAAATGTACTTTGCATCCTCGTATTTTGATGGAAATGCAAACCTAACAGAATAACAACTGTCATTCATCCTGCTCAGCGTGAAATAACCTCCATACCACCAGGTGGCAATAATCGGGATTTGTCAATCAAAGGGCCGCAGAGACGAACTTTCTCTGATTAGCATCGTCTCTGCCGCTCTTGCCCAGCACAGATGTGTCACTGTGGAAACACGTTCAGACGACGTGAATAGATATGATAGACATGAGAAGAGCCCTTCACATTTGCCCTCTTATCGTTTTCATTTCCTAAGCTGGGGTGGGGTCTCTCGCGGACCGGGGGTCGACTGCGGTTACGTTTTTTAAAAACTTATTATGTTCAGCTCCATTAAAACTGATTCAAGTAGCGTCACTTTGGTAAATTCACGCAGCCTCCTCTGGAACCTTGGAAGACTTAAATGCATGTTTGTAGCAGCAGCACTTCCCAAGATCTGGAAACAGTCTAAAACTGGTGCACTTTATGTTCGATAACTGTGACATGTTGAATATGACTGTCTGCGTGTGCCATGGCATGTCTAAGTGCAAAGTACACGAGTGATCAGTTTTGGGAAATCTGGTCCGTTTCTTTTCTCTTTTAGGTTTTGCACCAGTGTCACCTGTGCAGACCTCATAAGTTCACAACAAGTCGGACTGATCATCTCAGATGATCTGAGTGTGTGTGTGTGTGTGTGTGTGTGGTCAGATGGTAACCCTATGCTTTTATATATAATTAATGAAGACTGAAACCCGACACGTGCCCCTTTGCATAAACACCAAAGGATATATGGAAGCCCCCACTGATAAATACTTTTATGCCCCTCTTTTGTCTCTCTCTCACTTACAATTGTTCAGAGATGTTGAAAGTCACCATGGACGATAAGAAAGAGGAAAAAGTGTGAAGAATAAATGAAAGTTAAAAAAATGCAGGAGATTAGTTTACCTGTCTGCAGGAGAAGAAAGATTAGATGAACGAGGGGAGTTCGTGGTTTAGGGATAGTTAGGTTTAGAAACACACACTTGTCTTATATTTTTATTGAGGTACAGCAGTGGCGATTTGGGCCGGAGGTGTGAAACCCCAAACACCCGACAATGTCAGCTGTTCAGACAAACAAATGTAAAACCAGTAAATGTGAGCACAACGCAGGAGGTCACGTCTCAATCCTTCCTAGTTTTTCCGCACACAGTGGTGTAGCCTTATGTTTGGCCTGTGTGTGTGTCTGCGTACGTGTGTGTGTGTGTGATTAGAATGACTACGAGATCCGGGCAGCCATCTCTGAAGGGAGGCGAACAAAACGGGAAGAATGGAAATATTTAAATGAGAGTTGGTCCATCATGATAAAACTAATCTCCGTGGCTAAGCAAAGGTCTACCGGCAATTTAATGTTCAAGTGTGTGTGTGCTTGTGTGTGTGTGTGTGTGTGTGCCGTCCTGTAGAAATATGATGCATTGCATCTGGAACCTGCTCTGCCGTTGCCGTGGTAACGCCCGTCACGCTGGCAGGCCCCCGTTGTGTGCAGCCACACACACACACACACAGTGGTAATGAGAGACCGAGAGACTGGCAGCATGCCAGGACGATCGACACACATCCCTTACCCGCCATGCACCGGAATATTCTGAGCACACACACACACACACAAAACACATTTACACACTCGTTTCTCAAACTAGTGTGGGGGTGGGGCAGTGTGTGTGTGTGTGTGTGTGTGTGTGTGTGTGTTGGAGGAAGGTAGAGAGGGACAGAGCCAACACGTGAAATTCCTTTGAATGAAACGGAAAAGTAAAATTCCATTGTCGGTTTAACTGAACTTTGATGAAGTTCAACTTAACTCAGGCCTTTTCTGCACAAACACACAACAGCCCGATTCCGACAGAATACAGGATGTTACATGTTCGATTTGTGCGTGTCACTTCTCTGTCGCCTCCCGCTCCTGAATCTGCCGCTTGCCATCGTTCCTCTCTTTGTGATTCGCCCTCTGAACTGCGCTTACATACGATCTCTCTCTACGAGGGGTCCGCCGGCCTGTCCGCCGTTAACAAAAGGTCGGCAGTGGTTTTGTGCACGACAATGGCTCCCAGCCGCCTGCAGGCCTCACATTTCATCGAACTACACTGTGCTTTACATTACAAACGCTAAACAAGTCATTTACTGACACCGGCTGCTCCAACATTTAAAGATCAAGCCTCTCAACTTCTCTCTTCTATTGTGCTGTTGTGAAAATCACTGAACCGTGAGTTACACTTTTGGCTTCGTGACTTTGGCCTCTCGGTAAAAGATAAACTAAACAGAACGTTGGGATTCAGATTTAAATCTAACCCCTTTTCCTCTGTGCTTCCTCTGTACCTGTTTACATCACAAAGCAGGATTTTGGCCTCCCTCCATTGTTGGGAGTGATTCCGCCTGCAGTGACTCGGTTTTCGAAATGAAAGTTGGCAGATCGGCGACACGCAATATCATTTTCCAGAGAAAAGAGGAAAACACATAGTTCACATTTTAACAGGAATGAAAATGTTAAAAAGCAGCCAACTCGTATCTGAAAACAAGACGTGTTGCCAGTGATTTACAGAGACGGACGGGGACTTAAACGTCTTCCCAGATGAACAGGAAACTCACTCAGGCACTTGTGGTTGTTTGTGATTTCTATGATAAATGCCTGTGCCCAGCTGCACCGATTCTTTGATTTCATTAAATCCTCTTTGCACGTCCTCTGTCCAAGTTGGCATCATAGTTTCTAGGTCAAGTGATTCGACTCACGCCTGACACTTGAGCCACATGTTGAGGACTTTTACAGGCAACAGAGCCAGCGGTGAGTTAGTTCTTCCACCCTGTGACCACGTAAAGAATAGTTTAACACGGGGAAATACAATTATTTTCTGTCGTGCAGAGAGTTAGATGAGAAAAGTGATGCCACTTGCATCTGCGTCTGCTAAATGTAAAGGAAACTGCGGTGGCTAGATCCATCAGCCCAGCTGTAGTTTTATCATCTCCCCAGTCCACTAGAGTCTGAATGAGCAGAGGCGGATTTCGGGTCGACCAGACTGGGTCACAAGTTCAAAATATGATGACACATTTGGAAAACGATTTAAAAGGTTTTACACTTAAAATTGAAAATTATAGAGTGTTTATTAGTGGGTCAAGTGTTCAGTGGAAACGAAATGTAAGAAATGTCAAACACGTACGGTAAGTCATCTACTTTTTTTATAAACTCCAAATAATCATGAATAAATATCAGTAAACAGCTGGAGAACGGTAAAAGTCCATCCATTGCAGGGATAATCGCTCTGGCTGCAAATGCTACAATAGTCTATTGTGACAAAACTTAAAAACCACTTTAAATATAAATGATAAAGTATTTTTAAATTTATAATTATAAGGATTATATATTATCATTTCCACTTTTTGTCAGTACAGATTTTAAGGCCCACATCTGGCTCTGCCCCTATGGATGCAGGCTGTCTGCACTCCTAGAGCACCGACATGTACCAGAAACATAAACCAGCCGATAATTTCGACATCTTTGACACAGTTATTATGATGCACTTGCACATATTGTATAATTTCTTGTTTTCGGATAAACTGAACAACACAGCTGCTTGGTGTGTATCCATGTTTATTGTGCGTATCTATTGCTAGATATGTCTGTTATAGGAGAAACCTGTATTTTCCAACATTCCAAGTGAACTAACTTAAACTCTTTACCCAGACATGATCTTGAGAATCAAAAGAGCATTTTTAATTTTGGTGTGACGAGCCCATTCAATAAACACCTGAGCTGAAAAAATATTCTCTCACATTTTACATCTTCGCCCCCAAAGTCGAGGTTTCTCTTCACCACATTTATGGACTGATGTTCAGACATTGTGACGTGCGGAGTTTTAGAGCTGGATATGTGTGATTTAATGACGCTTTTCTCTTCCTCCTTCAGCCCCGTGTGACAGTAAAACATGTAGACCAGAGATGAATGACAGTAAGACCAGCCAATCACTATAAGCCGTGACCACCGATCTGCACGAGTTCCCGCTGTAATAGAGGAGCGAGGCCAGCGCAGGATCATTGATAGGAATATAAATGAGGGTGGATTTAAATAAACGGGTACATTTGAATATGTTACGTGGTCGCACGGCACACTTATCACGACTATCTGCATATTCAAGGAGCGGTGATGGATTATGGCAGCAGAAATTGAAACATCTTATGGAAATAGCGTAATGGCACCCCTCTCTTTATTGCTGTTGTGTGCGTGCACAACAAAGTCTGCAAGGGTAAATGAAAGTCAGAGCACAACAAGCTGGTAGTCAGAAGAGACGCATGTCCCAGTGCTGGGCATTTGTCGTGCAGGGTGATGGATGCTGGCACAAATGACTTCCTTTAGAATTCTTTGTAGCAGTCGGTGCTTGACCAGCAGGACATGTAGAGGATCCAAGCTGTTCAACGGGATGTTCTCCAGTTTGTGCGGCATCCACCTCTCCGACCAACTTCAGGGGGAAGTCCGGAGAACTCCCAAGCACCGAGCAAAACCTACACGATCAGCGGGTTGGTGTCGGTGGTTCTGGTGCCGCTGCCCCAGCAGAGAGAAGCAGAGAAAAGCAGAGAATAAAGGCAGTGGTTATGAAAAACATGTAAAAGATTTCCTGCGCACGTTATTTGCTTCCCCCTTGAAGCAGATTGCGTTCTGTCCCTTCCTGTAGGCGGCCTCCGTCTGTTTTCAGTCCAGTCTCTTATCAAGATCGTGAGAGTTGTCCCCTGTGGAGCTCCCGTATTAACCACATTTCACGTCCCTGCAGCCACACAGGCTCATGAAGGAGGCTGTGGAGGGGTCCAGATCCACCAGAGCCTTTCTTGCACCAAGACACATCCGAGGTCTTAAATGGGTCAGCACCCCTCTCTCCAGGACTCATAATGTGTGATGTGTGAGTGCCGAGGCTAAAGTTTCTTAAAAAATCCCATGGTGATGTTAAACTCACTGTGGCTCACTCTCTTCACCTGGCTGCTGGAAAGAAAGAGGCAGTTGAGGGGGGTGGACGTGTTGGAGGAAGTGGGGGAGGTGATGGCAGGGTTCTACGTTGTCCCTGATGGGGGTTGTGGGGTGGAGCACCCTCTGATATTCATCACTGAAGGTGTGAGGGACGTGGGAAGGGAAACATTTGAGCCAGCGGGGGCAGGGAGGATGTGACGTCTGGGTACCTGGGAGGATGTGGAGGAGGGGACAGAACTCGCTAAAGATCATGTCCAACTCATCCCACACATCTCTCTCCCGTATTCGTCTTTGGTCCCTATCAGCAGGTCTTCATCCCTGGAGTCTTCCTGGTTTCTGGTTATCGCCTCCTCAAGGTCTCTGGTGGTCCTGGACTCATCGTTAGGGGAACATCACACTGTCCTGGTTGTTCTCTGTCATGGCATCAGGCCATAAGCGGTTGAAGAACAGGTGTAATTTTAGTGACGTCAAATCCATCGAATCCGAACTTAAACAAATCCATTTTAAAGCTGGTGCCCGAGGAGGGCGACTGTGGATCAGCAGGGCGAACAGTTGTTATAACAGGAATTTATTAATTTTAAAGAAGATGTAACAATGTGAGGGTGCCCAGTCTTGTCATACTTGGATTAATGCACTGGATTCATTTATTTGTGACTTTAAAAAATGAAGAATTTCTGTCCACTAATATCAAAATGAAATGTCAAGGTGGCTTCCTGCCTTCAAGTTGTAGCTACTGTTTGTCAATAACAATACTGTGTACATTTGGTAATTTAATAAATAAGTGCATTTTCCCACAGCATTAATCTATTAATCTACTATTTAGCTTAGCAGGCCACTACAAGCTTCACATTTACAGTTAATGTCATTAACGGAAACAATTTAATTCTGCATTTAGAGATTAAAAAGAGCAGTGGATGAAAACTCTGCCACTTGCCTTCTTAATAAATCATTTTAAAATGAAAATCATTAAAAATGTCTCGCAAAATAGAGCAGATGACACCTGCAAATGTAATAGTTTGTTTATATGCGCAAAGTAATTCCGTTTACTCTCATGTGTGACCAAAAAGCATCCGGTTTTCACACTTAATACGCTGGAAACAAATTACTTGATCATCAAAATGGTCGCACATTAATTGCCTATCAATTAATTGCTGCACCCCTTGCTTGATGAAAACACACACACACACACACACACACAGGGAAATAAAAGGAGAATCAGCACTACAGAGTAAGACCAGCACGTGGGTCTGCTTGTGTATGTGGGCGTGTGTTTGTGCTGATAGAAAATAAGGGAGGAGGGTACAGGCCGAGAGGAGATGAGGCTGGAAAGGGAGAACGTGAAAAATGAAGGGCTTGTGGTGATAAGTGCGGACTGGATGGGGGAGGCAGTCTGAGAGAGTGATGGATGATTCGGATCAGATGAAAAAAGTGTGTGAGCAGCGTCTGAGGCACACAGAAACACAAATATTTGCGGACTTTGAAGTTGCAGTCGCAGACTCGAGACGCGAGCAGAAATGTAATTGGTGCAGAGGCGGCCGGTTTTGGGGGAACTAATGCGCTGCACGTGCGTGCGCACACACTGCAGCGGTACCAACACTGCAGCTTAGCAGTGTGCGTGTCCCCACTCAGGACAAGCCTATTACTACTTGACATGCAAATCTCTTTTCTGACCTTCTTCTGTCTGTCAGTCTGTCGCTCGCTCTCTTCTCCTCTCACCCCTCCACATTATCTCTCTCTCCTCACCGCTGGTCCCGGCTCTGGCGTGGAAGCTCACTTTCCCTTTTCCCCCAGCAGATTCACGCTTCAGTCCAATTTCTCACGCCTCCTTTTCCACCTCATGTACAATAGCCTGCCCGTTTCAATGCCCCCTCGGTCCTGCAGCTGCAACTGTGACCTGTTCGTCCACGTGCACATACGAAATAACAGGCTGTGGCTGAAATAAACTCACAAACGACTAAATTATGCACATATGACACGTCACATGCGCCAAAGCAATCAACAATAATAAAGCCACATCAGGAAGACGTACACGTTGGGTTTTGTGGATATTGTGTGTGTGTGTTTTTGTGCTGTTGTGTAACTTTACCACAACCAGCACTGTGCTGGTAAACACGGATGCTCGTGTACCTGCACGGACTGTTTCCTGCACTGAACTCTGTGATCGTGTGTGAATGATTAAACTGGTTTGTACACACAGCTCTGCTTGTCAAGGTGACTGCCTCTTCACATGTTATTAGCAAACCAAAGACTCCACTGCCCTGCCAGGTTTGGGATTTGCAGATTTGTCATTTGTAGTGACAAGCTCAAAAAAGTGTTTTTCTGCCTTTGACACACACACAGACACACGCACACACACACACACACACACACACACACCAGTTAACAGCAGGTGAAGGTTTCCAGGCCTTTGACAAATTAAAGTTGGAGGATAAAACTGTAGCTTTTTTTGCTCAGAATGAATCATTTACAAGTGCTTTTTTCTATCAATAAGTGTAGAAAAGCTATTTTAACTTCGGTCATTTTTTGTTTTTTTAATCTTACTTTGTTCACTCTTCGTCTGAAAGAGTGAACGCCGGACATTTCTGCGTGATGTACCAGCTTAATTCCAAACTACTTTGCATCCGGACACATTCAGATAATCGGCAGAACATAAAGTAATTCGAATTCAAATTACTCGATTCAAGACACATGATCATCACAACAGTGGAGGACGTTGTAAAAATAAGCTCCATCGTTCCCAGCTGCAGCTTAAAAGTGATGGATGCATTTCTGCATTTCGTAAATATGATCCAATAATGTCATTTATGTGAAATGAGGTACTCTGTATAAAGTCTGCTTTTACTTTTACTACTTCAAGTATCTTTTGAATCCATACATCTGTACTTTTAACAAAGGAACATACTGACTTTTACTTGTACTTGTATTTTACTGATTGCTGAATCATTTCTTTCACTTAAGTCCCCACTTAAGCCCTGCTGCAGGCATGCAAGTGTCAAAGTGCTTTGCCCAATCTAGTATCATATCAGTATGAGCGGTGGTGCCCTATCGACTTACCTACAGCATAAACAGTTAAATGTAGGACAGGGAGGAGGAAGTGATACGAGGCATTTGTTCTAGGAAACTGAAATACACTTACTTAAAGACTTAAAAGTTGCCAAGTCAATAATGTGAAAAAATATTAATCACTGATATAAAATAAGCTTAAGTGCTGTGACATTTTATTGATCTTTGGCTATTTCTAGCCGCACCTGCACAATCACAAGTTTCCTACACGTAATGTAAAGCTGGAGACATTAGTCATCAGAGGCGTTTTCCTGTATAATAATCCCTCTTTCTCAGGTTCAACAACAGCCAACAGCATCTGTGTCCTCCGTACATCCTCGCCGCGTCCGACATTGTAATTATGACCTAACAGCTGTGAAATAGGAACTACAAACAAGTGTGAGGAGACAATATCGGAGAGTCAAGGTGGATATTTTCCCATTTGGAGACCAATTATATTGAAATTCCCACTTGCCACGGGCACAGCAGCAGCAGCAGCAGCAGGAATCCATAGGGGAACCCAGCGTTGGGTAGCTTTTGTCAACAGTCCCCCAGGGCCGACAGCGTACCGCTTGTTTATGCACTGCATAATCTAATCTCGCTGTCTTTGATAACTGGTCACATAAAATCATTACCTGGCAGTAGATGAACTCTCTCTTTTCCTCCCCTGTCTCCCACACGCACAGTCATATACACACAGATAAGGGAGGCAATCTGCGCACAAGGTTGGGGGTTGTTTTTGTGGTGGGTCAATGATCATTGCTCCGCGCACACATATCGCTGCGCACTCCTGTTGGCAGCAACAGCCTTTGTCTCAATGGTGAAACGTTGGCAGATTCCACGCTGCGTTTGTTACTCATGTTTTCCCCGTCTCTCCCCTCTTTTCTCTGTCTCTTGGAAAAACATTTTTTCAGGCTTGTTTTTGCCAAAGCTATGCACCGATGGTCAAGATGGTGAAAACAGTGCAGACGTGATGAAATCAGTTGTGTGTAACGTGTGCGAGGGATATTTTCACTTTCCTTTCTACACACTGTACAATTGTGTATACTCAACCGTACATTCAAAGCATTTCCTCTTGTAATGTTTTCGTGCTTTGTGTGGTTTACGCTGCTGCTCAGTGCTTGGGC
This sequence comes from Channa striata, assembly GCA_033026295.1. NCBI lineage: Eukaryota > Metazoa > Chordata > Actinopteri > Anabantiformes > Channidae > Channa > Channa striata. The sequence goes on along the minus strand of CM065180.1, from coordinate 20,018,709 downwards.
TGGTTGGCAGCGACGGTGCTTTGAACAGACATTTGCACCTACACCCTAAGTCAGTTACTGTCTTAAGAGGGTGAATTCAAACTAACACAATTACACATAAATATAATGATGAGACTTATGATAGAACTGGATCTGCTCTCCCCTGCTCCCAGTGAATAAATAATTGATGCTGCTGTTTGCAATCAATAGAAACATCAGTTTGCAAACAGCAAAAGGTGAGTTTTAATGTTGACATTAATATGTGTGCAGAGGAGCAGGCCCAATAATAAAATACTAAATGACAAGGTTTGTTAGAAGTAGCTGTACTCAAGAAAGAAATAAGAGTTCAACTGGGGAACTTTTAAATGTTTTTATATTTACTATATTTAGACAGAAAAGGTCAAGAAAAATGTGTGTGAAAAACATTTCACACACATTTTGTTGTTTAAAAATTAAAAAAGGATCATCTCTGTTGGAGTTGGCATAGAGCAAAGTCCGAGACAGAGCTAAAAATGAATTTCCAAGACGGATTACATTGTGTTGACCATTGACTAGATCAGAGCTGCCTGGATAATTTCAAACCTCCTCAGTGTATGATGACTAATTTATGACTTAAAAACAGCTTCTTAGACTAAACTAGGTTAAAATTTGACTATGTTTAGACAAGCAGAATCATACAGCTGAATCCCTGGCTGTGCAGAACGCTTTAAAAATGCACATATTTGTGTTAGGAACAACACTGATTGAACGATTAAGTTGATAAATAAAATAAAAGTTTAGCTTTATTGCACACAGCACCAAGCTTCTTCTTTTTATTAATTTCTTCCTGTGGCATCCATAATTATAGGTGCGTGGGAGTGTGGGTCTGAGTTATCTGTTACCCACAACAGATTTTCTGATTTGCATAGACACTAAACCCCCTTTTTTGGAACACAGATTTTAACTACCACAACCCCTTTTTTCTTTACGGAATCACTATTTTAGGTGAACTTTACAACATTGCTCACCACAGTTTTCAGATTTGATTCAACCTTTTTACAAAACCGTAAAAATATTCGAAAAAACACATCGTGCACTGTGGTGAGAAACACACACAGACCAGGTTAAACACAACTAACGACGGTGCTGTTACTGTTAACACGTTACAGGTACAAACTGTACATGTGCCCAGTCAGAAATTGGTTCGAACCCCAAGTAGACCCGATAAAAGCCACTTCAAATTCAAGTGTGATGTCTTTTGTGACTTTGGCAATGGAGGACAACAGTAGAAGAGAAGGAAGGCCACATGTTAGAGTCAGGACGGGGAAGAAGAGGAGGCTGATGGAGAAGAGCAGGCTCGTCAGATGAAATGAAAACAAGAATCACGTTTCATCCCTCATTCAGACAGCTATACCCAAATGGTACAGGTAGAGATAGAAGTATAAAATGCAGTAATACTAAATGCACATTTAATACTGTTAAATAACCTATTGTAGAATTGAAAAATGGCAACGTAAAGTCAGAGACATAATGCAAAGGCAGAAACATGACTGACATTGTGTGATGTGAATACAAATCACTACATTGCAGTTTTTCTAGTCTATATACAGTGTTTGCTGTACATATATACACACATTCACTGATCACTTCATTAGGTACAGCTGCACATTCCACTGCCATGTTTCCATAAGGGTCTAATGTTTTAGTGACAAAAAGGTGTGTTTATGATTGAGGGTGGTGCAGTCAGAAAGGAGTGCATTATAATAAGAGGCGGTTCTAATGTTTTGGCACAGGACGACCAAAATACCATAGCCAGCAACAGAGGTTTTCATAAGCAGGAAATACTCAAGTAACAAATATTTGACCTGCTAAGGCACAGATTTTTGTGTGTGTGTTATTAGTGATTAATGATGCTGTGTGGTGTAACTTCACTGGGAGGCTTTATGCGTCATTTGACAACAATGTTTAGTTTTGAGCAAAGATAAAAAGTTTAGAGTCTGGTTTTGCCACAAAAGTTCAAGATTTTGAAAAAAAATAATTTTCAAGGAAATGTGTATCTAATTCAGATTGTGTGCTTGAATTCCAGTGATATGAATCTAAAGAACATATCAAGTTTTTATTCAGGTGAAATCTTACTGTTTGCACGAAAGTCAGCTGGCTGTTGTTTTCCAGCACTTTCCTCAAATGAAATATACTTTTGTCAATCCGCTGATTGTTGAAGCTGCCAGTGTAAATACGTCTCGTGGCTTATATTTCTCGTGAGTTTATTTGTTTAATAAGTTCTTAGCCCGAACACGGCTAACGTGCTTTTACTTGCCGTTTCTTTCGCCACCTTTCTGTTGTGTTGGGTTGTCTCAGAGGAAGCGGTGAATGTGTTTCCTGCCCGGGCTCCCCCCCCTCCTCCTCCTCCTCCTCCTCCTCCTCCCTCCAGGAACACACACACACACACACTCAGAGCTGAAGTGAATGCAGAGAGAGAGGAGGGGAAAGCAGAGCTCGAGCGAAAGAAGGTTAGCAAGCAGCGAGCGAAGAAAATGGCGATCATGCAGAACGAATGCCTCCCCTCGTAGATGCTGCAAACGCGTTGAAATTCTTTTAGCCTTACAGCCGGCTTTCCTTTCCACTCTGTTGCACTTTATACTTCAATGAGGTGAGGATGCTTTATGGTGTTTATTAGCGATGATTCGATGCTTTTTATAGATATATTTTGTCGAGCTCATGTACACAGGGAGCCCGGAGCTGTGCGACTGGTGGAGATAAGTTGAGCAGCCGCTGTTGTTTAGTTAACGTTAGCCGTAACTGGGGTATGCTAGCTGGACAGCTAACTAGCATCTGTTTCAGCCGTCGCTCGGCACGGCGGCTCGGTTGCAATGCGGTTTGCAAGTGGAAAGGAGAAACGCGTGGAATGAGTAACCGCGGGATTCTGCTCGTCTGCGAACGTCTGGAGGTTTTCGTGCAGGTTGGACAGGCTCCATTTGCTTCTGTTGTAGTTAGCTTAACCTTGCTGAGGGCTAACGCTAACCAGTAAACGTTACGAAAGCTGGTCAACATTAATACCTTCGCAAGCAGACCGTACAGTTCGGTGTAAATGTGTATTCTCGTTTATTGTTCGCATATTATTTATTCAGGGTGTGTGTTTGCGGGACCCCACGTACACACGTATTCAACAAAATGGCACAATCGTTGCAATTCAAATAAACTTGGCTACGTTCGCCGCTTCGTAGTGTTAGCCTCCGGCTAGCATTAGCAGCCGTGCTAATTTGACGACGCAGCTTGCTCGTCCGTGGGCTCGACTGCTTGCTCGGACTGTCGGTGCCGTGCACGGTGGACACGTTCGTCCAAATGTCGGCAAACGTTCACGGGGGTCGATTAACACGCAATTCCGAACGGAGATTTGTGTGCGGAATCGTTAACCCCCAGAGTTGTGTGTCGGCGAGAGAGCTCGCCTGCCCCTGCCGGCGGAGACACGGAACACTCGGCCAGTTGTGACCTCGGCGGAGCTGCTTTTGCAGCCGCATTCACCAACTTTTTACACCCGGCCGACGGCTCCGCGAAGCCGCCGAGCCGCGTCGTGTCGTGTGCGCCGCGTGTGTGACCGGCTGCGCCGCGAAGGCAACGTCTTCGTCCTGCCTGCGCTGGAAAAATACCAGGCTCGAGAGGAGCCATGTTGGTTAAGCTGTAAGTCAGGCAACAGCTGAGATAATGGCCGATCAGGACCAGAGCCGTAACTCTGACCTGCACGCACGGCCGCAGCCTTTGTGCTGCGATCCTCCGACGTTCTCTGCTGCTCTCGGGGGACTTGAGCTTGTGTGGCCCTGTTATGCAGCAGAACCTGCATTTCTACATCGGCTGGTTGAAATGCTTTCATACAGCAATTACTGCTGATTTCTCACTGTGTGTTTGCAGTCGATGTTGATTGTGTGGGTGAGGTGCCTGTGTTTTACCTGTGCAACTTCAGAAATTGTGGGGTTTTTTAAATCGCTTATCTTACATTTGGTTTAAAAAGATACATGAGATACATTATTTTTATTTTTTCCCCCCCAGAGATTCGGAATTGGAAGCTGTTGCCACCAAAGAAACTGAAGCATCTTAACAGGTGAGCGTGCAAATGTAAACACACGTGTATGTGCACACTTTGCGTAACCGTATTTACTTTCTAGCCCCATCTCTCTTTAGGTGGTAGCGGGACCTGTGTGTCTCTGTGGGGTGGACCACTAAAAGGGGGGGGGTGTCAGGGAGACACGGGATGGGCAGCTGCTGCTTATGCAAGCACATGCAGTTCCGTTTGAATTGAATTGGAGGGTCTGGGTTAGTCTAGGCCCCATTGTGCTGAGTAAGCTTTGCTGTTTTAAAATTGCTAAATGAGAAGCCAGAGTCCTGATGTTTTGTGTGCAGGGAGGTGTTTGTGCAGCTCATTGTGTCCATACAGTTGGTCTACATGCACACACACAATAGAACCACACACTACATCTAGTCCAGCATTTATTCTGCTTGTGGATCTAGATTTCTTTATCAGTCTTGTTGTTTGCTTTTAAAAAATATATGATTCTACAGTAAATGGGTATGTGAGTGCATTTACTCACTCGTCTTTGAAACGACATCTGTCCAAAAGTGTGTTGTTTTGTCAGCGTTTCAGGATGTTGCTCAAACATGAGGTGTAAAACATGAGAACATCCTTGTTTTTAATGTTGGTTGAATCCTATTTTTCATCGTTCGTAATATTGTTTGCCTAATGGCTTTGTAAAAGTTCTGTTATGCTGGTTTGTTTGGAGTCGTTGCTAAAGACGGATGATGTTTCACATTTTCCTAACACCGGAACATATTTTCCAGTTGTGTGTATGTGGGAGTGACTGCTGTTGAAACAAAAAAAAAAGGTCGATGCTTTATTAATAGCCTTAAATGTAAAATCGTATGAATTATATTACATTTAATATGACACATTTGCAGTTTATCGCATGCAACTCTCCCAGACTAATTACATATTTTGCACTCATGGGAATCATGTTTTATTTATTGTTTTAAAAAAGCTACACAGTCAACATGGAACTATGTAACACCTAGTTCAAATTCACTTAATTAAGCTTAATTATGAAATGTGCGTATTTTTAAAAAGCTGCATTTTTTTAAAAAACGTCAGTTATATGGAAATGCTCCAGTTTTGTTCCATAAATAACACTGCCAACAGTGCAGTGTTCCTTAAGGTCATTTTAGATTTAGAAAGTGGTTTTACTTTGGTCTTTAAGGAAAAAATGTGACTCATTTTCTAAACCCAGAAACAACATTCAGCTTGTTCACAGAGGCTCTCATATTAAGTTCTTTTCTCATGAGTCAGGTCTGTTTGTAATCTAAACACAATGAGAAAAAAAATTTAATTTATTATGACTGGTGATATTTCCTTAGACTTTGTTGAAAAATGTGCTCCCTAGCTCCACTTTCACTTTTGCTTGTCTGTCCTCATTCCTCGTCTGCTCTTTTTTTAAACACGTTCTTCTTGCTTAAGAATGTCAGGGGTTTACACAAGGATGTTGTGGAGTCTCAAAGCCATAGCCCGGTATACTTGGTTGTATTGGAAATTTACTACTGTGCTATTATAAGTTCTTGGCTGCAAACAGCATGCAGTCCACACAGATAATTTGCATGAAAGTGTATAAATATATACATTAACTATTATTATTTGTTGATTCCCAAGCTGATCCTGACAGCTTTCACCTGGGCATAATTTAACCGTAAGCTAAAACAAAGAATTGGCAAGAACAAAACTAATCCAATTATTAGTTTTTAAGATTATGCATATGCGTGTTTCCAGCTCCAGAGCATGCTTACGGTGTGACCACGCTACTTTCTCAATGAGACATCCACACACAGCGAACAGTGGGAGGACTACATAAGAGGACATGTCAGATTTTCAAGATGTTGTTTATGATTTGCAGTTGTCAGGGAGAATCGATCAATTCAGGCAGAGGGATGTTAGAACCTGCCTAATTTCAGTGGTCAAAAACATTGATTTTTCATTGAGTTTTTAGAGCTATTGTACTACATATGAAAAAAGCCAAAGATGACATGGGGGATGTCGGTGACCTTTAATTCTACCAGGACCCCGGTGTGGGCTACACTGCACACAGGCTCATTCTCATGTTGTGTCTCATGTTGTATGTTCTGGAACATATCGGTGGTTGCAACAAGATGTGTAGGTTAGATGGAGCTGCTGTTGCTCTATGATCAAGAATCTGTTTATATAAAAATTCAGCTTTGAAAACACTTAGCATAAGCTTCTCAGGTTTGACCAGTGCTGACACTGCATTTACTAGTTAAAATGAAAAAGTAGTTTAAGCTTGACTAATGATCAGAAATTCAGCGACGACGTTGCTGGTTAAAATGTCTGTGTAGTTAGTGAAATACAGCGAGGGAAGGTTTTTGTGTCACTTATGAGCGGACAGTCGTATTGTATCATACCGTTAGTTTTGAAGGCATATTCTCCCGCTTATCCTTTACTCGTATCGATGGTAGGCTAGTTGGAGTATTTGGATCAAGTAACTTTTGAAAAATAGTTAAGATGCTGTTAATAAATCATCTTTTTTCACCTTTCTATACAATGTTTGGCGTAACAACTTACATCCTACTTTTCTCTACCATTAAAAAAAATCTACTTATACTTTATTTAACAGCATCTGCCTTTAAAGACCCTTTTTGGTTCTTTAAATCACTTTTGGGAAATAAAACCACCTACATCTGCCTTTCTAAAACCTGCAAAAAGCTTTGCCGTACCAAATACTTTGATGCATAACTAGCCCCACCCTCCCCTGCCGGCAGCAAAATTGAATTGCTTTTTTCAGCCACAAATATCGTATTGCCTTTCTTAAGTTACTGCGACCTGAAATGAACTGATCTGAGTATAACTACACAGTTGAATTAACAGATTTAATGCAGCTAGGCTGGAGATGAAACATCCTCGCAGAGCTTTTGCTGGTGGGCTGTTTGTCATGAGGAGAGGCTCCTTGTCATTCGTTAATTGAGTGATTGCTTTCCTGAATGAAGCCTCCAGTGTTCAGCGTCTTTGAGAACATGCTAATGCAAACTGATGCAAATAACGTGATGTTGTACATGCAAATTAGCCACGCGACTACCCTCTGGCTTTTATTCTCTCAGTGACAGACCAAACCCTTGTGGGTGTGTTTGTGGATGCTCTTGGTATGGATTCGTGTTTGGGTGTATGTCTGGTGTGTTTGTGCGAAAACAGCAACATCCACAGCGCTGCAAATCCAATCAATACTCTGTCTTCTATAAATTTTACCAATCCTTGATGGCTTCGCCGCATGACTCACTAGTCGGAGTGAAAAACACTCCTACAGGGTCTTAGGAAGCAATATTCTAAAGTCTGATCTCTGCTCTTTACCTCTTCAAAAACCCAAATATAGTGTGCTTATTTTTAAAGTGTTACAGCTTTATTTGACAGCAACCTAGAAAGGTCTGAAAAAAAGGCGTGGAGAGACAGCAAACATCTATGGTACACTGTAAATCTGTGAATCTCACTAGAAATAGCTATAAACTTTACTTAACCTCACTCTCTAAGTTTGGAATGAAATATTGAATGTAAAGACAGCAACAAAGGCTTTTTTCATTCATGTGTTGCAGTTTGCTGTGTTTACCAGGAAATGTCCACGTCCAGAAAGTATCTCGCTTATATGTCTGTAGCTAAAAGACATTTGTATTCCCAGCAATTTTGGTAGTCTTTTTATCTATCTGCACCTTTAATTTTCCACCCACTCCTCCCTTTTGTCTAAAGATGGAAAAACCAAAAATTAAGGCCTCGAGTGCAGTCGACTGTTCGTATTGTTGTTTTATCCTCTTTAAGCACAACAAAGGCCATATTTAGAGGTAAGATATTTTTGGAAAGTAATTTGTCTTCAGAAGTCTGACGTGTATATTACATTGACTTTGGCAGGCCTTTTCAGGCAAATTTAGAGAGACGGTTATCATGTCTACTGGCCTAATTTGTTGTTGTAGTATATTAACAGACCCACTAAAGAACATGGACAGAAAGCACATGGTCAGTACCTCCACTCATCACCTTTCAGGTGTCCTAGTTTAGGCAAAAAGTAGTCACAATCAGGTTTATGGTTGACGTAAAGCCACAAAAGCTTTTTCTTAGGAAATTAAAAAAAATACACATTTATGTCTTCCATTGTTTGTGGCTCTAATTTGAGTGAGCTGCCACTTGTCAACAAGGAAAAGCACACTTATCATGTTATTTCATGCATATCCACCCTCTTGAACCCTGACCCCGTGTCCCAACATACACACAGACACATCTCACCTACAGCAATGGCCTTAAAAGGTTAAAGGTGAAGTGAATGCCCACTAGGCATGTGTTTGGACTGTTAACAGTTCTGGATAAGTCCAACTCGTCTTGATAAGAGCACATGATCATTGATGAATTATACAAGCAACAATTTAAAAAGCCACATGCAGACACCATTTTGTGATCAAGAACCTTCTTTTTTATGTTTATTTACTAAACTATTTTATTGATAGGTCAGGTAATAGTGATGGTTTCCAGTGCTTAAAGTAAGAATTAGGTGTCATCTGTTTTAACGTAGGGTGCGGTCTTGGATTGAACATGTTTATTTTTAGGTACCATCTGGCTCTAGCATAAGCTAAAACAAACCATAAAACTTTTTTCACCCTTTTCTTTCACCTTGGTTATCTTTATCCCTGAATATGCTTTATGTGACTCAGTTCTCCCCCTTAATCAGCTGTAGCTGAAGGGAAATGGACAATTGTTTGTCCATTCATAAACAGATGCTGTTCTTAATGTGTATGTGTGCACTGCAGGGGGGCCCCACCATGTTCTGCTGCTGTTGATGTTGTTGAACCCAGAGCCATCTGCTGAAACACTTGATGGTTGGGCAGGAGTGGAGCCAGGAGAATGGGGGGAGGTGTGGGAACCAAGGGGTTGCGAGTCTGGAAGCGGTTGCAGAAAAAGGATGCAAATTTGTGCATTAATAATTTAAGAGCAATAATAGATTAAGGCAAAGGGGGGTTTTCATTTAAATTAAACTATATTCACTGGATAATTTGAGGGAAATCCAAGTTTTTGAGTGTAAGAACCACAAAACATTTATTTTACTGCAGTGTCGAACAGCATTTCATGTTTTTGGTCGCGTTGCTATAAGATTTTTCAAATCTCGGTCAGGTTACTCACTGATCCTCTTTATACTTCCACAGAACAGTAAAACTCAAAGTTCAGCATGCAATAAAGTTGTGCAAGGCTGTTCTCTCTTATGAAAAATGTCCTACAGACCGACAGAATCACAACAGCTCAGTTATGTTTGTAAGATGGATAACTGTACGTAATACATAATACTCAAAAATAAATATACATACAAATATATATTTTTTTTAGGTCGATGCATGGCAAAGTATCAGTGACACTCTTCGGTGTGCCAGAGATTGTAATTGGCTCATTTTCACTCATTACCTGGCTAGTTTATAGCTCACATCTTAATTGCCATTATATTCTAGCTAATAAAATGCATGCTTTCTGCAGCTGCAATTTTTGTCAAACAAAATATAATAGTATTTTGTAAAAACAAAATTTTAACACACAACATTTTGTTGAATTTCAATAGATCCTTTTGTCAACATCTTGCCATTGTCTGGTACTGACGAGGTACTGTATGGAAAAAAATTCCATGCCCTGCTGTACAATAATCAAATACAATAATTCCAAGTCATTACATGTTTAAAGTTACAAGCATAGTGACTAAGTCATCTGAACGTCTCTGTGTGTCATGTCTGTTTATAGCCTAGGTAAGTGCTGTGGTGTAATCCCATTACTGGATTAAAGCACAGCCTGCAGCTTTCTCCTGCAGGTTAAATGGCACACCCACAGGGACGGCGCAGCTAAACTTAACAAATGCTGGGGGACAAGCCCGAGTCCACTTGCAAACTGTTAGGGGTACCAAGTAGGAGAACGTTAAACGTTTTGGGAGCCAAAAGACCAGAAGACTCAAATTGGCTGACAGTTGTGAAAATGTTGCAACATAAACAATCCAAATCCCAAAGATATTCAGTTTACAGAGTATAAAACTGAATTTATATTTATGCTCAACTTAGTTTTACTCTGCTTATTTTTTTACTTATGACCAAAATCATGTCCTCACGAGTAAATGATACCGTTTGCTTAAGCAAAGAATGTGTTTTGAGTTGTGGCTGTGTGTCGATTTGTGTGCATGTTGGCACAACATGAAAGATATTGCTAGATATTGTTGGAGTGCTACATCTGTCATTTTTTTCTGTTGAAAGGATTCATCTTTTGTTTGAATGCTGGCCTGCTCCCTTATCTTAGACACACAGATTTAACTTTTACTCAAAGTTTGGTTAGAGGTTAAACTTACAGATTAGTTGTTGAAAATGTTTACTCAATTTATAAAAAGCTTGATACACTTTATTGTCGAATGACAAATTGAATTGTAAGCAAAACAGTAAAAACATTGCAAATATTAATCCCTTCCTGTACTCCACAGGGAACACACCCACAGAGGGAAGAACAGTGGATGGAAGAGGGAGAGAGACGGAGTGTGTGAAGAGGAAGGAGGATAAAAAGATACAGGACTGGACAAAAGGTGAGGGTCATGGCGTCTGTCTGCAGTTGTGGGAATTGATTTGTTGGTTGTTGCTATTTGTGCTCTTGTACAAAACAAATTAGTTCCTTTTTGATTATTTTTTTTTCCTCCGGTAATTAGTTTTAAGAATGTCTCGCTAATATGACATAAATTACAAACGATATTGGTTAGCCTTAAGTGAAATCACATGTATTGATTTGCCATTGTCATAGTAGCTTTTATAGGTGAAGACTGGGTTTGTGATTTATCTGCGTGTTCTTCTTTTATGGCATCAACCTCCTTCCACCTTCCAGTTATTTATCTACAATGAGCAATGTGCCATTAAAACAGCGTGGTCCATCTCTCGGTGCTTTCTCATAGTGTTCCGTTGGGCTCTTGACAAGCCGCTGATGCAGTTCTTTTAAGGAAGCAAGACTCTGATAATTAGTACACATCAAATGAATATAATTTTTTGTGGTATTATTATTAAAGCAGTTTAGCTCCCCCCAAGTGCTGCAGTTTTGTGTGTAGACGTGAATCTGGCAACACATGATAAGAGCTGGCTCAGTATAAAATAGCAGAGCATGTTGGACTGGTTGGAGTCCACAAACAGCTTGGCATGAAACATTAACTAACAATCAACTAATTTTAGATTTTTTTTTTTTTTTATTTCAGCTATGAGATGTGTACAAGACAACATGGAAATGTTTGGGAAGTTTTCCTGTTTCTTTCTGTAGTGTGAATCCTGCCCATGTATTGCAGTTTACTGTGCTCCAGTGACAGCACACATGGCGGTGTTCTCCATTTGAATCGCTGTTAAAGTTTCCATCGAGTCCTGTTTGTACTAGCCTACTACTGTTACAGCTGAAACTGTCACACCTAACAGAGGCAGGATGTCTGATAGCATCTATCGTTGACCTTGAGATGTACCTTAAGTTTCAATTGCTCTTGCTGTCTCTCACTTTTAACTCCTCTCCACCACCGTCTTGCTATCTCAGACTATATTATTGTTTTGAGACGTGTCTCTGTTTCAACAGTTCAGAGTTTCTCTGCAGTAATAGACAGTGAACCGGAACAACCACTTATTGTCATGAAAGGCTCAGTATCTATGCACAACAGGATGCTGTACCAAGCAACTACGCTAATTAGCCTTCAGTTTGTAGCAACTCTTTTAACTCTTCGAGTCCAGTACAGATGCAATGTAGATGAGCCGTAGTTTTATTTATTGATTAATTAAAAGTCTTTCAAGCAAAAATCCACATATAAAACAAAATGTTTCAGTAAACTGACAGCAAATTAAATTAAAAATAACTAATCTTTTAGTTAAAGTCTTACAAACTAGGATTATATGTTTTGATACTTAAATAGACATATGCAGCAATAGAAAATCAGCATTAAAACTAGCTAATTTAATCTGTAAACATTAGGTCGTAATAAAATAAATGTTAATAGTAAACACTGGCTTCTTATCTGCCCTGTGGCTGGTGTAGTAGATATGTCATGTCATGTAAGCTTAAAATAGTTTCACTAGCCTCAGTGGTGCAATGAATCTGGCATTACATGTAGGAAATTGTCACAGTTTAAAATGGCAAAGCATGCTCAGCTTCTGCAAGACTCAAACGTCCACTAGCTCTTGTGCTTAAATGGGCAACTTGAAGTGAGGTGGGGGCACAAACACTGCTCTCAACTAATTTAAACTATTTTTAGATTAGATGACAACCACTACCTGCACAGGTGTGTGTGGACAAATCAAATGGATGACTGAATAATAGACAAAACAGCTAATGAGTCATAAGCAAAACCTGAAGCTTGTGCGTGTTTTCCTAAGTTGGACTTTGGTGTGTGTGAGTAGCTCCCGAACCCCTCCTAAAGTTTATGTGATGGTCTTGACAAGTTTGCTTATCTGTTCTTGCACACACTTGGTGAGCATGTAATCTCACGTAATGCATATTTTTTTATTTGGAAAGGCTGCAGGCATGTGCAGAAGAGTCACTCCTGTAAAAAGCACCTTTTTGTAATACTTCCTCATTTTCTTCGGCCTTGCATGTTGATCTAACGCTGAACTTACTAAGTTGGAGCAGGACAGAAACTGCTTGCTTCCACTCTGAGGATTCCCCTGACTCTATAGATAAAAACTAAACGTTCTTGCATGTTTGGAAAAAAACTGGCATGTGCTCCTCGCACTGATGTCCCCTTGCTCAGACAAGCCCAATAGGAATTTGGAGTGTTTAGGCATGTTGTCATGGCAATGGAGTCTTCCCTAACAAGGGCACCTATTTATTGTTACGTTTAACTCCAGATAATGGATTTTAAAAGGTTTAAAAGATTCAATTAAATAGAGTTTAGAGGTAATGATATTATTTTTGTAAATCTGTTATAAGGTACTAAAGAGTTTCAAGCATATACAGTGAAGTGCAAAGGTGAGGAATGTTTGACAGCGTGCTCGCGTGGAAACTGGAGCAGATTTCCAAACAAGGTGCTACAGAGGTGGCGCCGTAAGATCAGGGAACGTCTTCATGAATGAGGAATGCTTGCTCTTTCAAAGGAAAGAGCAAGTAATAGAACTAACTATTACTAAATCCACAAGATGCGTTTTTTATCTTTCGCAGTGCCCAGTTGAGTTGTGCGATCAATCTCACGTTAATTTGCAATTACGAAAAAGCCTGCCCCGAAAAAAAATTAGGTTAAAAATTAGGTTGACACTAATATTTTAAGATGATTGGACACTCAAACATCCTGTGTTAGCTTAAGCATCTGTATACTGTGGGGGGACAGTTTGATTAATTTAGAAAAAGGAATAAAAAATAAATTAATTGGCAACCGGGAACTTTTTCTCTTTTAATAAGAATGGTTAAAATTTGCATGTGAAAAGAATTAAGACCAAAGGCTTGAATTCAACAATTTTCTCTGCTGACTGAACCAGACTGGCACTAACCAGAACCAACTAGATCAAATTAGTGGTTATGATACCAAATCACAATTCTAAGGACAATCATAGTCCTATTATTAGTATCATTATTTAATATTTGTATTTTTTTTCTAATATTGATTGTGTGCCATGTTTTTTGTGTGTTAAAAGTTGAATTATAGGCCATTTAAGAAAATGCAAAAGGCCTTTTTTCTTTTAAAGTTTAGTAAGGTCTCTGCTCAGTGCCTGATGTAATTTAATGTCATGCAAATTATTTTTAAAAATGTCAGCCTTTAGAAACCAAGCAAGCACTGTGTTTTAAATAAATTTTGCAGTCGCATAGCAACAGCAGACACACAAAGTGCCTTTAGCTCTCGACAGTTGAGTCACTTCTTACAGAAATTTTTAGACAAGTTGAACCATTTAAAGGTTCCAGTGCATTTTCTCCATTTAATAACTTCCATAGTGTGAGTGTAAGAAAAAAATATGTTGCATTGTTAAAATAATATCAGGCAGGAAATGCGGGAAAGATTGTGCTTAGGAGGGTCTTAAGAAGTTCTGGAGATGCTCTAACCATTTACAATCAGTTAACATCTTGGTTTCATCCGTTAAAGCACAAGTGTTTTATATAATGAATTTTAGAATTTATACCAGCTTACCTGCTGTTGAGCAGCATAAATACTTTATGGATCTGTATGTGATAAACACTGTAAAAAGCCTTAAGTGAGACTGATGTACCTGTATTTTTAAAGGCTTTGTATTTTTGTTTAGAACCACCTCTGTTTTACTCCTACTATCCAGGTTAGTTTATATAATGGCTAAGGTAGAAAACAACTTTTTTTTCTTGGTTCACCATATCGGCTTTTTTGCCTCTTTTAAAATGTTACTGATCTGTCTCTTGAAAGTAAAATGGCTTGTACTGTTGATGTACTGCTGACTTCAGGGAGTTAACCTTTTTGATTTTCATACATGTTAGAAACTGCAGCTGGATTCCTCTCAAATCAGGTTCAGTGGCAGGTTTTGTTACTTCTGCCTTGTCCTTCCATTTTCACATTCCAGTTCTCTCTTCCCTTCTTTTTTACCTTCCCGTCATCTGTTTTTTTTCCCCCCTCAGACTCCTTTGCTTGCTTTTATTCGGTCTCTCTTTACTCCATGTCTTGTCCCTACATTCCCTCTTCCCCATTCAACCCTCTCTGTCTGTAAGATGATAGCAGCAGTTGAGCTGCTGCCAACTCCAGGGGCCCCTATGAAAGCTGTTCTCAGATGGAAGCAGGGTAAAAAGGAACGAAATGTACCGAGCCGCATTCGTGAACAAGCTCTTGCGCACGAGTTTGAGTGAGGATTAAAGTTTAAAGTTTCATATTGATGTTAATAAAAATTAGCAACGTGCTGTAATTGCTCCAAACTAGCAAACAAATGAGGTGCAGGTAAATTACTCTACAAATAAATTCATAACACTATTGATGGGTATTTTAATTAGTCTTTTTAATTTTGTCACTAATTTACTAAGCCACAGGACTATAAAATATGAGAAAATACTTAAAAATGCTATTCAGTTTCTTACGTCAGGGCTACTTGGTTTGCCAAAAAGTAAAACCAAGTGCTTTCAGGTTTCTGTCATACAGTCAAACAGAAACTGATTGTATCCTTCTACAAAAACGTGAAAACTTACAACTTTCTGTAAAAAAAAAAACAAAAAAACTTCAACCTAACAAAACTCAAAGTAAACCATGTTTAAAATTATACAACAAATGATATAGCCTTGGAAGACTTGTTGAAGATCATAAATACTTGTATTGTACTGGTCTTTTAAGCTGCATTTTCCTTGAATTTAACAGGACACATGCCTTCAGCCTTGTTAGTCATATACCTATTCATAATTATATAGAAATTGTGACTCAGTTTTTTTTTTGTCACATAACAAAGGTCAGCTTTTGTTATGTTATTTTAAATATTCAGTTGAATAAAAAAGAACGTCAAATCCTTACTTTGAGATGCTGGAGATGCTATATACACACACACAATACGTTATCACCAGTACGTGCAGATGTCTTTATGTTAGTGACCTATAAGGATGTATTTTTTTTTTCTTGCTTAGCTAATCTGAATCAGATGCTCGGGGGCTGACAGAGGTCTTTCCATGTAGGAAGAATGAGCCAAGATTTTATGGAAGCAAACAGAGATTGCTGGAAGGGGCTTGCCCTTGTAGCTGATTGAGGGGCCAAGTCAATTCCGCATTAAACACTCTACAGTTCTGCTCTGCTGCCTTTTTTTTTCCCTCCCTAATTCTGTCTTGTGGATGACGTTGCTTCTTTTAAGCCACTTTCTTGGGAGTTTGGTCATCATGATATCATTGTCCCGTCTGCTCTTTGATTAGTTCCAGAGCAGCAGTAAAGCAGCTTCTGGCACACTTGATGTTTAAATGCTGTCTGCATGTCTCCGTGTAGCTAGTGAGGTTGTGAGTTAACAGAGGTTTGTATCACCCTCGTTTCTAAATCGTTTGTCTGAGTGATAGACCAGATTTATATTACTATTTTTTTTTTTAAGGGGTGATATTTTTTTTTTGTGTGTGTTTGGGAAGGGTTAGTCTTACTCCAATAAGCTTTGTCTGAGTCTGCATTAAACATCATTGTAAGTGACATTTGTAACATGCTCCAGACCTGAAACGCATGCATGTTTGTATCTGCACACTTGCTCATCATGCACAAATGGGTTTGTTTGGTCTCTTATCATGTTGGCCAGTGAACAGAGTGGTTGCTATTTGAACTGAACATTTATAAATAGACATATGTACTGCTAGAGCAGGCAGAGTGAACTAACACACTTGCTAACATCCACTGAGGAAAGGTCAGGAGACACACAATCTTTTCTACTTGCTGTCAAATACACAGGTTCACTTTCACTGAGGCCAGTTATGTCCATTTGCCTTCCGATGATTAGTGTGTTAGTTGACTTTGTGTTTTTATTGTCTTTTCCTCCTTCCACAGTTGCTTCCTGTCTTTGTCTCCTTATTACTTTTCTTTCTCTCATCTAGGATAAGAGGTTTTACTTGCTGTGGTGTCGAAGGGCATCGTTACCAGCTTTAATCCTGTTGTGTAATCCTAATCTAGTCTAACCCCATACACATTATTTGCCCCTCAAGAAAGGAAGGTTACAAGGTGGTCTGTCTTACTTGTTCACGCTCCTTTTCTAAGCAGCTGACTAACATACTTTGACCATAAACTCAAGCGCAAATGGGACAAGTGGGAATAATTAGTCATGAGGAGCATTAGTTGAAGAAAACGATTGTTCAGGATAATGCTACTTTAGACACCAGAGGCACCGAATAATAAAACAAACTCCTGAGATACAGTACAGGTACCACCTTTGCCAAAAAATGTTGATTATTATTACTATTTTTTTGGCTGCAGAGCTAATAATATAGCCTCTATTGAAATGCGGTTTGCCATAATTGATCTACACTACTTCTAAAATGCAAATGTGAAAGTAACTATGGATATAGGCTATCATAGCTACGGCGTTGCTACATGAATATCATGATCTATGATTCCCGCCTTTTCATATAGTGATGGTGATAACAATTGACTGTGGGGACGCTGTACATCCCTCGATGGAGTGATGTACAAACTGATAATTAAATGTGAAATTATTTATAATTAACATGCAGGATTTTGGACTAACAGACTGTCTCTTCTGTCTCAATCTATTTTCAGTGCCAGAAAATACCAAGTCAAGTCAGATTCCTAAATCTCAACTGTGTCCCCCCTCCCTACACAAACACCTACAAACGCCCCCCAACCCCTGCCCCACACCCCCCTAAACACACGCACAGCCCTCAGCGATGCCAAGGGGGTCTGATCAACCTGGTGCCCGCTCTGACAAGCCCTGCCTATTCACCTCGGGCCCTTGAGGCTTTGCCCTCCAAGTTTTGATTTTTGACCTCTTCTTTGTTGACCTGGGAACCAGAGGTCATTTATTTGCTACTCAATTTGGAGACACCCTCCTGCCCAGCCAGGATCTTCAGCCACGAAACGCACTCAAAGGTAAACTTTGAAAGAAGGGAAAATTGCACAAGGGAATGTCAGTGGCTTTAGCCTACATAACATTTGATTAGATTGTATCCTTAGTTGCACAGGGACATAAACCCACACAAGCATGTGGCATGTCAAAGATCTCAGTTTTGGATAAAGTTTGTATATCAGTAAATGTTAAACTGGGGGCGTCTTCTTGCTCAGATTTTCTGATGAGGTTATCTTCGATAGTGGGAACAAAGCTAGTGAGAAAGCAAGCTATTTAATTAATTCAAAGTGGTGGGTGTAAGTATTATAAAATTCAGCTAAGACCCTTGAATCCCTTTATTTTATAAATTGGATAACCATCTGTAACCAATTTGCGCGAGCTATCTCTACTAATACTCTTCCCCTTGCAAGCCCGCTCTCGCTGTAAACCCCTCTGATTTTTCTCTGTTTGCTTGATTCACATTAAAACATCTATTGCAACTATTTCTAACATTTCCAAACTGTTGTTTTTCTATCTCTAACTCCTGTTTGACAGTCTTTCCTCTTTGTTTCCAGGCATGGCTCCCATTCGGGATTCCGTCAGCCACTCCCCTAATCAAACAGGTGACTACACATGGTCGTCTTTCTTTTCTGATTCTGTGTCTCAGTCTTCCTCCCAGTGTCTTACTTTGGCTTGCTGTTTCGTGAATGTCAGACTAGGTGGAACACAGTCTGAACTGTGAGAAAGTGGGTGTGAAAGGGAGCAAGAGGAGACTTGGCAAGCAAAACATAAGCGACACAGGGAACTGGCAGCCACTTTATGTGAAAGGCTTTGAAAGCGAGACACCCTTTGTGTGAGAAAGGCCCAAAGATGGACAACCAATTGTTCAAGTTTGATCTATCAAATTAAAGGTGACTTTTATGTGTTCTGTCCTCCAACTCCCTCAACAGTTCCACCTGTAAGGGAGAAGATCTAATGCTATTTCTTATTTTTGTTCAGACTTAAAAACTGAAATTTGCTGAACTGCACAGGTCCTCCACAGACTTTTTGGTCATTTTCAAAGTTTTAAGCCAGAAACGTAAAACAATTTTTTGAAGTTTGTTATGAGTCTTTTGTCTTTGCAAACTGTTCTAACCTTCAACCTTCAACTGCTTCCCTTCCTGCCGTGTAACAATGTTATTAAAACTCTTTTTTTTTTTTTATTTAAGAAGAATCGCATAATGCATTTTTGTGTTATACCAAGGTTTAAACCACATATAAATACTGAGTCAAAACCACCTACTGCCGTGCTTACAATATCCTTCTCTCTGTCCCTCCACCCTTATCCTTTTTTTTAACACTCATTTGCCATCTCCCTTATGCTCCTCCATCTCACTTCTGCTGCTGATGGTCATCCTCTGCTTTCCTGAATCATAGTTTATAGCCTTGGCATGCTTTTGGGTCCTGCTGTGGTGACAAAATGGTGGCAGCTGTGTCCAGGCTCAGGACTGGCACAAATCACATACAGAACAGTTGGGCAGTTAAATGGGAGGCGGGTGGGGGGGGAGAAAAATGTCAAAGCAGACTGAGGGATTTAAACCCACATGTTTTTTATTTAAAGCAGTATACAAAGGATATATTGGCACCTCAATGCTTGAGCAAATTTATTAAGTTTTTATTTTTTTTGTTTTTGTTTTTAAATATATCATCTGCTCTGTCCTCACTAATTCTTTCCAGGTCTGGAGCATCCTGGCTTGGACTCGCAGTATGAGTCTTCCCCCTGGTCCTCTGGTTCTCCCTGCAGCAGCGACAGCAACAGCAACTGGGGCAAAGTTCTAGTGGACGGAAACGCTGACAAACCCAACAATCCTTCAACCAATTCTTCTGTCTGGCCTCCCTCTTCCTCTTCGTTCTCTTGCTCATCTTCTTCCTCTTCTGGCTGTGGGTCAGGATCAGACCCTGAGCTAGCATCAGAATGCATGGACGCAGACTCTAGCTCCTCGATTGGCTCAGAGAAAAACCTTGCCGCTGTTGCTGTGACAACAGTGATGATGATGTCAGCAAATGCTTCTTCCTCTGTGTCTTCTACGGCTTCTTCCCCCTCCTCATCTTTGACTTCTGCCATGATGGTCGGCATTTCTGTGAATGGTGACAGCAACGGCAACAGTCGTCAGGTTATTGGTGGAGGGATGGGAACCATCAGCGGTGCAAATAATGGAAATAATATCACCGGGCCCTCCCACTACTCTGTAGCCGGGTCCAGCAGTATTGGCAGCAATAACATTGGTAACCACAACAGCAAGCTTGTCAATAACAGTGGTGTATGGGGCACACAATCAGGCAGCAACATGACCACCACAGGTGGAAGCACCCCCTGCATCAATGGAGGGTTAAACCCAAACACTTTAAACCCAAATGCCAACCACGGTGCCTGGCCACAGAATCCAACCCCAAGCTCAGTGCCCCAGGGCCCACGGCCTCCACAGGCTCTAGGGATGAGTTCCAAACTTGGTATAGCGCCCCAACAGGGCCCCATGTTGGGCTGGGGTGGCATGGCAGCTCCAGACAACAGCGTTATAATGGAAGACACTGAGGTGAATAATGGTACAGCAAGCAGCAAGGTGTTAGGAAGCAGCAACAGTGGAAATGGTGGCCTGCAGTCCACCAACCTTAACACTGAATCCAATGGACCAAATAACACTATTATGATGAATACTACTACTACTACTACTAACGCCACAATGACCTCTAGTCCACCAAACTCTACCGCCTCATCCCAAGTCAGCTTGGATTGTTCCTGGGGCTCCATTGGAGCAGGGAATGGGGGTCAGCTGGCCAATGGAAACCCCTCATCAACCCCCCAGCCTCCCCAAGGAGACCTAGGGGGTCCTGGGGCCTTCGGTACGCCTTGGGGTGCAACTACCTACCCTGGAGACAAGGGCCCCCCAAATGCAGACACTGTGAACTCCCAAAACCCTGCCTTAATGCAGGCTGGAAACCCCCAAATCTCCTCTACTGCTGCTTACAAAAGTAATAATAACCACAATAACACTGGGGCCCCTTGCTGGGACCAGGGGCCTGCCAATAACCCAAACCAACCTCAGAGCAACTTGTCCTGGGGTGTCAGCTCCAATCAAATACCAGGCTCTGCAGGCCAAACACCAGGAAATGGGAACCAAACTACAATGGGCCCTCCAGCAGGGATACCCCGCTCCTGGGGAAGCAGTGCGTCATCGTCCTCATCATCGTCCTCTACATCAAATAAGATGTCGAATGGAGAATGGGGATCAGCAACTCCTGGTAACAACCATTCAGATGCTGGAATTCAGAAAGGAAGCTCTACCAACAATGGCTGGAAGAGCCTGGAGGATGACGCTATGGGCATTGGTGGAGGAGGTGGTGGAAACCATGGCTTGGGTGCGATTAGTGGAGGCTGGGGCCGCTCCGGAGGAAGTGAGGGAAGTGGAGAGAGTTCTGGAGGTCGATCCAGCTCAGACAGAGACAACAGCCAACCAAAAGGTGGAAACCGGAGAAAAGTCACACCTTCTGCATCAGCAGTATCAGCTCTTGCACGAGCAGATGTGGACCCAAGAGTGCTTTCCAACACTGGATGGGGACAGACCCCAATAAGGCAGAACACTGCCTGGGATGTCAATTCTCCTATTAACAATCAGCACCAGGTTTCCAGAGGAGATGAAAGAAAGCACAGCAGTGGAGCCTCTGGTTGGGGGACAGGAACACAGGCAGCTTCCTCCCAAACCTCTGGAGGTAGGAAAGGTTTCATATTTAATGAAAAAAAATGCGAGTGAAGGATCAAACACGCCAGGCCAGAGCACCAAACACAAAAGTAAGCTATACACTAATCTTCGTTCATGTATTTGCAGGTTGGGGCAGTGGGCCAGGAAGCTCAGGCCCTGACAATGAAGGTTCTGGCTGGGGAGAGCAGAGACATACTTCTGGGTGGGACAACAAAATCCCAGCAAGTGGAGGAGGTGGGCAAAGTGGCTGGGATGATGGACCCAGCTACAAGGGAAACAACAGCACCAGGAACAACAACATTAACAAAGACGACAGGTAATTTATGTTTGTTTATGGAGGCCTGACCCTCTCTACTGTGTGTGTGTTCCTTTAGATACTACTTAGTGAGGACAAGATTTTTTTGGGAAGTGTTTTGGCCGGTCCTCACAACTTAAAACAACTTTAAAGGGTTACCAACATATTTAATTTTTTGTTTGGTTGTTGTTTAGATCCAATACCTGGACGAATGCACCAAAACCACAGCAGGGCTGGGGTTCTAGTGGCGGAAATTCAAATGAAGGATGGGGCAGTGGTGGCGATGGTGTCAGAGGAGGAGCCAACAATCACTGGGGGGAGCCCCAAAAAGGCGCAGGCTCTGCGGGCTGGGACAGCGACAGCGACCGGTCCGGCTCTGGATGTTGGAGCGAGCCAAGTCGAGCCAACACCAGCAGCAGCAACACTTGGATTGGTAGTGGAGGATCAAATACTCCAGACCAGAGCACTCCAAACCCAGGCCCCAACTGGGTTGACTCAGTCCAGAAGCCCAATTCTCAGAGTAGCAGCCAGGGCTGGGGTGAGCCAATGAAGAACAGCTATGGAGCCCAGAAGTGGGGCGAGGCAAATTCGAAGTCCTCTAACGAGTGGGGAAAAGGTCCTGAAACGAACATGTCCAGAACGAATCCAGGCTCGAACAAGCCCACAGGTAGTTTTAAAACTTTCATCGCAACATAATTTATGTTTTAAAAAATAATTCTCTTTAAAAAAAAAAAAAAAACACGTATGTGCATGTCCAAAATTTAATTCTATCTGGTAACACCAGGGCTGACACTGAGTAGCAACACATTTAGGTTGGAGGACATCAAGTCCATGAGTCACTTTAAATCTTATGTTTTTTCCACCAGGTTGGCACGGAGGCCCCATCCCAACAGTAGGTCAGAAGGAAGAAGTAGCGACAGGGTGGGAAGAGCCTTCGCCAGAGTCAATAAGGCGAAGGATGGAGATTGATGATGGAACTGCAGCTTGGGGGGACCCTGGTAAACATTTAACAGTTACCCAAGCTGTGAAAGACCTGAACAGTATTTTAACTCAGCGATGTGTGTTATTATCTGGTGGCTAATAAATGAATCCTCTTCCCAGGCAAATACAGTGGTGGAACTGTCAACATGTGGAATAGAACTGGCCAGTCAGACCAGGATAACATGGGCCCATCCTCCCAGTCCCACTCTGGACACAGCTTGATGCATCCCCCTCAACCTATGCAGCCTCCTACACAAGAAAAGAACCACAGTTCTGGTGAGTTGAAATCAGGGCTGATATGGACTTTTTAGTAATGTAGCAGAAATATTGCAAAATATTGTCATAAAGTCAACATTTTCTTTTGGTCCAAAAGTAACATTTGCATATAGTTACAATCAGTGATTGAAACTAGTAAGACTGGAGGTGATCAAAAACGTAACAATACAAACGTATAAAAAAAAAAGAATTTCAATGGAATATCGAAATCGCAGTCGACAGACATTACATTGTTGCTCAGCCCTATTTAGATTATGTATGAACACAAATCAGAATCAGACACACATTTGTCATTTATGCATTTATTAGCAATAGCTATTGTTCTTGCTAAAGTCTAATAATAAATAAAGTAAATTTAAAGTCACCCTTTTTAACAGCCACAAAGTTTCACACAGCTGTGCCTGCAGTAAAAAAGACATTTAGAAATGACTGAATATGCTCACACATATGTCTGACCTCTGTATGTGTTTTCGTGTTAAAAAAAATATTATCCTAACACAGTAGATTTGCTCTTGTCTTGTGTATAGTTTAGGCCAGTGTAGGACTGGACTCTGGGTTCCGTTTAGCTTGCAGATTAACTTTTTATGTTGAGTTGTTTCACTGTGCTTTAGCTCGAGAGACGCACTGAAAATGGTAGGACCTGAGGTGAGCGTGTAAATGCAAGCCTTCCAGTGCATTCTCTGCAGGAATCCATCCATGTTGTTTTCCTTTTTTCAGATAGCTGAAATTAAATGATTTAGGTTGAGAGAGTATAAACAGCAGAAGTGTAAATGCACACAGACATGTATACAGAGTTTGCACAGAAGCATGGAGAGAAAACAAACAGCCATTCACTCCCATCTCCCTGAAGTGTTGCCTATGTTGGGAGCTTTTTGTAAAGCAGGTTGAGTCATCCCTTTGGAATGCTAAGAGCATCGATTTTTCTCTTCTCTCATTTGCCTTTTTTTTTCCCTCCCCCTTTTCTTTTGCACCCACCCATGCTGTTTGCTGGAGAAACACAGGCTTTGTTGGGTTCGAGAGAAAGTCCATGAGTGGTAGAGGAGGGGATCTGGTGACTTGGTAATAGGAATGGTTCCAATGCACGATAGGAAAACTAAAACTAGGAAGGTGGCTATTCTGCAGAAGTGGGCTGAGAAGGGGAGGGTTGTTAGGGTTATTCAGGGTTGCTGGTCTTTTGAGGTAACTGGAGCAATTAAATAGAATACTGGTGAACAAGTCAGTTAGTGCATTTAGAAAATTAGTTTGTAGGTTTTTAGACATTTTGGTGTATTCTGGTTTTATGATGAAAAAACTTTGTATACTGACAGATTGTTCAGAATTGTTCAAGAATTCAGCTCAACAGAAAGCGAAAGTAGGTCATTATTGTATCTTTTATAGTCAAACAACTTGATAAATCACATTTACAACACAGAAAACTTAGGTTAGGTATTACATTTTCTGCTTTGATCAGCTGATGCACCTAGGAAGGCAAAGCTATAAAAACAGACCAAGCTTATATATTTACGCCTGTTTTTGTATTTGTAGCAAACGTCACTGCCTTGAAACATGAGCAGATTTTTCTATTTGTGTCTACCTCGTCGTGCGTCTATTTAGCTGTGTCTGTCTTTGTGATTTTATTTGCGTGTACTTGTATGTAAGCATGCCCAGTCACATGGGGGACACGGGAGCCCAAGGCCAACTCATGATCTGTCCTATTTCTCATGGGGAGGTGTCTCTGGCATCTCCCTGAATGCCTTTTGAAGGGAGAAAGTAGCAGGTCTGGATGGTCAGCTGTAACTGAAACCTTTTGAAGTCATGCACACACTCACTGAGAAAGTGTCACGATTAAAAGGGGGCCTGTGTGCACAAGTACGCACCCACAAGGGTTAAAGCAAACACTTGCATAAGCGAGTTGACACGGGGTTCCCTGTGGACATGAGCAGGGCTCTTTCCTAAAGCTCTGATTTCAGCAGAGAAGAACAGAGAACCTGAGACATTGTAATATAAAAATATGAGCTGGATCCCTCTCTGCAAAACTTGCCAAATGCCTAATGCACCTGTTCTGACACAGGAATGATAAGTCTCACGTGTCTGACATAATGTGACTGAAGGATTGTTTAAAAAAAATACTGGTTTGAGATATTCTATCCACCGGTGACAATAATAGATCATAGGTTTTCTTATCATAAGAATAAATAATGTGAATGTATATAAAGTTGCTAACAAACAAACAAAGTTAGCCTGTAGGTATAAGAAAGCTAGTTTATCTTTGCTCACATAGCTCTCTTTTTTCCTCCAGGCTGGGGTGAGCCGTACCCCCAACAGAAGGAGTCCTCAACATGGGGGGAGCCTGCAGCTGCTCCACCTGTGACTGTGGACAACGGAACGTCTGCATGGGGAAAGCCTATGGACAGCAGCTCTAACTGGGACGAACTCAGTAGGGACAACAGAGATTCTGGATCTGGATGGGGTGGCCAGCACAAGTCTGGTAGGTGCTCACACATTTACATTTAGTCATTTGGCAGATGCTTTTATCCAAAGCGACTTACAGAGTGATTTGGTTGACACACTTACACAATGGCGATAGTTGCCACAACCGCCCCGGCTGTAGCTCACACAAACTTGAATATTGGCATTAAAGTGTAAAGGTCAAACTTAGAAGTATTCCTGAGTGACTCTGAACTCCTACTGCAGAGACTTTTCATAAAATGACTTGTAGAGGATATAGGCACATTTTTTATGGTCAATATGTGGAATCCAGTTTCTTATTTTCTTTGTATTTGATAGGTCAAGGTCCCAAAACCATGGAGACGTGGTGCAGTGAGGAGGTGTCCATGGGCAACAGCTGGGACCAGGAAGAAGAGGTGGAGATTGGCATGTGGAGCAACAGCCAACAGGACAACAGGTCCCATGACCAAAACACCTGGAACTACAAGCATAAAGGCTCAAACAAGGTTTGTCCACATTTCCTCCGGATATATGTCTTAATGGTTGGATTTTTATTATTTTTTTTTTTACATGCGTATGTTTGACAGTTGCCACGTGTTTCAGCCAGCTAGATTTTTGTAAAACAATGTATCTGCTGTTTCAGATGAACAAACCAGTCAACAAGCAGGATGAACCCTGGATGAAGCCTTTCATCAACCAGTTCAACAGTATGTCCTTCCCTGTAAGTACTACTTGACACTTTTGGTTTGTTTTTTGCCATCTACATGAATCCTTTGATATGGTAGCTGGAAAAAAGCATGTCGTAAACTGTAAAAATATTTTTAAATTTAAAGGAACATTGAATAAATTGCTTGTTGGCACGTGTGTTTTCACATGGAAACTCTGTCTCAAACACTGTAAAACATTTAGTCCTGGTTTTCTCTCGCTACAATCGTATTATTATTTATTTTTTATTTTTTTTACCTCTTGCAGAGAGACTCTCCTGATGATTCCATGAAGACAGGAGCAGGGATGGTGCAGGACAAGCGTATGGACATGGGCGGCATGGGAGACTTTAGTGGAGTAATGGGGAAGAACCCTGGGTCTCGGCACCAGCTCCACAAAGAGCCTGCTATGGATCGCAGTCCTTACTATGACAAGGTATGCAGAAATATAATTTTCTGGAGTACACTATCGGTGACGCGTACTTCGAGGGGTTCGTCAGTGTCTCTGATATTGTGGCGATCACGAGATGGAAAGGTGATATCGGGCTACTGCTCTCTCAGCCCTGTTGTGCCCCACAGTGGTTCTCCTAACACACTGCATTTGAGGTGTAGACTTTTACAGGAGCGTTTTAGTGGTTGCTTTTGTTTGCATATTTATCATTACAAACTAACAATATTGTCAATAATAAGCCACAAAAACAAATAACTTACACACACATACTTATTTCTGTGTTATAAAAAATATTTTGGGAGTGCTTTGTAATTATGCGGGAATGATTTATTTTCATATTCTCGTACAAAGCTGCAGTGTGTTGGTTCGGCCTTGCTGCTTTCTTCGGCTTGCTGTTTTGTTTTTGTCTTTCCCATTCCCATCCTCTCCTGCCACCTTCTACTTTACTCTCTTCCTCTCCGTTGCTACTGTCGTACTCCTCCGAAGTGACTCCTTATACTCTTTCAAGACCGTTGTGTCCTCTGTCCTCACATTACTTTCTCTTTCCCTCTCTTATACACCCCATTCTTCTGCAAAATTAACTATTTTCCTTCTTTTCTCCTTCCCTCTCTGCACTTCTCTGGCTGCCGATGTGCTTCCTGTTCCTCTGTGCTTGCCGTCCATCTGCTGTGCACCTGGCGTTGCTTCTGCAGCTGTCTGTTTCTCCCTCTGCTTATGATAATCCAGCTTCTGATGAACTCTGCTCCAATCAAAGCATGAGCTTTTCCCCTTCCAATTCTGCTCAGCCTATCCCCTGTCTCGACTCTGGGCCATCTCCTGCCCTCTCTAGTCCTGGGGCTGCTCGGCAGGTGAGTGACCAAGGATGAAGAGGATGTGGTCTTTAAGAACTGGAGCCTGTGTCCGTGTTCTGCCAAAGAACTTTCAGATAAAGACACAATAGGAAACTTAATGTGAACATAGAGAAATTAAATGTTTTGCCTGACTATGACATGCATGTGTTTTAGCAGGTTTTCAGAATGTTGTTTGCCAATCCACATGAAAACCTTTCCTTTGTGATTGCACTCATGACTGCCTGAGGATCCTGAAGATATTGCCGAACACTTTGTTTGTTTCAGTGTTTGATCCTTACCACTGTGTGTGTGATGTGTCTTCCCTGCTCAGAATGTAAACCCTATGTTGGGTGGCAGCAGCGTAGCACAGGGCCGAGGAGGTCCCCAGTCCCAGGCCCCCCCTCATCCCAGCCTTCGTAACCAAGTGCCTCCACCCATCCTGCCCTCTCAGGTAGCTAAGACAAAAACACTATACACCACCTTTTGTGGGGGTTTTGCTTATTATTGTTTAGGTTTCTCAATTTTACCTGGATTGTCTTTGTTCCACATTTTGTTACCTTTTAAACAATAGTGTGTGGCAGCTTGGAAGGTTCTGAAATTAACATGACACACATCATGGTTAATCTTAGGGTAAACATTGTCATTGGGTTTCTGGGGCTTGTGGGGAGAATCCATGTTTACAAAGAAATCTGTTCTATATTCATTTGACTTTTGAAAATAAATATTTCTAGGTAATGGTGAGATACCTGCAAAGTGATATAAGCTAAACAACACATTTACTGAAAGTTAAGCAAATTATTACCCAGCTGTTTACACCATTCTTCAATTTGTATCCATGATTTGATTTGTGTTGGGTTACATGCAATTAAAGAAAACGTTAATGGTATTAGATAAACTCAAACCAGAATCTTGTCTCTGCTCAGGTCCCACCATCCCTGTTGAAGTACCCAGGAGGCAACGGAGGTCTGAACCCTCTGTTTGGCCCTCAGCAGGTGGCTGTGCTCAACCAACTTTCCCAGCTTAGTCATCTGTCCCAGCTCAACCAGATCAGCCAGTTACAGGTAGAGTGATAGAAAGATTCACTGAGCATGTTGAATGTTAAATTAAAGAGATTTTCGTTTCACTATGTATGGCGTGTTATACATCGATAGCTTCTGACCCTTACATATTTTATAATCCTTTTTATCTTGTTGGAAAATGATCATCTGTGTTAACTGAAAGGAGACTTTTTAACTTATCTTTACCCCTTTTTTTTCTACACCTGTGTGTCTGCAGCGTCTTCTTCTTCAGCAGCAACAGCAGAAGGCCCAGAGCCAGAGAGCCATGCCTGTGGGAAGACAGAGTGAACAGGTGTGTGTGGCTGTGTGTTTTTTTTTGGGGGGGGGGGGGCAGCATTCAGTCCCTCTGATTTCGCCTTCTTTACAGACACATTATGAAATATTTAGAAGTAGTTTTTTATTATTTGTTGTTTCTGTCTGCAGACTCGTCCTATTGGTTCTTCTCCATCAATGATGCAGCCTCCACGGCACCTGGACCCCTCCCTGCTGAAACAGGCCTCGCCCCTCAAGCCGTACTTGGATAACTACTTGTCTCACAACGCCCCTGAGATGCAGAAGGATGCTGCCACTCTGGGATCCTTCAGCAACTTCCCTTTAAGTATGTTGGCTATTAACAGTCATATTTTAAAGTGTAGTCAGTTTATTCCCACAAATCTCCCCCTCACATGTAGGTGTAGAAGTTCTGTGGAATATAAAATATAAATAAACTTAGTTTGTCACATTCTGTTGAAATCCTCCTTAAAATGACAGAAAAAACTGATTTTTTTCTTTCTTTTCCACTCCCGCCCCATCAGGCTTGAACTCTAACCTGAATGTACCCCTGGACATGGGTGGTGGTGGTGGAGCTGTGAGCTACAAAGAGCCACCCCAATCCAGACTGAAGAAGATTTGGGCTGCCGACCCTCTGGAGCAGAACAGCAAACCTGGTACAGAATAATCTGCTTGTGCACCTCTACCTGTGTTTTCCAAAGGGACATGAGAAACATCAGAGTCGGACACCAGTGAATAAATGAGAAAATGTAATCATGGTTAACGGTTGACATGGAAGAAAATTAAAAGGATAGTTTAAGAAACGGTTTTATCTTCCACCCTTTACTCTTTGTATTTAATGTATTGAAAACATTGAACTTGACCATCAACAAAGCACTGATTCTTGGTTTCTTTGTCTACTTACTATTAACTCTTACGTCAAGTAACATTATGAAATAACTTTATTCTGTGTTGACGTTGATTAGACTGTAGGTGCACCTGACACAATGTCATCTAAATGTGTGGTAGGGAAGCTCTAAACGTAGCTACGAGCATTGAATCTGCGTCATTGTGTGAGTGTTTCAGAAAATGCACAGCTAAAACATTTTCTAATAAGTGTTGACCTTTAAGATTTCAAATTCAGTAGTATAACCAAATCCGTTTTGTTCTGTGGTTGTATTCTTATGTCTATGTTTGTGTGTGTGTCCCACAGGTGCTATGTCGTCTGGGCTGCGTCTGGAGGACTCTTCCTTCTATGACTTCCTGTCTCCTGGCCCGTCTCCCCTGAGTCCTCCCGGCCAATCAATGGGCTCTGTGGGCGATGGCTGGCCACCCCGTGCCAACTCCCCCCCAACCCATGGAAACACTGTCACCTGGCCCCCAGGTATGCGTACTTTACCAAACACAACTGGGTCAAATAGGTTTCATTTGAAAACTGCTAATCACTTTGTTCGTGTGTCTGTAGAGTTCCGGCCCGGGGAGCCTTGGAAAGGTTACCCCAACATTGACCCTGAGACCGACCCCTATGTGACCCCCGGCAGTGTCATCAACAACCTCTCCATCAACACCGTCCGTGACACAGACCACCTCAGGGACAGGAACAACGGTAGGTTGTACACCCCTGGTCCAACACAAAGCAGAGCTAGTTTCATTCTGTTAATTTGGTGTCCGTCCTTGACCATAGATAGTTTTACTAGAGTAAGAAGCATCTCTCTGTATTATGTTTGGGCTGTGTTTTTATGATTATTGGCTACTGACGTTTTTAATTAAAGTAACAGGTCATTTAAATGCACACCAATGTTATGCTGCTCTTCGTGTCTTATTTGGCTGTAGTGAATGGAAAAAAAACCAGTTGCTAAAGCCCTTTGTCATTTTCAGGGCCATCCTCATCACTGAACACCACGATGCCTTCTAATAGTGCCTGGTCATCCATTCGTGCCTCCAGCCACAGCGGTTCCCTCACCAGTACAGCACAAAGCACTTCAGGTATGTTTTCTGTGTTCTTCAGGCTCGGCCACCTGGTCCCGCCGCCGCCCTTCAGCTTCAAGGCTAAACCATCTTAAAACATTTCAGAGGAAAAAAAGTAAAATGATGAGGATATAAAACTGGCCACATTTGAGAAAATTTCAAAACTACTTTTATCGATTTGAAAATAGTCTAAAGCTCTTTATGGATTAATAGGTAAAAGGTAGATGCTACAGATATCATCAGTTATACGCACCTGTCCTACTACAGAGAAGGATTTGGGACTTTTGCTTCAGTATGACAGAAATGTTGGACACAAAAGTAAAAAACAAAGACAGACATCACATTTGTTAAAGTTTGATGATTGCTATATGCTCATTTTCTTCTCTACGCTCCTGCCCATGCAGCCAGACCCAGTGAGTCAAAGTGGTCTCCCGGTGGCGGTTCTGTGTCCAACTCCTCCCTAGCCCATGAGCTGTGGAAGGTCCCCCTGCCTCCCAAGGCACTGTCTGTGGCAGCCCCCTCCAGACCACCACCCGGCCTCACCAGCCAGAAGCCCAGCCCTGCCTCCACTGGTTGGGACAGCTCTGCCCTGAGGTTGGGGGGGTGGGGCTCCTCTGAGTCCAGATACACACCTGGTGAGAGCAAAGCAAGACAGACAGACAGACCGACAGACATTTCCAGGAGTGCCTGCAGTACCTTTGATGTCACATTAACTGACCAGTTCCCTTCGATTTGTTCTAAGTGTTTGCTGACATCCACATATTTGACTGTGATTTTACTCTGTGTGTAATGGCAGGTTCCAGTTGGGGTGACAGCAGCAGCTCAGGGAGAACCCAATGGCTTGTTCTGAAAAATCTCACACCTCAGGTATGATGTGTTTTTTATTATTCATATATCTTAAATATATATGTATATTAAGTGTTGCGTGTCTGGTTGAAGACTTTTGTACATTATAATTCTAGGAAAACCAGTAAAACACAATTGTACTTTATTGCAATAATCATTTTAGATTTAGTTATAACCGGACATCATTGAAACTACGTTTCGTTTTCTAAACTTCCTTCCGTCTGTGTTTTGCTCTGTTCATCTTTCAGATTGATGGCTCTACCCTGAGGACTCTGTGCATGCAGCACGGCCCTCTGATCACATTCCACCTCAACCTGCCACATGGCAATGCTGTGGTTTGCTACAGCTCCAAGGATGAGGCCGCCAAGGCCCAGAAGAGCCTGCACATGTAAGGACAGCACACACACACACTTTGCTGTCGGTTCTAGTCCTGTACTTGGTTATCCTTCAGTTTAGCCACGACTTAGTCATTTCTATCCTATGTACATTATTAACATAATATAGAACTAGGAGATTAAAATAACTACTGCTGCATTGTTTAAATTTAGTACCTAGAGAATATAGTTTAAAATAACAGTTTGTTTGAAAAAATTGATTTGCGCTTTAAGAAAAAACAGCAGTGCATACAGAACTGTACCGGTCAATTAAAACAGAAAAACCTTTTGGACTGAAGCTGCAGACACACGTGCTCACTGTCTATCGTCTCTCTTCAGGTGTGTTTTGGGGAACACTACTATTCTGGCTGAGTTTGCCAGCGAGGAGGAAATCAACCGTTTCTTTGCACAAGGGCAGTCTTTGGCCACTCCCTCCTCTGGCTGGCAGGCTATTGGCTCCTCTCAGAGCAGAATGGATCAGTCTCACCCCTTTCCCAGCCGGGCGCCTGAAACTAACCAATGGAACAGCAGCGCTGACCTCCACAGCTCCTCCCTCTGGGGCGGACCCAACTATTCCAGTAGCCTCTGGGGGAACCCCAGTGGCACTGAGACCGGGAGGATCAGCAGCCCATCTCCAATCAGCTCCTTCCTCCCCGTCGATCACCTGACAGGGGGTGGAGACTCCATGTAAACCGCCTGGTAATCAAATACGCTGGCAGAAGGGTCAGTAAAGAATTATCAAAAATCAGCAGAAGAAAATAGGGGGGGAAAGTAGTTATAAACACAATGGCACTAGTTGGACTCTTTCTCACTTACAATATATTCAACAAAACGGGGTCTCCCCCTGTGGAAGACAAGTTACGTTTCTCTCTCTGCACATATGTCCACTTTGTTTTAGCCCAAAAACATATCAGTCGGAATACTTGAATCATGCAGGCCAATTCTATAATGTGAACAGATGGATATTTGCTTCCAGGTAGTGCTCTTTCAGACCGAAAAAAAAAAGCTTCAATCGAGCTCATTATATATATATTTTTTTGTTTCATTCGTCATGTTTATTTGAATTCCAATTTTTTTTTTTTTTTTTTTTTTTTTTGCATTTGTTTGCTGACAATGTTGGAGTATGAGCTTTTTTAACTTTGCACTGAATGTGTTTTGTTTCTCAGTATATATATATAAATATAAATATATATATATATATATATATAATCTGCAATATAGAGGGAGCAGCCAGTTTTTCCAGTGTAGCTGTTTACTCATTGAGGTCCTTACCGTATGTGCGTGTGTGTGTGTGTGAGAGAGACTGTGTGTGAATGAGTGTGTGCGCTCCTCTCTGCCTTGGCACGCCTACCTTACTGCGTTGTCGTGGAGTTCAAGATCAACAGATAGTTGAAGAAGAATTAAAGCTGACTTTGGAGGATTATCTGGTGATAGTAAAAGTGACATTAATAAGTATTGCACCAATTTTGTTTTAAAACTAAAGAACGTTGAGCTCTGCAGTGCAAAGAACTGTAGCCGCAGCTGGGACTAGCAAGCCCCGCCCACCCTAGTAAAGGGGGGCGGGTCGATCTAGCAAGCCCCTCCCCACTGGCCTCCTCACGGGCGGGGGGGCGGGGAACAGCACTTTCAGAATAGGCTTTCAATGTTTTGGAGGTGCCACACTGCAACCTCTTGTTTACAAGACTTAGGAGGGGAAAGGTGTGTTCATTCTTCATTTTAAAGAGAAGATGGAAATAATATAAAAAAAATACACACAAAAAAATATTTAAAAATACTTAAAAATATAAAAAAAAAACATAAAACAGTAAAAAAAACGTAAAAAAAAAAATTAAACTCTTATTGAGGATGAAGACGATGCTTTGTAACTCTGGGAATTCGGATCAGTGTTTTGGCCATGGCGTTGGTTATTTGAACTATTCCTCTTTGTCTGCTAAATAACCAGCAATGGTTCTCAGGAAATCAAGCCAGTTTTCCCCCCTTGTAGTTGAATTAAAAAAAAACTACTACTCCTTGTAGGAAAGGAAAATCCAACTTCTAGCACTGAAAACTATGTATAGGTCTGTATTTTTTTTTCCTCTGCCAAATAACTGCTTTAAGCTGGAGAAGCTCAACACACTGCTTTCAATATGCTGTCTTTTGTGGGGGGTGGGGTCCTAATGGTGGCGGGGGGGTGTGTGGAGGATGGGTTGTAGAAATCCCAACGCTCCCTCTCTCCTCCTCTTCCTCCACTCCCCCACTCCACTGATGTTTAAACAAAAAAAAACACAAAAAAAAGGAGAGAGTGTTTATTGCGTGAATGTGTGACTGTTAGTGGAAAACATTGTCTCGTCAGACTTCGAAACCAAGAGAAAGGCGAATCTGTATCTATGCATACTGTAGCCTCTCACACGGCCTACTGAGAGGCATTTTTTTTTTTTTGTTCCTCCCGTGTTTCACAAAATGTTTTAAATGTTTCATTAAGTACAACACAAATATTACTTGCTTTTTTCTCTCTTTTTTTTAATCGCTCTCATTGCCACATATGGTGTTTTGGAAAAAAAAAAGGAAAGAAGAAAAACTTAAAAAATCTTGTTTTGGTTGAAGATAACATTTTAACAGTGCAAAAGTCGTCCACATTTCATTGCCTTGATCCTAATTGTGTCCGAAGATGCAACAACAAGTCAAGTGGCTTCTACCTGTTTACAAATAGAATATGATTGTATTGTTGTACTGTTTTTTTTTTTGTTTTTTTTTCTTTTCTCCTCTGGATGAGGGAGGGGGCGTTTACTCATCTGATGTTCCTGACCTGATGAAATTGTGTGTGTGTGTGTGTGTGTGTGTGTGTGTGTGTGTTTGGCAGATGTGTGTTCTGTAGCGCTGGAGGAGAAGGGGGTTTGTTGGGTTGGGAGTCATAGGTGTGCGTGAGAGCAGCGTGAATGTAGAATCCACCAGTGGTGTTCGTCTACAAATTACACATGTGAATAATAGATTTACCTGGCTACCAGTGATTGTTTGACTACCATGATGCACATTTTCATTTTTATTTTTTAGTTTTGTTTTTCGGGGAAAGAAAAGCTCCAGAGTACATGAACGATAAGTCAGCATTAGCAAAGCCATGGACCTTAATTTCTTTTTCTTCATCGTGTTATTATGTTGTGTTAAGCCTGTTGCGTGTGGGTGTGTTTTCTCCCTCAGATATAGAGGTTTTTATTTCAAATGTACTACAGATATTGGCTTTAGTTGTTTTTAAGTTTAGCCGTACATATTTAACAACTTCAGAGCATATGTAGTGAGACAGAACCTTAAGTATTAGCCAGACTTGACAGTGGTGTGTGCCAGTATTGAACTGCTCTCTACCAAATAATTAAATCCTACAAAAGATTAGTTTACTTATTTCCAGATCTCTTTGCTTAAACTATACGTGTCTCTTTATTTGTATTTGTTTTTGTCTTGCTTAACAAATGTTATCGAGTGGGACATTGAACCATGTTTGTCGTTGTTTTTTTTCTTTTGATTACTTAATTTGACAAATTGAAATAATGAGGAGCCTTGGATTTTGCACTTGTGTGGAACAGAGAGAGCAGAGCAGAGATGGGCAGTCAGACTGATGACGGGCAGCGTAGTTTGAGTTTTCAGGAGAAGCTGCGCCTGTGAGTATTGTAACAGGGTCAGGTGTGTGTGTGTGTGTGTGTGTGCGTGTGCGTGCGTGTGTGTGCGTGCGTGGTGATTAGAGAAGATGGTGCTTTGTTGGTCCCGGTGAGGGAGCAAGAGGGAGAGGAGGTGGCGTTCTCCTTTCTCAGGTTTACCCTCTCCCTGTTCACTGGGCGGGTCGGTCAGAGCAGCGACCTTGCCACGCCGCCTGACCCGAGCTAGAATGTAAGCTGAAAACGGTTTTTATTTTAAACGTAGACGACTGGCGCCTCAATTTGCCTTCTGCAGCACCCGATCAGCCTCAAACCTGGAACCACCGCTTACAGTTCGCTGGTGTTTTCAGAAGTAAAGCTACTGCTCTGACCGCACCTGGTTCATTGTGGCTTTCGCCTTGGAGATGCTCACGTCTGGAGCTTGACTGAAATGAGGCAAGGCTTCACACTGGCCCGTGGTGACTCAGGCAAGGGGATGTGACTCGTGCTTGGTCGGTTCTTCCTGGCTTTTCAGGGACACAGGGTTGCTCTTGCCTCTTTGCTGGCTTCTCTCAAACTCTCTCTCTAACTCTCGCTCTGAAACTCTCTATCTCTCTGTCTGTCTCTCTCTCTCTAACTCCAAAGCTTAACTACAGGGGAAGAAAAGCGAAACTGACAGGAGGTCTGGGGCTAGTGAACTCTAAATAGTCTATATTCCCTTTCCACTATTGGTGAAATTACTTTACACTTCATTCATTCTGATTTAGGCAGTGCTTCTGTCCTCGTGCTGATCTGGGAACTGTTTTCCTCTCATCATTGTTACTTTAACCATTAGTGGAACAAGAATTGGCGCTGGATCAGCAGAGGAGCAGGCAGCACTGTCCTGCTGTTAGAGAAGGGACAAGCAGTGTCTGTAAAACACCTCTCATTCATGTTGTTACTGTGTTGGTTCCCAGCTTGATTTTACTCTTAGTCCAATCTGCTGTTAAGTGTGTGTTGTGGAAAGTATCAAAAGTCTGGTTTCATACAGAAATTGTTTGTGTGTGTGTGTGTGTGTGTGTGTGTGTGTGTGCGTGTGCGTTCAAACACATTATCATGCCAAATTGAGTAGGGAGGGAGGGTTTGAGGGAAGGAAAGGGATCGATGTTTTGTTTTGTTTTTTCCGGTTGTCGTGTATGTGTATTTAAAAAGCTTGACAATGTTAAAAGCTTGAAGAAAAAAAGTCATTTGCAAAAGGATGATGTGAGGAAAACCACCATGAGCAATGTACAATCCCCAGGGCTGCCAAGCAGCTTCCCAGCAGGGCCAGAGGGAAGGAAAGGAGGGTGGGAGAGGAGGGGAGCTGGCTGGTGATACTCAACTACTTTTTAATATTTAAGAAAAATAATGTGATTTTCTTTTTTGTTTTCTCGACTTAACTATCCTGTGAGCAAATGCTATTTCATCACACACCCTACAGCTCCTACTGTCGATCAAAAGCCTATTTTTTTGAAACAAAAAAAATACTGAAAAACACAAAAAAAAATCAAAAGAAAAAAAAATCAAAAACTGTGAGAATCTGCTGTCTTTTGTCATTTTACATTTAGTATGAATAAACACAAACAAACCCTGAAAAGCTTTAGTCTAACCAGCACAAAGATGTGGGTGGGCGGGCCGGGTGGGATACCTGGGGTGGGAGCGGGTGGGCACATTACAGCGGGGAGGGGAGGGTGTCGCTCAGAGAGACTATGCAGTGGAGTGTTGAACCCAGACTTCCATGTCCACCTTGGGTTTTTGCTTTCTTTAAATAAATAAATAAATAAATAATAAATAAAAAAAATCCCAAAAAACTTTTAAAAACACAGTTGAGATGGGATTCCCAATAATATGTCGTGCCATCATTGAATCGTACTACTAGTACTACTACTACTAATAGTAAAAACTGAAGAAAAAAAAACAAAAAAACCTTTACCTAGCAACCGTCGGGCCAGTTGTAGCAGGAGAAGAGGACAGGTTAAGATTTGCAAAGTCCATGTCTTTATTTTCACAGCTTGTCTCCTCAATGAACGGAGGAGAGTGAGGCCGGTGAAACTGCAAATTTTACACAACTACAATGTTTTTTATAGAGATTCTATCAATCCACAGTGTGTAGTTGGATCACCTGTAAACCTATTATGCACATTGCTTTGGGAGACTGTTGAAACTATAATATATATAAATATATATGAGAATATAAGCGTACAGTGTCTATAATCAATGGGAGGAAGTCTTCCTCTCTTAGAAACAAACAGGAAGTATCTTTTTATTTTCAAACGTCTTCCTCGGGTCATCAAAGGATTTTATCTTAAACTTCGGCGGAAACTGCACTTTTTGAAGGACAATCTTTATTTGTATGGGTATAATAATTGACAAAAACGAAGTCGCCTGCTATTACAAGGTATAGAAACCAACTCCAGTGTGCTCTAATAATGAATGTCTCCTCTGATGCTGTCTATTTGGTTTCATTTAATCTTTTTATTCTCCTTCCTTTGTTGCTTGGTTTGTTCTGTATTTTTTTTTCCCTGGATTCTAGTGCTCTTAAGAGAATCTGTACTAAGGTGTAGAGTAGTAGGTAGTAGGTCTTCTGTTGGCTGTACTCGTATACTGATTACTGTTTGTAACCCTCTGGCTCCTGCAGCCAGCATACAAAGCTGTATAACTTGGGTACAACCCTCAATAAAAGACTAACAATGACGCAGTGGTTGCTGCCTGGAGTCTTCATTTCTATTCCACTGCAAATCTTAAATAGGGAGACAATTAGTGCATTATTTCTGTATTATGGTGCATGTTTTAATAGACAGTTTAGATGAGAGTAAGTGTTTTACTCCCTGAACACCTCTCCACATAAGAGACATCTGTCAAAGTTTTATCCCATTTTGACGCTACTTCTTCATCTAGTACCAAACGGGCACAGCTTGCTGATAAAGTAAAAACATAACGTTATATTGCTTGGAAAAAAATTGTAGTATGGGAAGACCTGCTCGTGTGTGTGAACGACAACCTCATTTGGATAAAAGCACCAAAAAACCCAACCCCTTATTTACAGACCCTTTGAAAAAAACAACCCAAAAACTATTCGAAGGGCTCCTTTGTTTATTCAGAAGAGTGATTCTCAGACTGAAACACATTCGGTAAAGCTCAACATTGTGGCAGCCACATTAAAATGTCTGAATTTCACCTGATGGCTAAAGAACACAAGGCAACATCACAGCTGGGACACAACTATACATCTCGTTTTTATTGAGCTATTTAGAAATCATACATCTGAACGACAGGGTGAAGCTACAAGACAAACTTAAGTAATGTCGTTTAACTTTTTGTTTCATGCCCAAACTCTCAGTTAAGTTAAAACACAGTCAAACAAGATGTGGCAGCTGTTTCCAACAATGCTGCATGAACAAAAAAGCTGAAGTGGCAAGTGGTTTGGAGTCC
Organism: Channa striata; assembly: GCA_033026295.1. Lineage (NCBI taxonomy): Eukaryota > Metazoa > Chordata > Actinopteri > Anabantiformes > Channidae > Channa > Channa striata. The sequence goes on along the minus strand of CM065180.1, from coordinate 19,979,992 downwards.
GGCTGGAGAATCACACTGGGGTCAACCTGTCTGGAAGGAAACATTTTAATTTAGAATTTATCAAGAAAAACAAATTGCATGTTAAGAACGAAAGCTTGCGCAGAGACTTGCCTGTGAGGCGAGCTGTAGAACAGATTATTCATAAACGTCTTTCTTGTCTGCGATGTACTGTGCAATCTCCTCAGGAGTCATCAACTTCTCTGCTTCTGCATCTGGAATCTCAAAGCCTGCAGCAGGAACACAAACAACAACACTCATTTTGTGTTAAATACCACTTGAGGGCACCATACAGACCACAGCCGACCCCTGCTGACGTACAGAGTTCGCTACTAGTGTCGTTCTTTTTCGGGACTCTCGTGTCTGATCTCTAGACCGTTGTCTTGGCAACACTCGTCTTTAGTGTTTTTTCTACAGAAGACCTACAGTTGCTACATGAAGAAGCTTGAAATGACAACACTCACCAAACTCATCCTCCATGGCCATGATGATCTCCACCTGGTCCAGGCTGTCTAGACCCAGGTCTTTCATGAAGTGGGAGGATGTCTGCAGCTGCAGAGGGAGAAGTGACATTAGCTTTGAAAGTTGTTAAAAATCAGTGGTGATCCAAAAAGTTGTGAAAAGTTTTCACCAATTTATTACTGCTTGTAATATTGTAATATAGCGCAAAGAGAGATTTCACTTTCCCAAACTGGAGGATACACTAATAAGGAATTCAGAGGATCTAATGGAAGAACACTTGACATAAAGTTCACCTCTATAAGCTCATTTATAGAAAAGGTTTCATTCAGAAAAAAGTAATACGAGACAATGGATCAGGCTGCATGAATTAGACACTAAAAAACATATTACTAATGCAAAGAGCTTGGTGACTCATGTGAGAAGGTTCCAGGGACGATAATCACCAGACATTAGAGAAATAACCAGCTGTAGTATGTGATGTTACACTGTTAAGCGTAGCGGAGAATATATTTTTCGTTTAGAACCTCAACATTTATTTAAAAAAAAAAAAGTGTAAGTAACAATTTATTATTTTTAATTTCACTTCAAATATTTGTTCATTGTTTGAGCCACAGGGACACTCGGCTCTCATTCTCACCTTCTCTGGGTTTATCTTGTCGTAGAGCTTCAGCACGTACATGACGCGCTCTTTGATGGTCTCTATGGTGAGGGGGGGCAGGTCTCCATACTGTCGGCACAAGACGCCCACTGAAGAGATCTACGGAGAGGGAAGAAGGCACAGAGAGGAAACGTTTTGGTAATTGAGCGCGGCAGACAGATGTTTGTGCTCACTTCCTGTCTGTGGAAGAAACCGTAAACAAGCTTCAAGTTACACACAATTAAATAACGCAGGAAGAGGAAGCTTCACAAGCAATGTTTTCGTAAAATAGTGCACATTTAACTGAATTTGAAATTTAATAGTTGATTTTTTTTTTCGATGCTACAGACTCAGAAACAAGAAACAAATTTTATTGAAAAACACAAGACGAGCCTCAATCCTGTAACTAAGTTTGGCTTTAAGGCTTTACTTTGCGAAGATACTGAACAAATGGTCCAGCATATGCTTCAGCCAGACTGCAACACTGTGCTGTCTGGAGCCTAGTAAATATTACAAGACTTTTTTTTAAAAAAAAACACAGTGAATGTTATTATTGCCCTTAATCAAATATCATTTTTCTTCTTTGTCTGTGGAGATTCTCAAGGTGCTGCTCAGTGGTCTGTGGTTCATTGCAGACATTTCACCCGTCGCCTTAAAGGCTTCTTCAGTTCTTTAGGGGGGACATACCTGGGAGCCCCCCACCAGTCAGAACTGAGCAAGCCTTTCACATGGTGAAGCAAATCCAGCTGCAATAAACGGACACTTTAGGATATGAAAACTGACTATTTCCACGTGCAACTCAAACAAGTCTATGACTTAGTTTGCTGCGGTGAGTGTTTCTATTTTTTTTTTAATTTACAGTTCCATTAAAGTGCTATAAAAATTCACTTGTTTTTTTCATATTTACCAGCTGTACGTTTTTCCTACCACTAACATTCTCAGTGGGCACCGTTCTGTTAAAGTGTCATAATGAAGCAGGTTTCAGGCCATCGCCTCAAACTGTCCGGATCAATGATCCACCACAGCGACAAACGCCTTGTTTTGCACAGAAGCAGCGGAGCTTAGGTCCGGTTGAAGCGTCAGATGTTCGTGGTTTGCACGTTGGAACTTTTACGACACAAACGCGAGTCGAGCAACACATCCACTTTGCTAAGTGGCTAACGGAGCTAGCCAGTAAAGCTAAACAATGTTGTTCATTCCAGGCACAGACGTGACACTCCGAGCTTTTCTGGGCTCTGGGACAGCGACATGTGAAGATCTGAGCTTGCGGTGACACAAAGTGTGTGATCTCCATCAGCAGCCGGATCCGGCCGCACTGGCTCGTTTGAAAGACGTCGGTAGGTCACAGCGGCGAACGCAAGGCCGCGACGCGTCAATGTTACCGCACACTCACCCGGCTCTGCCCGAGCAGCCGCGTCCTCCGGCTGTCTGCGGCGGAGGAGAGGGGTCGGAGGAGGCCCGGGGCTGGGGCGGCAGCGGCTCTGACTGCGAGGCTGCCGGTGCAAAGCCGTAGCGAGGGTCGGGCGACCGAGCGGACACACTGCAGCAGGACACGGGTCGCCATGATTGCAAGAAACTGCTGCCGACTCCCGGCGTGCAAGGCGAAGAAGAAACGGGGTCAAGGGCTCCTCAGTACGCATGCGCACAACGCGACCGTGCCTTTATTTTGTATTTAATTTGAGCTTTATAAAATGTTATTGCATAAACATTCAATCAACAAATATACTTTATTGTATTTTTTAATAATTTAACCCTGAAAAAAATGGAAACGTGCTGACATCCTCGGATTTACTAAAGGCACGATTAATAGATCAAAGAGTGTCTTCTCGAATTAGTTTATGTTAGGTAATGACACAATCGAAACAGAAAATGTAACTCTTTTTATACATTATCAATATAATTCAATGATACATGTTAACGAAGTATTTCGTTTGTTTGGTTTAACCAGTCAATCGATGATTTATGCCTCAGCTAGTATTGTCTGTAAAGCATTGATCGATCGCAGAAGAAGAAGCTGGGAGGCTGAGCAAACACAGACAGAACCCGTAGAGATTATTGTCAGATATTAAGCGCTTTACGTCATATTTTTCCCAGATCGCCTGTCATGGAGTTGTCAGAAATACTGTACAACAAAGCAGAGTATATTGAGACGGTAAAATGTTTTATTTTGAAGCGTTGTTACATAGCTAACGCTAGTCGCTTGCTATTTGGCTAACTGAAAGCTGGACGGGGCGTTGGGTGTTGGATAACTGCAGTCACTGTCTGCGATGTTCGTTAAGGTTGATGATGAATTTTTATTTATTTTATTATTTTTCAAATAGTAATAGTTACTGTCGTTATATTTTAGGCTTCTGGCAACAAAGTGAGCAGACAATCGGTGCTTTGTGGAAGTCAGAACATCGTCCTCAATGGCAAAGTAAGGAACGAAAACACACATACCTTGCATTATGCTGACAGCTTGACTATGGCGTCAATGTGATGTTGGACACCATGAATCTTGTGTGTGGTCTGTCTTACAGACTATTGTCATGAACGACTGCATCATCAGAGGAGACCTGGCTAATGTCAGGGTGGGCAGACACTGTGTTGTCAAGAGCCGTAGTGTCATTCGACCACCTTTTAAAAAGTTCAGCAAAGGGTAAAGTCTCTTACTGTTATGGCAAATATTCAACATATTTCCATTAAAGTTGTGTCAAACCTAAATATTATTATTTTATTGTAGCCAATACTAAGATCCTGAGAAGTTGAAATCAGTGATGTCACGTCGTTTTGGTTTAAAAATTATCACAGTTGTAGCAGATACTTTTTCGTCATCCAGCTTATTAATAAACTCAGTAGTAGACATTGTGTTTGCATCAAAAGAAAAACATTCCAAACTTGTCTTTCTGATGTCCTGTAAACAAATACCTTTTCTTCCCTCTCCTTTTCCATCTAGAGTAGCGTTTTTTCCGCTGCACATCGGTGACCACGTCTTTATCGAGGAGGACTGTGTGGTCAATGCAGCTCAGATCGGATCCTATGTCCACATTGGGAAAAACTGTGTCATAGTGAGTGGAATGAATGTGCACAATCAAAGTCATGCAAATGAAAAAAAAGGGAGAAAACATGCAAAGAGAGATTAAGCTTTTCACCAGCGAAAGAAGAAATGAACAGCAATAGTGTGTCTTGCCTGTCGTCAGTCACATGATAGTCATGGTTATTACAGAAGAACTCAAGTTTTTCTTTTCTCTTACAAAGATGTTACTTAGCTGTTGTTCTGTACAGTCACCATCTGTTTTTCGCCACTGTGTGATAGCTGAATGATTAAAACACAATGAAAGCGTTTGACTCAGCTGTTGTGTTTTGCATGTTGTGTGCAGGGTCGTCGCTGTGTGCTGAAGGACTGCTGTAAGATCTTAGACAACACTGTGCTTCCTCCTGAGACAGTGGTACCGCCTTTCACTGTATTCTCTGGATGCCCAGGTCAGCCCCACTGCCCAGTCACACCCCTCACCTAACCCACTATTTATAACAAACCTGTGTTCACCTCTCTCTCTCTCTCAGGCCTATTTTCAGGAGAGCTCCCAGAGTGCACGCAGGACCTGATGATCGATGTAACCAAGAGCTACTACCAGAAATTCCTGCCCCTTAGCCAAATTTGAGTTCCATCCCGCAACCAGCAGGATCCAGCCCATGTTCAACCAGCTGTAGGTTGGGGTCTTGCATCAGTTTGACTCAAGTGGTCACCCTTTATCCTTCAGAGGCACTGAGCGTCACTGCCCAGGGAAGAAGAACTTTCTATTCAGAGCCCCTATATGATTCGAGCAGAGAAGCCCATAGCTGCAGAAAGAATTTTTGTCTGTTTGCAGCTCCAAATTGCAGTGAGCCTTGAAAAACTCTTTTAAATCTGGAAATGCTTAAAGGTGTATTTACTAAATTGGTTACAGTGCACTTAGGTTTATCACCCCAGTAATTTTAAGGGGTTTTACCTTTCCCAAAAGCACCTTAGCCTTATTCTTTTCCATATGAATGCTTTTATTTTCATTTGAAGGAGTCTGATTCTTTTTTTCCTGGTCAATGTGTGATGGCAAAAAAACTCAAGATTCCCTGTATAACCGCTAATAGTCACAGAGATTCAGAAGAGCAGAGAAGCCCTTGTTGAGGAAATGACAGCAGCCGCCGTAGATTTAAAGATGGAGGAGCACTAAGGATAGAAGATGAAAGGCAGAGGTGTTTGAAGAATGCTAAGTGCTTGTGATGCATAACACTGATGGACCAAAAGAACATTTAGAGGATGTTGGCTGCTCTCGTGCATCACTCACATCCACATTTCATTTGTGCAACACAACAGAGAATATTCAGTTTTCGTCTTTTTTTTATGTTGACAACTGGCCTGTTTGCATTCTGCTTTGCTGGCATGTCATTTGTCATTAAACTAATTTAATTGTATTTCATTTCAATTGCATTGTTTAATATGTTGTAACAGAATGGGGCATACCCATAGTGCAGCATAAATAAATATCAATCTTTGAAAATCTGCTTAGTATTAGCTGGGCTGGATTTTTGTTAATGTAAAAAGGTTTTTCTAGATTTCCTATTGATCAGAAGTGCCTCAAAGTACTGTTTAATAAGTTGGTTCCTGTCTGTTTATAGGACGCATAAAGAGAAATGAATGCTAATAACTATTAACAGTTTCATGCTATGTAACAGCATGTGTAAAGAAGGTAGAATTTACAGTATTTCAAAGGAAATCTACTAAATAGATGTTTTATGAGGAAGGACAAAACATATTTACACCGCCAGGCAAAAGTGAATATGAAAACACATTTGCTTAAAAGGACCATGGAGCTAGTGATACTCAGATGTAAGACTGACGTGTAACAAATTCGATCACTGGATTCCCTTTAAAATGCAACATTCACAAAGCACAGATTTAAGGGCTGTACTGTTATCTGAAGATGAACATAATTATGTGGAAATCTTAAATGCTGGCCCACAGCATGATAACAGACTAACACATCAACTACGACAGTTCATGTGCAGAGGATGTTTTGTTGCCGTTTGCTGCTACCACCCAGTGGCCCGTCGAGGCAGTGAACTCGAGTCTTATTGTTTTTGGGGGCCTTGGAGAGTTGAGTCTAGATGTGAAGTCAGCACAAAGTCTGAGGTTATTTTAGTCTGTGGGAGACTAATATAATCCCAGACGTGCTTGAGTGACCATTTCACAATATCTCAAATGCATCACTCAGGACTTACCTCATCTGTAAATGTCTTACTACCTGAATAACGTATGCAGCGAAAAGGAATGACACACATTTGTGACTTCCCCCCCCCTTCACAAGATTTGAGTTCCTTTATGTGCATTTTCAGCCTCAAGAAAGAACATAAAAATCAAAATAAGATATCCTTATGGACAAAATGCACAAGCAATAAGTCTAAATTTGTAACATTTTTTCCTTTTTTAATGAAACATAATCCATTCAATTGCAACTCAATGGTTTTATTTCTTTACAATGTGAACCACATATCATACCAACAATTAAATGTTAAGTATATAGATTAGCCATTTATTACTTTTTAAACAAATAAGTATCAAGAAACAGCTGATAATAGTGTTGGCTCCAGAGACACATGGCATGAGTCAGTCTTTTAAAACTGTGGATGAAGGCCGGCGACTGGCTCAGGAAAAGAAAAACACAAAGTGCCCCCTTTATTATAACCAGTGGAGATCAACACTGCAGCTTGAACATTGGGATTATAAAGGCGGCACAATCATTTTTGTAGCCAACTTTTTAGTCGGCCTTTTAGAAAAACAATCCTTTGATAGTCGCAAATTTCCCCGTCATTAGACACTTTACATCTTCCCTTTAAATGACATCTTGCCATGCAACAGAGACACTGGGAGGTTGTAACTACTCATTTGTAGCTAAACACTCCATCTGGTTTCAGTCAGGAATGCTACCAATGCCAATGTGGAGTGTTGAACACAAAACAGTAATGTGTCTGGAGAACGAAAACAACTGAAATATTCAAAATGCATTCCTCCGGTTTAATGAGGAGTGCGTGTTCAGGCTGTCAGGTCAGGCCTCAGGATTCACACCATTCGCAATCCTCTGTCGGGCCCCAGCACTGTATTCTGCCATGAGCATTCTTCAAAGTTAAGTTCCAGAGATAACAAATAAAATAAAAAAATTAAATAAAAAATATAAATTGGACTTTTAGGCCAAAATTGTTATTCAAGAAACATGGGTCCCTCCAATGTTACATTATTCACTAGACCTGTGACTGCTGAAGCTACACAGAACTTACAAGATGGTTTTTTTTGAAAAACATGAGATTTAGCAGGGATTCATTTTTGACCTTCCTTCACAATTATCAAAACATCTCAAAAACAAATCACATTCCACTTCCCCAATACCAGTTTTCGTTTTCAGTCTCGCTCAGTGGTTTTCACGTATACTCAAAAACAAACTCAACGCAAACCTCTTATTTTTGACGGAAATCAACAAATCTTAGCTCGGTTCTTTTCTTACGTTGGCCGTCCAGCAATCGGGTGTGAGAAGAACAACAACAACCTATAAGGCAAAAAAACGAAATCCGTGACCAAAATGTAACAGGAGTTTAAAACTGGCATGCTTTATACAACTAAAACCCCACTTTTCAGGTTATAATGGTGAGTGAACACAAACGAGGAGAAGAGAAGGAAACACTTACACAAGTCAGTCCCACAAGTCAGCTACAGTGTGTATTACAGGTAGGAGGTTGGTTTTACAGCCCCAGACAGCTCACTGACAACTTACTGTCGCACTGCTTCGGCAGGGAACCACTAAAACATGTTTAAATTGGTTTAATATCTGCACAAGATCTTCCATCATTTATACTCCGTTAACTTACTATGCTATTGAAAGCATATTCCAACGTCATTAAACCCACAGAGAATCTTTCCTTTAGCTTTATCAATATGTAAAGTAATGTGAGCTGGTACTGGAAAAATTAAATGTACTGACGTTTCTGGCTTGTGATATCAGTGTCTCTCACTCTAACCCTTACAGCTGCAAGGCAACAACCCTTTAAAGAATGAAACAACCCCAACTGATTCATCCTGTACCAAGTATTTAAAAAAAAAAAAAAAAAAAAAAAAAAAATCCCTCCAGAATTTCATTGACTTCTGCGATTGTTGCAGCTGAAACGCCAGATTTCACAACAGCTTTAAAAAAAATGATTTTTTTTATTGTCTGATATTTTACATTGCAAAAGTGCAGAGAATTTACAGGGGATTAGCTGAAATAATTGCTGCAAACGTGGCATTGTGAATTCCTGGAGGGACTTAAAAATACTACCCATCCAAATATGATTAACGCATGCAGCCATTATGCAAAAAGCGGTTTCCTCCAACAATCGAGCCCAATAATCCTGTGACTTGTGAGCACTTGTTGGCAAGTATGATGGATCTGTTGAGAAATGCTACTTTTGTAAGACTTTCCTTTAAATTTACGCTTTTATTTAACTTTTAAAGAGCACCGATCATCAGTCGGGAGGACTCAGAGTCCCTGAATACAAGTTAAGCCCCCCACGCAGAAATGCTCCACAACTTGATTAAACTGTTAAAGAGTTGTCAAAACCAGAGGTGTGCGTGAGAGTTCATTCTCTTTTCAAATCAAGTGTTTAATTTTCTTAAGCACCAACCAGTAAAGTGATGTGTGGACCAATCATGAGTGGACCTGTTCCGGGCTGGACAAGGCTACAATTGGGATACAATGGAAGAGCCGATTTGTTTGCATGAGTTAAAGGTGAAAGCTAAGTGCAAAAATCCTTATTGCAACTCATCAGAATAGTCACACGATCACATAAGACAGCAGCTGCTTTTGTAATAAGACTAGGGTAAAGGGAGAGAGGGGCTCGCAGTCTGAAAACGGGCCGTCTTGAGAAGCTACACACACGCATACACACACACACACACACACAAACACACGTTCCTTTCCATTATCCTGAAAAGAAAAGAGAAAAAAAAAAAACAAACATACTAAAGAGGAACATAAAATTAACTTGGCTATTACTGCTGCAAACAAGTGGCACCAAACCTAGAATTAACACTGTGGCTGAAGATTTGAAAAGAAAAAATGGTGACTGGCTGAGCTAGATCAAGCCACTGTTATAGCAGAGTCCTTAGAAGTGAATAAGATCTAAATATCCAAACATCAATAGCCTGCTATTGGTAGTTACGTGTCGTTAGCCTAGTAGCCAGAAAGATATTACTGGTTGCAACCAGCAGGTGAGGCGGGGTGGTGCCACAGCTGTATCCTACTAGGCGATTGAGCTCCACCACTTACAGGCAGCGCTAAATAAGAACTGCGATGACGCCAGCAAACAAAAAGGAACAGGTGGGTTGTTTGATGCAGTGGCGGTTCTCTGACAGAGCTGGCTCCGACATTTGGCGAGCAACTCCATTCACCACGTGAGATGATTTGATCATGGCCCTCACTTCCTTATTAAGGTGGTGGGTGAGGATGAATGAGGTTAAGGGAGGGAAGGGCACAAGTGTGTCAAGGACCGAGTGGCTTTTACGTGTAAAGCAGCAGAGTGCAGCTCCACCCCTTTGAGAACTATTAGCATCCCCGAATGAGTTGGTGACTTCCTTTGTTGTCTCCTTTCGATTGGCAGCCACAACTGAGAAGTGCATGGTGTCGTCCAGACCTCCTAGCCCGTCTTTCTCACACACGACGTGATCTGATTGCAGGTCAGTGATTTGTAGTAAGTGTGTCGGGAAAGAAGACAGAAAAGAATTCATCCAACGTTTGATTGAATTGTGTGCCTTCAGTCCATTTTTACTTTCAGCCCAGGTTCTTTTTGCACACCCATTCGTTCCATCTTCTTCTGTGCATCCGTCCTGCGCAAGTCCATCCATTCCCCTCTTATACCCTTGGCTTCGAAGGTTTGCCCCCCCGCCCCCTCACACACACTTAGGCAAACGGCAGATCAGATCATTCTGTTGCGTTTGTGCGTAGGAGAGTCTGTGATGACGTCACTACACTGGGTGGAGTTTCGTTTCCTGGTTCCCCCTCCTCCAGCAGAGGCAGAACCTGTAGAGTCCAGATGCAGTGCCATCTCCTCTGAGATGAAAGTGTTTAGGTCAACGTCCTGGAGCCCATTACGCCTGCTGCGGCACACCGGCCCCGAACCAGAAGAACTACCTCCACCAGTGCCTCCTCCGTTACTGCTGCTCCCACTCACATGTGTGGGAGAACCTGGAGCACCAGAACGAACACTGATACTCGCCATGGCTCCACTCAGACCTGAAGGGAGGAGGAGAAGACAATATCAGCTCTATGTGGACAAATTAGATAAGCAAACTACTTCAAACACAACCTTAAAAATAACACTGCACTAAACTTGCTGCTATACAAAAGTGTTTTGACCTGCAATTTTGCATCTCCATCATTTATAGACGTTTTAATGAAGAGAAACAACCCACTATCCCTTTAAAAGGGTCAAGCTAGCACAGCATCACACCAAAAGTTTGGCATTTTCTACTCCACCCAGCATTTACAGCAATTAATTATTTTTTCACATTGTGCCACGTCACATTATGGTAAATACAGCCAGTAATTCCTGTTTCAAAAATATATGTTATTTTATATACTTATATATAGATGGAGATGAGATGGAGGAAAAAGGAAATTGTGAACATAGTTTTTGTTATTTGGAAATTCACCAACAAAAATTCAGATGTGATTTAAATATCGGACTTGTGAAGTTGAGTCATGGAATTTATTCTATCGCACAAACAGCCAAAATAAAAGACGACAATGTCAGATGTTAAAACAACAACAGTAACAAACGGCTTTAGATGAGAACAGTTTCTCAGCATATAAAGTAAAGAATCCGGCTGCCATGAATTTACAACCCAGAAGCCACGTCACAGATTCATTACTCCGAAACACAACACACTTTCTGTTGGCCCAGTATGTAAATATTATCAAATGTGAAGTTTGTAAATATTAAGCTCAGACATAAGTTTCAGATGTAAACAGAATGGCCTTTTCTCAGACTCTGAGCTATAACTAGAGATATTAAAATAGTTTACTGCTCCTTGGCAAGTCCATTAAAAAAACCTGAGCAGTCTCTCGTCTCCACTTCGTATCTCAGAGCAGGAGTCACAGAGCTTAGACTTCTACAAAGTTGTGTTATTAGAACGTTTGCCGTCAAACGCTATTTGAAGCCGTCATCAGTGACAAACACCACAAAATTATTTCCGCGGCAATAAAAACTGGAATGACTGCAGTACGATTTCTGCTGCTACGACTTAATAACTTCACCCATACTGGTAAAACCCATCAAGAAAAATATTTACAACTCCCAAATGTAGGCAGCTTGATTTACAGTCATGAAATACATAGATTTCACAGTTGTGAAATCAAAATGGTGATACTCATTTGTTAACATTACAATAAGATAAAAAGCAAGGGAACAGTTGACATATTATGAAGCTTTTTCCCTGCATCAATGTAAATAAAAATTATTTTGTTGGCTGTGACAAGCACTAGTGCAATGCACAACGGATTTAATAACTGAATCAGGAGACACCGTGAAACCTCCTGACAGACGGAACTTGAGAGCTTGTAATCCCGACCACCAAAACACCTAAAAATAATTTACCATAATCTCTGCTATATCCTTTAATTGCCACTTCAAAATGCGAGGAGCTTCAGATAAACTGCTCAATATTAATTTACACTGAGGGCAGAGCAAATTAATATTCAGTGTAACCATATTACATTTGCATCACCAGAACTAAAAACCATTTAGCTTTTAGTACACCAAAATCTCTCTTCTGACACACAAAAAAACTAAATTAGGCACCTTCTCGTTCCATTTGCCAACACATACGCAAATAAACACAACTTAACCTTATCTCATGTGCCACATGTGGCAGTGTAGATGGACTGAAGGACACACATGCTCTCTTACACTCACAAGCTCCTTGATTATGGAGAATAAAAAAAAACTGTGTTGACACTGAGGTGACAAAGATTCAAGCAGTTTTAGAGTTCAACATTTCTTGCTTCATTTGAAAACACCTTACGCTGTAAATACATACAAAAGACATGCGATATTAGTGGTCCTTTATACTAGAATAAAAGACGAGTAGTAACCGTTATTTCTTTCTAATAACGCAGCTGTGTTCTTGGTTGCAAACCAAGCGTTTTATTTTAGAGGTCTTGAATGACAAATAATCGGTGAACCAGGAATGATCCAAACACCCCTTACCATGCAGTGCTATAGCCTCTCTAAAGGGCTGCAGGTCTGCTTCTACAGACGAGCCAGTCTCAGCTGGTGAATTAGCCCGGCTGGGAGCCACCATGGCTAGCCGAGGGTTGGCCCTACTACTCCTGTGAGGTGGTGCCTTGCCACACAGAAAGCTGATTAGATCCTCCCTACGGATGGTTCTCCGGCGCTTTTTCACCCAGGCCAACATGTCCTGCAATCCAGCAGAAGAGGGATCCATCCCTCGGTTACCAACTTTGTATTATTAATATTTATATTATTTCATGAACAAACACTGATGCATTACGTTTCCCCATTAAGATCACTGCTGTGTAAACCTATATAGAATGGTTGTTAAGATATTACTACAGGACCCACCTTATTACGACGTTGGTGGCCTATTTGGATGCCCCGATCGAAGCTTCTCTGATGGGCCTCCACACTCTCTGTGATGGTGAAAAACATCAACTGACTCACAATCACGTATCATAAAAATCACACCGGTGAGGTCTTAGCTCAAAGCAGTGACATTTTCTGTAATAGCTTCTGCATTTTCAGTAATAAACATCTGTTTTATTTATTGCTGAACTGCACCACATTTACACTTTTAACAGAAACACAAAACACCTACAAGCCTTGTGACTGATCAATGCGCAGCTGATGGTAATAACAGAGACTGTCAATAAAAATGTCTATATGTACACGTACAGCGACGGCCAGATACAGTCTATATTGATGAACTGAGACAAAAACAATAGCTGTTCATAGTCGGCCATCAGCAAACCATACTCAGAACTTCAAGGATTGAGGGAATGTTAGTTACCTTTGTAGAGGTTGGTAACTGCCGTGGCAGCATTCTGAAATGGCACCCACAACGACAGGCCCTGCTGATGGCACACTCTGTCTGCAGAAGACAAGAGGAAAAACTCCGGCTTGGTTTTTTTGCATATGACTTTGATCGTGATTATAAAGCAAGCATCATCCATGTGACCAAATCACAACAAAAGTTCTGAGACAGAGCAGCTCAGGCACTGAAGGGGCTGAGGGGGGGGGGGGGGATCATTTTCATTCGCCATTTTGTCTTGCATCTACAATTGCAGGGAAAGAGTTTGTCCTAAAAAGTGACTGGCAGTGCTTGATGCCCAGCCTGGCAGCAAGCAGCAGCACCAACTTAACTGCCCTCTCAGCAGTAAAGTTGCAAAGCCATGTCAAACACACATATGCCACACACGCATCGGCCCAACAAGTCGATGTCTGTGCATCTCGACAAGAAGCTGCAACGTGTGAAAAAGCCAAAGTATTTGCAGATTGTGGACGCACGATTATTTCTAGGCTGAACCAATATTATCCTCGCCATTTTGTGATTTTAACTGCTAGCGGCGCGTTGCTAAACAAACTGCTCACTCAGCAGCAAAGCGGCCGTTTAAAAGGAAGTGTTCACTTCAGAGCTGTCAATTTATTGGCAATTTAAAACCAGAACATCGCCTGCGGAGAAACAGATGGCAACACTGACAGCGTCCGAAATAAGTTAACGCCATCTGGGAATGTCGCGTAGCTACGATTGTTGTTAACGTTATCATCGCCATTTTCTAACTTGCCCGGCTAACGTTGCGTTAGCCATCCGTGGCTGTCTTACTTGGTGTCAACAAGCTAGCTTTGTGACAAAGGTATTCCACGATAACTTCGGCTGCTCTTCTCATGCCAGCAAACCTGGATCATGTTGCTTAACAATCGAGAGAGGGCAAAACTATACCGCCAGGTTCAAGTTTATAGCCAACTGTTTTTTTTTTTTGTTTCGGGATAGCATGACTGTTACGCTAGCTATATTTAGCATTGCAAAATCAGCTGTGAACGTTCCCCGGGACTGGCTAGCGACCTTGCTAACGAGTTATTAGCATTCTTGTATTACAGACGCGGCCGTTTACGAATGTCAGTTCACACTTTAGCCTCAAAAATATCCGATCGCTTAGCAACCGGCAGGCTGTCTACTCCACGGAACACGCTCAACGCGGGCACAGTTAGACGATCGGGCGAACAGAAGGTGGCTGTCTGAACCTTTGTATAACTGTGCCACTGCAGTGGCGGAGTTTTGGAAGAGATGCCACAGTTTCTCTTGGTCGTTGTCGGCCTCCTCCTCGCTCGGCTCCCTCTGCTCCGCTTCGGCCAAACACTGCCGCTCCCATTTTGAGAACCAGTGCTCGGGTCCGTGTTCCTGTATCTCCGAGTCTCCGTCTTCTTTCTTGTCCTCCATTTATTGCACCACAACTTGAAGAAAAATCACTTTTAATCGCGATGTGAATATGTGGGCACTGTAGGAGGAGTTTTGTGAGCAAAGAGACAAATACTGTTAGAATGTTGACTGTTTCGCACTACACCCGAACATTGCGCCCGACCGCTGCCATCTGTGAAGATTAGCTTAGCAAACTATTTTTCCTAGTTGCCGACGTTGGGTGATATATGCGGTGCAGACTATCCTGTTACGCGCTTCAGCCCGCCCATCACTGCCGATGTCAAAGACAATTGGTCGAAGCAGCACTGCAGGGTGGACTGGAGCCGTTTTCTCTGCGCGTTATTCACTCCCCGACACGTCCCGTCACAGCATTGACACAAAAGAATCCCTGCCCCTAACTGAAGCTTGCAAGAGAGCACAGGCTCTGTAAAACAGGAGAGAATAAGATCAAATTGAAGAGAAGATAATAGAATAGAATCTCAAATAACACAGTTCAAATAGACCTATATTCCGGATTTATCTGTTTCGCCTACTTTGTACGCATTCATCATTATTAGTAATAAGGCAACTATTAGAATTACGTTTCTATTTTGCTAAATATTATACGTATTATGGCTTTGTCCTTTAGTTTTTTAGAAACACTTGGATTGCCCCTCCGTTGGGATCAATTAAATGTTAATATAATAGTATAATATCACATAATAACCCATAACCTCTATTAGTCTATGACACGTATGACGTTATTGAATATGCAAATAAAAAAACAATATTAAACAACCACGCAAAGTTATATTAATCAAAATATTGAAGATTATTTGCTAATATCAGAAATATAACGGTAATGACAACTCCGGATGTAGTTCTGACTTTTGACCACTGGATGGGGACATTTCCTCCAAATCCGAAGTCCTCGTTTCGCATCCAGTCACATTCTCTCAATGTATGAGAGTTGACTTCCAAAATGTTCAGTGCACATTTATGCAATCTGCCTTGTGTTTTACTGTACAGTAACTTTAGCTTAGACGTTTGTTGTTTTTATAAATAATATATATATATATGCATTTTTGTCATCTGTGATTTCACTATTTTTGTGTGTGTGTGTGGACTAGTCAATTCTATAAGACTCACTGCCTCAGCATATAAAAGAAAAACCCAGACCAAATTTGACAGACGTCCTAAAATTCAATATTCAAGTAAATCAAACATGTTTGCCTAAATATACTCCGCAGCAAGTACAATGAGCCTGACACTTACTCTAAAATCTATTGAAATTAGCCTACAAAAGTCTAAGAGCGCTACTCAATTGTATTTCATACAGTACTCAATTGTTGTCAATTGGCTGTTGAAATGCTGTTGAAAAAGTCTTGATTTGTTCTACAAACTCAAAGAAATGTATTCATTTATGGGGAAGATAAAAACAGGTGCTGGTAAAAGGTGGGGCCGTTTTTTTTCTATTTTTACTTTATGTACAAATTGGTGGTTATTGCATAATATACCATCATTTCTTAGTTGAAGTTTTCTTTATTTAAAAATCCTTATCTGCTAAACTACAAGAGCTAAATGGCCTAAATGAAGTAGGGAAAGTAGGCTGCAATGTTTCTCTCATCTGTGGGGGAGCAACAGTAAAGGTGACATAAATTGAAATAGTCCACCAAAGTACTTCAAAAATAACTCAAGTATAGTATTGTTCTACTGGTCTGTCTATTTATATATTATATATTTATGTATATAAAGTCTATGGCTCTGACAGACATAGCGGCAAACCAGTGTTAGTGTCGCACGCTGGAGCAGTTAAGTGAATGAATGCTGACGTGGTATAGTCATGGGCTAAGCTATTTTGATCATGTTTAATTTAGTTTGAATGATTCTGTATTGAATTTGTCAGTCATATTTTGATGAGATCCCCAGGGAGAACAAGACTTTTCCCAGTGGGACACTATTACTACAGTAATTCCAACTAACTAGATCAAACTAATTAAGCAAACAACTGTTGTAAATAAATGCGCAATACACGCAAAACCCCATGATGAGACAAGGGACTAACGTCCATAAAGTGCCGGTCAAAATAGCTGATAATAAGCATTAGAGCAATTGAAGAGCACCGAAGTAAGTAATTAAACAAGGGCCTAATATTAATAACAATAACAAATGGTAATTTAAAAATATAAGCAGTTTAATTATGGCCAAAATGTATTTTCTGCTCATTAATGGACAAAAATATTGGGTATTGCAAACAGAGTAAACTGAATGAACACGCCGATTTTTGGCCCGTTTGTTTACAGTCTCCTTGTGCATTCAAGTCGGTTCGGTGATTGTGTTGGAACGTGTAGTCGAGGGCAGCCCCTGGTTTTGTCGTCCCTCTAAAATCCATTCATACCATAACTGTTAGCAGTACTTGCATTTGATTTCTCCCGAATCTGACGCACACGCCTCTGATCCCTATCATCTAGCGCCGATGTGAACCTGGACGGGGATGGGCCAGTGTTTGGATCTCCATGCGGATGTGACATTTCAGAGAAGAGCGCGACCGCCATTTTGAGATTTACCTCAGACTCAACACATCACAAACCACGGGAGGAGCGCTAACGTTTTACGACCGGGCACGTCCCCGTTAAGAAACGAGAGCTTAGCTAGAAATGCAACACACCGTCGCCTTTAGTCGCTTACGGTTTTAAGGCCGGTTGGGGGAATTGGTTTATGTCGGGCCGTGGCAACTCGAGTCTCCGCGAACTTCCAAATTAACGCTAGTGCTATTCCTGATTGGAAACGGGTTTGAATGGATAGCTCCTTCCTCCGCTCTTCCCCAGACGAGGGACAATCGGAGGAGCGCACGGACTGGGGATATCGCAGGCAAAGTTGTTGAGTGTGTGTGTGTCTATAGCAAATGAGCCTTTGTTTTCATTGTTGTTGTACCGATATCAGCACTTGGCTGCCGAGTGTCAGGTAGCTTGACGCTAAGCTACCAACGGGGTAATTGGTCGTGAAGGTGCAGGTCGTGCTGTGAGCTCTGTTATTGCCCCACATTTCCCGGGGTAAAGCCGGATTGATTGAGCTCATTTCAGCGGGCCGCGGAGCCCCGGTCCATTCATCCCACCCACTGCCGTCAGCCAGCGACTCGCACCCACCAAAAGCGCCGAGATTGGGCGAATAGCGAGCAAATACGTCCGCGTTTCTCTACCCGCTCCCCCGCCGACCTCCCCTCCTCACTCCCCGGCGCTGACAGCGGACAAGGCCGAGGTCGTAACAGAGCAGGCCCGGCCGCCGAGGCTCGACCTGTCCACCCCACCTTCACATCCTACCACACCTCGCCAGCAGTCCAGAACCCGGTTCCCCAACGAGCCGACCCTGGACAAGGTCGAGGGTAACAAAGACAGTAGGGAGAACCGCATCACAACTACAACAACAACAGCTGCCAACATGAACCATCACCACCACCACACGCAGCAGCAGCAGAAAGCCGGCGAGCAGCAGCTCAGCGAACCGGAGGACATGGAGATGGAGGGTAAGTGACGGTCCCGAGAATGGGGAATAGCCATTTTCCGACACACTCTGTCACCGTCGAGGATCTGCAGCAGAAAGGCGTAAAGTTTTGGGTGCAAACTGAGCTGAAACTCCTCAGTAAACACGCAGGCCTGAAGCTAGCTAGGATAGCCGGCTGCATTTTTGCTGAATGTGCGTCCGTTGCAGCATACTTGTGTGGAGCTGACCTCATTTTGCGTTATAAGCAAACGGAGCTTGTGTTTTTATCCAAAACGTTACAAATGCAATGTCGCCTTGCTTGTAGATGTAGAAATTATCTATTCATACACACGTTTAGCGACCGCTCACACAAATGCATCTATTCCAATAGGAGGGTATTTGTAAATAAACTTGACGTTCGCTAGCCGTAGCGACTCACGAGAGACAGTTTGCCAAATCATCGCCATTCACAGTCCGCTTGTAGTCAAAGGTTTCCAGGCCCGCCGACTGCTGATAACGCAGCTTAAATGTGTGTAAACAGGGTGGTTGTTGGTCTTGTGATTATGATAGATCGATCGCTAGGTTTATTAATATTGCTTCTTTGACTTGGCGGTGAGCATTGGGTCGGTTTTGACATGTTCCCAACACGCATTCCTCTTCACTTAGCCTTTTCCTCCAGAAAGTGAACGGTAGCGTTGTTATCGCGCACCCGTGACGTTACTGCATGGCCGGTTAAAAACCCTCCAACATAGTCGTTAATATTCGGGGGTTTGTCTGAAAGACAACGTTAGCATCGTGTCCGGTAGCTTATCCATCAAAAACGGGCCCCGCAGCCCACCGATATGGTAATGTAGGGCAGTTATCAGTGTGGCCTTTAACGTGCTAGTTAGTATTAGTTATAATTACATGCACCGAACTGGTCGCTTCTGTTACCATGTGTTCGTTAAGCTGGTAAAACGAATTGAATGATAGCTACTGTAAGCTAGTCAATTAGCTCCAAGTGCCACTTGGTTACGTTCTTTTGCCGGCTAGCATGCTACTTGTCTGATCGGCTAACGCTCACAGAGGGGGTGTGTGGCGTTCCAAAATGGTGGCTCGAATTTTGCAACGTTTGGTTTAGCTTTCGGTGGAATGTTAGGCCTTCAGTGTTTGTATCGCGCAGTCTGTGTCCTTAGAACCGGCCGATGTTTGCTGTGCGTCGGTGTAGTGTTGACACTCGGGGCGATGTTTTCTCTAGCTCGTTAGCTGGTCCTGCTGAACGCAGCTAATGCTGGCTAATAATGGCCTGCAGATGAATCTGGGGCTAGTGTTTGCTACATAGCTATGGGGCTAACGCAGATGCGTCAATCCGGGTTTTCCAAAATTGACAGAGGTAGAACAAGTTTAGCTAGCTGTTCAACGAGGACGAGATGGTGATGATGATGATGTACTGAACGTTAAATGTACTTTAGTTAAGTTGCGTGTTGGGTAAATACGTTGACGATTGAAGGTTTTTATGTGAAACTTGTGGCAGTGCTGGCAAGTAACGGTAGTCGCCGCTGCGGTAAGCCAGGCCCGCACGGGAGCAGCGCGGGGATTTGCTGCTTCATTGTACTGAAGACCAGACGGCAGGGAGCTCGCCATTTTTAATGATCTGTGTTTTTGTTAGTCCGTCTTGCAGTCAGGGACAGGGATGTTAGCGGCTTACACTCTGACACCCCATCATGCCAGTATTTCCGTTGAGCTTTTACTAATGTCAATTTTGGACCGAGGAATGGCTTGTGGGAGGCCTCAGCATCACTGCGTCATTTAGACCCAGTGCTTTTATTATCCGTTAACACACATGGTCGCTTGTCATTCATCAGCGCACAGTATGAAGCGTATCTCATTCAGTTACAGGAAAAAGCAGGTGCGAACAACTCGAGGTGGCATTTGCACGATTTTATTTTAATATTTTTCTTACAAGTAGCAGGTGCACTCATCCGATGTCCTCATCCAGTAGTTGCTGGTTCACCCTTCTTGGGTTCGCTCCCAGTGCACTGCAGCCCGAGAAGGATGGTCACAACAAAATCACTGACATATTTCTGACTTTTAATAATACAAGCCACAGTTCCTCCATTTCTTTGAAATGATACAGCAGTTTTAATTAGTTGCCGGGCGGTTGCGGCTACAGTCTGTCTGACACCGCTTTTCAAAAAATAAAAAACAGTTTACTGCTATATAGGATGCCATTGTTAAAAAGAAATGACTTCTTTTTCCAGCGGATGAGATCAAGAAGTGTACATGTTAGCGCGTCTATGACATCATCAATGACAGGTTTTTGAGGCTGACTGGCTTTGACGTTTGTGTAGCCAGTTGTTAAGGAAACGACTTTTCGTTTTCAGTTTCCAGTGAATGGAGGGACGTTGAGCAAAAAGGTAGTAGTGGAACGCCATTGTGTTGCTGTGGAAGTACATGGTTTCTTACCGTGTGCTGTGGAATGGTTTCTTTATGAGCTCAATTGTGAAATCTAAAATTTAAGTAATGTTCAGTGTTGTATCATACAATGACCTATGGGGTGGATAGTTGTTGGACCATCTGACAACAGTGAGCCTGCCTCTGTAAGGAAGTTATTAACTAACAGTATTCCAATCAGCTTAAGTCCGTGACGACGTTGAACGGGTTGATATCATTTAGACGGTGTTTTGTATCTTTGCTGTATCCAATGACATTCAGAAAATAAGTGTGTTTATTGTGGTCTGATGCATCAGCATTCCAGCGTTTTGGTGCGGCAAGTAACTGCAACAGAATTAGCTCTGCTGTTATACCTTTGTTGCTGCAGGTTAATTATACATCTGGATTTGTTTCTCTCTGACTAGCATGAAGTTGTCTCATAGGGAAAACATTTTCATCACAGTCACACAAAAGCATTGTTGCTGTATTCCATTAAAGCTTTGATTTTAGATATCAGAGAATTAGGAAAGATCAGGCCCTTCTCACTTGAATGTAAAGATGTAATATTTTTATTACCAGTTACTGTTGCAGTGCAACTGTAGCCAGTATTCAGCTTAATTTATTCCATACTTTGAAGTGTGTGTTTGTGCATGCGTGTCTGTAAATAGGTGAAAAACCTGGAGCTTGTGCACAATTCAGTGCATAAGGGTCATCATTAGTTCCTATGGCTTGCGTCTAGGCAGGGGTAAATGGGTCGTGAAGTGAAGGTTCAATTTCCGATAAGGAAAAACTCCTATAGGAGATGCATTTCATTTCCTCAGAAACTCCTGAGTCTTGGGATCTAACGCTGACCCTTCTCGGAGCTTTCAGGGTAGACTGACACAGTGGGCGGGACAAGAAGCTGTGATGGAGTTGACTGACAGACCCCATTAGCAGGGTGTAATCCACTTGGGAAAATAAGGTCAGTCTCCGTTGATAATGTTACTGGGAGACACACACAGCTGACACAACTGATTCTTTAAGCTTTGTGAACGTCCAGGAGCACAGATACACATGAAATGCAGCGTAAGAGATGGGTTGACACAGCACCTCATTTGAAAACTTGGGCCTGAGTGTTCAGATCTGTGCTGTCTTCTGTAGTGTTCTATTAGGTTTCACACACTCAGACGTCTACTCGAACCTCCCAGTGATTCTGTCATCCGTGTGTTTTGATAAGCGAGACTGTGCATCGAGCAGTCTCACTATTCATCTGGGATAATTGTTGTCCTCTGTGCATGTGTGATTTTGTTTGAGAGATGACTTACAGCTTAATCCTGCATTGTGTCCATAATTATCCAGCCCACTGTACTGTTGCATGGCCTTTGTTGAGCACATCCACACTCTCTCCCTCAGTCTGATACAGAGACCGGGAAAAGAAGACTTGTCATGCTGTGTCAGCAGGGTATTCCCTGTGAAGGGAAGAATCAAGTTTGGAAATGCATGAGATAAAGAAAGTACCGAGTTACATAAAGACATAATTCCACTCGTTTAATGGCTCAGATGATTATGATATTGTTAAATAAAATCTATCTGCCTTGTTCTTTAAAAGATGGATAAAATCAAACCACGTGGCAAAATAAAAATGAACATGATAAAGCTCTTCTCAGAAAGTCCTCGTACATCTAAATAATGAAGCGGCATTGGCAAATATGATCATTTTAGTTGTTGACTTGCCTATTAATTTCTTAAAATAAGATGTTTACACAATATTAAGCAAATAAAGTGTCTCTTGTAAGCACAACATCTAGCCTGAAATGATTGCAATTGCTTGACCATGACTGCTAAACGTGGATGAAAATGAATACACATTTGAACATAATTCTTGACTATGATTTTGTTGTTGGTGTCATAGTGGTTGGCTGCGGATGCCAGATTCAGTAGATCTTTGTAAGGTGGGGTTGTGTTTTTTTTTTTTTTCTGACTTGCCAAGTAGTAAGCGATATAGATGCTTTCCTCCCAGAGAGGAGTGTGCTCCTGGTTTATTAAGCTTGATCCCTGCCTCAAAGTCAGGACAGTCTAACCTTATTTTTTCTGTTTGTATAGCTGGGGACACGGATGACCCTCCAAGAATCCCAGCCAACCCAGTGATCAACGGTAACGTAGCCATGGCAGACGGACACAACAACACAGAGGAGGACATGGAGGATGGTGAGGAGGATGCGGACAAAAGAACTTGACTGTAACGATGTTTGCTTGTTTAGAGGGCTAACCAAGTTGCTCACTGACTTAACGTTCACTAGTGACAGACTTATGAGGTAAAATACTTCTTGCTTAGTAAATATCTTTTCTTTTAGCTCTCGATTCATGACAATACTGTAGTTGAAATCAAACTTTAGTCAAAGAGCTGCTGCCATGATGGTTCAGACCCTCCCTACCCTCTAATAGTCCATCAAGATGTGGTGTTATATTTCATCATCACAAGAAATCCTTGGACATTGTTTTGACAAAACAACTCCAGGAAGTAACTCTTAACTGGAAGCCTACCAATAGAAAGAAGTCAACAGACATGTTTGATGCTCTCTGAAATATTACACTTGTGATACCTTTATCACAGGGTGTTAATTATAAAACTAAATGCAGGCCTTTATTTTTGTATTAGCATTTTCCAGTGTTTTTCCCCTAACCCTGCCATCTTTCCACAGATACTAGTTGGCGATCAGAGGCAACTTTCCGTTATGTGGTTGAACGCTTCAGCCGCCTGAGTGAGTCGGTGCTGAGCCAGTCCTGCTTTGTCCGGAATCTTCCATGGAAGATTATGGTGATGCCGCGCTTCTATCCTGACCGGCCACACCAGAAGAGCGTGGGCTTCTTCCTGCAGTGTAATGCAGAGTCAGACTCCACGTAGGTGTCTTGGTGGGATGGGGGATTTATGAAGAATTGTGTAAATGTAGGCACACACTCAAATGTTGTTACACACACAGTGTGTACATGTTTGTTCAAGTAATTTTATACAACTGCTGTTTAAACAATGGCATAAATACTTATTGTTGGGTAGAGCTTTAAAAAATGAGCAAAATATGATCCAGTCCCTACAGGAATTCACAATGTTGCGATGACAGTTGAACCAAGCCCCAGTTGCAATTTATAACACAATAAACACATTAAGTAAAAAAAAATAAAGAAATCAGGCATTTCAGACTGCAACAATCACAAAAATTATCTGTGAAATACTGGAGGGACTGATGATCAGTAATTTCTATTGAACTGTCTTTTGTGCACTGAATGGCACTTGGTGTTTAGATACAGTAAACGGCTGAAGGTTACCTTGTACAGTTGGTTTAGGACTGTTAGATATTGTGGTGCTTATATATGGTGCTATCTACGGCTGAGTTTTGGAATGGATCTCCTTATTTGATTTTGATTTGCACCTTTCAAAATTAATACATTTTCACTTGTTTCTTGAGGATTACTTTCTATCAGAAAAATACTAGTGTTGCATTTTTTCTGCATTCAACAAATGAGCTTTGTTAACATGGATATAAGTTTGAGTGAAGTGCACTCAGACTGAATTGTCACCCATGTCATTGTCAGTGGTTTAGTTTCTTCATTTTTTATATTTCATCTTATTTTCCTTCCTAAATTAAAGTGAAATATAGGACATGATACATTCATATGTTTTTGGGCCAGTACCAAAGCCGCACCATGCCATATAGCTAAATATGGACTGTCAGCAGTGTGCAGCTTACCCACATTAATGGTCTTTTAGACCACAGATATGACAGAATTCGAAGCCTCTTTACCACATGCAATGGAATCCTGACATTCTCTGGACTTCATCTGAAGGCGGTGCATGAAAATCTGCTCCTCAATTTATTAATTTGACTTCAGGCTGATATTTACAGACACCTACAGTTAGCTAGTGTTGGCCCCTAACAGACATGTTGAACAAAGTAGGATCCACACACTTTTCCTCTTATATGACTATATATATATATATAAATATAATTATTTTTTAAAATACATTTCTAATTGTTTTGGTCAGGTGCATATTTAGTTTTTGCTTTAGTTTACTTTTAGATGAGAACTTCACTGGAGGCTACATGTGACAAATAAAATGTATTGACATAATTTAAATGGACCCCACCTGTGGGTTTAAGGTGGTGCTCCACCACTGCATGCCAGGACAAAAACAAAGTTATGAATTGAAGTATTATTTTATAGTTGTATTCATGAAAATTGTGAAGTATAAATTAGGGCAAGACTATAAGAAAGTTTGTGAAGACTTGCATATTCTTTGGACCCCAGTGGTCTCAATAATTGTAAAACTAAAGATGTTTAGAAGCCCCTCTTCTTGTTGTTTCAGGTCATGGTCATGCCACGCACAGGCCATGCTGAAGATTATCAATTACAAAGATGATGAAAAGTCCTTTAGCCGCAGGATCAGTCACCTGTTCTTCCACAAAGAGAATGACTGGGGTTTCTCAAACTTCATGTCCTGGAGTGTAAGTACAGTTTTAATTGATAGTTTTTTGCATAGGTCAAAAACTGCTAGAGTAAGTTGTTATTGGCTCCTTGTCTCTTTGGACATCTGCCTCGTGGTTTTTAGGTATTTATTTTAAAAATATTAAGTAAATCCTTTCCCTCGTACATGTTATGTTACTGTTTTTTTTTTTTAAATTCAGGATGTGACTGATCCAGAAAGGGGCTTCATTGACGATGACAAAGTCACCTTTGAAGTTTACGTCCAGGCAGATGCCCCACATGGAGTGGCGTATGTAGCTTTCATTTTTCTCTGCTTGTGTTTTCTCTCTGACCTGGGATTTCTGCAGTGGTTCCAGGTGGCATTTTCTCTGTTTAGGTTTTATGAATTATAGCCCTTACATTGGCTTTCTGTCTATAAATAGCTGGGACTCTAAGAAACACACAGGCTATGTTGGACTAAAGAACCAGGGAGCAACCTGCTACATGAATAGCCTGCTACAGACGCTCTTCTTCACCAACCAGCTACGACGGGTAGGTTTAAATCTCTGTGTTCATTTGTGTCTGACTAAGGTTTTCTTTGTCCGAGGTGCCGGCTGCCTTTTCTTTTCTCTGTTGGCTGAATGCATTGGATCAGATAATGATTTGTATTGTGTGTATGCAGGGAAGAACTTTAGTGTTTGTGTGTGTTTAAACCCTTTATTTGCAAGTTGTCATCTGTCCTAAACATATCAAATGCAGACAAAAATTTAAACATAAACTGAAATTTACAGCAAGTACACCTGCTGTGCAAAATGCAAGCACCTACTATGTTTGTCTTCAGCTGATCATTTTTGTGACACTACTGCTACTATAACGTGGTTTCACTGAATCCCTTTATTTAAATCACAGTGCCACCCCAAGTTGACTTTAGTGTTTCAGTGTTTTTGTGTGTAGATTCATTGAAGAGGCTCAGAGGTTTTGCCTGCAATAACAATGGCCTAGATGACACGTTCAGTATCTTTCTGTTGTCAACTAAGTTTAAATATTGTAACTGTCCTCACAAAATTGAGAATATTAGTAAGTTTAATATGATTGTTGCTGTTTTTGGAGTGTGAATCCTCACAAACTTTGTCTTTGCAGGCAGTGTACATGATGCCCACAGAGGGAGATGACTCGTCCAAGAGTGTTCCCTTGGCACTGCAGAGGGTTTTCTATGAGCTGCAACATAGCGACAAACCTGTCGGCACCAAGAAGCTCACAAAATCTTTTGGGTAGGATATAATGATTATATAATGTGGGTTATTTCATCCACAAATTTTAAACTTTGCCTTTTAATACGGTTCTCATTGAATAGATAGCTGTATGCTTTCTTCCTGATTTGTGGCTGTTATCTCTAATTGCTGTTTTTTTTTCCTTTACATTAAGGTGGGAAACACTAGATAGCTTCATGCAACATGATGTACAGGAACTGTGCAGAGTGGTGAGTTTTTACAAAAAATATCTAAATCCATATAGGAGTGTGTGGGTGGGTCATTTAGCAGTCAAGAAGTCAATTAGCAGATCCGTTTACACAAAGGAACTTACAAGTAAGTTGCAGACACTAGAGACAACTTAAGTGTAACTGCTCTACCAGCTGAGCTACAGCCGTGTGTGTGCTTGTGCTTTAGGGCCCAAAAAAAGTTTGGAAAAAGTAAGGAAATTTTGCCAATCCATTTATGGTTGGGGGAATCATTGTATCTTGAACACTTTGTCCAGTTGGGTTAGGATAGGGTCTAGGCTAGGGAATGCATTATGTCAACGGAAGTCATATAGATGTATATTTAATTGGCTTTACTGTGTGTGTTCCAGCTCCTGGACAATGTGGAGAACAAAATGAAAGGCACTTGTGTTGAGGGAACCATCCCCAAACTCTTCAGAGGAAAAATGGTGGTATGTTTCCTCTTTCACTCCCTCATTCTCATTTTGTCTAACTTCTCCTGTTATAATCACATTTACATTTGTTTTATCAACATGTAGAAATGAGTTAATGTTAAAAAAGACAACATATGTGAGGGGAGGGTTATGCTTTTAGTTTAATAAAGTTCTTTTTAGTGCATAATGTTTGGTACACAGTATCTAATTTAGGATATATACTGCAATAAGGTCTGTTAAAGAATAGAGCAGCTAAAGCAACAAGTGCATCTCTTAAATATAACATTTGTGACTTGCCAGTTGAGGAGTAATCTGACCCATGTTCATGTTCTTCCTCCAGTCATATATCCAGTGTAAGCATGTGGACTACAGGTCAGAGCGAATAGAGGACTACTATGACATTCAGCTTAGCATTAAAGGAAAGAAGAACAGTAAGTAGTGACAGTTTCAACACAGCAGACTGCTTAAAACAAAGAGTAGTCTCTGTTCCTTCGTTGTCATTCTTACAGTTTCCTCAATCTCGTCTGTGGTCTCTGTTTATTTTCAGTCTTTGAGTCTTTCAAAGATTACGTTGCAACTGAACAGTTAGATGGAGACAACAAATACGATGCGGGAGAGCATGGCCTACAGGTGAGTCAAAATCATATAAAAACATTCAAATCCAATACTTTCTTGCTTTATTATTTAGGCAGGAACCTGTTTGCCTGTGTACTAGACTGGAATTTGAAAACATTCACAATGCCAGTTTTGGATAGATTTAGCATTTTCATTTCAGGGCTTCATATACCAGGCATCTTGCCTTAGTGTTGGGTAGAACAATAAAATACACATATAGGTATATTAAACTCTGTTTAAAATGGTTACTTAAAATTGGAAGCATTCATGATGTGAGAATGAATGTCAGTGGGACGTTCTGAATGTTCTTGATTTGTTTGTTCTGCAGGAGGCAGAAAAGGGAGTGAAGTTCCTTACCTTCCCTCCAATCCTTCATCTGCAGCTAATGAGGTTCATGTATGACCCACAGACCGACCAAAACATCAAAATAAATGACAGGTACAACAAACTAACCTCACTCTTGCTTTTGAAAAAATGTGCTTGCTCAAGCATTAACTAGATCATTCCCAGTCACACCCATAATGCACCAGTGGCTGCTTTTTGGTCATCATTTTAGATGAGGCGTGTGGTCTGTAGGTTATTGGTTAAAAAAGTAGCTTTCTATTTCCAGAAATGGCACTTGAGCCTACACACGTTGAACAGCATGCACTGACCTACTGCACAAACGCTGTGAAGAAAAATGAGTCAGAGAATTTCCTGCAGGCTATTTCATTTTCTTTGTTGAAGATAATTGGGGTTTTAACAATCCACAGGCATAATGTGACACTTTCAGAACGCACACAGTGCTATCCAGAATAGCTAATTGTCCTCTGTGGTATCTGAGCTCCGCGTCACCCGTGTGACACTGCACCTGGCCCCCGGAGGGCTCTGTGTACCTACACACACTCACTCGCAGTGTGTGTGTGTGTGTGTGTGTAGCTGTTCAGTGGCAGATGAAGTCTCATCATTACAGAGTTTACTCTCTTGCAAATCTTTTGGTCATTGTCTTATTGCTTAACCCTTCTACTTTCAAAACTCGTTTTATTATACCTAACCAATCTTTGTCTTCCAAATTTTTCTTACGTATTTTCTTGTTTCTTCTCTTCCCTGCATTTCCCCAATGTTTTCACTCTTTTCCTCAATCACTCCTCATGCATTCATCTATCCTCTTTTTTTGCTCTCCTCATTTTTTGATAGATTTGAATTTCCTGATCAGTTACCTCTGGATGAGTTCCTTCAGAAGCCAGACTCCAAGGACCCGGCCAACTACATCCTCCATGCAGTGCTGGTGCACAGTGGGGACAACCATGGCGGTCACTACGTTGTCTATCTTAACCCTAAAGGAGACAGCAAAGTGAGTGTCAAGGAACCAACAGTGAGAACAATTTCTTTATACACTTTACACAAAATATTCTGTGGGTGTAGGCTTTGGTGGTCTTGCTTCATAGTGGTTGGGACTGGGACTTAGTAAATTTAATTTTGGAAAGCTGTTGACCTAAGCATATTAATATATTAATAAGATACACACATATAAGTTAGGTCATGATTTCTTTTTCTTTAGTTTTTTGTTTAGCATTATACACTTGCATGTTGGGTGATTAAAAGCTGACCGCCCTTCTTCCCTACTCTTGTCATCATCACCTGTCATTGTTTCACTACCTTTCCAAACTTGTTTGGTCTTGTTTGTTCTACAGTGGTGCAAATTTGACGACGACGTAGTGTCGCGGTGCACAAAGGAAGAGGCCATAGAGCATAACTATGGTGGGCATGACGATGACCTCTCAGTGCGCCATTGCACCAACGCATACATGTTGGTTTATATTCGTGAGTCCAAGCTCAGTAAGTGATGTTTCACTCCTTCTGCTTTACGGCCTAATACTGAATTAACTGGTGCGAGAGAAAGTGTTAAAAGTTTGTCTATTAGGGACTGAGTTCTTCACAGTTGTTGCGTTAATTTACTGCTGTCGTGATTGTACAATTATTGCTGTTCTGGGATGTGTGAACCTGACAGTTTTCACTGTCAACTCTGTGTTTATCCCAGGTGAAGTGCTGCAGCCGATGACTGATGTGGACATCCCTCAGCAACTGGTGGAACGTCTGCAGGAGGAGAAAAAGGTAGAGGCACAGAAGAGGAAGGAGCGTCAAGAGGCACATCTCTACATGCAGGTCCAGGTAAGGATCCATCCAGGAATTTTTTTTAGATTACCTGATGATCTGATGATGTGCAGATAAATATAATGGGATTGAGGTGTGTCACAGCTAACAGCTTTGTGCAAACTAAATCGAGACCTGGTAGACTGTGATATGAATGAAGTGCTACTAATTACTTGTTCTATGCAAAATATTTAGGGAAATTGCATTTTTTAAAAATCTATGTATCTATTAAACGTACAAGAATTTTCAATAGCTCAGTTTGGAAAGAACTGATGAAGAATGATTGGGGTGACCTGACAAATACGCTGCACAATCCCTGAACTCCCAGATAGGATTAGGGAGAGTGGATGGTTAACCGTAGAGAGAAGGGACACACATCAAGTAAAGGATTTCCAGCTCATGCTCACTGAATGTGTTAATGACAGTCGTGTTCAATTTCTTTATTTGCAAATGGATACGCTATATCCATTAAATAACCATCCATCCCCCCAAACATTTAATGAACTATACTTTTTTTTTTTTTTTTATCGTTTCCATGAACAACACTGGCTACGCAGCCGATTTCATTGCTCTAAACACATTAAGAGGTGGGCACTGTGCCTAATTTTATGAAACACATTTGGTAACTCACTATGATGAAAGCATTGTTGACAAAGTAACTGTTTTGTATAATGTTGTCCTATTTGTTTCTGAAGTAATTTCGTACAGTTTCATGAATTTGTTTCACTTTATATTGCACATCCTGCAGTGGGAGTATTGCACATGCGTACATCACAATGACTATGCTGAAATGAAATGTTGTGCAGCTCTATTTAAGACAGAATGAACTCTGCAGTTGTTTTGTAGATGACAGCAAGGGTGTCGGCAAGACAAAATCTTAAGACTATTTTATGCTCTCTGTTACTGACTGACTTTTTTTTCTTGCAATTCTATATAAGTTAAATGCTAAAATAATTTCAGTAATAGTGCATAGTGGGGAATTTTGGCTTTTTGTGTCTTCAATTTACATTTTAGATCTTTTAAGATTAATAGTCTGTTACTAAAGTTATTTCCTTCCGATCATCTTTCTCCTCAGATGGTGACAGAGGACCAGTTTTGTGGTCATCAGGGCAATGACATGTATGATGAGGAGAAGGTGAAGTACACAGTCTTCAAGGTTCTGAAGAGCTCCACACTGCAAGAGTTTGTCCAGAACCTCTCCCAGACCATGGTGAGAGACTCAAATGTGTGTAAGAAGGGTTACCATAGAGGGATGAAGTCTACCTAAGCTCAAGCACAGTAGACTTGATGTATTGGCAGTGTGTTAATCAGCTAAAACACAGAGTACAGTTGGGTATGTCATACTGTCATGATGTAAATAAACATTTATGGCCATTTTTGGAGGATATTTTTGTGCGACTCAAACAAGATTTAAAATTGCTGTTGCCTTTTTACAGGGTTTCCCGCAAGATCAGATGCGGCTGTGGCCCATGCAGGCCCGGAGCAACGGAACCAAGCGGCCAGCCATGCTTGACTACGAGGCTGACAGCAACAAGTCGGTAAGTGTTTGTGTTTAGAACAGATGTTTATTAGGAATTTTTTTTTTAGTATTATTATTATTTTGTGGTCAGCACTCTATCTAAAGCTGCTGCAACCATAACTTTGTGCTGCTTCAGAGTTGCTGTGTGATGTCAGTACTCAAGCTCTAACACACAGGGGCCACTAAAGGTGCATGTCCTATATTCTGCACTGGCGGCAGACACCGCACACGGAATCCTGGATGCTGCGTCTGCATTTCTTTTCCAGAAAGACTGTATGTCGTCATTTACTTAACTCTCGTGTGCTAATAAATGAGCTTTGGGTAATTTATAAGGTTAATTTAGTCCAATATTACGATTTTAAGGCCTTTCGAGGGCTTGTCTGTCACATAAGCGTTGCCAGCACTCACAGTAGCTGCTCTCTCCAGCTCCCAGACCGACTTTCTGAGCTTCCGTTTATTTACATATTAAATATATATACACGCAGTATAAGTTTTTTTACGGAAAGTTGTGCTGTGACTGTGGATAAGAGCTACACTACAGTCACACCCTTAAGGAATTCCATCACATTGCTTTGTTTAGTATGTTTTACTCAAATACAATACCAGACTTGAATCATAGAAACCTAAATATTGTTTTATTATACCGTCTACTCTCTAGCTGGTTTGTTAGAGCAGTGATTCAATCTTTGGTCTACAGCTAAAATGTTTTTCTGTATTTTCTTTAATAAGAAATAATATGAAAATAGCTGAAATTGACACGTGAAATTCCTTGTTTAAAAAAATGTGCATATTGTTAAAATAAATGTAAGGGGATTGTTGCTTTTGTGTTTGTTCAGTTAAGTCACTTTATTCTTGAAGCTATGCCAATGTTTTCTTTCCATCTGGGGTCCAGAAATACCTCTACATCTTGTGTTTTTATGCTCGCTCGTTTTCAAAGAAATCAACATTCATCACTTACTCCATTTAGTCAGTGATATTGGAAAATAAAATAGTTTTGATGTCTTTGCATGCTTGTTTTCAAGATGATCGATTTAAGCGATAATGAAAACCCCTGGACAATATTTCTGGAGACTGTGGATCCGGAGATGGCGGCCAGCGGGGCCACGTTACCCAAGTTTGACAAAGACCGTAAGTTCCACACGTAGAATCTGCTACAGTGTCCGTTTCTGCTGTGTTTCACACATTCTGCTACTTTCCTTAAAATATAATTTGATTTTTGAGCTCAGTGACTCATTAGCGGGATGTAAAACGTTCTTTCCACTGTGACCTGCATCATTTCTCCAGTAATTTTCCAGGTTATGTGTTTCACTGTGTTGCTGCTATTTGATTTATCAGTTTTAACACAAGCTGTGGTTGTAAATATGTTTTAGTAGCTAGAATGTGCTATTTTTTTAATGTTACATTATTAAAAGTATTTTCTAGAGAAAGTGCTATTTCAATAATAACTTTGTCTTTTTAGATGATGTCATGTTGTTCTTGAAGATGTATGACCCCAAAACCAGAAGCTTAAATTATTGTGGACATATCTATACCCCTATATCCTGCAAAATAAGTAAGTAGTAATAATTTCAAGTTGAAATCTTTCCACACACTGTCTGTATATAAAATTTGCGATGTTTAAACCTCATGTATTATCTGCCTGCACTAAAAAGCTTTAAATTGTTTTTCTGCTGTTGCTTTCTCCCTGTAACCAGGAGACCTGCTGCCAGTCATGTGTGAGAGAGCAGGGTTTCAGCAGGAAACTAGCCTTATCCTCTATGAGGTGATCTATTTATGTCGCTCTCACTGGCTGGAACATTGCTCTGTCTTAGTTTCCCTCTCTCATTTTCACTCTTTACTTGCTCTTTCACATGCTTACATTCTCATGCTTCTATCTTTTCCCTCACATTTTCCTGTTGACACTTTAATGTGCAGCATCTCTTTCTCATGTCCACTTGGAGTTTTACGTATTTAGAAAGCATGTGTTAAATTCCGTTTGCCACACAGCCTAATGTAGACTACATTTTTTTACCATGATGCTTTTTGTGTTGCAGGAAGTAAAGCCCAATCTAACAGAGCGGATACAGGACTATGATGTCTCTCTGGACAAGGCCCTGGATGAGCTCATGGACGGGGACATCATTGTCTTCCAGAAGTAAGATTGTTTGTGTGCCTTGATTTAATTATAATGCGGCGTATTTTAAAGGAAGTGGTTGGCTATGATCAAATTTTAAAAAATAATAAAGTAAGAATCTGGAATGAGAGATGTCAAACTGGTGTTGTTTGAACCCAGCAAGTTGGCTTTTTCAGTAAAAGGCAAACATACACAAAGTTTTATCAGCCTGTTACTGGCATTTCCACATTCCATCAGCTTGGTGTTATGCACAGGTTCTGGTATAAGAGAAAGATTGGCAGAAGATCCCCATATCTCTGAATGTTTTTGCATTTTTAATGAAATACAGAGAAAGTAAATGAGGTAATTAAGAGCTAAATGGACATTTAGACAAAGATCTTGTTAAAAAAAAATCAAAGTGTTTTAGAGAAAGAAGTTTTAAATTAAATGACTCTTGTCTCTCACTTCATTACATCTTTGTTCTTCTGTCCCCGTCTTTCTTTATGCTTTCCATTTAACTTCTCTCTCTCCCAACCTCAACTTTCTTCTGCTCCTGCTTTTTCCATCCTTCTTACCTTCCTGTATATCCCTCCTGCCTGTTCTTTCATCTGCTTTTGTCACATCCGTCTGCTCTTCACCCCCGTTGTCTTTTCTGCCTCCTCTTGTCAACACTCAACTTTCTGCACCTACCTTCCTCCAATTTTTCAGGGACGACCCAGAAAATGACAGCAGTGAGCTGCCGACAGCTAAGGACTATTTCCGGGATCTCTACCACCGGGTAGATGTCATCTTCTGTGACAAGACCATCCACAATGACCCCGGTTTTGTGGTCACGCTCTCTAACCGCATGAACTATTTTCAGGTACAGTTGCTGCCTGTGATTAGTTAATGCTTCACGTTTAGATGATTTGCCCAAGATAATGTGTTTGTTAGTTCAGGTGTCAGGAATACATTAACTTCATAAAAAAAATGTACTAGAAGTTATAAGATTTCCTATTGCTTCTGAGTAGAACTGCATGAGATATTGTTTCAGCAGCATTGTTATAATGTGTGCATATGCAGTGTTGTCATTGCAGAATGTGAGGCAATTTAATGGTGGCATATGTTATTATTTCAGAAAGAAATAAAACCATGATAACCAGAAACAGTTACTTGTCAACAATATGTTTGAAAAGAACTATAAGTTCTTTCCAGCTTGAGCTACTCGCATCATATAATGGAAGTTCCCGTATGGTCATATTGCAGGACTCAGTGCATATTACAACACAAAGTAATATTGTATATATGGATATATGTAATATCCATATGTTGCATTGGTCAAGTGAAGGTGAATTAACTTTGGTAATTTGCTGTTGTTATATAATGAAATATTGCCTTCACTGAAGAGAAGCTTTTAGCGTTTCCGAGCTATTAGTCCGCCTTAAAACAATGATACTACTTTGTAATTCTAAAATGAGGAACTACTAACTTTTTGTTCATGACTGTAATTGCACCTAAAAAAATTGGATGGCTTCATTGATCCGTGCCTGTGATGTTTCTGTCTGTCAGGTGGCTAAGACGGTAGCGCAGAGGTTGAACACAGATCCTATGCTGCTGCAGTTCTTCAAGTCACAGGGGTAGGAGGCTCGTCTCATACGCTCCCTCACACACACACACACACACACACTCTCTGACAGGGTTGTATTTCTGTTCATCTCAGACTCTTGACATTATGCATTACCTAGCCTGTAATAGTAATCCTAGCGTCACCACTAGATGTCTAACCCTAACATAAACCTCACAATCAAGGCTTAACACTCAAACAGCCCTTTGAATTTGTTTAGACTAGCAAAATGTTTTACCTTCACTTGGTCTTAACTTGTCTAGGAAATTCTTTTTTATTTTATTTTTTCGTTAGGAAACACACAGTTGATAGGTCTTTGGTGTTTTAGCTGTGGTTTGCACATAAAGAGTTTATGATGGGGTGTATTTATACCTCAAAAAGCATAAAGTTGTAACAACTTTTTGATTTGTTTTTCTATGGTAGGATATTGAAGATTATTCCTGGTTCAACAAATGTTTAATTTCCGCTTAAATATAGTGAGAAATGTAGTGAACATTTACATAATGTGCGTCATTCTCACAGCTTGTCATGTTTGACTTTGAGTTGATTACTTGCGTTTGTCAGTAAAAATGTTGCGTAACCTGTCCCCCCCCCACCTGTCTTTGTTGTTTTCCTCTGACTCCTCCCACTCTGTCTTCCTCCTGTCCTCCTCTTTCTCCACTCACCTCCTCCTTTATTCTGCCTCTGCACCTTGTTGAACTTCCTCATCTTCTCCGTATGGTTCATCCACCTCTCACCCTCTACACCTTCGTTTCTGTTTCTTCAACTGTCTGATTTGCGTCTCCCGCAATCCTTCTTTCCTCCCCTTCATTGTCCTCCCCCCCCTGCCTGGTGGTGTGGTGGCTAGGTACAGGGACGGTCCAGGGAATCCTCTCAGACACAACTATGAGGGAACACTCCGGGACCTGCTGCAATTCTTCAAGCCTCGGCAGCCCAAGAAACTGTATTACCAGCAGGTAGGAATGGAATGCCAACTCTAGTCCGCGTTGTTTTTAATCTTTAACACTTTTGCTAAAATACAGATTAAAGGAAAAAGACCACCAGTGTGTTTCAAGCCGCTCCTTTAGTCTCTCTCTTACCTAATTTGTACCTGTCATTCAATATCTCTCCATTATTATGGTCTCTTGTGAATTATTTTTTCTAAAATAATTTTTCAGTGCATGACTATAACAGAACATCTGCCAGACATGTTTCTGCATCTTTAAGTTGAACAGATCCTTCGTGTCCTTATTTTATTCTTGTGTTGTATATGAGATGGCTTCATGTTAGACACTGAACTGGTTGATATTTCTGCAAAATGGTCTGTTCTCTTAACAGACCACCTTCTCATTCTCATAGGATGTTGTTTTTTTTGTAGATAGTCCTAATTGAGCTAAGAAATATATAGCTACCTCAGTCAGCTTGCAGCTATAGGGTAAGGTAGGCATTACCATTGATCATCCTCTAGCACCATATTGTTTTTCTAAGTTAAAATGTATAATTTCAGTCTCACTGGCACTTTTAACAAACTAGCTTTCAGTGACACAAAGACTCTAAAATCCAACACGGTAACTGCGGTGTTGTGTGTTGCCCTGACTCACTAGAACATGCGTCTCTCTTCTTTCCCTATGGCCGCACACAAGTGGCAGCCTGTTTTGGCAGCATTCTTTTCCCTGGATTCAGTTCGGAGCTATGAGATGTGCAAAATGAAAACATACCTGAATGTGTCAAAACGTAAATGGTAACGTTGCCCTTTTATGTCTCCTCTTTTCTTGGACCACAGTTAAAGATGAAGATAACAGACTTTGAGAACAGGCGAAGTTTTAAATCCATATGGCTCAACAGCCAGTTCAGAGAGGAGGTAATACACACACACACACACACACACACACACACACACACACACACACACACACACACACACACACACTCACTCAATCTTTACTTTCGACAGTTGATGTGAGACAGTCTCACACATTTTGTCTCACGTTCACATTTCCTCTGAGAAAGACGAATGTTTCTATACTTAGGAAGCCAAGCATTCTGATTCCAGCAGAGACTAGAAATGTGCATATGTGTTTATTGCAGGAGATCACCCTTTACCCCGACAAGCATGGCTGCGTGCGGGATCTTTTGGAAGAATGTAAAAAGGCAGTGGAGCTCTCTGAAAAAGGCTCGGAGAAGCTCAGGTATCGTGTGTGTGTGTGTGTGTTAGCTCATTTCGGTGTCTGGGTTACATTGTATTTGGTCAAATATGGATGGGAAGACGATCTTCTGGGTGTAATTGCAGATGTTGTCACACTATTTCCTCTCTACTGTACCTGCCTACTACTATTTGCTGCTTAGGATGTCAAAAGCAACTTGGAGCAACTTGGAGTCAGTAGCCTTGATTCTATGATGTAAACTGATAACAGGAGTGCAAAAGTGCGTGTTCTCTGCACATTGGGGGACAAAAAGGCTTTAACACAGTACTGCTGCCCATGCATAACGTCATCTGTGCAATTTAATGCACAATACAGTGGCTCTGCCATGAATTCTACTTCTCCAAGATAATAATTTCTCATTTTTTAGGTTGAAACTCTCACAATATTTAAAATGAGTGTAACCCTTGACAGGACAGTTAAATCTAGAAATGCATGAACTTATATTTCCTTATCTGTGGAATTCTTTAATATGTGCATTTTGTTAGCATCCATATGAATAAACAAATGCTTGACTTGTAGAATCTGTGTACAAGTTAAGAAACTGTCGAGCCATCCATAGGTCATGACAAGTCAGAATCTAATGCTAACTATAAACCATAATGCAGGGAGAGACCGAAATAATGCTTGTTTAAAATTAAGCTGACACAGTGTAAATGTAACTGGGACAGAATCTCTGTAAATGAAATGAACCTGTAGCAGGTTCTGGTCTTGCACTTCCAGCCTTTAACTTCTTCAGGCCAGCGGAGTTACTCCAGTTGTGCTGTCTTCAACAACACTGCTCTTGGAGAGTGTGACATCACGCGTCTTCTCTTTTTAACCCTGCAGGCTGTTAGAGATAGTAAGCTATAAAATCATTGGCGTTCACCAGGAGGATGAGCTGCTAGAATGTTTATCTCCAGCTGCCAGTCGCACCTTCAGAATAGAAGTAAGTATGTGACGTCCCCTTTGTGTCTGTCTAGATTTCTCCCCTAATTTTTTCTCCTTTAGTCAGTCCTCAACTGAACACGCCAATGGCACCTGACAAACCTGCCTAATGAAAGTTTCTTTTCATTTTTTTTAAATTAGTCAACACGAGCAGCTGCCTTGGTTGTCATCATTAATAACGACTCCTCCTGGATAGAACTATTGTGTCAGTTGCACATATACCCATATGCAATTGGGATGATTTCTTGCAACACTTTTTTTCTTTCAAAGTAGCATTTAGTCTTTCAGCTGCTCAGTTGTGACTCTCCAGACATGTTTATAGCCTTTTAAGTTACTTAACTGACATGAACAAATGTCCCTTCCCTCACTCAGGAGATTCCTTTGGACCAAGTGGACTTGGACAAGGACACTGAAATGCTAATCCCTGTTGCTCACTTCCACAAGGAAGTCTTTGGCACCTTTGGGATTCCCTTCTTGCTCAAGATCAGACAGGTATGTAAGTTTGTGTGTGTGCGTACACGGAAAGAGAGCGCTCGTCTTTTTCACATGACGTATTCTTTAGCTTCTTCTGTTTCCTGATTTGATTTCCATATCTTACCCTGCAGGGCGAGTCATTTAGAGAGGTGATGAGGAGGATCCAGACCATGCTGGACATCCAGGAAAAAGAATTTGAAAAGGTTTAACACACTGCTTCCCCTTTACACCACAAAAACCATTACAACAAAGTCTTTAAAAAGTTTCCTGAACACTGTCTCGCCTGCTACTGGAACATTTATGTCTGACTTTTTGGCCTTTTTAAACGACATCATTGGTCTAAGCATGTTGCAATCACATTATGCCTTAAAATGTTCCCATTTTTGTAGTGTCGTGCAGGTGAACGGTGGAAGGCTTTCCAGTAATTTTGTGTTTATGCTTTTAGTTCAAGTTTGCGATTGTGATGATGGGGCGGCATCAGTACATCACTGAAGATGAATATGAGGTCAACCTGAAGGACTTTGAACCACAGCCAGGTATTTGCTGCGTCTATTTTTACCGTTAGAACTCGTAAAGTCACATTAGCAGACCTAATGTGACTTTTACGAGTGCGGCAGAATGTAGCCGTCCTGCGTGCATAAAACAGAAGCCTGCAAATACATCACAGTAACAGCTGTCACTCACTGAAATGAGGCTGCGATGTTGCCACGGCAGGAGCCTCTGTGCAGAAACATTGTTGAGTCGTCAAGCAAAAAATCTCAGTGTCATTCAGCTTAATACCACAGCACAGTGCATCATCATCCAGCTTTATGCTGCAACGACCAGTTAGATTTACGCCAGAGCACGTCCCAGTCGTCCCTGTTCTAAACAGCTTCGGTCTCTTACCACGTGATTGTCAATAGAGAGCAAAGCATTGCTGCTATATTGACTATCAATGCTCCCAAACTCATCTCATGCAGGTGCAGGATAGGCGTTCTGGTTCGCAGGTGGCTGTAGTCAGTTGGAGTGTGTTCCAGACAGAGGCTCTGTTAAACGATCACACAGTCGCTGCAGCAGTAGTTCCCTTATGTCAGATTGTCCTTGTCAGAGCTTTTTTTTTTTTTTTTATCGTTTTTGCTGAAGGAACTGAAATGATGCAAATTTTCAAGTTAGCCTACAAAAATCCCTACAGCACCCTGCGTAATATTTAGTTATTTCAGTAATTATTAATTTTAAAGGCTCAAACCTTTGCAATAAGGTCTGGGTACATTCTGAAGCTGCTTACATTTCAGTCACGCAATGACTGTCAATTGTTGAGTATATGGTTTAAAACTCTCTGTTTAGCATTTAGAAAATAGTAATTTTAGTGTTTTTGATTTAGAGTCTTTGCTGGAATAATAAACTTTTATGATGTTTCTGGTCTAATCACATTACAGATGGTCAGTCTGTAACCCTCAGCTTTACTTTTTTTCTTAACAAAGTTCAAACGACAACATGCAGTG
Organism: Channa striata; assembly: GCA_033026295.1. Lineage (NCBI taxonomy): Eukaryota > Metazoa > Chordata > Actinopteri > Anabantiformes > Channidae > Channa > Channa striata. Next base: position 19,940,176 of record CM065180.1, on the reverse strand, counting down.
AGCAGCATCGATCCAGTTACTAGTGTGAAGTTTAAATATGATGCAGGAGGACCGATCGTAGCAACAGTAGTTGTTTTTCTTTCAAATGTAGTGAAAATGAGATGCTCTGGCTACATATGTAAAAATAAAAAGTCTCAGGAACGTTACTGTCTGCTGATTGCTGACCTCTGCTGGATTTCTGTTCTCGCAGGTAACATGTCCCACCCGCGCCCCTGGCTAGGGTTGGATCATTTCAATAAAGCTCCAAAGAGAGGTCGCTACACCTACCTGGAGAAAGCAATCAAGATCCACAACTAAAGCAGCCTGCCCTTCCTCTTTGTCCTCATCGTCCTCCTGCTCCGCCTTCCTCCCTACCTACTTTAACACACCATAACCACAGACTGTAACCAACCTCGTGTGCGTGTGTTTGTGTGTGAGAGATCGTGTGGGCGTGCGTGCTCGTGTGTGTGTGTGTGCGTTCATCACTTTTAACACCCCGCCTGGACACCTACAGCTCTACACCGGCACTATGTCTTCAGCGATATGGATCTTGCTGCAGCTGACGGATTATTCTTCAACCACAAAATAAACTGCACCAACCACCTCCTGACCTTTTTTTTTTTTTTTTTTAAATTAACAGTCTCCCTCTATATTTAAGGCTGTCCAGTTGTTTTTTTTTCTTTTCTTTTCTGGCTTCACTACCTGTCATCAACCTGTCTTTTGTTGCCTGTCTGGAAGTGGGAGAAATTGGATTTTATTGTGAAATAAACAGAGTGGAGAGGAAGTTGTCATAGTATATATGTGTTTACACACAAGACGTAGGTTTTTTTTTTTCTTCTCCCACCTCTGTCCCCACCCGTTTTTTTTTTGTTGTTGTTTTTTCCCAGATTTTTGGGGGGTTGTTTTTAAAATAAAGAGATGTTTGAAGATGCATCATGCTGCTGTGTGGAGAATTTGATGGGAGGGATATTTGCAAGGACTAACTGACAAGAAAGGAGGGACAGTGGGCAATTTCCAGATTCTTTCTTTCTTTTTGTTTTTTTTTTACCGCTGCAATCTGATGTTTCACATATTTCTTGCTCCTGTTCTTTAGTGCAACAAAATCAAGTTTTTCCAGTTTTACCCCATTCTTTCACTTAGTTTGGTTGGAGGAAAAATGAATTTTTTTTGTCTCTTTCTGCAGAACTTGTATAATAAAATAAATTTACAGCTGTTTAAAAATAAAAGGAAAAAAAATGAGGAAATTTGAATTTCATCTTGCACGTTGGCACTTATTGTCAAAAGTTTCTCAGCTCAGGACTGGCAGTGTAACATGGCGTTTGTGGTTTTGAGTTGCTCAGAGGCTTTAAAGGAAGATGCACACATCCGCATACATCGCCCCCAGCCCCCAGCCCAGCCCAGCCCACCCCACCCCTGACGTTATCTTCAATTGTTACTTTCTGCAGGGGTTTTCGTGTTTTTCTCAGTCATTCCTCCTCTGAACACATACCCACGAGCTTCGTCTTCTCCTCATGTCCTCCCTCGATTGCAACTGTTGCCTCCAGGTGGTTGGGAGCAGTTACTGTGCTGTGCTTGGTAGGGAGCTGCAGACTCTTAGAGCCCACAGGTCTGAGGATTGTGTAGAGACAAAACCAGCATTGTAAGAAACACTTAAAGCCCTATGAATTTATTTTTCTTTCTTTCTCTTTTTTTCTTTTAAAGCACAGTTGGAATGCTCCCCTAATAGCGCATAGCTGGCTCTGTAAAGACAACATTTAAGAATTGTATATTTAAAAATATGAACGTGTAAAATTTAAGAGAAACACACGCCTTTGTTGTCAGGTACAGAAGGAGCCAGGTGTTCATATTTCTTGTGTGTAGGTTTTATTTTCTTTTTTTTCTTTTTTTTTTGCGTTCCTGATGTACCATTGACGATTTTCTTCTGTTACATTTGGATTTTTGTTCTGTTCGAAAACTAACTGCATTGGTTTTGTCTTGTTAAAAAGTGCAGTACAAAGATGACCTGCAGAATCACACCTTAATTTGATCTTTTCCAGTTTAAAATCCTCAGTGTAGCAGCAGTGTACGACAACTATTCCTGTATATTGCCTTTTTGCTGGAAAATGTATGTTGAATAAAATTTTCTATAAAAAACAAAAACAGTACTCTGCTGCTTGTCCGTAGCCGCTTCAAAACTGGTCGAAAAACTGTAGCCCGTGTGAACACGAAAATCGGCTTTACTGTGTTGTTGGCGTGTAGGATAAATAATTCATGCCACCCTTTGTCTGTTTGGCACCTTGGCAGCAGGGAGCCTCGGCTAGACCTTCCACTGGTTCTGGCACCTGTTTGCCACCATTTGTTCCCTTTGTGAGCTTCAGTAACTGGCTGTTGGACGAATAAAAGACCCTGCAGCTGTGGGGCAGATTGTCACACACCACGCTACTTTCCAACACATCTTTAATCTTGGGTGTTTGATGTGCGGGCTCAAGCAATGACCTCTATTATACTTTTTTTTTTTTTTTCCACAGGTGTTGGGGCGTTTCACGTTTTAGTCTGAGACACAGCAGAATGAGGAGGCTCGTGAGCTAATTTCAAACCATGTTTGTGGAAAAGAACGACCAAGAGGATCAACTGATGAGGATTCAGGGTCAGTGACGGGGGGGAAATAATAAAAAGTTGATGCGTCTTCCTCTGAAGACGCCCCCACACCGGCCACTCCGGAAATGGGAGCAGGGTATGAACATGAAGAGCTAGAGTCTGAAGGAGTATCAGAAGTGGAGGGCGGCGCTCACGATGCTGAAGAGGAAGCATGAATTGATGAAGACAGATGGACAGTTATAGAAATATGACAGGTCAGTGATTTGTAACCTGGATCTATAGCTGCTTTGTAAAAACATACGCAAAAGTTCATCAGTTTGTACCTGATTTTGAATGAGAGAAACACCAACGCACCATGTATCATCTATATAGTCTATTTTTATTAGAGAAATACTGTTGAAATAGTCAATAATTGTGAATAACAGAATTCAAAGCATCAGACAAAATACACTTATCTATCGTGGGCCTTGAAAAAGATTTAAAACATTCAAACGCTTTTTTTAATCAGTTGCTCCATCAACACTTCTAATGTCAAATAATGACCAATGAATACATCACATCCAATGGTATTTACTTTTAATTTTGCTTTGTAATGTATTTACATCACACATGTTTTTGACGAAGATTAAACAGAATTTATTTATATTTCCAGCAGGCTGCTGTTGCACATATATGATATGAACTTTACACCCCCAGCCCTACATATGAGAAACATAAGAGAGTGATCTAATAAACCACAATATGGAACACAAATAGGCCACGTTGGTGGATTCTGGCGCATCATATTTCTTGGAATAAAACAATGGCAACACAAATCTATTGTGCAGTAGCTACGGATGAGCAGACACGCTCTGCTGTAGCTTATGTGATGTGTTGGACTGTTTATTCGAAAGCGGGAACCATCGCTTCAGATGGATTTCTGCTCTCTTTAAATTTCAAATGCACAATCCCTTGACATGAAAAGTCTATGTACAAGCCTTCATTTCAACAACATACCGCCGCAAGCCTTTTGTTACTAGGATAATAAGGAGCCAAGTAAAAAAAAAAAAAAGTAGGATGGCTTCCCAAAAGCATGTGGTGTTCACGTTTAAACTGACAACTCGAGACAACGCCACTCTGCTTGGATATTAATATGTCACGTGGAAGTCACTCATGTTTGATTTGGTTTCGGCTAATGCAATAGATCCTCCATAGAAATAAGCCACATTCGAACTGTGATTTTTTTTCTCTCTCTCTCTTGCTTTCGGATAACGGTGCTTGTTTTTTAGTTTTACCAGGTAATAGAAAGTCAGACGTAGGGAACATGTTATGTCTCATTTCTATGGGTTCACCTCGGCCCTCGTGCTCGTCATTTACAGCACTTCTTCTTCTCAACGTGCAGGATTCTGTTGCAGCGGGGGCACGTGTGATACGCATCCTTGAAGTTTTTCATGAAGAATGGAATCAGGCAGCAGCACAGGATTAACCTGCAACACACACACACACACACACACACTCACAGAGTCAGCATCAAGCAGCTGCAGGTACAGTTACATTTGAGCATTATTCATTTGTAGCATATTTTATGAACTGTACAAACATGACTTGGATGGGAAAAATGAGTTGAAATTGATAAAAAAAAAAACAAGCTAGTGTTTTTGCGTTGTGTTGCTCTTATGTTTAAAAAACTGCATCTATAATTTCATGAAAACTTGCAGCCACCTCATATTTAGAGGAGCTGCTGATGTTATTACAGCCACTAAATGAGCAAATCAGATCCACATCAACTCGTTTCTACTGCGTCATTTTGTTGGGGGAAATAAATGCATCCCAACGTCCATTTTTATTAATTCTGTTACAGTGAATTCTGTGGCAGTGAAGCTAACAGAAATATACGTTTATTCAACCAAAACGTATATGGGGAATGCAAACAAACTGAAGGAAATAATTGTCATGCATGTTTTTAAAGATCCTACCTTTATACTTCGTAAAACCATGTTGGGATTATTTGCAATACAAATACAAAAAATATTAATCCATCACATTGAAAATTTTGAAATGTGGTCCTTTTTGGAACAATGTTAAAAGATTTAAAACTGTAACACTACCTGCAGATGCATAAAGGGCTTATTAATATTATAATGGACTGTATATCTGCACCTAGACTGTGTGTGTCCAGACCAAACTGCAAAAACACTTCACAATAAGATTATTTTATAGTCAGCAACGTCTCAACTACGACATAACATTTAAATTTAGTTTTCACTATCCATTCCAACATGGATAAACACACTTTCAGAAATTCTGCACATGCAGATTATATGAAAAATAGATGTTGAGTAAGTGCATTTACTGTTAATACTGCACTTTTGTACCATTTTGGAGAATGGTATTTTTACTTCACGCTTTTTGCAGATGTGAATTCTGGAAATAATTAATTGTCATTACGGAATAACCACATGGCTGTGCATTAAAATCAGCTCCACATTAAGCTGCTCCTTTTATTCCACACCCATGTGACGCATGGTAACTGATGTTAGACTCGTTTTGTCAAATACATTGTTTTATTTTTCATTTATTTGCCATGATGTTCACCTTTTTAAAAAACGTTGTCACACACATATAGGCCCTTCTATAACTCCTCTAGATGACACCATCTGAACTGAAAAACATTCGGAGATGTTCTGGAGATGTTTTTCAGTTAAGATGATGCCACGCAGGTCGAGCAGCTCGACCAGCTCGACCAACACTACATGAGGAACCAGATGACATCACCTGGAGGAGTTTTTTTAGCAAGGAAGCACATTGAAAATGTTACGTTGCCCTTAAATGGGAATTAGTTCCCGGACTATGTTTTCATTCTAACGGTCAGTCCGACAGGTGATACACACTCACCCGCAGCAGATGAAGAGTAGGCACATGAGCCAGGCGTAGGTCCCTGCTTTGTAGGTGACGTTGGTCATGACCTGCTGCTGGCAGCTGGAGCAGGTCGTCATGCCGGGAAATCTCCCCAGCTCCATGTCATAGCTCACAAACTTCCTTTTGCCATCTCCAGAGTTGTAGTCTGCGCCGAGGCCGCCTCCTCCACCTCCTCCACTTGTGTACACTGAAGGAGGACGAAAGGACGAGACAAGGATGGAAAGAGGAAAGTTAATCAAGGACCCAGTCGAAAAAACTGCAGCTAAGGTTCCTGTCGTGGGAAACCAGAGGGTGTAACTGAAACGAGTGATGTGAGAGTTTACCTGGCTTGCTCTGAGATGCAGAGGTGTCCTTAGAGTTGGGAGGGGTGAAGGGGGTGTGGACGTGGTAAACCTTCACTCCATCCGCCTGACCTCCAACTGGAGCAGAAGAAGAAAAAAGGAAACAGAGGAGAAACAACATTAAGCTGAGGAGCCTAAGATGATTCAGAAGCTGAGTGTGTGTCTGTGTGTGTGTGTGCGTGATCACCTGGTAAGACGTACGGAGGGGGTTCCTTTTTTCCATCTGCACTCATTGTGCTGGAGAGAGAGCAACAGAAACAGCTCAGTTACAAAACGTGAAATCCTTTCACATCCTCTCAAACACGCCTGACAGGTTTCACGTCTGCGACTGCGACTGCGACTGCGACGGCTGCTTCCTGCCATCGGGTGGAGCCAAAGTCTGAGAGTGTGAGTGGTGCTGACAGCAGCTGTCAGGTTCTGATGCAGATGTCACCTGTTCCTGGCTCACACAGCCCAGAGTCATGAGCGTTCTTGTCAGTCCAGAGCGTGTACAGTGCACCGCAGTGTGTGGATGTTTCCTGGCAGCGGCCCTGAGGGAAATGCCAAGCCGTGACAGTCTATGGCATGATGGACAGGCCGGTCTCAGGCGTGGTTTTTTTTTTTTAGTTTCTTTGTTTATGCAAAAAAAAAAAGCTCATACTTCTGGAAAACACACTCTGATGTCTTTGTTGGCATTTACAATTGGTAATATTTAAAAGACGCCATAATACTTTAGAAACTTCCTCCAATTTTGATTCAGCCGGGCTTGTTCCTGCTCCAGCTGTCATCCTCCGTCAAAACTCCGTTGGTTGCATGTCTGCAGGATGTTACTTGCAAAATGCTTCTATTTACAACAACAATATGTAAAAGTATGTGAAATGCCTTTAAGAGTGAGGTTAATAATAATAAGAATGGTCGTTTCCTTGCACACGTGGCACGAGACGTAGGTTGAAAAATACTTTAGAGACAGTTATTTGACTTTATGATGAAGCAACCACTCCTGATTGAAGCCTACGTGCTAATTGGACATTTAAAAGTGCACATAAACAGGTCAAAGGTCAGCGCGGTTATTGTCTGTGGTTGCTTTCTGCTTACATTTTAATTTTGATTTGGAGTGATTACTGTTGAAGTGACGCTGTATGACGGGGTGACAGGTGTCTGATCTGTGTCGCTTGGTTAAATAGGATGCAGTGCTTTTAGTTGACAGTCCCGTTAACGGAGATGTTCGCTGAGACCGCAATGAAACGAGTGTTTTGTTGTAGTCATGTGATCAATAAAATGGATGATAGCAAACTGGAAAAACCCTCCTCAAAGATGGTTAAAAGTTACTTCATTTTGTTTCCTCTTTCGCTGTGACTGGAGACTTTAACTTTACTCCTACGTTTTATCTCCTCGTCTTCTTTAAAGTCCCACATACATAGTGCACATACTTATCTCAACATCCTCTCTGTCCATGCACCTCATTTTCTCTAAGTCATGCAAACACACTGATCAACAAGTTTCTCTTCACACACACACACACACACACACACACAAACACACACACACACACACACACACACACTACACTACCTCCCTCCATTCATTATATGTTGTGAAGTGTAGCCACCGTTCATCACCTGTGCAGTTTGGATTAGGCACAAATGACACACGTCTTTGTTATTGTCACACACACACACACACACACACACACACACACACACACAAAGAGAGCCTGTATACACCCATATGTTGGTGCAGGAATGTCGCCATGCTGCATGTCTCTCTGTGTGTCACAGACTGAGGGTGTGCCAAACCAAAACTGCAGCCTCACAAAAATCTGTCCAGAATCAAGTCCAGTTAAACTCCATGTGTGTCGCCATTTGAAGGTTCACGAGAATTTCAGGGAAACACAGAGAAGAGCAGATTCCCACCAGCAGCCAGGCATTAGCGGTGGATGGGTCACCGACTTTACTGCCGCGTGTTAAAAACAGTGACATTCACTGGAAACTTTGGGCGTGTTGCCTTCAGTGTCACTCAAGGAAAATGTTGATTCGGTTTTTTCCAGCAGCTTCAGAATCCTGCTACTGCAGAGTGAGTTTATGTCAGTAAGATTCGCTGCAGTTTGCCTGTAGCATCCACACAAAGAATTTAATGAAATTTGCTTTATTCATACACCCAGTATCATGTGTGATCACTTAATAATTTTACCCAAAGGGTCTGTAAAGTGTGTACAGCGTATGACACCCTGTGACCCTCGACCTTAAAATCCTTTCAAATACATGTAAACAGATTGAGAGACAAGAACTAAATTGGAATAATTTAGGAATAATACATAAATAAATGTTAATGTCCACTTCCTGAGGAGCTACTATTCCTAGCGGTGGCCTAACGTCCCCTCAGCTTGGACATGAAGTGGAAGCAGAGACTGGGTGCGGCTTCCCAAAAATCCCTCTGCCACATTGCAGAGATACTTTCAAAACACAATGGTGGAGAGTTAAAGGCGAGCGATGGAACAATAAGAGCTCTGTGAGAGAGCGAGAGACACATGTGACCACGTCCAGGTTTTCTTGCTGGAACACGTGAGACAGATCAAGAAAAGTTGTCAAGTGCAAACTCTCATTTATGTTAGTCTGGGGACGGACCCAAAACAAGTTCATCTGCTGGTTAAAATGTTCATGAAGGCCGTGATTTCCCACTGAGGTTAAACAGCAGATGAACTGAGCCAGGTGATTTATCATCCGTCTGAATCACAGGTGTGGCCTCAGTGAATGTAACATCTCTGCTGGTCAAACCTGACTCTGTGTGTGTGTGTGTGTGTGTGTGTGTGTGTGTGTGTGTGTGTGTGTGTGTGTGTGAGAACGCCAGAGGGGGAGGGAGAGACAGATGATGACAGACTGTAATGATCAGCTGACAAAGGTGGAAGTTACTGAATTAATCGCTCATTGTCACACGGGGACGACAGGGAGTGAATTAAATGATCATTAATTATTGAGATCAGCTCAAATCAAATCGTGTTTTGCCTGTGACATTTTAGTTTATCGAAATCTGACACCAGATCCCTCCAACATAAAAGCCCACTCTTTATTAATGCACAGCATGTTTCGTTTACACAGAATATAACGTGATTTGATTTGATGAATGAAAAAGAAAAGGTGATCTGCCATTAAAGCACATTTACTTTGATTTATGAATCATTATAACCATTTCCTATAGATGCCACATATTCACAATCAAAAGTCTTTCAGTGAAGACACAATGATCTGATTCTCATTTTTTATGGATTGCTGTTAATATGGAGAGAAAACGTCCTCTGCTCTAAAGATTTGACAGAAATCAGACTTTTATGTCAAATTAGGTTTTAACACAGTTACAGTCGTGTGCAGTCAAACCTACACGGAGAAGAAATCTCCCACAGAAACACACTTAGGGCTATAAGACGAATCCTGACGGTGCAACCAAACAGTCAAACCACAAATCCATGTAACAGCGAACAAAGACCTCAGGAATACTGGATTGCAGCAACACGTGCCAGAAAATGAATCCTGATTCTCTGTTAAACACAACAAGGTGTTGCTGCAGACCCCTCCTCTAAAAAATGACCTCTGACATAAAGAATTATGTGTGTGTGTGTGTGTGTGTGTGTGTGTGTGTGTGTGTGAACAGCGAGACTGACTTCAAATCAACTCGTACATCTACGAGCTCCACAGCTTGAACATTCACTTCAAACCCAGAAATATCAGAGTCTACGTCACAGAGCAAGACCTGGACTTTCCAGGGTTCCACCCACGCTTGCATGTATTGTTCAAAACCTCTAAAACCAAAATGACAAATAATGTGGATTAAAACGGAAACTTTGAGGAAGAGGAGATGAGCTAAATGAGCCTTTCCTCTGTAACACCTGTTGTGTGTATCATTAACAGCAAGAGGAAAGAAAAATCACTTCAACTGTTTTATTTCAAATTTCTAGTGATTAACAGTCATTTACTTGCCGGCACGTTGTGGATTTTGTCCACTTTTTCAGCTAATCTTCAGTTTCTATGATTTATTTTACAATCTCTGATGTCTTTAGTCACTCACCCCCCTAAACATCAGCTCCTGTCACTGACTCCCCAGCGAAACCTTAAACGTTAAGCGTCAAATCCGACCCTCTCGCTGTGGCCACACGTTCATTTCTGAGGGACTCACCTTGGCAAAGCGTCGCAGTCCGAGTGCGAAGATGCGTCTTTGCTGTTGCAGGTGTAGAGTCCCGACAGCGTGTAGCTGACAGGTGCACCTGCCTCACCTGTATCTCTACAAGCCTCTCCCAGAAACCTCCCACAGCACCACCCTTAACTACAAAGACAGGAATATGCCGCAACACTGAGTCACGCAGGAGTTTAGGCGTAGCGTCCAAAGACTCTACTGGTCTTCTTTTTAACATGTTCTTTGGGGATTATTAATAAGGGAGTGTGTGTTTATATGAGTGTGTGTGTTTGTATGTGTGTCACTCTGTAAAATGGGAATAACCTGTTTCCGTCGTGCTGCTTTTGAATTCCTAAAGCAGACAGTCAGACTTAACAAAGATCTGAGGCCTCCATGGTTTTTTTTTGTCATGGAATGTGACTGGAGCACACGATGTTCCACCTGCTGACATGCACTAAAATATGATAAATGTCCCCAAATATCTAAAAAAAAAAAAAAAAAAAACAGTGTTGAATTGAAGCCGCATACCTGTTTGTTCAAAAAATGTGGGTGAACGCATGAATGCAGAAGGTGTAGAAGGAGGAGAACAGGCATTTTCTGCAAGGGTGAGTAAATAAATCATGACCACAAGAGAATGTTTGAGATCCAGACCGAAGTCCTGCGAGATAAACAGTGGATTTCTCATTTCCCAGCAAACAGATTGGGCCATTTAAAATGATTTTCGTATTTAAAGAGAGTATGAGAATTATAGTAATTAGTGTTATTCAACATTCTCTGGCCATCGTGAGCCCTGAGCTGAGATCGTCCATCTGACCTTTAATCGTACGAGCGCGGGTTGGCTTAGCTCAGCATTAGCCAGCCCGACTCCGTCCAACGGTAACAAAAACGGACAAATCCACATTTCAGTGACACACTGAAAAAGTGTAAAAACCTCTTTGTGTTTTTGTTTTGCAGATCTCAATCATCAAATTGTGATTCACCTTGTGAGGAAATTTCAGACAGCTGGAGGCGAATTCCTCTGATTACTGGTCACACACCAGGAAAACCCTGCTACACTTTGGTTTTTGTACAAAAAAATGTCTGTAAAATGGTAAGATTTCTTTCTTCTATGTCGGGGAGCATTCGACACCCGAGAGAGTTATAATCTCATAAGCGTTGGGGAGTAATTAGTAATCTGAAACTAGGTACTTTAAATGAATAATAATTGTAACAACAGTGATCGTGAAAATATAATTTCACTGAGCAGTAATTTTCTTTTGGCATATTTCCATTTTTAATTAACTCTTGTTTCCTTTCCAGCTGCCTCTTGTCTGCCAACAAAACCAATGTGCCAGAGAAGAAAACCTCTCAGTGACAAGACAGAACACAGAGGTGCAGAGTCGAGCTCGTTCACCGGCAGTGAAAACGCATCATGTCGGTGCAGAGGAAACGTGCATTAATCCGTGTTTATATTCTGTCTTTAAAACTGAAAAATGCCATCAGTTATGACTCCCTGACAGCACATAGACTTTGTGGTAAATCATACAGTTTGGGGATTTTGGCTGCCAGTGCACACGAGCAACCAGACGCCACACGATCTCTTGCTTGTATTCGGCCTGTGCGAACATGGCAGTTAGTTGTTTTATTTTGGAGTAAACCTGTCCTGAATTGTTGTAGCTCATAATACGGGCGGCTGTGACTCAGCCGTTCACCGTCAGTCGTTGGACTCCTGGTTCCCCCGGGCCACGAGTGCCCCCGGGCAAAACCCTGAACCCCGAGTCGCCCTGCAGCCTCTCGCTCACTGTAGCCGAGGCCTGTTCCACCACATTTCTATCCTGCCGGCCACCGCGTTGCTGACCGTTGACTGCCTCTCCTACACACCGGGAGGCTGGAAAACACCTGGGATTTCCAGAATGTGTGGACAGATTGCAATTAACGACCTCCCAAAGTGAAATGTGTAAAGGCGTCGAGCCTCGCAACTACGTGTCTGACCGATTACAGACTAATATTGCACAAGCAGCTTTTCTGTGTCTCTTTTCTGTAGGAAAGATGCCAGAGTTTCCAAAGATTCAAAAGTGGGGAAATGATGTAAAATACTTTTAATGGTGCAAACTCATGAAGCGTATATGCTTCAGTTTTGGGATCATATGCAGTGAATTTGCATTAAGGCATATAGAGTGTGTGAGGTGTTGCCTGTGCGCGTGACATCAGCTGGGTGGGGTGGAGGTGTGTGTGTTCGGGTGCACCATGTCTAACTCCTGTTTATGTTGCAGGAATGTGGTCTTCCTTGTGGGGACCGGATGCTGATCCCTACCCGGAAATCATTGCATTTGAGCCTGGCGATTTAGGATAAAGTTTGGGCAGGTTGTGGTTGTGGATCAGGTGAAAGTAAGTGTTCAGGAAATTAACATAAAACCCTACAAGCTGAAAAAGATAAAAGTGTGTGTGTATGTGTGGGTTTCGATGGGCCTGATTAACAACATTCCAGTGAATAGACCAATCCCTATGAGGTTTTAACATTCCATTAAAAGGTTAACGTGTGGGCTCGTGCGCGCGTGTGTGTGTGTGTGATATGATGTTTAGATTTAATTGGGATATTTTTGAATGATTGCATGTCCGGCGGTTTGGCACAGATGTTAACATGTGGCTCATGGTCGGACCTGTAAACAGTAAAAATATGATCAGTATGTATATATCTTTGTTCAAGTATCTTCTTAAAATCAGTGCATAAATTAAATGTGTGTTCCCTAAAGCTTTGCCGTACAGTAAAGTATTATGGGTCTTAATGAAATGCCTCAGATATCCGATAATAAACAATAAGAAATCTGCTTTGTGTCTCTACAAACACAAAGTTGGGAAAAATTCAGCACATAACAAACTAAAAATGAAAGGTATAATTATTTATTGATTTGTTTTCCATTTTCTTTTCGGTCTAAGCAATTGTATTAGCCAACTTTTAATTTAAAAAAACATTAATAACAGTATCATCCCTGTTGTGTTCTTTTTGTCATCTCTCACCTTCAGAGTCCAGCAACGGTCGGAGACATTATGTTTTGCCCATCGGTCCATTCGATTCCTGCAAAGGCAATATTTCATAAAGTGCTTCAAATTAGGCAAAGACCTGGAATCAGGGATGAACTGATTGGATTTTGGGGATCAAAAGTCAAAGTAAGTGTGACCTCACATCTGTCCATTTTTGTGAACATAACATCACCATAAGGCCCTAAAATGTGGCAAAAACTTCCAACAGGACTGAAGGACGAACTAATCAAATGGGACCTCAGAAGTCAGTTCCTTCCATCCGTTTTCATAACCATAATATCACAGTCATACATTGACAGAATTTCTTCAAATATGCCTCAAAAAATTAGTTTTGAGATAAGCATTAACTTATTACGTTTTGTTGTTCAGTGACTCCGTCTCCTAATGTCCTTACATTATTGTGAACACAAAATGCCTCGACAAAAATTCTTAAAAGTTGAAAATTACATATTGATAATTTTCTTGGACTTTGGGGGCAGGTCACATCACGTCCCCTTTGTCCTCACTATTTTTTGTGAATACAATATCACAGTGAGCACATTTACTTTAAAGACTTTTTTAAATCTTGGCACAAATTTCTACTTGGACTCGAGGATAAACTGAAAGCCTTGATTTATATCATTTTTCTTCCAATTGGGCTCAAACATCCACCAGATTTTTAAAATCTTGATACAAATGTAGTGATCAGATATTGCTGGTCAAAGATTAAAGTTCAAAGTCACTATAAAATTTATATAATTTTATATAGTCTATATAGAATTCTATATTTATATGAACTGATTAGAGTCTGGACACATAAACTGCACCTTAGCAATAATTTTAGCTTTTGTTTGTCTTGTTTGGGAGACATGAGAATCATTAATTCACCTTTGAGCAACAGGAATTTTTTTGCATTCTGAATAAAAGCTGGAAGATCAATATTTGCTACATGACATTAACATTAGGGAATGCTTCACCCAAAACACTGGTCTCACTTATTACTGATCAGGTATAACATATTATGATAAATAATATAATAAGATTAACTATTAAGATTAAGATTCTTTAGGTCACATGACACCAATCTCATGTTGAACAGACAGGGACGGGTGGAGACAGAGAGAGGCATTGATTTGGAGAAGGAAGTGGGTGGATACAGTCAGAATTTTAAAAATAGCTTCTGACACGGCGGGTATATAAACACTGAGCACAAGAGGAAATAGTAGAAAAATCTTTGATAATAATTATTTTTATCCTCTTCCCAGAGTATTATACACAATTACATATCAATCAGTGTTAAGAGATTCATATCTACCATAGTTATGTGTATCTTTGTCACTGTTTCAAGGTCACCATACGGAATTAATGCAAGCGATTCTTCCTGGACTATGATTAAGGGTTTCCTGATGTTTAGGACAAGTTCAGCGGCATTCTGACGTGTCTGTGTTATCCTCTGCTGAAAAAACAAATGTTCTCCTTTACTCGTGTTTAACGTCACAGTTTTTAGCAATTAAATATAATATGAGCAAAAGTAAGGGACAGCTTCACGTCACTGTTGCTGTTTCTGATGCACCTCAGTCAAGCATCACATGACCAAACCGACGAAAGGCGATACACAGCATGACAATAAATCGAACTTCCCGAACTTGGTGCATTTTCGAGGCAACATTTCATTGTATGTGGTGATTTACACAGCAGATTCTTGGACCAAAGCTCCATTCAAACATTCCTCCTGCTTGTCATCAATCATGCTGCTGCTTTAGCAAGGTGTGGCTAAACACACACACACACACACACACACACACACACACACACACACACACACCACACACACACTGAAACATGTGGTTGGCCTTCTGTTTTAATTAATTAATTAATTTAATCCAACACTGCACAGAATAATAGCTTGTCATACTGTTTATATTTCCATAATATTGTGCGTTACTAAACTAGGAAATCAACGTAGTCTAACTATGCAAAGAAAGACAAATAAATAAGAATCTCTTAATAATTTAACTGTGCGATGGTTTTATGTGCTGACCAACAGTTTTAATAACTTTGACTTTGTTTTGGAGACGTTGTCCGTTGGTTTAGGTGAATAAATTGTTACCATGGCAGCAGGAGGTGGAGCCGATGGGGTTTTTCAAGCCCCTCGTGTTTCACGTAAAAGTACAGTGAGTCTTATTGATTGCATTATGTGGTCCTCAGTTTAATTGTTTTACTTTTGTTCAAAAAGTGCAAAAATGTATTGTGTTCACTCAGTTTTGAGTTTTGTGGACGAGTTCAGTTCCTGCCTTACTGTAATGTGAATCACAACCTTCTGCTAATAACGCCTTACAGTATGTGATTGTAAACATGGAGAGATGCTCATTTGTTTGTTGAGGGAGTGTTGAGGATTTTTTATGAGGAATTGTAGGTTATTTAAGATAGTTTACCAGGTCCATGCAATATTAGAATGAGGAAAATTGAGGAAATTATGAACTTTTTATTATGCAACTGTGTCAATATAATGCTTCTGTCAAATTTGAAAAATAGTCTTCTCTTAAAATAAACAAAATATTCCACTGTAGTTTATTTACACTAGATGATATATGTTCAAACGAAATTAACTTATGTTAATGGTTTGAATCTGAGATTAAAATTCTCACGATAGCTGTGGCCACTTACATTGTGCTTTCATCTAAAGCGCTTTACAATATTGCTTTTCATTCACACACACACACACACACACACACACACACACACACACACACACACGCACACACACATCAAAGCCATGCGAGTTGCTCCCCGACACACCCGTGGCAACTTGGGCTTCAGTGTCTTGCCCAGGAACAATTTACACGTAGCTACAGCCGCCCTTCAGTTATTTTACTTATTTTATTTCATTTTTTTACTGTATTCCATATCTGCACACTGACGGTCACATATTTTTATTAATGATATCATATCAGAAAACCTAAACTAAGCTGTTCATGTGTGAGCGTAGCTGTAAGACTTTCAAACATGCAAAATTAAAAATAACATTTAAAACTGAAACTGAAATTGGCGAAATAATGTATTTCCCAAACACAAGCACATTTGTAGCTTCACATTTAGCAAATCACCAAACACACACAGAAGTAACACCCACCAGTTTATTTGATCCATAGCAGCTTATTTGCACATACCTACAGTGTTATGTAATTTGGAGTAAACTTTCAAAATGTGTCAGCTGGACATGGGAACATTTTGTTGTTTATCCAAGCGACTTCTTTAATGTCAGTTGACTGGGTCAAAATGCTTCCAGCTAAGAAACAGGAAGTCCCACTGACATGACTCAGCTTCCAGTTACACTGACCACACCTGGATGACGGGAAACTTTCGCCAACACAAGAATCCTTCTACTTTCCACACACTGTGCACTTCCATTGAATGTAACTGCACGAATACTGGCACATAATTTAAATTAATCTTTCACCAAAAGTATTTTCAATGCTCGTAATTAACTGATGAGTCACATAAAGATCTGTTAACTGGGAGGACGGGGAGCCACTGGGCAGTGAGTCAGACTTCTGTACCTCTGAGAACACACTGAGGCATGTGACCTGGCCTGCCGAGCCACTGCAGCGTCAGGTCCATCACCAGAAGATGATGGACCTGTTCCCAAGAATGATGTTAACATGATGACCAGGATCCTGTGCACAAGTTTATTTATATTTACAATTTGTGCACAATTTTTAGGACGGCACATGCAAATCAGTGAAATTCATATTGCATAATACAAAAAAAATCAACTGTTCAATTTTCATTCATGCTGTACATACGTAATGATAACGTTAATGCCATGCTGTTGCTGGAAACACAAAGAATGTAGTAATGTGAGAACACACAAAGTGTCCTGATGTATTACTGTGAAACAATAGCATGTTGTAAAGTGCAATTTATTAGTCAATTAATTTTTAATAGTGTGTATTAGACTTGTTAGAGCTAAGGAAACATATGTACTCAATATAAACCAACTTTACTTTCACCATTACTTGTCTCATGTGGCCTGGTGGAAGCACAGGTCCACCTGCTCTACGTCCTATTTACACTAGTGAAAATAAAAACTCCGAACACTATCGTTGTTTTTTTACATAGAGGTGGCAGAAGTACAAAAAACTAAGACGTAAATGTGCAAAGTATGCGCACTACAAAATTAAAAAATCCACAACAAGGAGAGGTAGAAGTGGAATCAGAAGCACTTTAAATATTTTACTCCATCTACCTCTCTGTACTACTACTGTACCAAACCCGGGCCGTCAAATTTACTTACAGTACAAAAGTACAAGTAGTAAACTAAGACTGCAAAGACTGTTAATGACACAAATGTCATTCAGTCTGACAAATTATGACAAACAATGTTTATAGTAATTAATGTTGTGGGACAGTAACAGCAGCTTGTGAAGATGGTGCTAGTTAATCTATAATCAGTGTTTATTAGCTGAATAAATTTATATGGAGATTCTAGATATAGAAGAATTCCCTTTACAAAACTACATCAGGAGAGAAAGTCTGTGTTTCAGCGTGACTGTGTAGCGGACTGACTCCGCCTGATGGTGAACGTGCGTCCTGTCCTGAAATAGTTCTCTATCTCCTCCAGCGAGCGACGGCGTGTCTCTGGGATGCACACGGCATTGAACAGCAGACACAGGACACACACCACCGTGAAGCACAGGTACGGCACATACAGGCCGTACCGCTCCACCAGGTGTGAGAAGGCGTGTGTGAGCATGAAGGCCGTCAACCAGCTGACGGTGACGCACAGGCCTGAGGCCACGCCCCTGGCCACCAGTGGCAGCACCTCTGACATGAGCAGCCATGTGATTGGGCCCCATCCCATGGCGTAACCTAGGAGACAATGTGATGAGAACGCAAAAGAAAGTGATGTCATAGCCCAATTAAACATTCACAATAATGCAAAGCCCTTTGTTAATCCCCGGCCACGCCACGTTATGTTCAGAGGTTTGTCTAACTCGAAAACAACTGTCAGCTCCACGACTTCAGGTATTCTAACGTGTATGGTTTTCCCTGCCAAGCTGGGTGTGTGAGAACATAACTAAACACTAATTAGCTAAGCAACACAAATCACATTCCGTTATGAGTGTTTGGAGGTGGACGGTTAATCGAGCTTTGAGCATAATGACCCGAGGACATAACAGGCCTCAACATGTTGGAATGAAACAAAAGGTAAATTGCAGCAAACAGTGTATGTGTTGTTAAACGCAGGGACACATGTCCAACATATTTTGCAGCCTCCACCCATTTAACAAGCTGAGTGCATCAGTGTGAGAGCTTTGTTTGCAGGTGCCAGACTGAGTCATTGAACCGGACGTCTTTGTTTCAGCGGCGGAAAGCAGCTTCGAATAACGACATCGTTACGAGCTGAATGTGCAACGTGATCATTTTAAGTTAGGGTCCCCTATATTAAAATGTATGTAATTAATTTCTGATGAAATGACGTCTGCGGAGCGACGCTGCTGTCACATCTTTTCAGTGGAAAGGTGAAATCCGCTTGCAACACTCACCAAATATAAACACCATGGTGCTGATGAGAGGGATCAGGCTTGTTGGGCTTTGGCTGAGCTGCAGAGCGTTTGCAAGGTGGCGGCCGTCGTCCGCAGTTGTCAGGTTGTGAGGGGAAGGGCAAAGTGTGGTGTGCGAATTCATGGTCAAGGCCAGAGAGGCCGCGAACATCAGCATGCTGGACGTGTACAGCAGGGCTTTGCGTCCCGCCTTGTCCATTAAGCTGGCAGCTGTCAGAACCGAGAGGAGGCGAACTACACCCACAATGGCCGCCTCGTACCTGATGAATACAAACAGAGATGCGTCAGGATTAAAGTTAATAAATCAAGCTGACGTAGTTACCAACCAAGACAATAATATTTTACACATTAGGTTATATCCTGTATGACCTAACTGGTAGAGGGAAATTTTGGAGATTGACAATTTGGTAGATCATGTTACTGTAGATAAAAAGAAAATATATCTATATACCCGGGCTTCAGCGAGACTTGGCTCTTGGTAAAGATGGGCTCCAGATAGACCAGAATGGGCGTGATGCCCGTCATCTGCTGCAGGAAACGCATCACCACAGAGATCAAGATTGGTTTGTAGAAGACAGGTGTGGCCAGCTGGGCCAGTGTGACTTTAGTCTGGGTGTCAATGCTGTGCTGCATTAGTGGAACAATAGAACACAAACATGAATGAAACACGCCTGTCGGAAGCTGCTAACACACCTAAAAGCAGCTGCCTGTCTCGCACCTGTATGGCGGCGAGCTCTTCCTGTGTGTTGTACTGACTTCCCCTGAGCCAGCCGAGGGCCTTCTCGGCCTTCTGCTGTTGGCCCAGAGAGAGAAGCCTCCTGGGGGAGGAGGGCATGAACGTCAGCAAGGCCACCATCAGCACAGCGGGCACCTCCCCCGCAATCGCCAGCCACCGCCACGGCACCACCAGACCTGTAGATCAAAGACGAAAGACGTGGCTTAATTGTAAATACATTGATCCAAGTATCAGCTCACCAACAAAGGCCTAATGTGTCGAGCAGTCTACAAAGGATATGGATATAATGACGGACGTAACGTTCAGTGATCAGCACTGATTTGCTCTTACCCAGGGCGTAAAGGGCCAGGGAGCCAAACACAGCCGTGATCTGAGGGCAGGAGCCCAGAGCTCCTCTCACCCCTTTGTGGGAGATCTCTGAGATGTAAACCTGTGACCCACACACACGATATCATCAGGCAGGAAGCCTTGAGAATAAATCGCATGTTTATGCTCGGATATTCGAATAAGTTCATATCGGTAAAGCACAGTAATATTTTCACGATTGGCGGAATATGGTGGGAAATTCGTGTCACCTGCTACAAAATGAGTTGTTTTTTTTTACTAGATTTTTTGGACAAATGGGGGAAAAAGTCTCTGTAACCTACAGGAATGGACGCGGCCGTCATCCCCCCGGCAACGCCATTTAGAAAACGTCCTACTTGAAGCATCCACAAGTTCACAGCCCCTCCGATCAGCATGTACCTGAGATCCACAAATATAAAAGAAGGGTTTCAGAAGTAAATACAGACATAACTTTAGTTTAAACAATGTTTCATGGATTAGGAAAAACGCCCCCGCTACCGACACACACACACACCTCCAACAAACTGTTGGATCCGCAGACAAACAGAGAAACAGGAATGATGAGGGGAATCATTTCAACTGGGTTCATTTTGTGCTTCTTTTCGCTCTTTTTCAACTGATCGTTTTCATTCAGAAGCTCTGTGGCCAAATACCCAAAGTCTGTGGCCTGTGGGCTTGTGCCAGAAAAACCTGTGATCAATTCATTGTTTTTACTGTGTGCACAGCAAAATTATGCAATGACATACAATAACTGAATGTCTGCCTTTGCAAAAACACTCTACAGTCTAGAATGTTGTGCATCACAGCGAACAGACATTTTTCAGATTATATATTTTCTTATCCACCACATGAAACAATAATTATTTATAACCAGTTTCCTGTGTCATTTCCTCTCCGTTACCTGTCAGACATTTGGGGAAGTACAGCGTTCAGTGCTGCAGCCTGAAAATGCTGTTACAAGTAAAAGTCCCACTTTCAAAATAAAATAAGTAGGTAAGTGTCAAAAATAAAATCACTCTTCAAGAAGAATGGACCGCGTTAATGATGGAGTTTATGCTGATTTATTATTAATTTGCTATGCAGCCTTGAGCGAATTAATAAAAAAAACAACATATTAAGTACGGGTTTGTAGATAAATAAACAGGTATTTTTAACACATACTAATACACATAAAAATCTTTAAAGCTGTGCTCAGGTCCTGTTCCATGATAACTAGTTACATCCCTCTATCAGATTCAAAACAGTTGGTGAGACGCACCCAATAGTCGATGGCACAGCCGACAGCATGATGCTCATCTTCCGTCCAATCAGGTCATTGAGCAGCATGGCCCCGAGTCCTCCAGCTGCTGCGCCCAGCGTGTAGATTGACCCAAACCAGGCCGCAGACTCCGTGTCCATCTTAACCCGGGGGTCAGCATCTTGGCTCGTGAGCTGTGGCAGCACGGGGGACGGGAAGACCAGGGAGTAACCGAAGTTGAAGTTCCCCAGGACAGCCGAGAACACGGCGAGGTACAGCCTGGAGTTACTGACCTGGGATGGAGAAATGGGGACCAGTTAGAATTTGGCAGATGTTGAGAATCATATATTTTGTGATTCCGTGCGATTGGAGCACAGGTCAACCTGTTCAGTGCAAACCCCCCCCCCAAAAAAAACGAAGCCTTTTCATAGAAACAAATAAAATGTATGAACACCTTCACAAACATGTACACTTGTTTAGTAATTTAATATATTATTTATATTGTTCTCCTTTCAAATTCATGACCGAAAGTTTAAAATTCACATTCCATGCTTCGCATTTTCAGTTTCCAAACCATTAAACTTTGTTTGAACCTAGAAGTGGACAAAGGGAGAAGTATGTTGCAGCAGGATAACCTTGACTGGAGAGCAACTGTTCAATAATCCCAACATTTCTCTGTAACGTGTCCTGACGGCCACAGTTTGGACTCCTCATGCATTCTTTTTTCGATAAATGGCAGACACATTTGTGCTCTTTTGAAAACCTCGTCCTGTTATTATTCAAACTTTTCATGCTGTTAAAGCTGATCCTAAACAAGTTCCCCAGTCATCCAGAAAGCACCTGTTGAAAGCTGGGCTGCACCTGTTGATCACTATCTGCTGTTGGGTTTACAACCTTTTTTCAAAGCTTTCAAAAGATCATATTCAAATATTTTCGCTTGTCACTGTCTGTCCATGTTTAAACAGTGATTGTCAACACTCGTCACTAAGTATCACGGATTGAAGGCTGACATGTCAGGTCTCAAACTGGTATGAGTTGCATTAGACTTTCATACCATGTGCAAACTTAGAACAGTCTGAAATGCAAAGTCAAACCAGTCGGTGCTCAAACTTCCTCAGTTAAGCTGCAACTGTCTCGTAGTTCACAACAAGTCAGAAAACCACAGAGCTGATCCACAAGCTACACCGACACGACTTTAACATCAGCTACTACCAATGAAATGTTGCCAACCGTGGATGTAGAGGATGTCGGTCTTCTCCTCAGCAGCGGCGTCTCTTCACCCATGTCAGCAGCAGGAAACTGCAGAGCAACCTGATGGCGAGAGCCTCCGTCACAAATGTCAGATGTATTTGTGTTTCAGGGTCTGCTCCTCGTTCACCTCGTGAAAGAGTGAAATATTACTACGGTTGAAAAACTAGTGGCATGTGAAAAGAAATTGATCCAGGTTCAACGAAGCCTAATGCAGCAAAAGTGATCCTCCTTTAGAGGCTGGAAAGAAAAATAAAAGTAAAGCGTGTCAATTCAGGGACGCTGTTTGATGTGAAGCCGTCCTATCACCCTGTTCCGGAATCCTGTGGACATCTTCAGTTTAGGGTTTTCCAAGCTGAATGTAACACACATGGACAGCTACGTGCCAAGCGGTCATACTGAAAACGAAACTAGAAACTCTGTTTACGTCATGTTTCCACAAATGAAACTGGAATTCGTGGTTAGAATATTTGACCATTTTAAATATACTGCACTTCATCGAAAAACTGCAAAATAGACGTCGGTGCATCAAAAATGCATTAATCCATAAGCTTTATGATGTTTGAATGAAAACATTTAACATTTCTGCAATGAAACGCATACAGAAAACCAACTTAAAACATATTCTTTACACATATAGATAATAATTTGACACCTTAAAAAAATTTACCTCCAATCTTTCTCCTTCCTATAGGTTTTGTCTATAAATCCATGGTAGATGAAGCCACGGTGTTGCAACCTGATCACGAGCAGAAAGCAGAAGAGTGGGCTCAGTGGTATAATTCCTCTATTGTGCCATTCAAAAGAAAGCAGAAGAAGCAGAAGAGAAGCAGATCCGCAGCCAGCTGAGTCAGGGGGAAGAGGAAAGTACAGGCGGCTTCTTCCTTGGCCCACACGTCCTGCAGTTGCAGTGGGAAATTTTGCATGTGGCAGATGTGCTCAGTGATGCTTAACAGTTCATAAACACGTTAGAATTATTTCGATTTCTGCATAGATATGACCTGCAATGAGCTCAGAAAGTCCTAGAACACACGAGACAAGAAAAACACATTTTTATTGAGTCATTGTGGAAAATGATACAGTCTTATTGCTATTTTTATGTGAAGCTCCGGCATTAGCAATTCATCATGAACAGTTTGAGTGAGTGGGATGACAGTCAGGTGTGAGCGGGAAAGTCCTGTGTTAATTAAAGAAGAAAACGTGGGTCTTATCTATCAGAGTCTGATCTTGACAGAAGTACGTCAAACAAAAAGCTATTTCTGACATGCTGAGGCTCAAAAAACTGGAAGGTGCTACAAAACAAGGGTTTAGGTTTTGTTTAAAAAGTGCATGATTGGTGGACTCTAGATCACATTACATATGAAAATGATTCTGTTAAATCCATGTAAAAAAGCTAAAATACAAAAAACAGAACCTTTTTAATCTCTACGGCAAAACACATTTATGATATTGGCTACGATGGCGAGTCCATCCATGAAGCACCAACAGAAGGTCAACAGATTACGGATTTGTTTTTACAGGATGTGCATGATTGACAGATGGCACCTCCTCTCCTTCAAAATAATACTGAGTTAGACGAAGGTTGGGGCTCTGAGTCCTGCCTCCCATGCACACAAAGAGATCTAAACTCTGATCTTGGTTTTGCTCAGTTTTTGATATCAAAACGAAAAAGGAAAAGGGCCTTAGATTTGTAAGGTAGTAAAAGCAACAACCCAACAACGATGCAGAGCAACAAATATCTATGCAACTAAAACTGCCAACTTTGCATGTTTCATCTACTTGTATTTACTCGCTGTTCATTTGGGGAACAGAGCGAGCGTCAGACAAAAGCTGTGTACCTGGTAAATCCATCTGCTTTTCCTCTCCGCTCCCCGATGATGGGAATGGAAACTATGTTCTTATCCCGGCCTGTGGGTGTGTTTTTGTGTATTGTGTGTTTATTGTGTGTATACTGGATGTTACAGGACCATTCCTGTTTAGTTAGGTTTCTCTTTTCTTCTGTATTAGTTCATTCACCTCCGCACTTCCACACAAGCGCCCAGCTCCCAGCTGCATCTGTCCCTGAAGTATCGTACCATGGGCAGCCTTGGGCCCAACCACTGGCCTCTGATCCTGGCTCTGCTGCAAATTCAGCTGGGAAAGATTCAGGGACTCGATTCTGCATCCCAGAAACTACGGCGGCTCAATGAACAGGTTGGTTTGAACCACGCTGTGTATTGTCATTAACAGTATTAAGATGAATTATTATAGTAGTAGATGCAACAATTATGATCCTTAATAACCTTTGTGTTTTTGCCTCAGGACAAATGTCGTTCAGTGCAGCAGCTTTGTTGCATTTCAAAGTCTTACTAAAGTACATTACACCATTAAAATAGCATTGGGAAGTGAAGTGGTAATACATTTATAATTAAACCAAAAATGTGGAGAAAGAGTTTGAACTTTGCTACAATATTGTCATTTACAGTTACAAGAGAAGTAATGGCACTGTTTGTAAATTTCCTGGTTTTTCCATAAAGTGATTATGAAATAAGAGCTGATTTTCCCTAAAGTTACAAATATCCACAAACACAATCTAAGCTGATAATACACAAAAAGCCACATATTTATTGAAAAAATCCATTAAACATACAAAGTGAAAATATATTTTAGAAAAAAACTTTTTTTTTTTACTATAAACTGTGTAGAGGGAGTTATTGGACTGAATATAACCATTTTATCACAACAGAAGGTGAAACAGTGAAACAAAGCCCTCACAGACATGTTATGTATGAGATTTTGAGTATTTTGCTGTATTCAATGAAGTTACTAAACAGCTGTAAAACTCTTTTCTTCTCTGTTAGTTCCTGCAGTTCCAGGCGCTGACTGAGGCCCGTTTAAACATGCTGGCCCTGAACCAGAACAGAAACTCAACATGGGGCCTGGAGAGCCGTGTGCAGGCCCTGAACGACCGTTACCACCACATGTCACAGGACCTTGAACACCTCAGGCAGAGCACAGCACAGGAGATACAGGGTCTCAGGTTAGAGCTGATATTTGACACGTAAAGGCTTTACAGTATAAAAAACAAAGCAGCTGATTCGCTTAAGCGGATGTGAATTTTTCTTTTAGCATTTTCTCTGGTTTACGACTGATTAACAGAGCAGCATTTTATACCATAAAAAACATTCTGCATCACTTGTGCAGTAAACTGCAGACATGACGACTTATAGTGGTGATGTTTTTCACATTTACACATTTATTTGTTTTCGGTAAATACTGTGTCTGGCTAATACTAAGAGCTGAATCGAATTGAACTGTTGAAATTATCACCATCATAAAGGAAAGTTTCACTGCAGCACTGCAGTATGTTGATGTACCTGAGCTGCAAACTAAATAGCAGGGCTCCTCAAATGTACAGTGGGGTCCTAGATTTAAGCATACTACATGGAAAATAAAAGAAAAATATTCTCACGTTTGTCATCTCAGAGGGTGGAGTCAGAAGCTAGAGAAGAAGACTAAGCGAATGGAGGGTCGTCTAGCCTCAATGGAGAGGAACCTAAGGGAAAACCTCTGCTATGGCCAGAAAGAGAAGCCTGATCCTAGCCAGGACCTCTTGAACCTCACCCTGGATTTCCAGAGCCAGGAGGAAAGGCTGGCTGCCCTGCAGGTCCAGCGAGATGAGCTGCTAGTTGGGCTAAAAGGGTTGCAAGAATCTGTGAAAAACCAGGCACTGCGTGTGACCCAACTGGAAGGTCGGCTCGGTGAGGTTCTGCAGCTAAATGGAGGAGGGACCATCAGAGGGTCGGGAAAGGTGGTGGGACCCATCAGCTCCATCATCACACCTCAGGAATACTATGAACCACTCAAGAGAACCCCCTATAGACAAGCGAGGCCTAGAAGGATTCTGAATGGACATACCCAACTCAGACCAGAAGGGATCAGGAAAACCAAATCTGACAGTCTCTCACAGGCCACGCCGTATCAGTACTACTCCACAAACCAGCCTAAACATTCCAAAGCCCAGAAGCCAAAGCCTCAGTCACAGATACTAGGTGAACATCCAACTCCCAAATCCCAGTTCTTGGGTCCTTACCCGCCACAGTCACAGATCCAAGTGCAGGCCCAGACCCGGCCATATCCAATTCACCAGGAACAGCTTCAGTCTCAAAGAACTGTGCTATATGATGATGCCATTATCCAGACACAGGTTCAACAACCATTTCAGCCCCATCTACATCCTCAGAGACAGCCTCCGTCAAACAACTCCAGTCTCCCCTCTTTGCCCAGGCCCTTGTCCAAGGCTCAAACCCATCCTGAAACCACCAAGGACAGACAGAGTAGAACCAAAGTTTGGGAACCCCATCAACAGGCCTCAGATTTACTCCCTCAACCTCAGTCTGAGTCTTATCAACCACAATCCAGAGGATTTAAAGATGAAGAGGACGTACAAAACCACACAAAGATAGAGTCTTCAGTGATCCATAACTTACTCCAGCTTCCTGTGAGGCACAAGATCCCTGCACAACCAGTCCCCAAAAGGGATGCAACCAGTGAGTAAAAGTCAGTGCTTATGGGCAGCCACTGGACTGACCAATATCTAATGAAAATTTGTTAGAAAATGAGGAAATTGAAACATGTTTAGGCCACAGTTTGATAAAAAAATTACTTAAACTTGCATAAAAAGACAAGCTAAAGTAAGAGAGAAACACCAGTGTCCTTCTGTGGATAGACAATGAGATCTTTAAAGCCTGTCTCCTTATGGAGACTTTGTTCTGTCTACTCTCACAGAGGACAGGTAGCTCACAAACACTTTGACAGTGTGTTCCCAGAGTGTTGCATAATGTAGCTTGAGTGTTTTTATGTCTGAACTTTCACAAATGTCTACCTGGAACGGATTAAACAGCATGCTCCCTCTCCCTCTGTCTGCAGTCTGTAACGTGAAATCATTGCTGTTCTTCCCCTCGGCATCAGCTGAGAACTACGTCACCTTCTCATCGAGTCTCCCTGATCTTCATGAATTTTCGGTGTGTCTGTGGCTCCGTGTGGAGGCCTCATACGTTGGTACACTGCTCTCATATGCCACAGATGACAATGACAATCAGTTAGTTCTGTATGGACGAAACCCTGCTGCCTTCTCTAAATCCTTCCAAGGTTATTCTTCGTCAACTTCCGAACCCTCACATGCCTCTTCTTTGTTCTCACCATCTTCATCCCCCTCCCTGGACCTTGTCATTGGAGACCCTGTCTATCGCCGCCTTCCTACTTCATCACTCCTGGATGCTCGCTGGCACCATCTCTGTTTCTTGTGGTCCTCGATCCAAGGTCGTTTTTGGCACTATAATGGCCGACGCCTCATCTCTTCAACCTCCAACTTCAGGAAGGGTTGGGAGATTCCAGGAGGTGGATCAGTAGTGCTTGGACAGGAACAGGACACTGTTGGTGGAGGGTTTGACCCTGCAGAGGGTTTTGTTGGGCAAGTGGCAGGATTCAGGGTATGGAACCGTGTCCTGAGCCCCTCTGAAGTGGAGGGGGTGGCAGAAGGGAGAGGTGTGCCCAGAGGGGTGATGCTTGACATGGAAGATATAAAGGAGGTGCATGGGGAGGTGCAGCAGGTGGCATGTGAATGTTTAGAACATTGTGTGTGATGATATTATGGATGAGGTTTAGTCTTATAACTGATGTCTGTGGGAAAATGGGCAGAGTCAGTCAGAGGGCACATTAGCGTTGGATGAAATAGTGCAAGTTTAATTGTGATGTTGATATCTAAAACTTTGAGTCTTTTACTTTCAGACTGAGTGAAATAATGGTCATGGACAGATCATGAGACAATGGGCCCAGAGTAGAGACATAAAAAGTCCCTGCAATCCAAAAGGTGTCCCACAGACTGACACAGACTTTGTGGTAGTTTTGCATCTCCTTTCAGTCACTTTGCATCTATGTTTAGTATTGTTGTCTTTTCTTTTGTTTCCTATCGATCTATATCTGTAAAATGTTCCTAACCAGTAATTAGTGGAGTAAAAGTAACACAAATTGTAGTTCTCAAATAAACTACTTTAAAATTGCTCTGGAATATTTTCGGCAATGTTACTTAGGACCTCGGCCTTTTCGACAGAGCGGTAAAACTACAAATCCCAGCATTCAACGCGCTTCAACGAACCTTTTTGCCCCTGCACGCGATCCCTACAAAGCGAGTCACGAGCTCCATGGATGATCATGGGGAGCTGAGGAGGAGTGGCAGCAGCAGCTAGCCACCAGCAACTGCCATTAATGACACGGGCCAGCCACGGTTAGCGCGGCCAGCCACCGAGGGCCACCATGGCCAACATCACGAAGAAAGTGTCGTGGTCCAGCCGGGCCGACGAGTCCGGGTCCGCCGGGGACGCGACGCCGCTGCTCAACGGATCCGAGCAGCCCAGATACTCCAGACAGGTACAGCAGCACGGCAGCTAACTGTTAGCAAGCGCCGCTCCCGCCTCGACAACAACACGCCGCGTCCTGTTTTTAACGGCTGCCGGACGTTATGGCGAGTCGTTTTTTAAAGCACTGCATGGGCCACGAATGCTGCCATGTTTAGCCGGATGCACTGCGCACGTTTTGAGCGGGTTTCCCGTTGTTACGGCATGTTTGCAACAGGATGCAACAAGGAGCTTGTGTTGGGGACTGAAAGTACCTGGATGGACTGTGTAAAATGGCTTCCATCGTGCGTAGCATAGGTCAGAATAGTGCAGAAAAGCAAGTGTAACAACATCAAGCCCCGTTAACATCGGTAAGGGTTAGTCATGATTCGTCTTCAGACAAAAGCACACGGGAAAATCCAACTTCCCCTTTCCATCAAATGTTGGACCAGCGAGTCCCTTTCCAAAGATGATAGGATGCTAATTACACTTTGTGTTATGTCGGGTTTTTAACTATATGTGAGCAGGTAAAGTGTTCGTAATAGAGCCAAAGTGGCATTGATTACACAGCTCAGATGTCCAGTATTCGTTTTATTAATACAGACTGAGGAGTAGTCCAACATCAATCTAGATATGCACATTCTTTACAGTAACTTCACCCTGCAGGAACTGGTTTCAGCAAAAACTGTTGGGTGCTCTGTCCCGTCAGCCATCAGGACAAACAGGGATCAGATTGAAAAGTGTTGCGCAGTGTAAATCCTTTGCATCTGTCTGACACCCTGGTGCCGCTTGTGTACTTTCTTTATGTTGCGAACCCATTTACTTCTGGACAGATGCTAACAGCCTGAAAATTGCTGCATACATATATTTCTGTTGCTGTCTGTGATTTCCGCAGCAGTCTGCAGGAGGCAATATGTTTCACATAGGCAGGCTCAGCACGGTGGATTTGGAAGAGGAGATAACGTCTGAAGAGGTAAAGTCGGAGCTCCAAAAGTTATTGCACTTTGTGTCTCTTGTGTCTTATTGCTCCTTTAGACGACTGATGACTCCATCAAGACCCGTCGCAGCATTTTTCTTAGACTCCTGAAGTGTACGATAGTTAGTCCATCACCCATAGCGCAAACCAAACCAGCTGTAAACGTAATATTAAACAGCTTGTATGTGATTGTTAAGATAATGTTGAGGGTTTAATTTTAGCTCAGTTGCTTCGTATGACTGAATGCTAATGTGGGAAGGCTGACATAGAAGTGACTATTTTACAAAGCCAAATTTGCCCTGTGACAGTTGAGTCATCCCCTGTGCATCAAAGGCACATGTTTGGAAACTGTCTGATAGTTTTCACAGTAATGCGTTGCAATTGATGAATTTATGCAGGCCTCGTGTTTGAAGATGTCCTCCACACTGCTCAACAGCTCATTATTTTCTTTGCAGAAAGTGATTGATCCTACATCCTTTGCCGCTGGTGAAAAAAATAGATACATTCAGAGAAAAAGCTTAGGAAACCCTAGAACTCAACCCTCAAGAGTCTCAGTTTATAGCCAAGTAGAAATATGCATTAAATTATGAATGTGAAAGTGTAAATGAGGTTGAATTGACTCACACACCAGTCAGTTTTAATGAACGCTCTTATTTGTGTAGGTCTTTACAGAGATACAATAAGCTGGATCAGACAAGAAACTCTCACGAATGCCGTACAAGTTGCAAACAGTCAGTTCGTTTCAGAGTTTCAGAGAGCTCCCACAAAAAAGAAAGAAATCAAAGTTTCATCTTCAGGTTACTTTCAGTGTTTAAAACAACTGCACTGGTTGTTACAGCCCAGTCATATGACTTGGGCTGTTTGGTTGTCACTCAGTTTAATAGGACCTCACACGTTTCCCGCTGTCTTTTCACCAGCTGATGGAATTATGACTTTGCTTGCTGTGTTTAGTTCAGTTTGTGTAACATTATTTTCTTGCTTAGTTAGTGCTAAATGCGTAGCTGTACAGACAGGCCGTTTCACATTAACATTGCATGGAAATGAGGACATTGAGCACTTTCAGCTCGCCTGCAGCTAAGGTGTTTGTGTGTATGTTGCACTCACTTAATGGCTTGTACTGATACAGAGAAACTGCAAACATGACTACATGCTTTTTCTTTTTCATAGCTTAAGTTCAGTTTCCTGGTCATGCTGTAGAAGAACACGGGATTCGTTTTATTATTCTACAGTCACTGCATCATCTCTTTGTCTCCTTCTTAATACACCAGTAGAAGTCTGTCAAATGTGTCCTGTCTTTCTCTAAGTCACTTGTATAGTTGTACATGTATAGTTGATGTGCTCAGGATCCTCAATAGTTCCTTTGACTTCAGCCTCTTGCTGTTTCTCACATGATTCAAAGGGTCAGAGGTCACTAAGCACTGGTGTGTTGACTTCAGTTTTTTTCCCTGTATTTTTCCCTGTAGGACTCTCTTAGGGGGCGGCCCAAAGAGATCCCTCACAATGAGAAGTTACTGTCACTTAAATTTGAGGTAAAATAGCACGCTACTTATTTTTACATTATTCTCTAAAGCACTGATTACATGTAACATCAATGTTTGCCACTGGGTGTAGGATCTTAAACTTCACCCACCCATCAGGTCTTGAAACCCAAATGCCATGTGTTGTCAACAGTGAGGGCAATAATCTTCTTAAGCAGCCTGAAAACTTTAAATAGTTGATTGATTCAGCTTTGTATTAACATGTTTTACATTGCAATGCAGCTGCTGACATTACTCTGTTATGATGTGTGTGTCTATTGTTTTCAATGAAATATACAGGCTCTGTGTTAATTACAAAATCACAGAAGAAACATGTAAACGTCCTTGATTTTGTGAATGTTTAGTGGGTGAATGTGTGTATGTATTATTTCAGAGTCTGGACTATGATAACATTGAGAACCAGCTGTTTCTTGAGGAGGAAAGGAGGATGAGTCCAATGGTGAGTGTTAGTTTTTTGTGACAAATAAAGTTTCATTTACTTAATAAAGTTTCATTTACTTTTTTGTGGAAGAAATGTAACTCAAAACCAGAGACACAGTTTATTATTTGAAGCACAATAATTGTAATTGTCTTAATGTATGACTTGGGTGGACCATAATCATTTACTGTGCGTATCATTTCATTTACTCTGACCTGTCATCTGTTTTTAATCTGTCTGTTTTCCTTGTTGTGTAATCAGAATTTCCGCTGTCTGGAGATCAGTCGCTGGGTAGTCTGCGGCCTAATTGGATTTCTGACTGGCCTCATCGCCTGCTCTATAGACATCATAGTGGAGAAACTGGCTGGTTACAAATATCAAGCAGTCAAAGAAAGTATCCTGGGCATTTCTGACATAGACATGTTCAATTTTATGAAAATGAAGTAGCATCTTTTATCTGCAAAGCTGGATGATGGTAGCTACATAAACTATAATTTAAATGGAGTTAATGTTTCACCTTTTTTATGTTTTATGGCCATCGACGCATACTGTTAAACAGTTTGACTATTTTTTTAAGGCCCCATGAGAAGTTTCTGCCGTGAACATACACATTTTGACAACTTTAGGTTCAGAAATTATCAGGTTGGGGCCTGCAGCACTGGACGCCACTGACTGGTACACTTAAAAATGAACCAACCATTACACTTTTCTGATGCCATATGCAACTAATTTGCTTAATTTTCCTGGTGCTTTGTGAAAAGACAAATAACTTTTAGCACAAAGAAGGTTCCTGGACTGTAGTTTGAGAGAAAGAAAAGTACCTGGAACTTCCCATCACATTTCAGCGATCTGCTAATTACATCCTCAGACTTTTCCTTAACCTTTGACCGCTCACAGACATTGAAAAGTTTACAGAGGGGGGTGGCCTGTCTGTCTCTCTGATTCTCTGGGCCGTGCTCAACTCAGCCTTTGTCATGGTGGGGTCCATCATGGTTGCATTCTTTGAGGTAAGACGTAATGTCAAAATAATGTGATTTACGGTTTGAAATTCCTTTTGCATGAACTATATTCTTGCAGTGATAGCAATTTCTAAGGAAATATTTAGAGGTTCAGCTAGTTACAGTTCATGTTTCAATTACAAGCCATTCGAACTGTAGTAAAAGCTATCTTGTCTGATATGTAAAGTTAATTGTGTAAAGTGAGTTATTGTTCTACTTTTATTATAATTATATCAAATCAACCACAGATTGATCATTTTCTTTTTCTTCAAACATTATCCTTCCCTCCTTGTCTGTCTCACCCAGCCAATCGCAGCAGGAAGCGGTATACCTCAGATTAAATGTTACCTGAATGGGGTGAAGATTCCCAGGGTGGTACGACTTAAGGTAAACACACACATGAAACAAGCATATTAATGGATTGGACAACTGTTTTTGAACTATTAGGATCATCCTATTCTCACACATTTGGTTATCCTACACAGACCCTGATGGTAAAGGTGTTTGGTGTCATCTGTTCAGTGGTTGGTGGTCTTGCTGTTGGAAAGGTAATTTTGTTATTTATTAACTCTAAAAAGTTTCATCAGTGAAAGTATTAGATGTAAGTTAGGTTATCTTTGTCCTTGTGATGAAGTGATATGGTGCGAGCCTTATTTAGAGTAGTTCACCTCAAGTATAAATTAAAGATTTTGTTGTTTTAATTCATATCAAGTAGTTACAGACTTTCCCTCTTGTTTACCCACAATCCCCCAGGAAGGTCCCATGATCCACTCTGGTGCTGTTGTAGCTGCAGGAGTTTCCCAAGGCAGGAGCACTTCTTTAAAGAGAGACTTCAAGGTCAGTGTGCAGTACATTTCTAGAACATTTATAACAGTGTGTCTGAACATGTTTATTGGTCAAGCATGGTTGGCTACCATCTATATGTAAGCTCATGAATAAGGAATCAGCTTTTAAAGTTGGTGTGTGTTTGTAGATCTTTGAATACTTCCGAAGAGACACGGAAAAGAGGGACTTTGTCTCTGCAGGAGCTGCTGCTGGTGTGTCAGCTGCTTTTGGAGCACCAGTCGGTAATAATGCAACAACCCACTCAATGCAAAATTACAAATTCTGCTTTTTATCAGTCTCCTATAGTTATATAGGACGTTTAGTGTAGACGCTTACTCAAGTGCATCGTAGTAATTATTTACCTCATACTGCACGCTGCTGTCAGGTGGTTCCGTTTGATGACATCAGGAGCAAATTAGAGGCTGCATGCTCATCAGACACAAATAGCTGATTAAGTTTTTGCTTCGTGCTGCCGTCTGCTCTTCACTGATATTTTATCTGTTTGGAAAACAGGCGGTGTTCTGTTCTCTCTAGAGGAGGGAGCTTCTTTCTGGAACCAGATGCTGACATGGAGGATAGTAAGTGATGTGGTGGTGTATGCACCCCTATTATAAGACCATAATTAACGCTCATACAGTTGAGTAAATCAAATGAAGATGTATGTTTCCAGAATATTACATTTTAAAAAGTGTGTGTGTGTGTGTGTTTTTTAATGTTTTTTGTTTTTATTTTAATTTCTCATCTGCAGTTCTTTGCCTCTATGATCTCCACCTTCACCCTGAACTTCTTTCTCAGTGTCTATCACAAAACTGCTGGACAACTTTCCAGCCCAGGTCTCATCAACTTCGGACGCTTTGATAGCGAAGTGAGAAACTCGTATTAGTTGTCTGTTTCCAGCTCCATATTGTTTGCTGGTGACTGTTAAAGATGGCGTGTTTTTGTCTTTTCTCAGACGATGGCCTATGACCTCCTTGAAGTGCCCTTGTTCATCATTATGGGAGCAATAGGTAGAACCTCTTGGCTTTGGATATATAGATATGACTAAAAGTGTTGGTACCTTTTTGTACAGTAATTAATTCAAGCTTGTCTGTCCTGCAGACTTTGACTTTGGTTTCCTATAGAATATAACAAAGAAGAGCCGAATTCTTGCTTGTTCTACAAATATCTTTTAAAAGGACGTACACAAACATATTGTGTATACTGTGATGACTATAAAAAATAGATTCTTTCCATATTTCAAACGGAATATTGTCACTGATCAGTATCGCAGCTCGCATTAATCTTTTCATCAGTTATTCTGTTATGTAAACAGAGAAGTTCTCAATGTGCAGTTTGACAGGGTGAAAAAATGTCTGAGAAGAAATTTATTGTCAGGTATCGTCAAGGTAAAGGCTGCAAAACCATCTGCATCTGCATACCTTTATTTTCCTGTGACCACAGTTGGTGATATTAATAAGTTTAAGCTCCACAGGATTGTGGGGAAATCGAAAGTAAAGTGTATTCTTTGAAACCTGTTGTAATTGTTGCTGGATAGTTTTGTAGTTGAGGAGAAATTAGACTCTTGACAATCTGCAGCATGGTTTTCAAATTTGAATGTCTGGTGACAGTCATTATGTGTATTTATAGTTTTTAATATCTCCTACCTGGGCAGGTGGAGTACTGGGAGCGCTGTTCAACATTCTCAACTACTGGCTGACCATCTTTAGGATTAGGTAAGGCAGAAAGCTTAGAAAAACAATTGTGAAAGACTTAGAAAACCTGTTTCAAGGTTTTATTATTTTTGTCATCGTGGTTGTTCATATTAGAAATCTGTTACTATGTTGCTATTGTGCACACATGGCATCTATTGGATATCTGCTCATCCTGGAAGAGTCTCCTAAGCTGCTCCCGAGGTTTTTGTTGTGCTGTATAAACTGTAAAACCTCCTTGATAAAAAAAATTGTGATATATAAAAATGAAAATAAAAGAAACACTTACTTGACATCAGGTGAAACATGAATATGTCTAATAGCTTTGGTATGCCAATAGAAACAAGATATTGTAGCAAGAAGGCTTTGCTTTGAGCGGGTGTGACATTCAAAACAAGGAAAAAACTTAAAACATCTTGTGATTGAAAGGTTTAAAAATAGTCACAGTCTCAGAACTGGTAAGATCAGACATTTCTGGTAAGATACCCGTACTTCCTGCTTCCCTGTCTAAAGCTGCATGTTACATATAATAATAATAATAATAATAATAATAATAATAATAATAACAACAACAATAAAGGTGCAGAAGTTGGTAAAATAGTAGAAGCTAATTGTTGGCAACAACATAGTCAATGTATGCATCTCCATTGCTTATATTATAATAAAAATACTATAGAAACAAAATTAATAATTAAATTCTATTTTATTCATGCTATGTTGATGAAGGAACATGTACAGACCCCCTTCACAGAAATGCATATGAATGGAACCCCCACTCCCTCCAAATCTATACAGAAAGCATTTTTTTTAATAATGTGGGAACTGAGAATGCAAATAGTTGCAGTTTTGCGAGTGGGCTTGTTTTCCCATATCATGCAGGGCACAGGACTGTGGCTGCCCAGCAGTCTGTGGTTGCTGTTGTCTGATTCAGCCTTTTGTGATTCGCTGCACATTTCTGCACTGCAGGCAAGCCAGTAAAGCCCATAAATTCATAAAGTCTACAAATCCACGTGCGTGCAGAATGAGGCCTGGAACTGAAACTGAACTGAAGTAAAAGTGCAAGTACACAAATCTATGAGTACCCACTGGTATTTCTACTCAAGTATAAGTAAAAGAAAGTAAGTTCATGATTTATATTTTAAGTTTTAAAGTAAAAGTACTGAACCAGCAGTGCTGCGTTATGATTTTATTTTGGGGGCATTAACTTATTAATCGTAATAGACACAAATGATGGGTTGAAGCTGTTTTTCGATCTGATGCTTTTTCCAGTTTGATTTCTAAACGACTCATGTTGTTACGGTCTAAGAATAAAACAGGTAAATGTCTGTGCTTCTCTTGTATCATTATTTTATTACTTGCACCTGATTTAATCCAAGTAAACGCAGTGACATCACTGTGCAGTGTGTGGCTGTTACCTTCAGAAACAGAGAACGATTGCTTCGGTCATATTAATGTATGAATCAGCAGGGACCGGCTCTGTCCCAGTTCTCCGTGAATTAGCACCAAGAACTCGCATAGCTCGGCTTTACAGCTCATTCATAACAGTTATTGTAGTTTATAGCCACATTGCCACAAGGCAGAAAACGCAGATGTGGCTGGTTTTCTCCTGAACTGGTTTCACAGCTCGCAGGTTGCTTTGTCACATGGCAAAGTCCGGCATTTGCTGCGAATTAGTCGTCGTGTGAAATTGTCTTTAGTGTCATCTGATGTGTTTGTTAGGTACGTCCATCGGCCATGTCTGCAAGTGATGGAGGCCATGTTGGTCGCAGCAGTGACGGCAACAGTGTCGTTCACCATGATCTACTTCTCAAATGACTGCCAGCCTCTGGACCCAGACCACGCTGAGGAGTACCCGCTGCAGGTACACACACACACACACACACACACTCGTACCTCGCTTACATATTTCATTTCTGCCAAAAGTCTGCAAGTACAGTAAGGTCTACTCTTTAATATATTTATATGTTTAATAGATGTACTGTTACAGTGCTAAGCTTCAGTGAATGCACAGGTTTAAATTAAATGTAAAGCGCATGTATCAATAGCAACAACTTATTTGTGCAACAGTAAAATTGTGCAGTTTCCTATAAAAGCATCTCTGTTAGCCTCTGTATGTTCAGTTTTGTTTTCAACATGATCCTCTTCATTAATAGCTCTATCAAATCTGAGAACGGGGGTTTTCATTGGTTCTCCTCATTGTAATGGTCAGAAATAAACCAAAACATAGACTGCATATGAAAGTGGCCCAGATCGGATTTAAAAAAAAGTTTTTTTTTAACCCACAATTATCTCTAACTTGATTAAAAACTAGTAAAATAGACATTTTCTGAATTCTGAGTAAAGTTAACTAAAAAGATCCACGTTAAGATTACTATTGGAGTGGTGGACAGAAATGTTGGATTTGTGCCACTTTCGCATGATTTTCACACCACTGTGCTTAATCACAGCCTTGCAGACCTTCTACTATCTCTTTAAATTTGTAGTCTTGTTACAAGAAGCAGTAGTACAGTGTATTTAAATTACAAATATTACATGTCGGTTAGCTAGCTTTTTTTAAAACCTGATGTCTTTATTTTTTTTTTTACAGTAGAGTGACGTGTGAATATTTAAAGAACAGAACTTTGAATTACTGACCTATAACAGCACAAAATATGATGAGAAGTCCTTGATCATTGCAGATTCCCTGTGTTTATCATCAAATGGTAGATGGGTATGTGCTTGTTGAAGCTTCAGCGAGGACACAAGAACACAGATGAAGATGGGTTTTTCTGCGGCCTCTTCTGTCCTTCATTGTGCCACTCTTATCGTTGCCTCTCTTTCAGTTGTTCTGTGCAGATGGACAGTATAACGCCATGGCAACAGCCTTCTTCAATACTCCTGAGAGAAGTGTCCGCAGTCTTTTCCACAACCAGCCAGGTAAGGATGAAATAGGAACCGAGCAAACGCACTGGCCCGTTTTTCTTTGTGCACCGTGTAACTGGCTCCGTGTGCTCACTTTTAAAGGAACCTACAATCCTCTGACACTGGGCTTGTTCACTCTGACCTATTTCTTCTTGGCATGCTGGACCTATGGCCTGGCGGTTTCTGCTGGAGTCTTCATCCCGTCCCTGCTGATAGGGGCAGCATGGGGCAGATTGTTTGGGATACTGCTGGCTGCCATCTCCCCCACCAGCTCGGTTAGTGTGTCTGTGTGTAGGCTCGGTAGGAGGAGGACAAGCATCTTCACATTCCTCTAGTGAAAAGAAGTCAGTTGAAAATGTATGTCTCATTTAATGCTAGAGCTTGCATATAAAAAACACACAACTTTCCTTTATTTACTTGATTGAAAACATGTTCAAATTGGTTTGTAGCTTATGTCTTAAATTAGAATTGTTTCAGGAACAGCAGACATCCTCCAGCCACTCAACAGCAAATTCTTCTTTGTATGCTCCCTTTTTTTGGCTTTAGTGAAGGAAACAATATGCAAAATATTCTACAAATATATTTATTGTCCACCAGCTGTTGCAGTCACAGCTATGCTGATGAATTCTAAGAACTTGCCACAGATTGTCGAAGCATACTAATGGTGCTAAAAGTTTAACCACATCCTCCGTTTCAGCTGCTAAGTGGCACTTGACAGCGTTTTCACAGTTTAATGTTGCCTTCAGAAGGGCTGACTGAGGCAAACTGTTTACTGTTTTTATCTCTAGTTTTTAATACAGATTAGGGATTAGAAACAGAACATATTTTACAGCATTGTGTTTTATTAGAGGTACAAATAGAAATGAAAACATTTCAAATCCAGATTTATTATAATAAAAAAAGTCTGTTAGTATTCTGTTTGACTTTGCTGTCTGTGTTTTGTCAGATCTGGGCTGATCCTGGTAAATATGCTTTAATTGGAGCTGCTGCTCAGTTAGGTGAGTAGCTGTCTCAACATATTAGAGAGTTAGTTCCCTTTTAGTGCTCAACAAAAAAATGAAACGACCACGTTGTTATGATCAATCAGAATGACAAATTATTCCACAGTTAAAATGAAAGCTTATTCATGTTCTGCTGTACGCAGGTGGAATTGTGAGGATGACTCTCAGTTTGACTGTCATCATGATGGAAGCAACAGGAAATGTCACATATGGCTTTCCCATAATGCTCGTCCTTATGACTGCAAAGATTG
This sequence comes from Channa striata, assembly GCA_033026295.1. Classification (NCBI taxonomy): domain Eukaryota; kingdom Metazoa; phylum Chordata; class Actinopteri; order Anabantiformes; family Channidae; genus Channa; species Channa striata. The sequence goes on along the minus strand of CM065180.1, from coordinate 19,901,135 downwards.
TAGGGGATTACTTTGTTGAGGTGAGTAAAGAGGCTCTGGGGCTTTCTGTTTATCCATCACGTTTGACCCACACGCAAAATATGACAATACATATAATAAAATAACTACTTGTCCAGCTGCACATGTACTGTAATATTTAAAAACAGGTATTTATGTTGCATTATACCTCATAGTAAAGTACATCTGCAATAAGTAGTCAGTTTGCTAACAGAGTATTAATCTGCAACAAATCCAGTAACTACTTAGTTCCTTTAGTTGTTCTTCAAACAAAAGTGCCAGCTTCTAAAATGTGACTGGTAAAGATTCAGACCAAGCAATTAATTGGGAGAAATATCATCAGAATAATCCTTAATAAAAGTAATTGTTAGATGCAGCACTGATACAACTTTAGGCAGCATGCGGTTTAAAACGTCACTGTCTGTAACCTGACTCTTCCTGGCTCAGGGTCTGTATGACATCCACATCAAGCTGCAGAGTGTCCCCTTCCTGCACTGGGAGGCTCCTGCCACCTCCCACTGGCTGACTGCCAGGTACGCAGCTTTCTGATTTGTCCAGCTAAATTGTCTGGCTCTGTTTTCCCACCAACCATTTCCCCTGTTCGAACTCGATTCCACATCATCCTTCTCCTCCCTCTTCTCACCCAGGGAGGTTATGAGTTCTCCAGTCACCTGTTTGAACAGGATAGAGAAGGTGGGAACCATTGTGGACATCCTTAGCAACACATCTACCAGTCACAATGGCTTCCCTGTCGTCGTGCAGATCACAGGAAGTGATGAGGTCTTGTATTGTACATTTTTGTTGGGTCTATAATAACTTAAAAAGTGTTTATTAAGCACAGGAATAATCTGATGCTCCTGGTGTTGAACATTCTAGTTTATTGCTGCAGCAGAAGTTAAAACGTTAAAAAACATTTTTTTTCTTCTCCATTTAGCCAGCGAAACTCTGTGGCCTCATCCTGCGCTCACAGCTTATTGTTCTTCTCAAGCACAAGGTAACTTGTAACTAGGAGGAAGATGTTGAAAATATGGTTAGATACATTTTAATGTTTTAAATCACTGTCACTGTTTGTTCCCGTTGTGTTTTGGTAGGTCTTTGTGGAGTTGGCTCGGTCCCGGCTAACCCAGAGGAAGCTCCAGCTGAAGGACTTCAGGGACGCCTACCCTCGCTTTCCCCCGATTCAGAGCATCCACGTCTCCCAGGACGAGAGGGAGTGTATGATGGACCTCACAGAGTTCATGAACGCAACACCTTACACTGTCCCACAGGTGCTGAGACACAGATGCTGAGATTTAACACCCCAATCCTTCACATTTATAAAAATCATCATTTTTAAACTAGTTTAATAATGCTAAGTTGCACAATGTTTCCTCAGTTTTGTATTTTGCCTGATTTGGGGCTTTTAAGGTCTAGTCTGCTCCGCCATGATCAGGTTCTGGTCTCTTATTTTAAAACTGTTTCACGTAAGAACTCCAGACAGTGTCAAATCTTTTCTGGACAGTGTGCTGAATTGTGTTTCATACATGTAACGTACAGCGGGAGTCAGAAGCCTCCTCACGGGAGAAACTTTATTTGTAAGAAATGGCCAAAAGTATTTATCACTTGACTGCCATCGCAATTAAGTGACTGTAACTTTGTCAACTCGCCTAATTCCTCGCTTCAAATTGTCCAAACAACTCGGGACAGAGCTGCATGCTGCATACGCGGACTCACACACAAACAATACAGGCTTTGTACTAGCGGCTCACAGGATAAACTCTGGGTAATATTTCTTCGACATTCGCCCTCTGGCCAAAGTCAGGAAAAACATCAGGATTCCAGACTTTAAAAGATTTGGTTTCCTTTGGAAAGGTTTGTGTGAATCAGTGAACTTCATGTGGCTGTTTGTTTGCAGGAGACGTCTCTTCCTCGTGTGTTCAAGCTGTTCAGAGCTTTGGGACTCAGGCACTTGGTGGTCGTAGATGATGAGAACAGGGTAAGAAAGTGTGTTTAGACTCTCCATTCTGGTACTGTACGCCTCTTTTGGCTTTTAATGTACGAAAAATCCTCATTATTATGATTATTATTATTATTTTTAGTAAATACATTCAATGCTGTGACGATGACAGTTGCTCTGATGTTACATCTATGGTTTGGTCCATCGGTAGGTGGTTGGACTGGTGACCAGGAAAGACTTGGCCAGATATCATATGGGCAAACATGGACTGGAGGAACTTCAGCTGGCTCAGACATAGCACACACACACACACACACACACACACACACACACACACACACACACACACACACACACACACACACCCATGAACTATGACCACCTGTTGCCTCACAAAGCTGTTGAGCACCAGCTATGCAGCCCAGAAGGACACCATCAAATACCAAGAGTGCACTTTTATTCTTTGACACCAAAATGGTGACCGTGACAACACAAGGTGGCCCCGCCCACATCGCCAGGGTTACTGATGAAAAGTCCAATTTGAGCGTTGTAGTTACTCTTGGTAACTTCCTACCATTAAATCTGTGTGAGTTGACTTACTTTGAACGAGCCCTGGGTTCCTAATGTCCTCAGTATTATCGTTATCATTACTGCATTATTCCAAAAGAAAATAAGCTTTGACACAGGGCTTCTTTTTTTTTTTTTTTTTGGTTTTTATACACTTCAATTTACAAGCCGGCTGGAAAATGGCACATCCTCTGCTTTGTCTGTCTGTCAGATGTTAGTCCTGCTCTGCCCCCCTGACTCCATGGGGCCAATTAAATGTAGAAGCAGTGTTGACATAGTGTAGTGATACTTTATTAATGAGATATAATATTCATTAAATATATTTTAAAACAATTCAGATGAATGATTTTTTTTTTTTTTTTTGCAGTATGTCTAGTTTTGGGCTCAACAGGACATTTCATCTGGTTCCCTTTTGAAAATGAGTGAATTCTTGTTTTGAATTTTCAGCCAGAAAATTCATTAACTGATCGCAACAATTTTTAATCTTTTTTTTGGTTAGTTTTTTCCTCACAGAATGATCAATGTTATTTATTGTTTATTTTGTATTCAGATTTTTAATTTAAGGGCGTGGATTGGGTAATTTATGTTTGGGCAGTTTGGGTTTGACATCCCATAATTTACGACTCTCTCACAGGTTTTTAAGAACTGAGACCACCTGATTTTCCCATTTGGCTGCAAAAGATTTTGACAAACCAAATGAGAAATTTTTCTTACCATCAGCTTTTATGAGCATATAAATACATGTGTATAAATGTTTGTACGACTGTAAATTGGTACTCATAGATATTAAGATGTTTACTCCACCAACAAATGTTTGCACTTTTACCTACAACTGAAATTCTCCTAGTGAGAAAAACCTTCAAGTTTCCCACATGAAGCTCTACATGAATGTACGTTGTTAACCACGTGTTTAAAGTGTTACCCAGTTAGAGATCCTCACAAAACACACCTTCTCTCTGATTTAAAGTTATTTCGCGTTAATTTTTGCACAGGTACATCATGAACATTTCTTCAGTTAGTAGTGATTTGTTTTTCTTTGCACACTTTAGTTTTCCCGTGTGATTTAGTCCCGTTTGAAGTTTTGTTGTACATTTCTCTGTTCAGATATCAACTGTGCTCTTTTTTAAAACCACTGGATATGCCTTTGTGAATTAATAAAGTTAGAATTTATCTACTGTGAAATGATTTATTTGTAAATTTCATGCGCTGAAGCACCTTCAGAGAGAGCTGACTTTTTTTAAAGTCATGGTCAAACCTCGTTTCTTTACAGTGTCCTACATGAAAGATATTTCTCAGTAGAACGGATGAAATTTAACGCTAACTGTAGACAATTCAGTAACAAAGTGTAATTCTACTGTGTCAGCATTTGCAATACAGGGGAACTCTAGTGAATAAGCAATTACATGTAGCATATCTTACTACATCTAATAGCCAACATTGATATTGTGAATATTTTTCTTTTTGTCAAACAGATGAAGAATTGTCTAATATTGAATGAAGGAAAGATTAAGTTTTGCTTCAAGGATCCAGACACAAAAATGAGACGTGTCTATGTAAAACATGCACCTGCTCATCCTTTACGTGTCTTCTCTCAGTCTCCACTAGATGTCAGAGAAAAGCTGGATTAAAACTGGCTCAGTGCTGTGGGTGGACCTGATCATCCATGCCAAATTATCACTGGCAAAAATCAACAGTTCTGTAACGTCACAATATTCCCTGTGAGTGGCACGTGCAGTAAAGGCAGCAGAGTCACTCGTTGGGTTGTAGGTCCAGGTGATGTAGTTCCCGTTTAAACTGCCAGGACAAACGGACGTCGGCCACAGTTCCCGATGAATCGCCACGAGAAATCACCTGATGCTGAACCCTTCTGACTTAAAGAGACACCAGCAGCTACAAATTGCCGTATACATTCTGTGTTGAATTTTGCTCTTTTTTTAATTGTCTCTTTGAGGTTGTTTGTGTCTCTTTGTTGTCTTTCTGCATGTAGTTATGGTAATTGGCTCTTTTATGTTTCTTTGCATCTATTTTTAATAATTCCATACCCTTTTATTATAATGACTTCTCTCTCTTTGTTGTCATTCTGGGTGAAATGTGGATTCTCGTGTCTTTCATCTTTGCCATTTTATGTTTGTGTGTGTGTTTGGGTCTTTTTTCATCCATCTGGTAATTTTAGGTCTTCTATCTGAGCTCTGGGACTTTCTCTTCGTACTTGTTGATGGGTGTCATGGCCTCCTGGGCCCCTGGTTCTGTGTCCAGTATGTCCGTCCATAAATGTGAAAAGCTGATGCTCTTGTTGCGTTTCATCACTGGTGCTCTGATATCACACTATCAGATATTTTAGATTTTACTCGTGGCAGCTCAGTGTGTTCAATCATTGGAAGTCACGGATCACTAGTGAGACATCGTGTGTGTGGCTCAGGTATTTACAGACGCAGCCCTGAGCAACTCCTCCGACCATTCAGCAATAAACCACCTGCCTTGGTCCTTCTTTACATTCTTCCTTGGAGACAGGACATGATGATCAAAGACCAGTCACTGTTGTTTCAAAACATTTTAAAAATTGATTTGCAAAGAAGCCACGGGGTTCAGATGCTCTTGTTGTCTGTCCTCCAAAAAACTGCTTTTTATTCGTATTTTAACGTTTTGTAATTTAAAAGTAACACGGATGAGCTTGAATTCCCATTCACAGACCTCCTGACATTAATAGGTGAATCACAAACATATACAGTTACACTGTATTAATAATTGCTTTGCCGTATTCAAGTGAAATCACCAGCTGTTTTTCTTCATTAGAATCAGTGTCAGGTGATTCAAATCTGTAGATGCTCTTTCTTATTTATATTTTTTGTTGATTGCTCTGCAGGCTGGTTGATTTCATGTACCTGACCCCTATGTTTTGGTTTATTTTTACAGACGCTGATCTCTGATTGGTCGCCGTGGTGAAAGTGAATATCTCTGACCTGCTGCCAGTGCTGTTCCTTCAGTTTGTGTCACAGGAGGCTTTGACAGCACCTCTTCACATTAATATAAGTTATGTAGCAAATTTCAGTTTTTGAACAAATATTGGCGAAAAGTTGAGTAATGTAGCTTTAATATTCTCTGTTAGACCTTTTACCTTATTTATATAGGCAAACAAAACTCAAGGCGCTTTACATACAATAGTTAAGGTCAAGAACTTACAGAATTATAGAGTGAAATTATATAGAGCACGGCGGGGAGGAGAAACCACCTTTAAGGAAGTGAACCTCAGCCAGAACCAGGATTAGGGTGATGTGCAGCCCAGACCAGGGACGCACCAACAAAGACGAGAATAGTTGTGTATATTTAACACATTTGCCTTTAATGCAATTTACACCACGTACAAATATCGACAGGACCTTTTGTTTAACAGCCTCTCTGCTTTGCTAATCCTCCCTTTTATTAAGGCAAATACAACCATCCTGCGTTAATATTTGAGAGAAATGTGGATGGTATTTTATGGTCATTTTTAAGACTAGTTTAAGTTGCCCTGTTTAAAGTTTTGTCCAACATTTAGATAAATGATGGTAAATGGTCTGCGCTTTCCCACCCCATCAGTGTGTGTGCGCTGGGAGCTGCTGTGCAACCGCTCACCAGGAGCAACTAAGTGGGGGTTCCATTTCTTGTTCAGGGACACTTTGGCACATGACCACTGTAGGATTGGTTGACGGCGGCGCTACCTGCTGCACCACAGTGATGAAGGCGAACTGCACATTAGCTCAGACCTAATTTGACTGCGTGTAGTTTTACTGTATCTGTGTCCACTTAGCTGCGTTTATTCAGGAAACGGCTTTGGCCGTGTGAGGAAAATTACAAAAACAAAGAAAATATTTCTGCAAGTATAATCTGAGTGTGGGTGGGGTGGAGGGAGGACTTCTCAGTGTGTGACAGACACTCTGAGAGAGGAGATCTCTGCTGCCAGCACACAGCAACGTCTGCGAGTTTCTCACCCTCACCTGAAAAGGTAAAATTTAAACACTTTAAACGTTAGAATGTTAAAGGCACTTGGTTTAGGGGTTGATGTTGTACCACTGTGAGCTGGGAGGAATTAGTTTAAGTTAATCTCACATAAAAAGCATCTGCTTGTGTGTTTTAGTGACAGTTGATTTTACAGGACGTGATGCTGCTGTCTGATTTGCTCCTTATATTTTCAGTCTGTTTCGAGCTTTAGTTGATTATTGATGTCACGATGTTCTACTTTTGCTGTTTGCAGCACAGCAAGCACAACTACTACTCTGCTCTATATGGAATGCATCCTGAAAAAATTACTTGACTAATTCATTTTTGACCGAAAAGCAAATTATTTATTACGGAAAAAACTTTCCAACATTTGCTGTTCCAGGTTTTTAAAATCTGCAGCTTTTCTGTGATTTATGTTGAGGTTGTTTTCCGACCTGTGGATTAGGATGAGGAGGTCAACTTCAAGCCTTGATGATGTGACTTTCTGTGTCTTTTTTTTTTACACTACAGTTAATAGAAAAGTGGCTTTATTAATTTACATAAAAATACAGCATTAAATAGGACGGCAACTACTGTAACTGACGTTTGGCACGTTTGCTTAATACTGGAACTTTTATCAGTCTACGTGAACTGAATTATAGAATGCATGTTTAAATTGAGTTACATCCTTACGTACGTAATATTCATTTATCACCTGATCAATAGTCTTTCAGTCATTCTTCCATCACCTGACTAACTTGATGACCTCGCTGCACCATACTTAATACTCATTAAATATACACTCACTCATTTCACTTCCACCTTTGTATCTTTTCCTCATTGTCGCTCAGCGAACTACCTTTAGTGCATCGAGTTATTATCTTTACCCCAGGGAATTGGCACCTGGGCTATTCAGTCACTCTTCTTCTTACTAAATCTGGCAGTCATGGATGAATGGGCAACAAATGAGTTGGGCTTAGATAAATGCTCCCCACCCAGCTTGCAGCCTGAAAAAACCATTTAGTCACTGCTTCCACACACACTCCCCTGTGTGTATGGCTTACATAGTGCGTCTGGGGTGTGTGTGGGCGAGAGAAAGCAATTACCACAGATCATGTATCCTCAGCTTAATACAATAACGTGCTGAATCGATGCAGATTACACATGCAAATCCACGTGAAATCAGTCCGTGAATTTAATTTAAGGTGTTGTACTTTGTGATAATGGTTTTTTTCCTCTGTTGTCAGCAGTACTCGTGTGCCTAATTGAGATGATAGAGCCGTTCTTTGAAATAACTTTTTTTTTTATGCACGGCGAGAGAGAGAGACGTAGTAAGTAATTACCGAACAGGAAGCATCATGCAGAACGACCTGGAATAACTTTATTTAACCAGGGGACATGTAATGTACTCTGCAGTAGTATAACGCACGTTTAATGGCTCGTCCCATGTAAACTTTATTTCTTTTGTCTCATTTAATTAAATTCTACAAAAAACAAAAACGGGCTTTTTCTTACTGCATCTTATCACTTGCAAACAAGATATAAAACTATTTACAAAACTACCTAATGTCTAAATTGCCAAGAGTTATACAAAAATATTCATACCTGTCATTAATCTACACTCACTGGCCACTTTATTAGGTACACCTGTACAATCTAATACAATCAGATACAACAGCTCTGCTATGAATTCTACCTTTACAGTGTTATAATTTCTCTTTTTTTACATTGAAATATCTTATAAGAAGAGGTGGTTCTAAAGTTTTGGCCACCCAATTTAAAATGAATGAGTGGGCCAAAACAGTAGTGCCGCCTCCTCTTATAAATCCCTCCAGTACGACTCCACCACCCACTTCGACCTCAGTAAGGAACAAAAATTTGGAATTAGACTGTTTCAATCTAAGAAATGAGAAATTATAACAGTTGGCCACTGGAGCAGTTGTGTTAAGATTGCTGATTTTTCACGTTTCTGGGGATTGAACTAACAACCTTTCTATTACAATGTCACTTTCAGGCCAAAAACTTCCCCAAATCAGATCTATAACATATTATAATATTTGGCATTCACATTTGAACATCAGTTCAGTTTATTATAATACCATGGGTTCAGTCATTTGTAAGCCTGAGAGCGGTTTCAATCCTCTTATCTCTCCGCAAGAAGTCAGATATTTCTAAATGTTGGCCTGCATATGCTCATATTTAACTGCACCGTTGCTGTCTTGTTGTTTTATGGGTTCTGGATGAGTTCTGATGAGGGTTGAACTGTTATTTCCAGAACCTGGACACAGATGTGTTTGCATGAGCCAGCTAACACTGCAGATCCTGGCTTTGTCCCCGCCGAGCCTTTCATCGAGTTTTTCTCCTGCTCGAGGAAACGAAGAAGAAAACCCTGATGCTAAGCGGCTAAATGCTCTTTATGACGGCATCCATGGCTGCCTTGTTCAAGCACATGTTTTATAAATGCCACTCATTTCTCTGGGGACCACTGCTGTGGCTGATTTATATTTCCATAAAGCAGCATAAATATATGCTAGTGCATTTATAGCACTGCTTCCTTAAGAACAGAGAGGAGAAAGAGGCAGGAGGGATTGTGGGGAAACTATTAACCATTAAAGAAATGCTGGATGTGTTTGTTCTCCTTCCTCGGCAGCTTATTCACAGCAACAAGTTACTTTGACTCATAACCATGATATGATGCTCTAGATTTGATCTCCAAACTCCTTGAAATAACCTCTGAGGCATCATTTAGTTTTACTGTGTGAAGTCCTTATCGGTGTGTCATTTGTAATTATAAGAAACACACGTGTGTGTGTGAACAAAATGTCAGAGTGGAACGCGGCCGACGTTATCCGGATTGTGTCCTTCGAGCCGACCACTGCAGTGTAGATCACTGCTCTGAGCTGAGTCGTCAGGTTGATCGTGATTCAACTGCCGCTGTAGTCAAATGTTTTTTATTAGCTGCACAGCTCTGATAAACAAAAAATAGTCTATATATTTTTTGTTTTTAACTTGTTGTTTGCACTGATCGCACATGGAAACCAAGTGGATTTTCAGACGTGAGACGTGCTTTTTACTTGGGCGGCTCAGTTGCATGTCCGAAAGGCAATTCCGGACAACGTCCATGGCAACTTTGTCCGGAGTTCATATGTGAAATAG